>CM069143.1:0-600000 GCA_035221665.1 Okamejei kenojei
ATCACCACCTTCCGTTTAATTTTGCCCCACCTCTGTGGCAAACTAACAGGTTCTATAATTGCTAGGTTTATTCTTTTGAAACCTTTTTTAAACAATGGAACACATGCGCATGAGAATGCTGTGGACACAGAGATCTAGGATTAAATGTGCATAGTTCCCTAAAGTGAATCACATGTAGATAGGGTGTAAAGAAAGCCTTTTGTGTGTTGCCATTATAAATCAGAGCATTGAAATAGCGAGTAGGGTAAAAAAGTATGTTAAAAATTGGACAAGGGCCCAATTAAGTAAAAAAGACCCAATTCTGGAGTATGGTGTACAATTTTGGTCGCCTAATTATAGGAGGATTGTTTCATCAAAATAGGAGAGAGTACAGAGGAGGATTTACTAGTATGTTGTATGGTTCCAGCAAATATGTTCCGAAAAAGGTTGAACAAGGTTAGGTTTATTGTTTGGAGATCAGAAGGTTTAGGGGGGACTTTGATTGAGGAAGTCTTTAAATGATTTAAAGGGATAGACAGGAGTTGGACGTGGATAAGCTTTTCTTCCATTGAGGGTAGGGGAAGATTCAAACAAGAGGGCATGACATAGAATTAAGGGAAAGAAGGTTTGGGGTATACGTGAGGGGGGGAAACGTTCTTTATCAGAGGGTGTGGCTGTGGGGAATGAAGCTTCCAGCAAAGTGGTGGAGGCAAAGGCTCGGATTAAAACATTTAAAAGTAAAGTGAGATAGGTATATGGACAGGAAGGGAATGGAGGTCTGAGTGCAGGTAGGATGGGACTAGGGGAAAACAAATGGGCGGCAAGGACTGGAAGGGCCGTGTGGGGCTGGTTTACGTGCTGTTATTTTATATGCGTTATCATGGTGTTATATGGATGAGGCAACTATGGCAGTTTAATTGCATTGCCTAATGGGGTTAAACTTCAGGCCCCTAGATTATTTACAAAAATGTTTAAAACAGTGTTGGGCTACTCAGGGTTCAGGAATCCATATTGTAATGGCTTATTTGGATGATTGTACATAGTATAGGAAAACTCGGGAAATCAGCTGATTTTCTGTTTCAGCTACCAAGCTCATGTTTGAAGAGATTTGGGGTTTCTCATCCATATCATGAGTTACCTTCGTTATTTTTCAACTGTGTTTGTGCTCTTGGTGGTGGAGCTACTGATGTTTGATGCGGTGGCTGATGGAATATGAATGAGGCAATTAATTCTTCAAATCCAACATGTATTTAACTATTTAGAGCTGTTGGAGCAACTCTTTGGCCGATAGGCTTATTGTACTAGTATGCATCATTCATGTTCAGACTTCTGATGACAACACTACAGCAGTAGCTTTCGGTTTATTTCCATGGGTGGAATCCAAGTCAGTATCCTATGATAAATTGGCTAACCTTATTTGGCACTGGTATATTACAAAGAAACATCTGGGTTTCGGTATCTACTTACCAGGTTAGATTCAACATGATGGCGGACACCAGGTCACGAAAATTCATTGACAACCAGATTGGATGTTGAATCTTGAAATATTTAATGGACAATGATATTGTCGATCGGTATGGCGTACCAGGTATCGATTTGTTTGCTTTCAGACTAAATACACCAGTTACCATTGTATGTTTAATGGGAACCAGTCCCAGGGGCCAAGTAGCGGTAGATGAATTCTCGCTACACTGGGTGGAAGTTTTTGTATGCATTCCCCCATTTGCCTCATCAGTCGGCGCTTGTCAGTTCAAGCAGGACTCCCCGCTCAGGCGGTTGTGATAGTACCCGATGGCCTACAAAGCCATAGTTCCCACTCATTCTTGAGATAAAAAACATAGCCTCTTATGGCTGTCCCCAACGCAATAAACTGCTGGTTTCCACACTGCTGACTGGGGAAGGAACTATCCAATACATGAATGTATTATCTATTGGTTTGGAGATTTGAGAGGAGACCGTTCATGGGGCTCGGGACTAATCAGGTCATACAGTGGAATTACTGCGGCCTGGTGGGATAGTACCAAAAAACGTAATCTCCTCATATCAGAAAGGGGAGGTGTGGTTTTTTTTTGTTTAAATATTTTTATTAGACGCAAGTACATATTTAAAAGAGTATACTTGTCACTTACTTTCGTAATTTTTTTAATATTAACAATTATGTCTTATTTGTTTTCTATACTTCTTTATTGCAGATAGGAAAAAATAGTGAAATATAATGTTATAAAATAGAAAATTAAAAATAAAATGAGTGGTTATCCATCATTGGAGATATAATCCATGAATTTGTTATATTGATTCTTCATTCCATTTCCTTTATTCAGGCTTAGTAAGGAGGCGCTCGCACCGAGCCATTTGTGACCCTTGAAATAGTCAATAAATGGTTGACTTATCCCTCTGAAAAAGATCAAATTGTCCAGTAGGGACAAGCATAATCTTTCCAGATGAAGTGTCTCGACTTTCCTGCATCCCACAATTTTGGTTGTGGGGGGGAAGAAGGACCTTTCCCAGACCAGAATTTCAATATTAATTTTTCCCAATTATTAAACGGTAATCAATAAAAAATTCTTTGATTCGTTGTTATTACGTGGATTGCTTTTTAATATTCCAAATATTTTTAATTTTTGAGTTGGGGATCATATGAATATTTTCATAATTTGAAAAATATCTTAAATATTTCTGTCCAAAATTTAGTAATTTTAATACAATTTTAATATGAATGCGTTAAGTTAGCTTCTAAGTGCTTGAATTTATCACTTACGGCAGCTTACATTTGTAAAATACTATGTAATTTGGAATTTGAATAATGTAACTCTATGTAATATTTTATATTGTATAAGAGAGCGTCTAGCATTCAATGAACATTGTGTACATATTGTAAAAACTTTCATCCCAACTTCTAGTCTGATTAATTAGACCTAATTCGTTTTCCCATGATTGTCTATTTATTTCTGTTCATTGGAACATCGTTTTCCAATAAATTGTTATAAATAATATGATATCAAATTATTTGTGTATTGGGTGTTTATTTAGACTTCATCTAATATTTCTGTATTTCTATTTATTGATTATCTTGTGTGTTTTGCTTTTTACATAGTCTCTAATTTAGTAAATATTTAAGTAAATCTTTTGAAGGTAATCATAATTTTGTTGTAATTCTTGAAATGATCAATGAAGGAGTTTCCTTATACGCGATAGCCCATCTTATTTAATTCCACATTTTTCCATTGTAAAAAACCTTTGTCCATGTTTGAAGGTGTAAATGTATCGTTATTTTACATTGGTTAGGGCTAGATTTTTTGGTTTATTATTGATTTCAATTTTATGTTTCTTTATTTGTTTCCAGATACGAATCCCTCTTTCTTTATTGACTTTTCACTATAGTTTTTCTTACCTTGTTTATTATTAGCGAATAAAATAGAACTAATTTCAAAGGGCGAACAAATCTTCTTTTTTCCTTTTTAACCAGATTGGTTGTTTATCTGTCTCTACTACCAAAATTAATATTTTTAATTTTAATTGCCCAGTAATAAAACATAAAGTTTGGTAGTGCTAGACTCCATTCTTTTTTGATTTACATAATTTGTTTTTTATTTATTCTATGGTTTCTTTTATCACAGATAAATTTGGTGACTATAGTATAAACATCTTAAAGAATTTTTTAGGAAGATATATCAGATTCAATTGGAAGAGATTTAGTAATTGCGGGAGAAAAATCATTTTTTATTGCATTAATTAGACTAGCATTGAAATAGGCAATGTTTTCCAATATAATTTTTCTTATTTAATTTTTTCAATAAAAGTGGGAAAATTGATTAAATAAAGATTGCATCTTTTTGTTAACAAAATATTCCAAGATATTGATTTTTTCGTTTGCTATCTTAAAAGGATATTGTTGTTTGAGTAATATGTAAATATTTACCATTATTGACATAAATTCACTTTTATTCCAATTAATACTATATATACTATATGAAAATAATCCAAATTCAGTTATTAATTTTAGTAAATTTTGGAATACTATTTTCCGGCTTTGTAATATAAAGTAATACATCATCCGCATATAAGGAGATTTTTATTTTCAGTATCTCTGGTGTGCATACCATATATATTTCAGGATGTAATCTCACACGTTGAGCTAATGGTTCTATGCAAGTGCAAACAATAGCGGGATAAAGGACAACCTTGTCTGCAGCCTAGGAGTAAATTACATTTAGTTATAGCATTTTGATTTATTGTGGTTTTTTTCTGTTTTCATTCCCGAGGTTTTTTTTTTTTTATTTTTTGTTTTTTTTTTTTTTTATTTTTAAGTTTTTTTTTATTTTGTCTTTTTGTTATTCTTTTTTTTTTTTTTTGTTTTTTTTTTTTATTTAGTATTCTGGCTGTTGGATTAGTGTAATAATAAATTTAAACCAAGTAATAAACTTCTCTCACAACTATAAAAGTTTCCATAACCGAAAACAAGTAGACCATTCAACCTGGTCAAAGAAGGCTTTCTCCGCATCTAACGATATAATTACTAGGTCTTTATTAATACCTCTTTTCGAATATATAATATTGAATAATCGTTCAGATTATATGAGGAATATCATTTTGGTATAAATCCCGTTTGATCCGGGTGAATTAATTTATTAATAACTGTGCTTAGTCTTTGTGCTAATATTTTGGTTACATAGAAACATAGAAATTAGGTGCAGGAGTAGGCCATTCAGCCCTTCGAGCCTGCACCGCCATTCAATATGATCATGGCTGATCATCCAACTCAGTATCCCGTACCTGCCTTCTCTCCATACCCTCTGATCCCCTTAGCCACAAGGGCCACATCCAACTCACTCTTAAATATAGCCAATGAACTGGCCTCAACTACCCTCTGTGGCAGAGAGTTCCAGAGACTCACCACTCTCTGTGGTGAAAAAAGTCTTTCTCATCTCGGTGATGTGAAAGGATTTCCCCTTATCCTTAAGTTGATGACCCCTTGTTCCTGGACTTCTCCCCAACATCGGGAACAATCTTCCTGCATCTAGCCTGTCCAACCCCTTGGTTAGTATCTTTTGATCAGTATTTAAAAGAGCTATAGCTCTATATGATCCTGGGTCATCCAGATCTTTGTCTATTTTAGGTATACAGTGGCTTGCAAAAGTATTCATACCCCTTAAATATTCCACATTTTGTCACGTTACAACCACAAACATAAATGTATTTTATTGGGATTCTATGTGATAAACCAACACAAAGTGGTGCATAATTGTGGAAGGAAAATGATACATGGTTTCCAAATTTTATTACAAATAAAAAACTGAAAAGTGTGGCGTGCAAAAGTATTCAGCCCCCTTGGGTCAATACTTTGTAGAGCCACCTTTCGCAGCAGTTACAGCTGCAAGTCTTTTGGGGTATGTCTCTACCAGCTTTGCACATCTAGAGACTGAAATTTTTGCCCATTCTTCTTTGCAAAATAGCTCGAGCTCAGTCAGATTGGATGGAGAGCGTCTGTGCCAGAGATTCTCAATTGGATTTTGGTCTGGACTTTGACTGGCCATTCTAACACATGAATATGCTTTGATCTAAACCATTCCATTGTAGCTCTGGCTGTATGTTTAGGGTCGTTGTCCAGCTGGAAGGTGAATCTCCGCCCCAGTCTCAAGTCTTTTGCAGACGCTAACATGTTTTCTTCCAAGATTGCCCTGTATTTGGCTCCATCCATCTTCCCATCAACTCTGACCAGCTTCCCTGTCCCTGCTGAAGAAAAGCATCCCCATAGCATGATGCTGCCACCACCATGGGGATGGTGTGTTCAGGGTAATGTGCAGTGCTAGTTTTCCGCCGCACACAGTGTTTTGCATTTAGGCCAAAAACTTCAATTTTTGTCTTATCAGACCAGAGCACCTTCCTCCACATGTTTGCTGTGTCCCCCACATGGCTTGTGGCAAACTGCAAACGGGACTGCTTATGGCTTTGTTTCAACAATGGCTTTCTTATAACCATATAACCATATAACCATATAACAATTACAGCACGGAGACAGGCCCTCTCGGCCCTTCCAGTCCGTGCCGACCATTTGTTCTTGCCACTCTTTCATAAAGGCCTGATTTGTGGAGTGCACGACTAATAGTTGTCCTGTGGACAGATTCTCCCACCTGAGCTGTGGATCTCTGCAGCTCCTCCAGAGTTACCATGGGCCTCTTGGCTGCTTCTCTGATCAATGCTTTCCTTGCCCGGCCTGTCAGTTTAGGTGGACGGCCATGTCTTGGTAGGTTTGCAGTTGTGCCATACTCTTTCCATTTTCGGATGATGGATTGAACAGTGCTCCGTGAGATGTTCAAAGCTTGGGAATTTTTTAAAACCTAACCCTGCTTTAAACTTCTCCACAACTTTATCCCTGACCTGTCTGGTGCTTCTGATGCCCATGGAACATTGTTTGCTCACTAATGTTTCTCGAACAAACCTCTGAGGCCTTCACAGAACAGCTGTATTATACTGAGATTAGATTACACACAAGTGGACTCTATTTACTAATTAGGTGACTTCTAAAGGCAAATTGGTTGCACTGGATTTTGTTTAGGGGCATCAGAGTAAAGGGGGCTGAATACTTTTGCACGCCACACTTTTCAGTTTTTTATTTGTAAAAAAAATTTGAAAACCATTTTCCTTCCACTTCACAATTATGCCCCACTTTGTGTTGGTCTATCACATAAAATCCCAATAAAATACATTTACGTTTGTGGTTGTAACGTGACAAAATGTGGAAAATTTCAAGGGGTATGGATACTTTTGCAAGCCACTGTAAGTGTTATAATAGATTCATTTAACGTTTCTGGTAGTTTCTGGTGGGTATAAATGTATTCATAGAGTATCTTCAAACGTAGTGCAATCAGATCATAAAATGTTTTATAAAATTCCGAACCAATACCATCTGGTCCCGGTGTTTTACCATTTTTTAATGATCTGATAGATTCTTCGATTTCATTTACTGATATTTCAGCATTTAGTGATTCTCTATTTTGTGAATCCAACCCATTCAGATTACATTTTTTTTTTTAAATGCTTCATTCTATCTTGTTTCTGTCGTTTTAGCTGAATATAATTTTTATAATATTTCAAAAATTTCTCATTAATATCTTTGGGTTGTACTAATGGTTCGCCATTATATGATTATAATCCTATGGATTATTTTTTCTCCCTCCATTTTCTGTAATTGACGTGCCAATATTTTTTGAGGTTTATCTCCAAATTGAAATTGTAATTGTTTAGTGTATTGATAGAGTTTTTACAACTTGTATCTGAGTATATTTTATTTAATTTATATTTTTGGTGCAGTGATTTTGTTATGTTTTGTTATGGATGGATTAGCAGCGTTCTCTGTGTCTAATTGTTTAATCTCCTTTTCCAATTCCTGTTTTGTTCCCTCCGATTCTCTTCATTATAAAATGCTTGAGATGAGAAATCATAATTCCACGGCATATGCTTTAAAAGTTTCCCATAATAGGGAAGAAGATATTTGCGGTTTATCATTTAGTTCAAAGAAAATCTTGATCGTGTTCTATAATATATTCCTGAGTTACTTTGTTCTTTTAAAATTTGTGGGTTAAATCTCCATTGTCCTGTTTTTTTTCCATTTTACCATTTTATTTTATTCATACATGTTAAAGGTGCGTGATCTGAGATTGTAATATTATGGTATTTGAATTATAAGAAAGTGAGATAAGTTGGCGTCAACCAAAAAATAAATCTATTCTTGTATAGGTTGTTATGCACAGGTGAATAAAATGAATATTCTCGTCCAGTTGGATTTTCTACTCTCCAAACATCTTTAATATTACTAGTATCCATATATGCATTTAATAAGTCACTGGAATGGGATTTGGTTTTCCTTTTGTCTTTGTGGATCTATCTAAATAAGAATCTAATGTACAAATTAAATCTCCTTCAATTATTAAGTTATATTGTGCTATTTCCGGGATGTTTATTAAAATATTTTTAAAGAACAGTGGACTATCAAAGTTTGGTCCATATACATTGACAAAAATCATTTTTTTGAACATTTAATTCTCCTATTCAATAAATGTATCCTACCGTCACTGTTAGATATAGTTGATGTATGTTTAAATAAAGTGCCTTTACGAAATAATATTGCTACGCCTCTGGATTTGTGTGTAAAAGAAGAATGATACGTTTTTATCTATCCATTTAGCTTTCAGCCTATGCTCGGCATCTTTTTTAAATGTGTTTTCTTGAATAAAAATCACATTTTTTTTTTTTTTTTTTCAACTTAATTGCTTTTAAATTGTGCTAGTACTTTACCTCTCTTAATTGTTCATTAATACCTTTAACGTTCCAGCTACAAAACGTTTTTCATTCTTTTCCCTTATTCATTTTTTAATTCTTGCATCTTTTGTCTATGGGGGTCTATAATAGAGCCAATGTTTCAGTTCGGACAGACCCGACCTTACACCCGAACTCCGAATAGACAAATTTTAAGACCCTTGAATGTCTCTCACATGTATATCTCCTTTGATCCAATTTGCATTCAAATTGAAAATAATAATGATAGATATAATAGAGAAGAAAAGAGGATAGGTTAAGAAATTAGTATTGTGCACAAAGAAGAGAAAAAACTACATCTAGTATTAGGTAGTTAGTGCTAGCCATTACTAGTATGGCTAACCATCTACCGACTTCCGTAGTTGATGTTACCAACTTAACCAGACTCCTTGGTTCTTGGAATTTTTATTTCCTTCCACAGCAGTATTCTGTACCGGGGATATTAGATTTAAAAATATTAGGGTTCCAATAGTCGGAAAATGTGAGGATACATCTATTTAAAACTTGTTTGAAAATATAATAAAAAAACGAAAAAAAAAAAAAAAAGCAAAAAATAAAAAAAATAAAATAAAATTACTAATAAAAAAGAAAAAAAGGTTTCCAAGGAGGGGCAAATGAATCAAACTCTATATTTGACTCTAATCATTCCATTATAATAAGTATTAGTCCATTAGTGATAATTATTAACTCTGATTAGTTAAAGATACCACGCTATAATTTTGTATTTATTAGTTACTTGTACTAGTATTGCAGTTATACTAATTATTAGTATCCATGGGAGAGTTTCTGATCACATCTTTCTCCAGCTTCCTTAGTCACGACTTTAATTCCATCCAGTCCTGCAAAGTCAGTTTATTCAATGATGAAGTTCAGTTTTAAAAGTATTATTCAAGCATCCTCTCGAACCTTAATCTTCTGGGCAAAGTCCAATGCTTCCACAGGGTTGGTGAAAAAGTGTTCCTTCTGATTGTAAGTGACTCTTAGGGTAGCTGGATACCTCAGACCATATTTCAAATTCTTCACTTCCCTCAAGATTCTTTTTGGTCTCATTAAACGCTTTTCGTGTCCTGGAGACCTCTGCTGGATAGTCTCGTTAAATACTTATCTTGTATCATTTTTCTGTTTTCTGTTTCTTGCAATTTTTTGCATTATCTCCTTCAGGACATAGTCGTACTGGACTTTTATTATCATTTGTCTTGGGGGAGCGCTTTGATTCTTGTCTGGCGTCTCATCACTCTGTGTGCTCGGGCAAGTAAAGGCTTTTGATCCAGAGATAAAACTTTTGCAGTAGATTGCAGTGAATTCTCGGGGATCTTGATCCGTCTCTTTCCCTTCTGGAATACCCGCAATTCTTAGGTTCTGTCTTCTCGGGCGGACCTTCCAATTCAGTACAATTTTCTCTATTTTGCCCAGTAACCATTATAGAAACATAGATAATAAACATAGAAATTAGGTGCAGGGTAGGCCATTCAGCCCTTCGAGCCTGCACCGCCATTCAATATGATCATGGCTGATCATCCAACTCAGTTTCCCGTACCTGCCTTCTCTCCAATACCCTCTGATCCCCTTAGCCACAAGGGCCACATCCAACTCACTCTTAAATATAGCCAATGACTGGCCTCAACTACCCTCTGTGGCAGAGAGTTCCAGAGACTCACCACTCTCTGTGTGAAGAAAGTCTTCTCATCTCGGTCTTAAAGGATTTCCCCCTTATCCTTAAGCTGTGACCCCTTGTCCTGGACTTCCCCAACATCGGGAACAATCTTCCTGCATCTAGCCTGTCCAACCCCTTAAGAATTTTGTAAGTTTCTATAAGATCCCCTCTTAATCTCCTAAATTCCAGAGAGTATAAACCAAGTCTATCCAGTCTTTCTTCATAAGGACAGTCCTGACATCCCAGGAATCAGTCTGGTGAACCTTCTCTGCACTCCCTCTATGGCAATAATGTCCTTCCTCAGATTTGGAGACCAAAACTGCACGCTATACTCCAGGATTGTGGTCTCACCAAGACCTGTACAACTGAAGTAGAACCTCCCTGCTCCTGTACTCAAATCCTTTTGCTATGAAAGCTAACATACCATTCGCTTTTTTCACTGCCTGCTGCACCTGCATGCCTACTTTCAATGACTGGTGTACCAGACACCCAGGTCTCGCTGCATCTCCCCTTTTCCTAATCGGCCACCATTTAAATAAGATTCTGCTTTCCTGTTTTTGCCACCAAAGTGGATGAATCCTCACATTTATCCACATTATACTGCATCTGCCAAACATTTGCCCACTCACCCAGCCTATCCAAGTCACCTTGCAGTCTCCTAGCATCCTCTCTCAGCGAACACTGCCCCCCAGCTTAGTGTCATGCGAACACTGCCCCCCAGCTTAGTGTCATAACAATAACAATTATAACAATTACAGCACCGGAAACAGGCCCTCTCGGCCCTTCAGTCCGTGCCGACCATTTTGTTTTCCCCTAGTACCATCTACCTGCACTCAGACCATACCCCTCCATTCCCTTCCACGTCCATATACCTATCCACTTTACTCTTAAATGTTAAAATCGATCTGCCTCCACCACTTCTGCTGAAGCTCATTCCACACAGCCACCACCCTCCGAGTAAAGAGGTTCCCCCTCACATTACCCCGAAACCTCTGTCCCTTAATTCTCATGTCATGCCCTCTTGTTTGAATCTTCCCTACCCTCAATGGGAAAAAACGTATCCACGTCAACTCTGTCTATCCCTTTCATCATTTAAAGACCTCACTCAAGGTCCCCCCTTAACCTTCTGCGCTCCAAAGAATAAAGACCTAACTTGTTCAACCTTTCTCTGTAACATAGTTGCTGGAAACCCTGGCAAAACATTCAAGTAAATCTCCTCTGTACTCTCTCTATTTTGTTGACATCCTTCCTATAACTAGGCGACCAAAAAATTGTACACCATACTCCAGAATTGGTCTTACCAATGCCTTGTACAAATTTAAACATTACTTCCCTACTCCTATATTTCAATGCTTCTGATTTATAAAGGGCCAGCACACCAAAGGCTTTCTTACCACACCTATCTACATGCGATTCCACCTTCAGGGAACTATGCCACAGTTATTCCTAGATCCTCTGTTCCACAGCATTCCTCAATTCCCTACCATTTACCATGTACGTCCTATTTTGATTTGTCCTGCCAAGATGTAGCACTTCACACTTAACAGCATTAAACTCCATCTGCCATCTTTCAGCCCACTTCCAAATGGCCCAAATCTCTCTGTAGACTTTTGAAAATCTACTTCATTATCCACAATCACCACCTATCTTAGTATCATCTGCATACTTACTTATCCAATTTTCCACCCCATCATCCAGATCATTGATGTACATGACAAACAACAGTGGACCCAACACAGATCCTGAGGCACCCATGGTCACCGGCTTCCAACCTGACTAACAGCCATCCCACCATTACTCTCTGACATCTCCCATTCAGCCACTGTTGAATCCATCTTGCTACTCACGCCATTAAACACACCCAAAGATTGAACCTTCTTAACCAACCTTCCATGGGGAACCTTGTCAAAGGCCTTATGAAATCCATATAGACAACATCCACTGCTTTGCCCTCATCAATTTCCCTAGTTACCGCTTCAAAAAATTCAAGAAGGTTTGTCAAAACATGACCTTCCAGGCACAAATCCATGTTGACTGTTCCCTGATCAGACACTGTTTATCCAGATGCTTATATATATATTATCTCTATGTATCCTTTCCATTAATTTGCCACCACTGACGTCAACGTATAGGTCTATAATTGCTAGGTTTATTCTTTGAACCCTTTTTAAACAAGGAACAACATGCGCAGTACGCCAATCCTCCGGCATATTCCGTTTCTAATGACATTTGAAATATTTCTGTCATTAGCTCCTGCTATTTCTACACTAACTTCCCTCAATGTCCTAGGGAATATCCTGTCAGGACCTGGAGGACTTATACACTTTTATATTTTTCAAAAGTGTCAGTACTTCCTCCTCTTTGAATCTCATAGTTTCCATAGCTACTCTACTTTTTCCCCTTAACTACAGAGTTCAATATCCTTCTCCTTGGTGAATACCGAAGAAAAGAAATTGTTCAATATCTCCCCATCTCTTTTGGCTCTGCAGATAGCTGTCCATTCTGGTTCTCTAATGGTCCAATTTTATCCCTCGTTATCCTTTTTGCTATTAATATAGCTGTAGAAACCCTTTGGGTTTATTTTCACCTTTCGTGCCAAAGCACCTCATATCTTCTTTTAGCCTTCCTAATTTCTTTCTTAAGATTCTTTTTACATTCTTTATACTCTTCTAGCACCTCATTTACTCCATGCCACCTATAATTATTGTAGATATCTCTCTTTTTCGAAACAAGTGTCCAATTTCCCTTGAAAACCATGGCTCTTTCCAATTTTTACTATTTCCTTTCAACCTAACTGGGACATAAAGATTCTGTACTCTTACAATTTCCCCTTTAAATGTCCTCCATTTCTCTTCTCATCTTCCCATGAAACAAAGTGTCCCAATTCACTCCTTTAAAATCCTTACGCATTCCCTCAAAGTTAGCCTTTCTCCAATCAAAAATCTCCACCCTAGACCACCCTAGGTCCTCTCCATAATTTATATTGAAACAATGGTATTGTGATCACTGGTCCCGAAGTGGCTCACCAATGCATACCTCCGTCACCTGACCTGCCTCATTTCCTAACAGGAGGTCCAGCACAGCCCCTTCTCTGGTCGATACCTCTATGTACTGCTGCAAAAAACTATCCTGCACACATTTTACAAAACTCCAAACCATCCAGCCCATTTACAGAATGTGTTTCCCAGTCTATTTTTGGAAAATTGAAATCTCCCACAATCACTACCTTGTGCTTACTACTAATATCTGCTATCTCCTTACATATTTGCTCTTCCAATTCACACTCCCCATTTGGCGGTCTATAATACACCCCTAAAAGTGTTGCTACACCGTTCCCACTTCTCAGTTCCACCCAAATAGCCTCCCTAGACGAGCCCTCTAATCTATCCTGCCAAAGCACTGCTGTAATATCTTCTCTGACAACCAAAGCAACACCTCCCCCTCTGGTAATTCAGTTAGACGTTGGTTTTCTGTGATAAGCTTTGCTGTAGTCTGAGCACTTGTTTCGGCTAGTTCTTCGAGGCCCTTTATGGCTGCCGTCTGTTGATTCAGTGCCAGCTCCACAGGATTCAGCCTTTCTTCAAGATCAGTTTTCACTTTACTGATTTTAACATTCGTGTCATTTGTCAAACTTGCAGTTTGGTCAGTCAATATTTCTGCAATTTCTTTCTTCAGTTCATCCGATGTATTCTTAGCCGTAGTATTAATTTCAAGCTTTAACTCCTTCATTTCCTCCTTGATTTTTTTTATTTCTTCCCCAAAATTCATCTCCAATTCTTCATTCGTTTTTGCCAATTCTTTAGTTCCAGCTTTATTTTCTCCTTTAAACCAGCAATTTCACTTGCAATAAAAGTTTTAAGTTCTTCACCTTCCGATTTTTTCATCATTTTTTCCGACATCTTCTTGGGATAGCGTCCTACCTGAGCCCGAGGCTTCAGTCGGGCCTTCCGCCGTTTTCTGCCTGGTAACACGACTTTTCGGTTTATCCGCGGGTGTGGTGCGCTGTGTAGACATAGTAAGTCGCGCGCCCGATGACGTCACTCACAGCAATCGGTACAGAGGCAGCAGGCAACAGGTAGGTCACTTTCTCCCCAATTTTTCACCGTTTTTTTTCGAGGAGCTGGCTGGCGTTGCTCTCTAGCCCTCCATAGCACCACCGGAAGCGAAATGGGAGGTGTTCTGCCGACAGTCGAACATATCATATCACACGGAATTTCTTTCAATACTACATTTTGATGAGCGACTGAGCTATAGTGTCATCAACAGTGCCAGGAGTGCCTTATCATCGTACTTATGGCAGGGATCGGGACAACACTCTGTTGGGTCTCACCCTTTAATATCCAGGTTCATGAAGGGTATTTTTAACTGTAATCCCCCCAGGTCCAGGTACTCGGAGATGTGGGATGTGAGTGTGGTACTCGCGTCGCTTCACCAGTGGGCCCCAGCTACATCCCTGTCTTTGCCCAGACTCACTCTCAAAGTGGTCATGTTCATGGCATTGGTTTCAGCAGAACGCATCCAGGCGTTGCAGAAGCTGCGACTGGACAGGATGGTTTCATCTGTAAATAACATAACATAACTGAGTTGGATGATCAGCCATGATCTATTGAATGGCGGTGCAGGCTCGAAAGGCCGAATGGCCTACTCCTGCACCTATTTTCTACGTTTCTATGTTTTATGTTTATGATTTAATTAAGCAGAGCAGGCCAGGGGCGTCAGGGCTTAAACTTATTTTTATGGCATACCCCATAGACCTTCAGTTATGTGTAGTTACGCACTTACAGCAGTATATCAAGGTTACCAAGAGCCTCTGAGGCTCCGAATTAACGATATTGATCAGTCACAAAAAGCCTCATAAGAAGGTGTCAGTACGGACCATTTCAAGGTGGCTGAAACAAGTTCCGACTTGTGCGGGAGTGGACACTGACATTTTAAAATCCCACTCCACCAGGCCTGCATCAACGTCAGCAGCGAGGGCACTGGACATTCCCCTTGACCAAATCCTCGTGGCCGCAGGATGGTCAAATGAACTGACTTTTCAAAGGTTCTATAACAACCCTCTTGCCACACTGGGGGTATTTGCCCACTCCATTTTTGATTCTATTTTATAGCTTCCCCCGGGAGAGGGGGGTCGCTATTGGTTTTTTTTTTTGCTAATTAAAGCATCAACATGTTTAAGTCTGTCATGTTTGAATGCATCATTTATTGTTTACTCATCCTGGGTCAACTGACGCAGTGTGTCGCATGGACTCACGTGACTCCGAAGTAAAATAGTAAGATTAAACGAGAACTTACCAGTTTGAAGTTTGATCTTTATTTTATGAGGAGTTACGATGAGCAATTACTTGCCCTCCGCTCCCAACCCTCGTATCATAACGGTCATCTGGTAGTTCTAGTCTTACTATGTCACTTCAACTACTGTTATCTGTGATTTCACACCGCTGCTTTGAAGATTGACGCGCATGCGGACTGGCGGGCTTCTTCACGTAATCGCTCATCATAACTCCTCATAAAATAAAGATCAAACTTCAAACTGGTAAGTTCTCATTTAATCTTACTATTATTGTTCATAGTTCAAAATTTCCTTTGAGCTGGAGAACTGGTATAATTGAAGGTTTCCATTCCACATTGTAAACACTGACCATAGCTGGATAGTGCATACAAATAAATAGCTAATGCCTGTGCATTCAACCAGCCTTTTAACATTTGTTGTTTAACATGTGAAGTACAGTAGAGATTTGTGCAATCTCTTGGGCACAAGAGATTGCAGATGCTGGAATCTGGAGAAAAGAAACATGCTGAAGTACTCAGTGGGTCATGCAGAATCTGTAGAGAGAAATGGATGGACAACATAGTTTGACGAAGGGTCCCAACCTGAAAAGTCACCCATCTTTAGTCAGAGGATGGTGAATCTCTGGAATTATCTGTCACAGAAGGCTGTGGAGGGAACATCAGTGGATATATTTAAGGCAGAGATAGATAGATTCTTGTGTAGGAAGAAACTGCAGATGCTGGTTTAAACCGAGGTAGACACAAAATGCTGGAGTAACTCAGCGGGACAGACCTTCATGTGGATCCAGTCAAAATGAAGGGGCCTGACCGGAAATATCAATAGATTCTTGATTAGTACAGGTGTCAAAGGTTATGGGAAGAAGGCAGGAGAATGGGGTTAGGAGGGGGAGATAGATCAACCATGATTGAATAGTAGAGTAGACTTGATGCGTCGAATGGCCTAATTCTAATCCTATCACATGATCTTATATTTCTCCAGAGATTTTTTTTCTCCAGAGATACTACCTGACCCCCTGAATTACTCCAGCACTTTGTGTCTATTTATAAATGAATGACATTTTGAGCCGAGACACTTGATGTGGATCCAGTCCAAATGAAGAGTCCTGACCCGAAATGTCGACAGCCTATTTCCCGCCACCAATGCTGTCGGACCTGCTGAGTCCTTCAAGCAGCTCAATCTTTTTGCTGCAGGAAGGAGTGGATAGACTCTATCAAAACTATATCTTCTAATTCTAACCTTTTGGAAAAAAGCAGAGTGAAAGAATATTTGAGCTGTGTCCAAGTTTCTCCTGGTGATGCAAATTCCATCATCTTTCAATGGACCTTCTCCATTACGTAAATGGGGAGTTAAAACAATATTTCAGTGGAATTGGGTTGGTGAACAGGTAAAATAAATAACCCTAATCTAAATGACATTTATCTTTGAATGGTTAACAATCTGCTGACATAGTACATATAAAATTTGTCTTACTTGTTATCTTATCAATTAGACCTACTTTGATCAAATGGCATGAACAGTTTGTGTGCACAGGCCCTCCATGAACAAGGAAATCTTCACTTCTATAGAGCAAAGAGGAGGTATTTTGTACCAATCAGTCATTTGATGTCCATATTAACCTGGCAGTTAGCCAAAATTAAAATATTGCAGATTCAGGCCATTAGCATGAAACACCTTTTCTCTTTCCACAGATGTTACTTGACTAGTTCAATACTTCTAAAATGTTCTCTTTTTATTATCCAGACAGATGTTGCATTAGGGTTAGGGTCACAATACATTCTATTGTATAAAATGTAAAGCAATGTCATTGTTGGGAGAACAGAGACTGTCAGCTTTAGTTTCGTGGTCCATTGTATGATGTCCTGCCTCCAATTACCTTACCTCAAATCCCAGTCATTGGTTGTCTAACTTGCCCAGTCTCATGGAGCGATATCTTCGCATACCAATAGATAAACAAAGAAAGTTTGTTTTCCAAATTATATATTCTTGGAAGTCGGCAATAGAATCATTTCTAAATTCAGCAATTTAAAAGAACTGCAGGCTGTCCTAAAAAGTATTCAACATGACAATGTTACTTTTGACTTTCTTCCAACAGAGGCTAATCTTCAAATTATGTTTCCAATTTCCTTATGTCAAAATAGATCATTTGATGCATCAATCTATGTAAGCTGTGAGTGCAATCCATCAATTCCATTCCTCCACTTATTTTCACATATGTTATTCTCTTTCGCATGTCCACCACTTCAAGAATGCAAAGGTGGGGGTAAAAAAGGAGGGGTGTTGCATTGTTGATTAAGGAGGATCACAGTAAGCTGTGGTCAGGGGTGACATTACGGACTGTTCGTCCAGTGAGGCTATATGGGTTGAGTTCAGGAACTAGAAAGGGATGATCACCTTGTTGGGAGTATACTACACGCTCCTAAATAGTGAATGGGAATTAGAACATGCCAAATATGCCAAGAGATTACAGGCAGTTGTAGAACTAATAAAGTGCTGTAGTGAGGGATTTTAACTTTCCAATATTGGCTGGGAGTGTCATTATGCAAAAGGTTTAGATGTGGCAGAATTTGTCAAATGTGTTCAGAAAAGTTTCCTCTGGCAAAATGTAGAAGGCCCTACACAGGTGAGGGCAATACTTGATCTAGTCTTGGGAAATTGGGAGCGACAAGTGGATGATGTGTTCATGGATGAGTATTTGGGAACCAGTGACCACTATTCTATTAGGGTTTAAGATAGTTATGAATAGGGACAGGGCAGGTCCATGACTTGAAATTATAAATTGGGACAAGGCCAACTTTGGAGGCATTAGACAGGAACTTATTCAAGTTGATTGGAGTGGGTTACCTAAAGGAAAAGGAACGTCAGGAAAGAGGGATGTTTTAAAAAATGTGCCGACAAGAGTCCAGGCCATGCATGTTCCTGTTAGAGTGCAGGCCAAGGCAAGTGGGTGTAAGGAAGCTTGATGACAAGAGAAGCCTGAATGATTACAGACAGCTGTCTGTAATCTGGTCAAGAGCAAGAGGGAGGCATGGGGCAGCTGGGATGAAGTGTACTTCAGGAAGAGGTTTGGGAACTGAGGGGCACTACAAACCATATAACCATATAACCATATAACAATTACAGCACGGAAACAGGCCCTCTCGGCCCTTCCAGTCCGTGCCGACCATTTGTTTTCCCCTAGTCCCATCTGCCTGCACTCAGACCATACCCTTCCATTCCCTTCATGTCCATATACCTATCCACTTTACTCTTAAATGTTAAAATCGATCCTGCCTCCACCACTTCTGCTGGAAGCTCATTCCACACAGCCACCACCCTCTGAGTAAAGAAGTTCCCCCTCACGTTACCCCGAAACCTCTGCCCCTTAATTCTCATGTCATGCCCTCTTGTTTGAATCTTCCCTACCCTCAATGGGAAAAATGTAACAAATCAGGCGGACGATAGGGTGACACGAGATGGTTCTGGTAGATAATATTCAGGGTAACCCCGAGCAATTTTATGAGTACAAAGGGAAAGGGTAACCAGAGGGAGGATAAGGCCCCTCAGGAATCAAAGTGGTCAACTCTGTGTGGAGCCATAGGAGATGGGCAAGGTATTTCTCCTCTGTTTTTATCTTGAAGAAATACATGAGGACTGGGGAACTGAGCAGTCAACGGAAGTGTCTTGAGGGCAGTCATCGTTATGGTTGAGGAAAATACTGAAGATCCTTAAGCTTATGAAGGTAGTCACTGTGGGAAACTATAGAGGAAATTGCATTTGCCCTGGCTGAGATTTATGAGTCATAATTAAATACAGGTGATGTGCCGGTTGACTAGAGGGTGGCAAATGTTGTGCCTCTATTTAAAAAGAGATGCAGGGAAAAGCCTGGGAACTACAGGCCAGTGAATCCAACATCTGCTGTTGGCAAATTAAGGGCAGGACCTACAAGGGCCTGAGCTAAAGGTGGAACAGGCTAGAATTTTATTCCACCAGAAGATGAGGTGTGCAAGATCATGAGAGGAATAGATGACGGGAATGGAGAACAAGAGGACAGGTTTAAGTTGATAGGGAAAGATTTAATAGAAACTTGAGGGGTGACTTTTTTTACACAATGGGTGGTGGGTGTATGGAACAAGCTGCCGGAGGAGGTAGTTGAGGCATATATCATCATATTGTTTAAGAGACATTTGGACAGGTACATGGATAGGATAGGTTCAGGGGGTTACGGGGCAACGCAGGTGAGTCTAATGAAGTGGGGGATGTTGTCCAGCATGGGCAAGTTGGACTGAAGGGCCTGTTTCCATGCTATGTGACTCTCTAACACTTTAACTCCACTTTGTGTCACCTAGCATCCTACCTACACTAATGGCAATTTTTAATTGTAAACTAACCCACCAGCCTACGTGCTTTTGGGATGTGGGAGGAAACTGGGGCACCAGGGGGAAGCCCATTTGGTCACAGGGAGAATACCACATGGCACTGGAGGTCGGGATTGAAAAGATAGCTCTGGAGCTTTGAGGCAACAGTGTTACATGTTTGAACCACTGTATTTCTCACAAATTATTGGTCATTCTGGGAGGTTTGGCAACTCATTGTACATACTACTAAAATGGACTAAAATGTCCAAGCTTTTTTTCCCCACATTGTTGAGCTTATGTAACTATTTTGCTACATTTGCCACAACTAAAATGTGCCATATTTTCTCCTCTTCGAGGGGTGAGGTGGTAAATCAATGGGAATTTTTGTTCCCTAATCCAAGAGGACTCAGTCCAAGTATACAATGTCTACCATTGGTCTTGCTAACTGCGGCTGAGATTTAACTGCAGGATGAAAGCAGCCAATCAAAATATACTTACTTAACATCGTGTGAAGTACATCTGGTTTAAAAACAGAAAATGATGCAAATATTTAGCAAGTTGTGCATTTTTGTGAAGAGAGAAACATATAAAAGATCATGAACCTGAAAAGTTCACCTGTTTCTCTGATTTTATTTCAGTTGCCCATCATTTGGAGTTTATTGCTTTTCAAGTATATTTAGATGTTTATTTCTGTAAACATCTAAATATACTCCCATTTAGAGTTTGTAACTCCCATTGTTCCTCCTTGCACTCCACCTATATGTTCCTCTCTTGCGTCTTTACTTCTTTCCCTTTTTAATAGTGCCCTCCCTCTTCCTCACTCTTTGCCTTGCACTTTCACTAGTTTGTGTGGCTTCCCCTCTATCCCTCCTTCCCTCCACCATTTTTTGTAGCTCACATCTCTCCCTCCATTGTGAATACTCCTTTATCCCTCCCTCACTCAGATTGTTCTCCCCCTTTGATTGTTACTCTAGTTTGTATGTTTCTCTGTCCCATTATTCAAATTTTTCTCTCTCTATTGTTCCCTCGGGGCTTAAGTTCCCAGGTAATTTTCAAGCCTATTGCTAACAACTGGCAAATAAATTATATTTGCAAATACAAGGAACAAACAGGATATGGTCCGGAAGAGGTTAGTTGGAGCTCACATCAGCAAGGGTACTGGGAATCTGAGAATTGTGTGGACAACAAACATTTCTTTGTCAGCAGGAGTAGTATCCTGGAGACCAGCCGGCATTACTCTGTGCAAGGAATTGAATGCTAATATTTATGAGATTATTACTTACCTATAATAGAAAAAAATATATTTTGCAAAAACGCTTTTAAATGCTGGTCGCAAGTAATTGATGCAATTGTAAATGTGACCGACTTTATCAATAACTGGCAAGACATGGAAAGTAGTGGCATTTCATTTAAACATTCAAAAGATTTCAGTGAAACCCTGCTACAGCGAGCTGGTATTTGGGGCTGTATGCTGGCTGGAATCTTATCTGAAAAAATAGCTCAGTAAGTATGACAAACCAGCACATATTACATTATTCCGTAATAAACAAAAAGTAACTTTTTTGTGTGGGAAGGAACTGCAGACGCTGGTTTAAACTGAAGATAGACACAAAATGCTGGAGTAACTCAGCGGGACAGGCAGCATCTCTGGAGAGAAGGAATGAGTGTTGTTTCGGGTTGAGACCCTTCTTCAGACTGAGTCAGGGGAGCGGGAGGTACAGATTTAAGGAAGTGTAGAGGGGTGAGAACGAGACATCAAAGGGGGTGGAGATCAAGCAAAATGTTGAATAGATCATTGTTAGCTAGGAGAAGGTAACAACAAAGCAAACGGAGATAAAATGTAATCAGGGACAGTTACGCTGGTCGGAGGACTGTTAAGGGGGAGGGATATAGAGAGAGGGAAAGCAAGGGTTACTTGAAGTTCGAGAAGTCAACATTCATACCACAGGGATGTAAGCTGCCCAAGCAAAATTGAGGTAATGTTCCTGCAATTTGTGCTGGGCCTAAGCCTGATAATGGAGAAGGCCCAGGACAAAATGGTCAATGTGGGAGGGGGAGTTAGTGTTTAGCAACCGGGAGATCAGGTAGGTTTAGCGAAAAAAAGTTACTTTTTTTTAACATGTTAAAAAGATGTCAGGGTTAAAGTTATAAATTGCCGCTAAGGTTATACGTGACTGGAATCCTCTGTGATATATTTTGGTGAAATCATTTATGTCATAGAGTTAGTTTAGTTTAGTTTAGAGATATAACGTGGAACCAAGTCCACGCCAACCAGCGAAGGAGATTGCCACCTTCACGTGGTCCGCCCTGTTTCGACGAATGCAATGAACCTGGCGTGCACTATCAAATAAGATCAAATAGAACAAGTTGTCCTACAACTTTAGGCTGTGCACGCCATGCGCAAGAAGAAGAAGAACAACAACAACAAGCGATCCCCACACACTTAAACAACCCTCAACACCCTAGGGACAGTTTACAATTATACCAAGCCAATTAACCTACAAACCTCTATGTGTTTGCGTTGTAGGAGGAAACCGGAGATCCCGGAGAAAACCCACGCAGGTCACTGGGAGAACGTACAAACTCAGTACAGACAGCACCCGCAGTCAGGATCAAACCCAAGTCTCTGCGCCACCATGCCACTCTGAGGAGAGATTAAGTTATAGTATCGTACAGCATGGAAATAGGACCTTTATCAGAGCCCCAATTGATCATGAAGCACCCATTTACACTCATCCAACACTGATACCATTTTAGTCTCCCCACATTCCTATCAACATCCCCCGGTATCTGCTACTTGCCTTATACACCAAAGTTAATTTACAGTGACCAATTAACCTATCAACCCACGTCCTTGGAATGTGGGTGACAATTGAAGGAAATCCACAGAGTCACAAGGGAAACAAACCAACTCCACAAAGACAATGCTGGAGATACATTTTTAACTTTTTAGCTAGAGTTCTGTGGCAGCAGCTCTACCAGCTGAGTCATTACAATACCCTAACACTTTTCATTTAGGGTATAAGTTGGTGAGCTTTATATTCCTGGTGGCAAAGTTATCGGAAGGGATTGTGAGAGACAGGATTTATTTGCATTTGCAGGTAAGGATCGATAAGAGACTTAGGGAACTACTCAAGTATCGAATAATTTACAAGGTTCTAGAATAACTTGGCAGTCAGGCAGCATCTCTGGAGGAAACAGGCAACTGGCATTTTGAGTCCCGACCCAAAACATTATTTGTTCATTCCATCCAGAGATGCTGCCTAACCCGTTGAGTTACTCCAGCTCTTTGTGTTGTATTCATGGACTGATAAGGGAGAGTCAGCATGATTTTGTCCATGGGGAAATAATGTTTTTATTAGTAAATGCTGGTTTCTTGACCTACATTTCCCTCGTCCTACATTTTCACTGTCACCTTGCTTTACCCATTAGCCCTGAATTCCTTCTGCACCATATTCTCTCATGAACCTTGTTCCCCCAATCCTTTCCCATTTCTTGATACTCACACTTCTTAGACCCTTTCCTAATCGACAAGCCTTGTCCAGTCACTGAATTTACTGTTAGCTCCAGCTATTTAATAACAGTGATGGGTTGCTCCGCCATCTCCAATAAGATGATTTGATATGAGAGAAAAAATATTTCGCAGGATAACATCTCCACTTGGTACGAGCGGTTAAATGGTAAAAAGCAGCTTGCATTATGGTAAATTGGGATATGGACAGTTTTCTAGGAACACAGCCTCCCAATCTGTATTTATAATTATGAGAAATTTAGATAGGGTAGATAGCCAAAGTCTGTTTACTATTGCGTGCCTGTCTAAAACAAGAGGTGACTGTTTAAGGTGAGTGGGAGAAAGATTATAGTGTGTCATGGAGGGGGTGAGCTGTATTGTCCAGGGTGTTCCGCAGTTTGAGGAGCATCCTCCCCTCCGAGACCAACTCCCATGAATCCAACTCCGCCGCCAGGACGGAGCCATCCTTCCTGACGTGCTTGTTGATCATAATGGCATCCGCAGCCTTCGCCCTGCTGCCCCAGCACCGAAGAAAATGTGACTAGCTACCACCGATTGGTTGCACATCTGCAGCATCATACTGCAGCTGGCCCTGTCCTTACTTCTACAGGGCCTCAGCATTCCTGGACCAGTCCAGTTTACTATCTAGGTACACTCCAAGGTAGTTGTACTCCCTGGTAAACTGCACATCCACACCATTGATGGAGACAGGGGACCAGGGGTTTTCCTTTCCTCCTAAAGTCCCCCTCCAATTCCTTAGTCTTGTCAGTGTTGAGCTGCAGCTGATTCAGACTACATCTCTGTATTCAGCTTCCTTCCCCTCACTAATGCAACCCCAGTGCTTCCACACCTCAAAAAACATTTCCTTAAATAGAATCGTAAATTTCCTGGAATTTTATGCTATTTCTTGAAATTTTCAAAAATGCTTCCTGCGTGCTATTTGTTGTTTTTTTGTAGGCACATGTTAACAACACAAAAAAGAACAAGGCAAAACAGATCTATGTAACTACACCGTATCTGCCTGCTTCTGTTACTCACTTGTACGGTATTATGCACAGAGCTGCAAAGTAGTACGGATTTTCCGTATTTTGTTCAGAAATGTGACAAGAATGTGACAATACAAATGTGACAAGTCTAAGGATAAGGGGAATTCCTTTAGGACCGAGATGAGGAAATCATTCTTTACACAGGGAGTGGTGAGTCTCTGGAATTCTCTGCCACAGAAGATCGTTGAGGCCAGTTCATTGGCTATTTTCAAGAGGGAGTTGGATGTGGCTCTTGTGGCCAAAGGGATCAGGGGGTATGGAGAGAAGGTAGGTACGGGATACTGAGTTGGATGATCAGCCATGATCATATTGAATGGAGGTGCAGGCTCGAAGGGCCGAATGGCCTACTCCTGCACCTATTTTTCTATGTTTCTATGTTTCTATGATTAGAGATATACAGATTTGCTTTGTAAAATTTGCTTTTTAAAAATTGGCTCGTCTTCCTGTTTCATCTTACTGCTTATAAAATGCAAGGACTGTAACTAAAAATTAGAGCAGATTAGTATTTTAAATTTCAAATCTGGATGATTATTTTTGTAAGCGTTGATCTGCCTGTCCCGCTAGCGTGTGGGAATTTAAACAAACAGCGCTATAGGTTCTAATTATAGCGCTACCAGCTAGAGCGCTATTGCCTTTACATATAGCTCTATGGGCTTTTCACATAGCGCTATGGCCACAGCGCTATGGGTCACAGACTGTTCGGGGAGGGAGAAAAAAAGGAAGGAGAGAGGGGGGAAGAGAGAGAGGGAGGGAAAGGGGATGGAGAGGGAGGGAAAGAGAAGAAGGAGGGAGAGAGAGTGAGGGAGAGAGAGGGAGGCTTCCAAAATAGCTTCTACATCATCATCTGGTGCTAAAAGCAGGAAGCAGCCGTTCAAACAGAAGTATACAAAGAGATGGCAATGAATGCACTGTCAAGTAAGGTGCATAGAAGACATGTCAATTAGTGGCCAAGTTATGCATTTAGTACTCATACATGGCTATGACCGCACGCAAAAAAACATTTTATTCAGCAAAATGGCACTGCGTAAAAATGCTGATTTCCTCAGTAAAATAGTGATTTTCGGGTACTAGAATACTGAAATGCTCTGACAAAACTTGGCAGCCCTGTATGCAAGGCAGCTTTTGTTGCCTCCAACAGCTTTTGCTGTCTTTGTTTTTTTGACCTGCTCTCATGTGTCTCTCTGCACCCTCTCCCTCCCACTCTCCCTTCCACTCTCCCTCTCTCTCTCCCTCCATCCCCTTTCCCTCCCTCCCTCTCTTCATCCTTCCCTCCCTCTCTCCCTCTTTTTGTCCCTCCCTCTCTCCTTCCCTCTCTCTCCCCCTCCTTCCCTCCGTCTCTCTCCCTCCCTCTCTCCCCCCCTTTATTTCCCTCCCCTCCTGCTTTCATTCCATCTTTCCCCCTTCCCTCTCCTCCCCTCTCTCTTTTCTCTCTCGCCCCCTTCCTTTTATCTCTCCCTCCATCTCTTATTCCCCCCTTCCATCTCTCGCTCCCCCTCCCTCCTTCTCCCCCTCTCTCCCTCGCTCCTCCCTCCTTATCCCTCCTTTTTCCCACCTTTTCCAGAATTCTACCACAGCTTGAAAAATAATCAAAGGCTCAACTTCCACTGACAAAGAGAATTCCAAAGACTCATTGTTATACGAGAATTTTCCCGAACAGTCTGTGACCCATAGCGCTGTGGCCATAGCGCTAAGCTTAAAGCAGCCGGTTGCGCTATATTTAGGACCGATAGCGTTGCAGCCAACAGCTCTTTGTTTAAAATCTCACGCGTTAAACTGACAACTGCGCTCTGTTTAAACCTTTGAGTGCCAAACAGGCAGTGCTGTGTGTATTACCTTTACACCCCTTTGCGGGCCAGATGCAGAAATTTCACGCAATTTCTCGAAATTATTCAATTTTACCTAAAATTTCTGGTAATATCCTTCGAAATGGACACACTGTGCAACCCACAATAGCAGAGTCAAACTCCATACAGTTACTTGAGCAGAGCATCGAGAGACAAGGAATTATATAGGTAGATTGAATTATTACAAATGGGTATGATGGATAGTATGGATATAATGTGTTGAAAAGACTGTTTCAATGGTGTACACTCTATGAGTCTAAGCCTGAGTTATGTTCAGGTATTGAAGCAAATGGACATAGGTAACTTTATTTCTTGCAAGATAGTAAAATAATGCAGCAAGTTGCTGCAAATTTCCCATTGGCAACTCTGCTTGTATACACTGATATTGAATATATTCCATTACAGCCTCTATGCATTCCCATCTCTACCTGATTTCCATTTAATTTTATGTATTCAGCAAATTTTGAAGTGTGACATTTAGTCCCAATCTTTATAGTGGTACACTATTGGCCATCACCTGCCTGTCTGAGAAAAACCCATATATTTCTATTCTGTGTTTTTGATCTGTTAACCAACTCTCAATCCATGCAAGTGTATCACCTGGTTTCATGTGCTCCAGCATTGTTCACCTATGAGGAAACTTATTGAAAACCTTCAAAGAATCCAAATGCACCGTCCATTCATCTACTTCTTTAATGTATTCTCATAGATCTGCAATTAATTAGTCAAATGTGGTATCTCTTTCATAAATCCACATTGACTCTGCTGAAACATATTAATATTTTCTTGGTGCCTTGTATTTAATCAAGCAATGACTAAACTACCAATGTCCGGTAGTTCATTCCTTTCTTTTCCGTTTTTATCTGTTCAATTTAATGTTTTTCTTGCATTGACTCCTATGAAACCACTGGTTGATTCATTTAAAGTAATTAATGTTGTTAATAAACATGCAATCTAAGCTCATTTCCTCCTTCCTCTTTTTTCTGATGTTCCATAAGCTGAGAACTGTTATTAGTAGGAAGGAACTGCAGATGCTGGTTTAACTTGAAGATAGATACTATTTTTGTGTCAATTAACTGTTATTAGTATTTCACTTTGTTATGAATGCTTCACCATAAGTCTGTCTTTTGTTTAATAATGCTCTCTTCTTGTGATTTAGATTTATTACATTCTCGGACTCAGCGAACTGATTGCTGCATCTTATCAAGTTTTTTTCTTTAAGGTATATTCATGATTATATGCCCCTAAAAATAACCGATTTTCTATGCACAATGCATGTGGGATGACACTGTTGTTGCCATCACTGAGGGAGTTTGTGGCAATAGGGAAGAACTGGCATCCAAGTGTCCCCATGTGTACACTTCTCAGGTGAGATGTGCTCGACGTTGGGGGTTGAGGAGGAGAATATAAAAGGGAGATGGTCAAGATACATTACTTTAGTAGTCAGGAAGGATATCTTAGAGAGCTCCTCAAATTAGGCCATATGAGTAGAGATTAGGAAGAAAAAAAAAATATTGGAACCTCTTTTGGGGAAGGAATGACCTGTATAAAAAGGACGGGTTGCACTTGAACCCGAGGGGGACCAGTATCCTGGCAGGGAAATTTGCAAAGGCTACCGGGTGGACTTTAAACTAGCATGGTTGGGGGGAGGGACTCAAATAGAGAAAGCCAGTAGACAGGGTCTGAGGAAGGAGGCAGAGAAGGGAAGCACTCAGACCCAACATGTAGGGGGGAAAGAAGACAAAAAATAATAAATAGAGAATAAGAGGTGGTGGAGTAAAAGTGTTGTATAAACAAGCCTGAAGGCTTTGTGTCTCAATGCAAGGAGCATTCGTAATAAGGTGGACAAGTTGAATGTGCAGATAGCTATTAATGACTATGCCATAGTTGGGATCACGGAGACATGGCTCCAAGGGGACCAAGGCTGGGAGCTGAACATCCAGGGATATTCAATATTCAGGAGGGATAGACAGAAAGGAAAGGGAGGTGGGGTAGCGTTGCTGGTAAGAGAGGAGATTACTGCAATGGATGCGTAGAGTTGTGAAACTCTAAGGGGCAGAAAACGCTAGTGGGAGTTGTGTACAGGCCTCCTGATAGTAGTAGTGGAGTTGGGGATGGCATCAAACAGGAAATTAGAAATGCGTGCAATTAAGGTAAAACAGTTATAATGGGTGACTTCAATCTACATATAGATTGGGTGAATCAAATGGGCAGGGGTGCTGAGGAAGAGGATTTCTTGGAATGTATGCGGGAAAGTTTTCTAAACCAACATGTAGTGGAACCAACGAGAGAGCAGGCTATTCTAGACTGGGTATTGAGTAATGAGGAAGGGTTAGTTAGCAGTCTTGTTGTGATGGCCCCTTGGGCCAAGAGTGACCATAATATGGTTGAGTTCTTCATTAGGATGGAGAGTGACATAATTAAGTCAGTAACAAGGGTTCTGAACTTAAACAAAGGTAACTTTGAAGGTATGAAACGTGAATTGGCCAAGATAGACTGGAAAGTGATTCTTACGTCGTGATGCGTAGATTATGTCGCGTAAATTACGCACAAATGACGGCCAAGTGGGCCAGGCCCTTAAGGAAGAAAGACAAAGTCAGCATGGATTTACGAAATGTCTGACGAAACTTATAGAATTTTTCGAGGATGTAACTAGCAGAGTGGATAAGGGAGAACCAGTGGATGTGTTATATCTAGACTTTCAGAAGGCTTTCGACAAGGTCCCACATAAGAGATTAGGAGACAAACTTAAAGCACACGGTATTGGGGGTTCAGTATTGATGTGGATAGAGAACTGGCTGGCAGACAGGAAGCAAAGGGTAGGAGTAAACGGGTCCTTTTCAGAATGGCAGGCAGTCATTAGTGGGGTATCGCAAGGCTCAGTGCTGGGACCCCAGCTATTTACAATATGTTAATGATTTGGACGAGGGAATTGAATGCAACATCTCCAAGTTTGCGGATGACACTAAGCTGGGGGGTAGTGGTAGGTGTGAGGAGGATGCCAGGAGGCTGCAAGGTGACTTGGATAGGCTGGGTGAGTGGGCAAATGCATGGCAGATGCAGTATAATGTGGATAAATGTGAGGTTATCCACTTTGGTGGCAAAAACAGGAGTGTAGACTATTATCTGAATGGTGGCAAATTAGGAAAAGGGGAGATGCAACGAGACCTGGGTGTCATGGTACACCAATCATTGAAAGTAGGCATGCGGGTGCAGCAGGCAGTGAATAAAGCAAATGGTATGTTAGCATTCATAGCGAAAGGACTTGAGTATAGGAGCAGGGAGGTTCTACTGCAGTTGTTTCTACTACAGGGTTTTGATGAGACCACACCTGGAGTATTGCGTACAGTTTTGATCTCCAAATCTGAGAAAAGACATTCTTGCCATAGAGGGGGTACAGAGAAGGTTCACCAGACTGATTCCTGGGATGTCAGGACTTTTATATGAGGAAAGACTGGATAGATGTGGCTTGTACTCGTTAGAATTTAGAAGACTGAGGGGGGATCTTATAGAAACTTACAAAATTCTTAAGGGGTTGGATAGGCTAGATGCAGGAAGATTGTTCCCGATGATGGGGAGGTCCAGAACAAGGGGTCACAGTCTAAGGATAAGGGGAAATTCCTTTAGGACCGAGATGACGAAAACATTTTTCACACAGAGAGTGGTGAGTCTCTGGAATTCTCTGCCACAGAAGGTAGTTTTGGCCAGTTCATTGGCTATATTTAAGAGGGAGTTAGATGTGGCCCTTGTGGCTAAAGGGATCAGGGGGTATGGAGAGAAGGCAGGTACAGGATACTGAGTTGGATGATCAGCCATGATCATATTGAATGGTGGTGCACACTCGAAGGGCCGAATGGCCTACTCCTGCACCTATTTTCTATGTTTCTATGTTTCTATTGACATTCTGCTGTGGGCGTATTACAAACCTTTAGTTTAGTTGAGAGATACAGCGCAGAAACAGCAAACCTCGCAAATTAGCACTATCCTACATGCACCAAAGATCATTTTATAGTTATATACAATTTTACTAAGCCAATTGACGTACAAACCAGTGTGTCTTTGGAGTGCGGGAGTAAACCGAAGATCTTGGAGTAAACCCACGCAGGTCATGGGGAGAACTTACGAACAACATACAGACAGTAGCCAGGATCGAACCCGGGTCTTTGGCGCTGTAAGTCAGTAACTCTACCGCTGCGCCATCGTGCTGCAGTAATCATCAGGAGATACAGGGACAGATATGTCGGCAACTAGCAGGGAGATTTATTAATAGTAAGATTGTTGCCCTTGGGGATTTAAAGTTACTGAACATTAACTAGGATTGCAAGTGTAAAATGCTTAGGTGTATATCTATCAACCTTTTCACACAGTATGAAGATGAACCAACAAAAGAAGGAGCAATTCTAATCCTATTCCTTTTCACCAAAGATGCTGCCTGACCCGCGGAGTTACTCTAGAATTTTGTGGTAAATCCAGAGGTGCTTAATGTATATTAAAGGCAAAAGAATAACTTGGGAAAGAGTAGGTCCCATAATGGACAATGGGGACTTGGAACTAAAAGGTACAGGTGACTTTCCAAGTGAAAGCTTTTCATCAGTATTTGCAAAGGAAATGGACTTTGTAGCTGGAGGATCCAGCGAAAGAGGAGAAGGTCTAGTGCAAGCTTCCACAGATAAAGATGAGGTACTTGATGTCTTACTGGTATTTGAAAGATGAATAAATCCTCAGGGCTGGTTGAGATTTATCTAAGCTTCTGACAAGGTAATTTGACATGGTCACACATGATAGACTGGTCCAAAAGGTTAGGCCCCATGGGATTCAGGGAAAATGTGTACATTGGATACAAAACCTGCTTGTCAGTATGAGTCAGCAAGTGAGGTTATGGCATTGTTTCTGTGTTTCAAAGAGATCAGTATTGGGACTCAAAAAGAGTTTTTAATGTATGTGAACGATTTGGATGTACATGTAGAAGGACATCAGTAAAGGGCCTGTCCCACTTGGCCGTCGTTTGCGCGTTACGCAGATGGCGCGCAAAGATTTTGTACATCACAAAATCCTGCGACGCCGCGCGCAGCCGCGCGTCACTGCCTGTGTCATCATGCCTCATGCGTGAGTAATGCGCACCATGTGCGCATCATGTGCATGTCACGACACGTGCGTCGTGCGTCGTGACGCGTAAATGATGTTGCGTAAATTACGCGTAAATGACGGCCAAGTGGGCCAGGCCCTTAAGGAAGAATGGGGGGTACACAAAAAGCTGGAGAAACTCAGCGGGTGCAGCAGCATCTAAGGAGCGAAGGAGATAGGCGACGTTTCGGGTCGAGACCCTTCCTCAGACAATGATTGCAGATGAAAGATGGTGGGGTTGTTGATAGTATGAAGGGCGGTTATAGGCCATAGGGCATTAATTTAAAGATGCAATATGAAAACAGGCCCTTAGGACCACTGAGTACACGCCAACCAACGATCACCCATACACTGGTTCAATCACACACACTCAGGACAATTTACAGAGCTCAATTAACCTACAAACCTGCATGCCTTTGGAATGTGGGAGGAAACCGGGGCACCTGGAGAAAGCCCATGCAGTCACAGGTCAATGTACACAACTCCATACAGACAGCACCCGTAATCAGGATCGAACCCGAGTGTCTGGCGCTGGAATGCAGCAATTCTACAGCTACACTATCGTGCTCCCCTGTTTTGTTGAAATGTGCTGAGAAATGGTAGATGGATTTTAATCCAAATACTTCCTTCCATCTTGCCTCCTGTAAGGAATTTATTCCATCTTTCAGTTCCAAAATCTCCTTTGTGTTTGCTCCAGTGGTCAAACATTCTGCAGATGTATATCTGAAATGACGTCCTTCTTTCTGAACTGTGGTCAGAATAATTGGCTGCATCTCATCTATTTCCTGCGCCTGTGCTCGTGCCCTTTCTCTTCTCGAACAGAGCAAGAACAGGGCTCTGCAGGTATCTTCAACCCTACCAGCCTCCTGATTCAACGGATCATTCTTTGCAACTACTACCACCTCCATTAAGACCCAACCATCAGACACACTCCCCTCTCCTCTTTTGTCAGCACTTCAAAGGAACTGCTTCCACTGTGACTCCCTCATCCTCAAAAGGGCACCCTTAAGAATCAAGAGAGAGAGAGAGTCAAGTGTTTTATTGGCATATATCCCAGATAGAACTATGAAATTCTTACTTGCTGCAGCACAGCAGAACATGTAAACATACTACACTCTAAACAATATAATAAACGAGAAAGAAAAAAAAGAGGAAAAAAGGTCCAATGTGTACACACACACACACACACACACACACACACACACACACACACACACACACACACACACAAAAACAAACAATAGTAGTGCAATAATAACAATAATAGTCTATTGTAGTTCAGAGCTTATTTGAGGTAGTAGTGTTTAATAGTAAGATTAAACGAGAACTTACCAGTTTGAAGTTTGATCTTTATTTTATGAGGAGTCGAGTTGAGGGACTACGTGAATAGAAGCCCGTACAGCCGTTGGTGCGTCAATCTTGAAAGCAGCGGAATGAATTCACAGCTAACAATGACCGAAGTATAACGGTAAGATGATAAAACTAGAACTACCAGATGAGATCTATGAGGGTGGGAGCGGAGGGCACGTAGTCCCTCAACTCGACTCCTCATAAAATAAAGATCAAACTTCAAACTGGTAAGTTCTCGTTTAATCTTACTATTTCACTTCGGAGTCACGTGAAGGACTAGTCAATCCGCCGTTCACACTGCCTGGATTGACTCAAAAGTCGTTAACAATCAATCATGCATCAGTAATACATTTGTTAAATGGAATAACAGTTTATGTACAAACAAATCATAACAAACCCCTCTAACTCAGGGGAAAAGTGTAACAGTACTGACACCAGAATCAGCAAACACCCCGAACCTTGAAATCGGCTTGTGATAAAACCTCTGAAATTAGCTCACTGAACCATCCTGCGGCCGCGAGGACCTTGAAATCGTGAAATCGAAACCTTACTGTGTGGTTTTTTGTGACTAATAAATAAACCAACTCTGTTTCTCTCAGAGGTTTAGTAATCTCAATGTAACGAGATAAATGTGAGACTATACAGAAGCGATCATCTGCGGAGTATGCTGAAAACACAATCTTACATCCTGTCATGCCTCTTTTATTATGTTTAAGCAAATCATAGACATAAAATATAATGGCATCAGCCGACACATGCATTCTATCTAGCCGTAGCTTTTGCAACATTTATACACGTTGAGCTGAAACCAATCGCCATAAGCATGACCACCTTCATAGATAATTTGGCTACTGATAGGCTTGTAACAGGAGCCCACTGGCGACGAGCCATAAAAACTTCACTCAAATTCCAAATACCGGCATACCTGGGTTTAGGAGGATTAAATTGAAAACTCCCTTCATGAATTGTGAAACTAACGGATGTCCCTACTGTATGCAATTCTGCATTCATAGATAAATAAGACAGAGCACTTCTGGCTGAATTAATCGCACTGTAACTTAATTTTTTCGGTCAATTGAAGAGTTGACAAACTCCAATACATCCGTGATCCCTGCAGTGTGATATACAATATCCTGCTGTAGGCAGAATTGCTCCCACTTGCTTATATAGGTGATATATTGCTGCTGTGTACTATCCCTGCAGGTCGACGTGAGAACATCCACCGTCCGATGAAACAGTCCTCTCCCCAGGTATGGCCTCCTTAAAATCTGCAATTAACAGATCAATACGATCCTATGAAGGATGTTGATCCCCAGTGACTGGATTTACCAGTAGATTTTTATTCTTGGGCATAAGCATGTAAGGCTCCCTAGCCATTTGTAATACAACGGGAAACCATGCCCGTGTAGGCCAACCTGACACTACCAATACCCCTGAAGTGGAGTCCTCCTTGATCTTTTGCAAACATCTGCTGATGAGACAGAATGGAGAAAATACATACACAAACATTCCTCCCCAATGCAGCGAAAATGCATCCACTGCTACTGCCCCAGATCTGGTTACCATGAAACATATCTAGGTAACTGATGATTTAATTGAGATGCAAACAAGTCAATATCTGGCAATGCATACTGATCAATCATTTGGTTAAATACATCCTGATTTAACATCCATTCAATGTTGTCATTAAACTGACGTGACCTCTTCCTGGCAAATAAAGTGCTGAAAGCCAGATATTTTGGTCAATACACCAGCTCCAAATCTGGTTAGCCAGTCTATCACAAGACTGTGACTTAACTCCACCCATGTGGTTAACATATGCCACTGCTGTGGTGTTGTCAATCTGACCTGCACATGCATATCCCTCCTTGTAGAACAATAATCTTTGAGCCCATACCAGGTGCCCAACAACTCTAAATAATTAATCCCTCTTAATTGAGGAAGCGATGTCTCATCACCCATATTCCATCCGCCTCCACAACTAGAAGACATATCTGTTGCACCCCAACCCAGTGCACTTACATCAGTCTGTAATATCAGTGACGGTGATTCCACCAAAACCTTCCTTAAATTTTTTGAAACATGTACTATCCACCATTGTATGTCAGCAATCGCCCCAGCTGACAACGGCATAGGCCTATCAAAAATGGCCCCTTTGTATTCTCAGTGCCTGTTCCTTTGATAGTTGTAATTGTTGATAATGCAGAGGACCATACTGCACAGCTGGAAAGGCTGCAACAACTTCCCAATAAAGCTGGCTACTTGTCTAATCGAAGGCCGTTGTTCTCCAACGAGCTTAACACAGTCCTCAATTAACTGATTCAATTTAGCCCTGGGCAAAGTTACCAACATGTGATTGGAATTAATGGTAAATCCCAGATAATCAATAATTTGGACTGGTGATCATTTAGATTTATCTGGGTGAATAACAAATCCCATTTGTTCAAAAGTGATTTTAACAACTGAAACTGATGATTGAGTTTCAGCATGAGTCTTTCCAACTATCAGAATATCATCTAAATAGGCCATTACCACATGCCCCTAAGCTCTAAGTAATGATAACACAGGTTTTACCAATTTAGTAAATAATCTAGGAGCTGAAGTTAATCCATTCGGCAATGTCCTGAATTGCCACAGCTCAGTCATCCGAATAAATTTCAAATATCTTCTATCATGACCATGAATAGACACTGTGTAATACGCATTCTTTAATCAACGGTTGCCATATAATACCCTTTGGACACTAGATGTTTGCCCGTGGTAAAGGTCTCCATTTTGAAATGCCTATAACAAACAAATTTGTTCAAATTGGATAAGCCCAGAATAATTCTACATCCCTCAGTCTTTTTAGATCTGGGAAATATACTTGACAGAAATTGTTGACTTTGATATACAGAAGGCTCAATTACCCCTTCTTACGCAACGACTGAATCTGCTTGAATAAGCACATTTTCCTCATCTGAAAATAAGTTTACGACTAGGAAAATGTTGACTAGGTAGACTGTCCTTATAGTAAAATCCAATTTTTCACCCCTTCAATACACTAAGTATGAACAAATCTGATGTCAACTGCTGCCATTGTTTGAGAAACAATTTTTACCTTCCCCAATTTGAACAGGAACATCAGTTAATTCATCGTCTGTCAATGGTATATTTCTTACCAGCATCTTTCCTTGCGGCCTTGTTGTCCTCGACTTCTTGTAGAGAACCTTTTTTGCCTTGCTTCCAGCTGGCTTAATGAGGGCCATGGTTATAACAACCTCATAACAGTCTTTGACCCTTTTTGCAAGGTTACCACCAAACAACAGATTTCGTGGTGGTACACTGGTTTCAAAATGCATTACAAAGGAGTTCCAGTTCATCCTGCTGTGCTTCAACCATATCATTTGTATCAATAACTTTCACCACAGCTGTAATACCTGCTGACAACAGTTTAAGCACTTTTTAAAACTTCATCTCCTGGGCCCTAGCAGGCAAACCCATCTATGACCAAATTTGGTGATTAACCACCGGTACCTTCAGGAGATCACAATTAACAGGAGCTTTATAGTTTTTTGCTACTTCATCCATAGCTAGCTCCTGTAACTGGTGGGAGAGCATATACTGAATGGCTTCAGCCAATTCTACATCAATCGCCTTTCCTGCCTCTCTACACTCAGCAAACTTCCCAGCAATGTTCGGAATTACCTCCAACCGAACCTTTACTGCTCTCCCCCAGCAAACTGCCCTGATAGAACATCCTCCTCACAGGCAGGATAGTTCTGCAGCCCTGAAACAGGTGCTGCTAGCACAAGCTCTCCATCAGCCTGGCTTGGGCATCACTCCTCCTCATGGAGCTGGAACATCCTCCTCACAGGCAGGATAGTTCTGCAGCCCTGAAACAGGTGCTGCTAGCACAAGCTCTCCATCAGCCTGGCTTGGGCATCACTCCTCCTCACGGAGCTGGAACATCCTCCTCACAGGCAGGATAGTTCTGCAGCCCTGAAACAGGTGCTGCTAGCACAAGCTCTCCATCAGCCTGGCTTGGGCACCACTCCTCCCCACGGAGCTTGTCCCTGTCGAGCATTCTTTTGAAATAGAATCTCGACGTGGGAGAGCCGTGAGCAAACGGACTCTCCAATGGAGGGTATAACCTCCAGGCCCGACTCATTTACGGGCCACAGAGACTTGCCAGCGGCCTTCCCCCTACTGACAAGCCTCCACTGCCCCCCGGCAGTGGGTCCGCAACCACTGGCTGTGTAGCCAGCACCGGACCAGGTGTACAGACGGGCCTCCATCCTCAACACTCTCCTACCACTTTACCTTTCTACCCCCGGAGCGCCTCGCCGACACCTTCTTCCCTTTCTGCAACCTTCTCTACCCAAACTGTCGCGGAAAAGGACATGCGGTAAAAGTTTTTAAAAAACCTTACCTGTTTGAACTTTGTTAACAAACTGCAAATGCTGGAGAATCGAGGGTGAAGTCTGAAGAAGGGTCTCGACCCGCAACATCGACCATCTCCCTCGCTCCTTAGATGCCGCTGCACCCGCTAAATTCTCCAGCCTTTCGTATAACCCGCGGTTTAAACTTACCGCTCGGAGGAGCGCTGCTGCTCCAACCGCCCGACTGCACCAGCGTCTGACGTCATGACGCACCAACGGCTGTACGGGCTTCTATTCACGTAGTCACTCACGTGACTCCGAAGTAAAATAACCTGATGGCTGTAGGCAAGAAGCTGTTCCTGAACCTGGATTATAATTCGCAAAGTTCTTTTCACTGTATTGAAACCTATCAAAAGTTACTTAACAATTGACTTTCTAGAAAAAATGAGTATTTATTTTCTTAATTATGCATTATAATTTGTTGTAAGTCATCGCTCGATAGCAATATTGTATGCTTTTGAAACCTGCAAAATGCAAATAGAAATGCATTAATTGTTATCAACATTGATACATTTCTTCACTCTCCCTTACCTTTATGCCACTTATGGACAGGTACTGCAAAAAGTGAATGATATATTCTCGTTCAAAAATTGCAGATTTGGACATCTTTGCTCCATAACATGTTTAACAATTGGATCTGCTGGACTTCATTTTATTTTGGAGTCTTTCTCGTCATACCAGTTTTTAAGGGTCATCCAGGATTTTAAAGATAGCTTCTAGGCATTTTCTTCTCTGCTGAAAATCACCTTTTTATTCTACTATCCCCACCTCCAACAAATCCTGGAAATAGATCATGAACATCTTGACATTAAGAAACCTTGGGTTTAGTCATATCTGGCATTTCTCTCTAGTGCTTTGGATTAAAGTTCTATGAATTTTATCTCGTCTGAGCCCTGAGCTCAGACTTTTTCAAGATTATATCCCACCTCCAGATGCATTAGGAATGCATCATCCTCCAATTTGATTTTCCTTGTTTCTTTTTTATTCCTCACCTTAAAAGCTTCTGGCTTTATATGATCTGTAATGGAGATGGGTGTCTCACAAGCCATCCTATGTATGCCTCTCATAATTTTGTGGACTTCTATCATGTTTCCCCTCAGCTTCCTCAGGTTCAAGGAAAACAAACCCAGCATCTTCAGTCTCTCTTGAGTTTGTTGGCTTTCAGTTCCAAATTTCAGTGATTAATGTAGTGGAGAAACAGTTTCTTCAGCCCACCATGTTGACCCTCAAGTAACTATTTACACTAATCTAATTTACGAGTGCTTGGACCCTAATCATTCAAGTGCTCATCTGTTCACTTCTTAAATGTATCCGTCCAGCTATGTGTACCAGAGTCCACCTATCCTGCAGGTGAAAATGTTCTTCCTCAGATTCTCTTACCCCGTGCACTAAACTTCTTACCCCGACCCTCTAGACACCTCTACTGTTTCACTTACAATATTTCCAATCAAATTTCTGCTCTGGTGCGATACAGAAATGGTACTGGTTTTCTGAATGGGATTGTGATAAACTCTCTCTCAACCTTTTTGAATTAACCGCATCTATCTTTCACCCCAATTAAATATATTGATCCAAATCTCCATTTCTGTAACTTATCCTCTTTGCCATCACTAATAGACATTACCTGCCAACCTTTTAAAATCAGAATCAGAATCAGAATAACACTCACCAAGTATGTTTTGCAACATATGAGGAATTTCATTGGCCAAGTCAGTCATACAATTAAATGCAACAGATCAGTCAAAAACACATTTTAACATTAACATCCACCACAGTGACTTACTCACTGATGGAAGGCAAAGTAAAGTTCAAGTCCTACCCTTAGTTCTTCCTTGATCGTAGGCCTCGAGCCTCTGTTGACGGGACGAACTTGACTCCCGTAGCCAGCGGCATTAGGGCTCTCCGCATCGAGGCGATCAGCTCCCGCATCGGGGGGAATGTCAACTTCCCCGCGCCGGGCGATCAAGCCTCGCATCGGGACTGGTCGAACCTTCAGCGACGTTGGAGCTTCTGCAATCTGCAGGTAGAATCTGCAATCATGAGTCCTTTGCTTGCTCCTCCGTTTGGGTCTCTGGGCAAGTCTGACCTGCCTTTTTCAATGTTACTCTGTTATTTTGTTAGTGAGATAGTTCTTATTAATTTAGCATTGACCTAAATAATAGTAAGATTAAACGAGAACTTACCAGTTCGAAGTTTGATCGTTATTTTATGAGGAGTAACGATGAGGGATTACGTGAAGAAGCCCGGCCTGGCGCTGGAACGGCATACTTCAAAGCAGCGGCATGAAAAACACAGAACATAATAGCCGGAGTAAGATAGTAAGGCTCAACATAGATTTAGAACTACCAGATGATCATTTATTTTATGAGGGTCGGGAGTGGAGGGCACGTAATCCCTCATCGTTACTCCTCATAAAATAACGATCAAACTTCGAACTGGTAAGTTCTCGTTTAATCTTACTATTTTACTTCGGAGTCACGTGAGTGACTACGTGAAGATTTTGAAGCTTTCTGTGTTTTTCATGTCGTAGACTCCTTCCATACGACACTCTGGCTCACACAACACAGTAATGAGCAAAATAACACATTTTTTTCCCCCAAACATTGCCTCAAGTTATGTGATAAATTATTTCACATTATAAAAGAATAAAAGTAATGCCCTTTCTATTGAAAGGCGTTTATCACAAAATATCAATTGATATATATAATTTGATGGTATGAACAAAGCAACAATTATAGAGAACCCAACACTCCATGTCCAATCGTGACACAATGACTGATTTCATTTAATTTAATATTTATTTTACACCCTCCTGTGGCCTTGCATCTTTGCTCGAACGACTCATCCTGTGCCATTCCTGTGAATGTATCTACCTCCTTAACAGAGTAATTTTCCACATTTCAGTGTCTAGTTCCACTGAGTGTTATTCAATGTTTAACCATCTAGAATACATTTCTCTAGAACCATCAGTTTTACTGAACGTAATGTGGTTTTTTGTGTGTAATAAATAGTGCTGTCTCATTACCACAGAGACTCTTAGTTACTTTAACATATTTCATCAATGTTCACACACACACACACACAATTTAAGGCCGACAGGATATGCTTATAGGTTTACCTTGGTTCCAGCTCTTCTTGGTCTGCTTTGTTTGGTAAATTCATAAACATATATGATAATGTAATCTGTATCCACATATAATTATAACGTAATATTTACAATATTTGCACTCTTATCTTGATACTAAAGTCATCAGCATTATTACTTTCAATATTAACTTTTTTGAATCATTGATAGAACTGGAGTCCATTGCCTAAGGCAATTCAGGACTATATTGATCTCCAGACTTATGTATTACAATTTTGGACAGATTATATATACACATATACATATATATACATATTTATATCTACATATATCCCTTTTCATATCGGGATTTTACGAATGAACCTGATAACTTCTTGGTTAATATATTGTCCGTAAATAGGACGAAAACACTCTGAGCCCTATTATTGGCTCTATCAATTAGATACTCAGAAAAAATGCAATCCACAAGAACTCACATATATCTAATATGACAAATAATTTTACTGTATACACAGACTTCCAATTTCTTATAAAATATTGTTGGGTTTTTTTTCTGCAAATTGCAGGTATAACACTTCTTTATACATAATTATTTTATTGTTATGTTGTTATATTACTCTTACCTAGGCTCCTTTTCTAATGGAGGGACAAAGTATGTCAACAAAACCATAAGACATATTTGTATCATGGAACAATTTTCCCCCTCTTATGGTGCTGAATTACTCCTAAATAGTAATTTATGAATATGTATGAATGCCTAAAACATAGGCTTTATGTGATGGGTCAAGTCTTTGCCTTTCAACAGACTTGTAATTGCAGCACTAATTTGCAGCTGACTCTAATTTAAATGTGATCAAGATAACCATGACCACGTCCTCATTAGTGCAAATGCTGATTTTATCAGTGCAATTGTTCTTCCAGTATTCTGTTTAACAACCTTAAACTGGATTTAATTATTTAGACAATGTTTTAACTTGCACTGCTTGACCCATTTAAATTAATTTCAAGCACCTGTAATATTTGATTAACACTTTGTTAATAACAATTGTATTTCAATGTTGCAGATGTTCCATTTTAATAAAATATTCTTACACTGTGAAAGTGTATATAAAACGATGTTTTGTATGGTTTATACCATCACATCTGTACACTGAGGTAATTTATAATATATATATATATGTACGTACCCCTTGTATATTGGAGTTACTTTTGGGTGCAAACCTAAAATCAATTTTTACGTTTTCTTATACAGGTGAACCAATCCTTTCTAATTTTTTGTATTCCTTAGTTATATTAAATTAATGATCATAATACACCTGTAATCCACCACAATCGGAGATTTCATGAATTTATTTTGTAACAGTTGTTTGCACCTCTTCCACGTACTTCAGGCCTTCTTTTCCTAATTATATGGGTTCGGATAAGGCTATGTTTGATTATGTTTATTTATCATACTTCTGCCTTAGTTTTGATCCATTATCAAATCTTTATATTGGATCATAATTTCCCCCCCCCCAAAGTTTAAAGACCAATAGTCTGTTCTTTTGTAATCAATACTTTGAATAACCATAAGGCAGGTTTTATTCCATAATAATCAGGATTTTAACATAACCTGATTTGATCTGCAACTCCAGAGTGCAGATTTGGTCGCTAAATATTATATATTTCTTCCCAATGAGCTCCACAAACTGATGGCAATTAATTTTCCTTTAAATGTATTGGTTATTTTGCACAATATTTTATTTGTTTTCCATTGAATGGAAATGCCATGAACCAGTTTGAAATACTTTTAAAATCGTATTTCCTTATATCTCATCTAATTGAGACATGGATATCATAACCGGATTCACTGTTGATATCTTTATAACTTAAAAGTTTTATCATATTCTGCTGTTTCACTATAACAGCTTTGGTGAGGCCAAAATTTATTTATTTTTTCTCTCATATTTATTTTTCATGGTCTCACTCATACGTTCAGGTATCAAACCTAGTACACTTATATATATATATATATATTTTTTCATTTTTATTTTGTGCTGAAGTGTACTTAAAATAAAACGTTAAAAGTTAAATAAAAACGTTAAAACGTTAACAGCTTTAGTGAGAGACCAATTAATTTTTGTTTTCCATGGTTATTTTCCATGGCCTCACTTCTTATTCAGGTGTTGTACTTACACCTGTATATATTTTATATATATATATATATATATATTCTGGTGCTGTGGTGGGTACTTCATGATCAGCCACCACTATCAGTGCATTTTTTAGGGTCAGTTTTCCATTTTATTTTTACTGCCCTTATTACTCCTGAGTTTTTCCTCAAGGAGACTACCTTCAAATCTCTGAGGTAGATATTCCCACCATAATTCATCATATATATTAATATATGAAACCCCTTTAGGGTAGGTTAGGGAATGTTTTTGGGCCTTTTAACCCATTTTGGCTTGAATTCTTTATTTACTATATTTTTGGAATCTTTTTTTTTTTTTTTTTTCCCCATTAGTTTTTCAAGCCATAACCTTTTTTAGTCTGAAGGCCTTTTATTGAATTTTTTAAATTATGGCCTTTCTGACTTTATAAAATTTCCCCCCCCCCACGTGCCAAAAGTTTGTGGAGCGACTAAAAAACCTTTCTAACGTAATTTTGACGGCCACCGGTATCGGAACCGGCTCCGTAATCTCCCGTTCCGATCGCTCCCCTTAGGACGTTCTTTTTTAAAACTCCGTTGTTTTTCAACTCATTTTTTACTTTTAAATTAGTTTTAAATTCTGGTATTCAGTACCAGCCACGGAGTTTTTTAGACCCTGAAAGTGTTTTTCCCCTGCACTTACCTGCGGGCCCGTACCTACCGCTGTCGAGGAGCTGCCTCTGCAGCTCTTGCTCTGCCGTCAGCGTCGACATAATGCCGTTCCAGCGCCAGGCGGGGCTTCTTCACGTAGTCACTCACGTGACTCCGAAGTAAAATAAGAATATGGCACAGCTGGAACTATGTCTGTTGTTTCAATGAATCATAACAAAGTTACACCATGGAAGGAGATATTTGTCCCAATGAATCTGTGCTGATTGTATGTCAGAGCTATCCAGCTGGTCCCATTTCCCTGCTCCTCCCCATATCCTTGCAGTCCTTATACAGTTCCTTTTTGAATGGCATAATTGAAACTGGCTGTTAGCCCCAGTAAACGCAGTGCATTCCACAGTTAACCCTGCAGAATCATCTTTCTTAGTCACTCTAGATTATTTCGCCAATCTCCTTTGTTATATATTTTCTCGTTCTCGGTGTCTCATCAGTGGGAACAGTTACTACTCTGTTTGGATCCTTCACGGGTTTAAATACCTCTATCAGATCTCTCTTGGCCTCCACTGTTTCAAGGAGAACACCCTCATCTTGTAAATCTATACAATAATTTAAAATCTATACAATAGTTCCCAGGAAACATTACAGCAAATCTCTTCTACATGGAGCAATCAGGAGTCTGGTAAACCTTGTCTGCATCCTCTGCAGTCTCGATATAATTCCTTATGCCCAGAACTGTACACAGTACTCCAAATGGGCTGCTGTAGCAACAGTGGTTTTTAATTTTCTAAATTCTCATTTCCTCCATTCCAGCTTCATGATTTGCACAAACATTTTTTTTGTGCCAAATAGGATGATCCAATACTTGATGGTCCTAGTTCTGTCAATGTGGAAACTCTTCAGGGATGTTCCAAGAAAGACTTTGAATCTCATTTTATACAGCCATCAGTCGGCTCTCAACAGAGTCGCTGTTTTGTTAACATATTTTCCAGAAGTCAATAACGTTTCATTATGAGCTGTCTGTGCTCATGGGGTACCAGTATTTTCTTAGAGGTTTGATGAAGAAATGCCTGTGATTTCTCACATGGCACTTTAGTGGGAAGTGGTGGGAGATAGTTTTATGGTCATCTGTTAATCTGCAGGTAAGCAAATTAAGTAAACTTTTTAAAATGCATATGTGAAATAAGTAAATTAAATAAATTCCAAAAATAGATACTGTCATTCTAAACCAGTAAATCAAAAGAAACATTCAAAATAAAAACCAATGACTCCCGCTGCAAAGAGGAGGTAATGGGTTCAAGAAGCCATTAATAGCCAACAATTATGTACAAAGAATCGATGCTTACTTCCGTTTAACAAGCTTGCTTTTAATCATGTATCTCTTGTATGGTAGGCTTTACCATTGTTCACACTCTACCAATATGTTGTCACTTCAATCTGTCGTGATGTACAGAAGAGCATTGAAGCAAGAATATTGAATGTGAGTGAGTAACAGTGCATTTTGAAGCATGCATTTTTGTGTGAGATCTTTAAACAAAAATGTTTTTCATTGTTTGGTCAATAAATTGCTTTCTGGTCAGGATTAATAATCCTTATTGAATCATTTGTTTTGTAAGCATTTATATTTTCCATCACAAGTTGTGATAGAACTTGTGAATGATTCATTTACTGGCTTACCATCACTATTTGTTTTTATAACATTTGGAGAAGATAGGGCTTCTTGCTTTCCTAAACATTGGGAATTGGAATTTGCTTTGATTTAGCTACACTGTACAATTGTTTATATATTCATAACCATATAACCATATAACCATATAACCATATAACAATTACAGCACGGAAACAGGCCCACTCGGCCCTTCCAGTCCGTGCCGACCATTTGTTTTAACCTAGTCCCATCTACCTGCACTCAGACCATACCCCTCCATTCCTTTCACGTCCATATACCTATCCACTTTACTCTTAAATGTTAAAATCGATCCTGCCTCCACCACTTCTGCTGGAAGCTGATTCCACACAGCCACCACCCTCTGAGTAAAGAAGTTCCCCCTCACGTTACCCCGAAACCTCTGTCCCTTAATTCTCATGTCATGCCCTCTTGTTTGAATCTTCCCTACCCTCAATGGGAAAAATGTAACAAAGAAGGAAATCAGGCGGACGATAGGGTGACACGAGATGGTTCTGGTAGATAATATTCAGGGTAACCCCGAGCAATTTTATGAGTACAAAGGGAAAGGGTAACCAGAGGGAGGATAAGGCCCCTCAGGAATCAAAGTGGTCAACTCTGTGTGGAGCCATAGGAGATGGGCAAGGTATTTCTCCTCTGTTTTTATCTTGAAGAAATACATGAGGACTGTGGAACTGAGCAGTCAACGGAAGTGTCTTGAGGGCAGTCATCGTTATGGTTGAGGAAAGTACTGAAGATTCTTAAGCTTATGAAGGTAGTCACTGTGGGAAAAACGTATCCACGTCAACTCTGTCTATCCCTTTCATCATTTTAAAGACCTCAATCAAGTCCCCCCTTAACCTTCTGCGCTCCAAAGAATAAAGACCTAACTTGTTCAACCTTTCTCTGTAACATAGTTGCTGGAACCCTGGCAACATTCTAGTAAATCTCCTCTGTACTCTCTCTATTTTGTTGATATCCTTCCTATAACTAGGAGACCAAAATTGTACACCATACTCCAGAATTGGTCTTACCAATGCCTTGTACAATTTTAACATTACTTCCCTACTCCTATATTCACTGCTCTGATTTATAAAGGCCAGCATACCAAAGGCTTTCTTTACCACCCTATCTACATGCGATTCCACCTTCAGGGAACTATGCACAGTTATTCCTAGATCCCTCTGTTCCACAGCATTCCTCAATTCCCTACCATTTACCATGTACGTCCTATTTTGATTTGTCCTGCCAAGATGTAGCACTTCACACTTATCAGCATTAAACTCCATCTGCCATCTTTCAGCCCACTTTTCCAAATGGCCCAAATCTCTCTGTAGACTTTGAAAATCTACTTCATTATCCACAACACCACCTATCTTAGTATCATCTGCATACTTACTTATCCAATTTTCCACCCCATCATCCAGATCATTGATGTACATGACAAACAACAGTGGACCCAACACAGATCCCTGAGGCACCCCACTGGTCACCGGCTTCCAACCTGCCATCCACCATTACTCTCTGACATCTCCCATTCAGCCACTGTTGAATCCATCTTGCTACTCCGCCATTAACACCCAAAGATTGAACCTTCTTAACCAACCTTCCATGGGGAACCTTGTCAAAGGCCTTACTGAAATCCATATAGACAACATCCACTGCTTTACCCTCATCAATTTCCCTAGTTACCGCTTCAGAAAATTCAAGAAGGTTTGTCAAACATGACCTTCCAGGCACAAATCCATGTTGACTGTTCCTGATCAGACCCTGTTTATCCAGATGCTTATATATATTATCTCTAAGTATCCTTTCCATTAATTTGCCCACCACTGACGTCAAACTAATAGGTCTATAATTGCTAGGTTTATTCTTTGAACCCTTTTTAAACAATGGAACAACATGCGCAGTACGCCAATCCTCCGGCACTATTCCCGTTTCTAATGACATTTGAAATATTTCTGTCATAGCTCCTGCTATTTCTACACTAACTTCCCTCAATGTCCTAGGGAATATCCTGTCTGGACCTGGAGACTTATCCACTTTTATATTTTTCAAAAGTGTCAGTACTTCCTCCTCTTTGAATCTCATAGTTTCCATAGCTACTCTACTTTTTCCCCTTAACTCACCGAGTTCAATATCCTTCTCCTTGGTGAATACCGAAGAAAAGAAATTGTTCAATATCTCCCCCATCTCTTTTGACTCTGCAGATAGCTGTCCATTCTGGTTCTCTAATGGTCCAATTTTATCCCTCGTTATCCTTTTGCTATTAATATAGCTGTAGAAACCCTTTGGGTTTACTTTCACCTTTCGTGCCAAAGCAACCTCATATCTTCTTTTAGCCTTCCTAATTTCTTTCTTAAGATTTTCTTTTTACATTCTTTATACTCCTCTAGCACTTCATTTACTCCATGCCTCCTATAATTATTGTAGATATCTCTCTTTTTTCGAAACAAGTGTCCAATTTCCCTTGAAAACCATGGCTCTTTCCAATTTTTACTATTTCCTTTCAACCTAACAGGGACATAAAGATTCTGTACTCTTACAATTTCCCCTTTAAATGTCCTCCATTTCTCTTAATTCATCACATAGTACTTTTTTTTTTGACCAAATGAAACAGATGAGAGCTTTGACAGAGTTGGGACTCTTCGCAGAAGCTTTTGCTGAACACCATGTCACGATTAATGGTGAAAAGATTCCATGTTTACTTTTGGGAGGTTTCAGACCTTCAGAGCCCAAGGTAAGCAACAATTTTGCATCTATTTTCTTGCATTCATTTTTTTCATATTCTTTATTTTTACCTTCTCTCTTGAGATAACACTGTGACACAAATTGTGTTTGGGGCATGGGAGAAATTATGTTCTCTGTAAGTAAATGCAAATGTGCTGAATGCAAAGATGGTGAGTGATATGTAGTGCTGGAGTAACAGCGGTTCAGGCATTATCTCTGGAGAACATGGAGCGGCAACATTTCACATCGGGACCCTTCATTAGACTGTTTCAGGGGGGGGGGGAGAAAGCTGGAACAGATGTAGGGTTAGGACCAAGTCTGGTTAGTAATAAGTAGATACAGGTGAGGAGTTGTTTTGAATGGCAGACGGTTGAACAAAAGCCAGAGATGAAAAGATAAAAAGTGTGGGATGAGGACATAATGTTGAAAGAGGTGCAAGTTAAGAAGCCAGATGAAGAAATATAGGTGAAAAGAGAAAGGGGAAAGAAATGGGTTTAGTTTTGTTTATTGTTTAGTACCATGATTGGCAGGTTCGCCAACAGTCTGTCTGTTTTTTTTTGTCATTTTTTGGTTATTTTTAGTGTGTTTTAAAGTTTGTGTAAATGTTCTCCAGTTTGTTTTATGTGGGGGAGGGGGCTGGGGGAAACTTTTTTTCAGTCTATTATCTTGCCAGAGATGCGATTGTATTCCGGGTCACATCTCTGGTCGCTCTGCGGCCTAACATCGTGAAGCTGGAGGCCTAGCTCGGGACTAACCTTGTGCCCCACCGCAGGGGTGAGGACTTGCCATCGGAGCTCATCTCTTGCCTGGGATCACTCGAACCGTGGCCTGCGGACTTTAACATCAAGGGCTCGCAGTCTCGGGAGACACTGTCAAGAGTTCCAATGACGTAGAAGGTTCGACAGCCCCGACCCGGTGTACGATCGCTCGCCACGGAGGTGCTAAGATCCCCTCGATGCAGTTGCTTGATCGCTCCGACGAGGAAGGCCCGCCGCCAGGTATGGGAGTAAGATCGTCCCGTCAACAGAAGGTTTGAGGCCCCCGACTGCGGGAGAACAAAGCAGGGAAAAGATTGAAAAAGATTTTTCGGCTTCCATCACAGTGAGGAATGTGGAGGAGTCACTGTGCTGGATGTTTATGTTAAAATGTATTTCGTGTGTTCTGTTGCTTAATAATTTGTATGACTGACTTGGCAAATGAAATTCATTGTTTGTATAAAGTATTATTGTATTGTACTATATTGTCACGTGTGCCGAGATAAGTGAAAAACATTTGTTGCATGCACAGTGTACAGTGAACATTTGAGCCATCCACAGTGTACAGATACATGATGAAGGGAATATTGTTAGGTGCATGATAGTAAAGTCTGATTAAATATACTCTGATGGACTCCAATGAGGTTGATATTAGCTCAGAACTGCTCTATCGTTATTAAGAGGAGGGTTCAGTTGCCTGATAACAGCTGGGAAGAAACCGTCCTTGAATCTGGAGGTATGAGATTTCACACTTAGAAACATAGAAACACATAGAAAATAGGTACAGGAGTAGGCCATTCGGCCCTTCGAGCATGCACCGCCATTCAATATGATCATGGCTGATCATCCAACTCAGTATCCTGTACCTGCCTACTCTCCATACCCCCTGATCCCTTTAGCCACAAGGGCCACATCTAACTCCCTCTTAAATATAGCCAATGAACTGGCCTCAACTACCTTCTGTGGCAGAGAATTCCAGAGACTCACCACTCTCTGCGTGAAAAATGTTCTCCTCATCTCAGTCCCAAAGGAACTCCCCCTTATCCTTAAACTGTGACCCCTTGTTCTGGACCTCCCCAACATCGGGAACAATCTTCCTGCATCTAGCCTATCCAACCCCTTAAGAATTTTGTAAGTTTCTATAAGATCCCCCCTCAGTCTTCTAAATTCTAGCGCGTACAAGCCAATCTATCCAGTCTTTCCTCATATGAAAGTCCTGACATCCCAGGAATCAGTCTGGTGAACCTTCTCTGTACCCCCTCTATGGCAAGAATGTCTTTTCTCAGATTTGTAGACCAAAACTGTACGCAATACTCCAGGTGTGGTCTCACCAATACCCTGTACAACTGCAGTAGAACCTCCCTGCTCCTATACGCAAATCCTTTTGCTATGAATGCTAACATACCATTTGCTTTCTTCACTGCCTGCTGCACCTGCATGCCTACTTTCAATGATTGGTGTACCATGACACCCAGGTCTCGTTGCATCTCCCCTTTTCCTAATTTGCCACCATTAAGATAATAGTCTAACCTCCTGTTTTTGCCACCAAAGTGGATAACCTCACATTTATCCACATTATACTGCATCTGCCATGCATTTGCCCACTCAACCAGCCTATCCAAGTCACCTTGCAGCCTCCTAGCATCCTCCTCACACCTAACACTACCCCCCAGCTTAGTGTCATCCGCAAACTTGGAGATGTTGCATTCAATTCTGTACCTCTTGCATGATGGAGGAGAAGGGAAGCCGGGGTGACCAAGGTGAGACTCATCCTTGATTATGCTGGTGGCCTTGCCACAGAGGGTGGTGAGCAAATAAAACAAACTGGCCGAGGAGGTAGTTGAGACAGGTACTAAAAAAACATTTAGAAGACATAGACCAAGTGGGACCCATTGGATCTCAGTCACATGGGAGGTCTGGATCCCAACGCAACCCATTCCCCAATGCAATGTTCCACCAGTCACCTGCTCCCCCAACGCAACGGCGGGAGTGTCCTGGGGACGGGGACGCTTCAGACGGGAAGCGTCCTGCAGCCTGGGAAGGGGGACGGCTTCAGGCGGGGCCTGTCGGGGGCTGGTGGGGTTGTGTGGGGGGTAGAGGCATGTGTTAGGGAGGGGGTATGTGGGGGAGGGGGTATGTGGGGGAGTGGGTGTGTGGCGGTAGGGGGGTTGTGGTATGGGGAAGGGGGGTGCAGGGAAGGGGGTGCAGGGGAGGGGATGCAGGGGAGGGGGGGTATTGGGGAGGGAGGTATAGGGGAGGTGGGGTATGGGGGATGTGGGCTCACCGGTTCCCAGCACCTGCTCTGACCGCACTCAGATGTTCCCGTCCCCAGCGCTCACAGTCCCCACCCACGAACAAAGCCCGCCCCCGCCCACAGAACACAGCACACACTCCGCTGCTTCAGCTTTGTTCTCTGCGGCTGGCTTCCGGATGGGTGGCTGGCTTCTGGACGGGCGGCTTCTGGATGAGCTCACGGACTCAGCCCCGTCTCCGGGGCTTTATTCTCCAGTGGGTGCCGGAAGGAGCGTGTTACCTTCATGGTGACGACAGGCGAGAAGACCAATCTGCTGATCTCATGATTTTTTTTAAACCTTCATGACTTTTGTAATCCTCCACTGGTCGGAACAAAACTTGGTGGCTTGGAGCAGAGGAGAACGGCGAGTATGGTGGCAAATAATCCTAGCCATATAGGGTACATTTTGCGCAAATTTAAATACAATGCAGACTTAAAATACAAAGTTAAATACAAATACAAGATAGGAAGGTTTAGAGGGAAATGGGCCAATCACGGGCAGGTGGGACAATGTTGATGAGGCATCTTAGTTAGCATGGGCAAGTTGGGTTGAAGGGCCTGTTATTGGTATGACTATGATACTTTACAGCTGATTTAGTATTTTGGATGAGTATTCACAGTGGTAATGCAAAGGACTAGGATGAAACAGAGTTTCGGCAGCTGTAGCAGATTTTGCACCTTGCACATCACTTTCTACAAGGCGAAACCAGGGGGCAGCTAAAGCATCAGTGAGGCATCACTCCTGGATGAGTTCAATGTGTTCTATGCATGCTTCATCAGGAAAAACACTAATGTGCCATCTTGGGCCCACATTGCCCAATGGTATTGCAATCTCAATCACCAAGGCCCATGTCAGAAGATACTTCAGGAAGGTGAACCCTCAGGAAGCATCTTGTCCTGATGGTGTACCTGGTTGCTATCTCAAAACCTGCACGGGCCAAATGGCTGGAGATTTTGCAGAAATCTTCAACCCCTCATTACTGAGGCCTGAGGTTTCCACCTGCTTTAAAACAGCACCAATAATACCGGTGCCCAAGAAGAGTAAGGTGACGTCCCTCAGTGACAACTGACCAGTAGAACTAATTTAATTGGTGATTAAGTGCTTTGAAAGGTACATCAATTCCTACCTCAGCAAGAACCTGAACCCACTAAGATTTGCCTACCGCCACAATAGGTCTATGGAGGATGCAATCTTGCTGGCTCTCCACTACACTGGACCACTTGGACAATAAAAATACATACCTTAGGTTGTTGTTCATAGACTACAGCTCAGCGTTTAACATCATCTCTTCCAAACTGGGGCTTAACACTCCCCTGTGTGCCTGGGTCCTGGACTTTCTCACCGCCAGGCCCCAGGTGGTCAAGATGGGAAGGCATACATCCAACCCCCTCACCCTAAACACAGGATCCCCCCAGGGTTGCGTCCTTAGCCCCCTACTGTACTCCCTGTACACACATGACTGTGTGGCCAGGTTCAGCTCCAATTCCATCAAGTTTTCTGATGACACTGTGGTGGTGGGCCTGATCTCCAATAACGATGAGAAGGCCTACCGGGAGGAGGTGGCTGATCTGGCACTCTGGTGTCAGTACAACAGCCTCATCTTGAATGACACAAAAACTAAGGAGCTGATTGTGGACTTTAGAAGGGCACAACATCCGAGGACGTACACGCCACTGGATAGGGTGAGCTGCTTTAAATACCTGGGGGTCCACATCACAGAGGATCTGACATGGACAACACACACTGCCGCACTGGTGAGTAAGGTAAGGCAGTGCCTTTACCACCTCAGGCAGCGGGGGAAATTCAGTCTCTCTGAGGATCTTTCAGTACTTCTACTCTGGGGCTGTAGAAAGCATCTTATCCGGCAACATCACAAACTTGTATTGGAACAGCTCTGCCCAGGACATGAAGTCTCTGCATTCGGCCAAACGCACTATGGGAACTACACTCCCCCCCCCCCCCCTGCAGGACCTATACACCAGGAGGTGCAAATCCAGAGCCAGCAACATTATGGGGGACCCCTACCACCCCAACAATGGACTGTTCCAGCTGCTACGGTCAGGCAACCACCTCCGCTGTCATGCTGTGAAAACAGAGAGGATGAGACGGAGGCCATCAGGACTGTAAACACTTATCTCACCAGGGACTAAGTTACTGTACTAATTTACTGTTGTGTTGTGTCTTTTCAAAGGTGTAAATACTGTTTCTGTTCTATTCTGTAGTTATTGCACAATCTGCACGCATTGCCACTTTCATTTGAGCCATTAGGCGGTAGTGACCATAACATGGTCAGGTTTAATCTACAATTGGAGAGGGAGAAGGGTAGATCGGTGTCAGAGTTACAGTTGAATAAAGGGGACTATGGGGCTATGAAAGATTCTAAGGTGAGAAAGGGGTGACCATTGCCACAAGGGACGTCAGGGACAGTATAAAATTTAAAGCAAAGATGTGCAACGTAGCAAAGATGAGCAGGAAGCAAGAGGATTGGGTAATGTTTAAAGAACTACAGAAGATAACCAAAAAGACAATACGAGGAGGAAAGATGAGGTACGAAGATAAGCTAGCCAAAAATATAAAACAGGATAGTAAAAGCTTCTTTACGTATGTGAAGAGGAAAAAATTAGTTAAGACCAAAGTTGGACCCTTGAAGACCAAAAAAGGTGAATTTATTATGGGGAACAAGGAAATGGCAGATTAGTTGAACTGGTACTTTGGATCTGTCTTCACTAAGGAGCACACAAACAATCTTCCTGATATAGTGGTGGCCAGAGGATCTGGGGTGATGGAGGAACTGAAGGAAATCCACATTAGGCAGGAAATGGTGTTGGATAGACTGATGGGACTGAAGGCTGATAAATCCCCAGGACCTGATGGTCTGCATCCCAGGATACTTAAGGAAGTGGCTCTAGAAATCATGGATGCATTGGTGATAATTTTCCGATGTTCTATAGACTCAGGATCAGTTCCTGTGGATCGGAGGGTAGCTAATGTTATCCCACTTTTTAAGAAAGGCGAGAGAGAGAAAACAGGGAATTATAGACCAGTTAGCCTGACATCTGTGGTGGGGAAGATGCTGGAGTCAATTATAAAAGATGAAATAGCCGAATATTTGGATAGCAGTAACGGGATCGGTCCGAGTCAGCATGGATTTACGAAGGGGAAATCATGCTTGACTAATCTCTGGAATTTTTTGAAGGTGTAACTAGGAAAATGGAAAAGGGAGAGCCAGTGGATGTAGTGTACCTGGACTTCGGAAAGGATTTGATAAAGTCCCACATAGGAGATTAGTGTGCAAAATTAGGGCACATGGTATTGGGCATAGAGTGCTGACATGGATAGAGAAGTGATTGGCAGACAGGAAACAAAGAGTAGGGATTAACGGATCCCTTTCAGAATGGCAGGCAGTGACAAGTGGGGTATCGCAAGGCTCGGTGCTGGGACCGCAGTTATTTACAATATACATCAATGATTTGGATGAAGGGATTCAAAGTAACAATAGCAAATTTGCAGATGACACAAAGCTGGGTGGCAGTGTGAACTGTGAGGAGGATGTTATGAGAATGAAAGGTGACTTGTGGATAAGTGTGAGGTTATCCACTTTGGTAGCAAAAACAGGAAGACAGATTACTATCTAAATGGCGTCAAGTTGGGAAAAGGGAAAGTACAACGGGATCAGAGGGTCCTTGTTTATCAGTCTATGAAAGTAAGCATATAGGTACAGCAGGCAGTGAAGAAAACGAATGGGATCTTGGCCTTTATAACAGGAGGATTCAAATATAGGAGCAAAGAGATCCTTCTGCAATTGTACAGAGCCCTAGTGAGACCACACCTGGAGTATTGTGTGCAGTTTTAGTCCCCTAATTTGAGGAAGGACATTCTTGCTATTGAGGGAGTGCAGCGTTCCCGGGATTGCAGGACTGTCATATGCTGAGAGAATGGAGCAGCTGGGCTTGTACACTCTGGAGTTTAGAAGGATGAGAGGGGATCTCTTTGAAACATATAAGATTGTTAAGGGTTTGAACATGCTAGAGACAGGAAACATGTTCCCGATTTTGGGGAAGTCCAGAACCAGGGGCCACAGTTTAAGAATAAGGAGTAAGCCATTTAGAACGGAGACGAGGAAAAACTTTTTCTCACAGAGAGTGGTGAGTCTGTGGAATTCTCTGTCTCGGTGGAGGCAGGTTCTCTGGATGCTTTCAAGATAAAGCTAGACAGGGCTCTTAAAATTAGTAGTGTCAGGCGATATGGGGAGAAGGCTGGAACGGGGTACTGATTGGGGATGATCACATTGAATGGCAGTGCTTGCTCGAATGGCAGAATGGCCTAATGTTGCACCTATTGTCTATTGTCATTTCACTGCACATCATGTGACAAATAAAGTTGACTTGACCCTGCTGCCAAGCTTAGGGAACAGGGCCTCTGTGCAATTCTCTGCAGCTGGACTTCCTCATCAAGTTTGGGATTTATTTTTGTTTTTTGCAATTTATTGTTGTTTATTATGGTATCCACAGAGTACTTTGTTAACATACCTGTTGCAGTGCTGCAAATAAGAATTTCATTGTTCCATTTTGGGCCATTTGCCATTAAAACACTTGATTTTAATGCTGGAAATGCATCTAATAATTTTCACACTGTGAATGGATATAAAAGGCCATTCGTTAACTTTTTATGTTGTATTGTTTGAAAGGTAAATATATTAACCAGGCCAATAGGTATGACTCCATTGATCATTTTCAAAATTGTGCTGTGGTGTCTTTTATAAAAAATGAATGTGCTGGTGTTTATATCTCATTGGAAAGATTGCACTTCAAACATTGCTGTACTTCTATGGAATACCAAAGGTTGATAGAAATTTTTAAAAAAATGAGAGGCATAGATGCGGTAGACAGTCATAATCATTTCCCCAAGGTGGAAATGACCAACACTAGAGGGCATAGCTATAAGATGAGAGGAGGAAGTTTAATGGAGATGTGCGGGGCAAGCGATTTTACACAAAGTGGTCAGGGCCTGGAACAAATTGCCAGGTGTGGTGGTGGAAGCAGAATGGATAGTGGCGTTTAAGAGGCCTTCACATGGAAGTGCAGGGATTAGATCGATATAGATGATATAAAGGCAGATGAACTCAGTTAAATTGGCATTAGGTTGGGCTCAAACTTTGTGGGCCGATGGGCCCATTCCAATGGTTCAGTGCTACGCTGACTACGCTTGGTGGACCCACAATATATTGATTCAAAAGTCGAGTTTATTGTCATATGTACAAGTATGGTGAGGTATAGGTACAATTAAAATCTTTTTTTTCCAGCAGATACACAGACAGTAGGTTTACATAACAGACAGCAAACATAATTGTGAGTATTGGAACTAATTCTGGGCACCATATCTGAGGAAGGATGTGCTGGCCCTGGAGAGGGTCCAGAGGAGGTTTGCAAGAATGATCCCAGGAATGAGTGGGTTAGTTTATGATGAGTGTTCGATGGCACTTGGCCTATAATCGCTGGAGTTTAGAATAATGAGGGAGGACCTAATTGAAACGTACCGAATAGTGAAAAGCTTTAATAGGGTGGATGTGGAGAGGATGTGTCCACTAGTGGGAGAGTCTTGCACTAAAGGTCATAGCCTCAGAACTAAAGGACGTTCCTTTAGGAAAGAGATGAGAAGGAATTTATTTTGTCAAAGAATGGAGAATCTGTGGAATTCTTTACTGTGGAGGCCATCAATGGACATTTTTAAGGCAGAGATAGATAAATTATTGATTAGTACGGGTGTCAGGGGTTATGGGGAGAAGACAGAAGAATAGGGTTAGGAGGGAGAGGTAGATCAGCCATGATTGAATGGTGGAGTAGACTTGATGGGCCGAATGGACTAATTCTGCTCCTATCACTTATCACCTCATAACCTTATAAATTATACAAAATTAGACATGAATTCTGCATGATAGCATAAAGAAAGAGACTGCAAAATTACAACAATCGTGCAAAATACACAATTAGAAAACAAGTCCATGGTTGTGTCCATAATGGTGCATAGTATACCAATCAGTTCAAGACCCTGATTGGTATCGAAAAGTAGCAGCTTCTGTACCTCCAATCTGACAGTGCAGCTAGTAGTGGGCATGGCCCGGATAGTGGGGATCCTTGATGATTGATCCTGCGTTCTTGAGGCAACATGTGGATGCTTTCACTGGTGGGCATCTGCTGTAATGCGAGCAGCAGGGAGTATCCAGTTAGTTTGCTCATCAATCTGCTAACTTTTGCTTCTTCCCTTGCATTAATGTCAAAGAAAGGTCATTGTTGCACCCTACTTTGTTCAGTCCTCTGCTTGGCCCACTGGGTTATGTCAAAGTAGGCATTTTGGTTACTTGACAAAATGGAGGATTTCTGCTTCTGTAAAACCTGCTTGTCATCTTTTGCAAAAGCTGCAAGACCATGAGGACCATGGCTCAAGAAAGTCTGTGGCCTGGGAAGAGGTTGAATAGAAGTTGATGTCCAGATGGCCTTTGATTGTTAACATGTATGAGCTTTTGCAGAAGGAGCTAGGTCCTGTTACAAATACATGGGATTTGTTGGGGAAATGATGGGTTACAATAATGTTGCAAAGTCTTCCCACCGCTAATTATGATTGGGCCAGGAGAGGGGCCTCACCCAAGATATGTACTTTACCTGCCTCCAAGTTACTTTACTTTAAAGAAAAGCAAAACAAAAACTGTGATCCTCCCAAACCAAATGAATTATGATGATGACAAGGCACTTAGTCTGGGCTACATTGTTGAAGAGGATATGCTCCACGTTATGGTGGGAATCAATTTCTCCAAGAGAAAGAAAAAGATGCGGCTTGGTCAAGGCCTTCTACAAGAGCAAATCAAAACTCAGGCACCAAATCCCCTAACAAGAAGAGAGCTTCTCAGCCAGGTAGCAGGGCTAAATGACCCCATCGGCATAGTGGCTCCTGTTAAGCAAAAGGGAGCGATTCTAGTACGCAGATCTTTCCAAGAAGCGAAGAACCAAGAAGAGTGAAGCTGTTCGATCAGACACATGGGACATGGCATTCTCAGATGGACTCAGGGAGGATGCAATTAAGCTCTTTGAAGAGTGTGTACAACTTGGAAAAATCAAGTTCGTCAGGGCACTGACTCCTTCTTGCTCCGCAACTGAACCCTTGGGAATCACCTTTTCTGACGGAAGTGAGTCAGGTACATCACCTGACTGGGCGGTGATGTACCTGAGATGGGATTCAGACCATGGCCCAATTTTCAGACTTGTGGAATCCAAGGCCAGGTTAATTCCCTTGGACCACAGAGAAGACGCTGTTAAAGCAGAGATGTGCGGAGCAGTGTTCGCCTCACGCTTAAGGAAGTATTTCGAGCTACACAGTCGAATTCAGGTGGAGAAGTGGTATCATCTTGTGGATAGACAAACAATCCTTGGTGCAATACAGCGAGAAAGCTACGGATTTCAGACATTCTTCGCCAATCGGATTGGAGAGATTTAAACAAGCACCAACATTCAGGACTGGCGGTGGATTCCTGGCCCACAAAACATCGCTGATGTAATCACCAGAGGTGCCAGCCCTCAAGACCTTGATCAGTATTTGGAATGGCAAAATGGACCGAAGCTCCTGGTGTTACGTGTGAGTGAGTGACCAATAAGGTCAGCTAAAAAACTGGCTGCCACTGCCAGAGAGAACATCAACAAGTTACAGAAGAAAGCTTTTGTTGCAGCACTATCAACAGCCAAAGTAGAGAAACAAGAACCGGAACCAACAAACCCAAAGAGACCATCTGCAGGGTCAGCTATTCAGAACCTTGTTGATGTCAAGCGGTTCAGCATTCTAACTCGACTGATCAAGACAGTCGCATGGATTTGGAGAGCAGCGAAAAGGTTTCTTGGCAAGAACAAAGCCCTGAACAATCCAAAGTGGGAGGCCATCTCTTTGTCAGGAGTCATTACAGTAAGAGAACGAGAAAATGCTCTAAAAGACATATTTTGTGCTGCGCAATTGGACACAACTTTCCCAAGCACCACAACAGATCGACTGGTAACCTATAAAGACCAAGATTCTGGGCTGGTGGTTTGTGGTGCCAGAGTGCAGAGCTTTGAAGAGGATAAAGTTGCTGTTCCCATCCTGCCCGTTGATGCCTGGGTGTCCATGCTGCTAGCTCTGGAGGCTCACAGGGAGAGTCATGACGGAGTGTACACAAAAGGCTGGAGAAACTCAGCGGGTGCAGCAGCATCTAAGGAGCGAAGGAGATAGGCGACGTTTCGGGTCGAAACCCTTCTTCAGACTGGTCAGGGATCAGGGAAACGAGAGATATAGATGATGATGTGGAGAGATAAAGAACAATGAATGAAAGATATGCAAAAAAGTATAGATGATAAAGGAAACAAGCCATTGTAAGCTGTTTGTAGTGTGAAAATGAGAAGCTAGTGCGACTAGGGTGGGGGAGAGATAGAGAGAGGGAATGCCAGGGCCCGAGGGCTGAGAGGGAGGTGGGAAGGGGAGGAGACAGCAAGGGTTAACAGAATTGAGAAAATTCAATGTTCAAGCCCAGAGGATGCAGACTCCCCAAGCGGAATATGAGGTGCTGTTTCTCCAACTTGCGGTGTTGCTCACTCTGGCCATGGAGGAGGCCCAGGACCGAGAGGTCGGATACGGAATGGGAGGTGGAGTTGAAGTGCTGAGCCACCGGGAGGTCGGGTTGGTTATTGCGGACCGAGTGGAGGTGTTCGGTGAAACGATCGCCAAGCCTCCGCTTGGTCTCACTGATATAGATCAGCTGGCATCTGGAGCAGCGAATGCAGTAGATGAGGTTGGAGGAGGTGCAGGTGAACCTCTGTCGGACCTGGAAGGACTGCTTTGGTCCCTGAAAGCAGTGGAGGGGGGAGGTGAAGGGACAAGTGTAGCATCTCTTGCGGTTGCAAGGGAAACTGCCAGGGGAAGGGGCAGAGTGGGAGGGATTGGAAGAATTGACAAGGGAGTTGCGGAGGAAGCGGTCTTTGCGGAAGGCAGACGGGGGGGAGATGGGAAGATGTGGTGAGTGGAGGGGTTACATTGGAGGTGGCGAAACTGGCGGAGGACAATGTTGTATGACGGAGTTGCTGGGGCCTTGCTTAAAATGAGAAGAAAGGCTTGGGTCATAAAAGGAAGGAGAATTGTTCAAAAAGTCGTTGATCACGGCATAATCTGCAAGAAAGCAAAGGCAAAGAAATGTCAACAAGTAATGAGTGATCTGCCGCCTGAAAGAACTGAACCTGCTGCTCCTTTTGAGTTTACAACAGTAGACCTCTTTGGACCCTACCACGTACACGATGACGTCAAGAAGAGGGTAAAACTCAAAGTCTGGGGAGTTGTCTTCTGCTGTATGGCCAGCAGAGCCATCCACACAGAGTTAGTCAACACCTTATCAAGTGAAGAGTTTCTGATAACCATATAACCATATAACAATTACAGCACGGAAACAGGCCGTCTCGGCCCTTCCAGTCCGTGCCGACCATTTGTTTTCCCCTAGTCCCATCTACCTGCACTCAGACCATACCCCTCCATTCCCTTCACGTCCATATACCTATCCACTTTACTCTTAAATGTTAAAATCGATCCTGCCTCCACCACTTCTGCTGGAAGCTGATTCCACACAGCCACCACCCTCTGAGTAAAGAAGTTCCCCCTCACGTTACCCCGAAACCTCTGTCCCTTAATTCTCATGTCATGCCCTCTTGTTTGAAACTTCCCTACCCTCAATGGGAAAAACGTATCCAAGTCAACTCTGTCTATCCCTTTCATCATTTTAAAGACCTCAATCAAGTCCCCCCTTAACCTTCTGCGCTCCAAAGAATAAAGACCTAACTTGTTCAACCTTTCTCTGTAACATAGTTGCTGGAACCCTGGCAACATTCTAGTAAATCTCCTCTGTACTCTCTCTATTTTGTTGACATCCTTCCTATAACAAGGCGACCAAAATTGTACACCATACTCCAGAATTGGTCTTACCAATGCCTTGTACAATTTTAACATTACTTCCCTACTCCTATATTCAATGCTCTGATTTATAAAGGCCAGCACACCAAAGGCTTTCTTTACCACCCTATCTACATGTGATTCCACCTTCAGGGAACTATGCACAGTTATTCCTAGATCCCTCTGTTCCACAGCATTCCTCAATTCCCTACCATTTACCATGTACGTCCTATTTTGATTTGTCCTGCCAAGATGTAGCACTTCACACTTATCAGCATTAAACTCCATCTGCCATCTTTCGGCCCACTTTTCCAAATGGCCCAAATCTCTCTGTAGACTTTGAAAATCTACTTCATTATCCACAACACCACCTATCTTAGTATCATCTGCATACTTACTTATCCAATTTTCCACCCCATCATGCAGATCATTGATGTACATGACAAACAACAGTGGACCCAACACAGATCCCTGAGGCACCCCACTGGTCACCGGCTTCCAACCTGACAAACAGCCATCCACCATTACTCTCTGACATCTCCCATTCAGCCACTGTTGAATCCATCTTGCTACTCCGCCATTAACACCCAAAGATTGAACCTTCTTAACCAACCTTCCATGGGGAACCTTGTCAAAGGCCTTACTGAAATCCATATAGACAACATCGACTGCTTTACACTCATTAATTTCCCTAGTCACCGCTTCAAAAACTTCAAGATGGCTTATCAAAGATTCACAGCAATCCGTGGGCACCCCAAGAAGATCTGGTCAGATCCAGGCACCAATTTTATTGGCGCAAAACCAGTCTTAGACGAATTATATAGATTTTTGGACAACCTGGACAGAGCAGTTTTGGAGGAGAACGCAGCTAAAAATGGAACAGTGGATGTGGAAAATCCACCCTGCTGATTCTCCACACAGAAATGGCGCTGCGGAAGCTGCTGTGCGTGTTGTCTAGAGAGCACTCCAAAGTTTTGGAAAAGAATCGTCACTCAGTTATAGTGAATTTCAAACAGCTCTTTACATGGCAGCCAACCTGTCAAATGAACGTCCAATCGATGCCAGGATTCAAAGCTGGGAAGACTGCGTTCAGTACATCACACCAATACTCTTCTGCTTGGCTGAGCGTCTCAGTGCGGATACATCAAGACTTTTGACTTTTCCAGCTACCCCTACAAAAGACTTAGAACAATGCAGTCAGAGGTGAACAAGTTTTGGAAGAGCTCGTGCCAACTCGCTGGTCCTAACTTGTTTATAAGGAGCAAGTGGCACACCACTCAGAGAAATGTCACTGCCGGAGACATTGTCTGGTTAAGTGACCAAAATGCACTGAGGGGGCAATTCAAGCTGGGCAGAGTAGCTAGCTCCAATCAAGACCGCAAAGGCATCATGAGAGATTGTTAATGTACGGATCTTTCCAAGTTTTCCATTCCTCTGACAAAGGCTTTGAAAGGAAGGGCAAGGCATTCCATTCAGGGGAAGGAGAGGATCCAAGCTACGATTGTTCACAGGGATGTTAGGCGGCTGGTTGTCTTACTTCCAGTAGAAGAACAAGACAGCAATGCATCAGGAGACCAAGTTTGACTTTAATGCGTCGATCTCCCAAGTGGTTCCATTGGAAGATCGAGTGGGAGGTGTCAAGTCAAACTGTAATGAAAGGACAAATGCTAAATTAAAATCACAAGCGTACAATAGTAGGAAAAGAGCATATACCGTGCAGGTGAAATGGACTTAAAAGGGGAGGAGTGCGGTGTATGTAATAGAAAAGGTATTACCTGCCTCCAAGTTAAAGGGGGAGGAGTGTTAGGTATGGGATAATTAGGATAAGTAATTGGTGTCTTGTGATGTCTGGGGTAAGTACGCATAAGCAGAAAAAGACTGGAGGTGGCGTCCTGCAGAAGAGAAGCTTGTATGATTCCTCCCGTGTCCGAGCCTTTATTCAACTCTGTTCAAAGCATCCGAATACACAACAATTGGCGACGAGGATAAAAGAACGAAGATAAGAACAAGGCCATCAAGAAGAATCGAAAACAAAAGTTAAAAATAGAAGTAGTATTTGGAAACAAGTGGAACAGCACCAAGCCAAATGGATTTGAGTTGGCGCCAAAAAGGAAAAAGGTAGAAACGGGAAGCAATAGCTCAGGGAAGAGCTAGGAAAACAAGCTGGGGCAGTAAGGGTCACCAAGCACGGTGTCAGCTTACCTGGAATGTATCCAGGGCTGTGCAGCGCACAGCCAAGCCCAAGCAGCAGCCACAGACATCGGGTGGGGGCCTAGTACCGTGAAGGCCATGGACAGGTCCAGAGAGCCACCGACAGAGGCTGAGTCTTCAGCCCAACCGGGAACAGTCAACCCGGTGGGGGGAGAAAACAGAGAAAGCCCGGTCGGGATCAGAGTCAGCCCTACCGTGAACAGAAAAGTGCATAGGCCCGCGAGAGAAGTTGACTTGCGGCTAAAACATGAACAGTATAATCTAAGAAACTGTCCTAAAAACTGCCGCGATCGCCAGCAAAGGCATGCAGGACTGATTATTTACAGCACCCGATTAGCAGCCGGTTTTTTAACTACTAAAAGACTAAACTGTTAAATACCTTAAGACCTACAACATCCAAATGCCTTCAAAGTAATGGCTGAAGCAATAAATCAATTGGAACTGTAAATTAATTGCTGAATCTGCCAAAATAAAAAGGGGGAAAAAAATGGGAAAGAAGTGTTTGGTCATTGAGTGAAATCCAGTTCATTATTTCGGAGTGGATGAATCAGAGGAATTCCCTTTCAATCAGGGAATCTGCACAAAAACATTTAAAGACTTGACAGGAATAAAGACCATGTATGTTGTTGTGGATCATTAACGAACATGGTGTCAGATGTGGGATCACTTCTCCAACTCTTTTGCCTGAATTTATTTTACTTTATTTTTTTACAACAGACCATAGCTCTGTTACCATGATCGGGTCATTTTGCAAATCCGATCCTCCGATATTCGACAGCGAACTTGCTGAACGTTGGCGTGTCTTCGAGATGGAATTCAGAATTTTCATTGATGCTGCCCACCCGAGTGCTGCTCCCCACACCGTTGCATCAATCCTCCTCAACGTAGCGGGTACAGAGGCTGCCCTGCGGGGACAGGACTTTAATTAAGCCCCAGAACATATCGATGAGGTAACCCATGTTGTGACCCCGGCAGAGTCTATCAGAGAACCAACGTGCCTTCTCCAAAAGTTCCGTGAACTGTGCCAACTTCGCATCACCGTTATCATGGAGCACCACAAATTATTTTCCCATAGCCAACACGAGGGGCAAGATGGTCGAATCTTACATCGGTGCACTGAAGAGCATCGCTGCAAGATGCCACTTCCAGGACCGCGACGTACTCATCCGCGGCAAGATGGCTTCCTGAATGACAAGGTGACAAATGACAACTCAGCACCCGCTGAGTTTCTCCAGCAGTTTTGTCTACCTTCGATTTTCCAGCATCTGCAGTTCCTTCTTGAACAAGGTGACAAAAGAAATACACCGGGATGAGGAGCTCACACTAGTGATGGATGTTTGTGATGGATGTTTGTGTGAACTGTGTTGGTTGTGTGTCTTGTTAATTGTTTCTTTTTGTTGTATGATTGCAGAAACCAAATTGTGTTTGAACTTCGAGGTTCAAATGACAATAAACTAAATTGTAATTGTAATTGTAATGTCACAGGAAGATAGAATGCTTTTCAATCATCGATCTTCACCAGTCAGTGTATTAAGTATAGAAGTTGGGACGTTATGTCACAGTTGGTGTACTGTGTTCAGTTTTGGTCACCCTGCTATAGGTCGGATGTCCATATGCTGGAAAGAATCCAGAGAAGATTTACCAGGATGTTGCCAGGATGTTAGGGGCTGAGCTGTAGGGAGAGGTTTGGGAGACCAGAACTTAATTCCTTGCAGCACAGAAGGCTGGGGTGATCTGATAGAGGATTATAAAATCATGATGGGAATCAATAGTATGGCTGCACAATATTTTACCCAGGGTATAAAGAAACAAGAGGACATATGTTTAAGGTGAGAGGTGCAAGATTTAATACAAGCCTGAGGGCCAGCTTTTTCACTCAGATGGTAATGGGTATGTTGAACGAGCTGACGGAGTATTCTCTAAATCTTTCCTATCCATGTAACTGTCTAAGTGTCTTGTAAATGCTGTTGAAGCAAATACAAACAATTAAAAGACACTCGGACAAGAACATGGATAAGAAATTGAACGAGCTTAAATGGGTCATCTTGGTCGGCATGGACGAGTTGGGCTAAAGGGTCTGTTTCCATGCAGCATGAACCTGGTATGTTTTCAGAGGAATCTTTGACATCATTTTCTCTCAGTTCTCAAGATAATGCAATGGTTTCCTGCAGTCAGGCATGGGTTGACAAAAGCAAGGGAACTTCAAGCTTCCACTCCAAGTGGCAAACCAGAAGGATTTGGATACCCTTGTATTGCTGGGTCAAAATTATGGACTTGTCAATCTAACAGGCATTTTGGATTATGTGTGTTCTAAATTGATGTGTGTTCTAAAAATGTGAAATTACATTTTGCAAGCCAATACCACAAACATTTTTCATTGTGTGAAAACTATTAAATAGCAGTTGCTTAACAATTATACATTGTCAAGGGGCGCATAGAGGTGGCATGGTGGAGTTGCTGCCCCAGAGACTGATTCGATCTTGACTGCGGATGCTGACTTTACGGAGTTTGTATGTTCTCCCTGTGATCGCATGGATTTATTTCCGGGTGCACTGGTTTCCTCCCACAATCCAATGATGTAAATAATCATAGGTTAATTGGCTTTGGTAAGTTGTAAAATTGTCCCTAGAGTGTGTAGGTTAGTGTATTGGGTAATCACCAGTTGGCGCAGACTCGATGGGCTGAAGAGCCTGTTTCCGCACTACATCTCTGTAACCTCCCTTCTAGAGTGTGCTTAAATGAATATTTTTTTTAAATGGCACCTTAATAAATGCCTTCTGAAATTCCAAATACAACACATCAATTGGTTTATACTTGTCTGTCTTGCTGATCGGAAACTCTAAAAACTTGAAAAAGTTTGTCTAATTTGAAATACATTTCATAAATAAAAGTAGAAAACGCTCATTAGGTCAGGCAGCATATGTGGAAAGAGAAACAGAGTTAAAGTAGCAAGTTAAAAACCCTTTATCAGAATTGTTCAAGAAGGAACTTCAGATGCTGGAAAATCGAAGGTAAACAAAAATGCTGGAGAAACTCAGCTGGTGAGGCAGCATCTATGAAGCTAAGGAAATAGGCAATGTTTCAGGTCGAAATCCTTCTTCAGAAGTCTTGAACTGAGACATTTAACTGAGTCTCGAACACGAAATGTTGCCTATTTCCTTCGCTCCATAGATGCTGCCTCACCCGCCGTGTTTTTCCAGCATTTTTGTCTACCATCAGAATTGTTCAATTTTCCGCAGATCACATGCCAGTTCTGCAGCATTTTCTGTTGTTTTTAGATTTCCACACACTGAGCTTTTAAAAAAAATATTTTTTATCGGTCCCTATTTGACTTTGGCCATCCATGTTAGTTTTCTAGTGCTTTGCCACCACATCCTTTATGGTTTCCAACATTTGTCTTCATTGTTATATCAGGCTAACCTGCCTACAGTTCCTTCTTTTTGCTTTCCCTCCTCTAGTTTCATCTAGTTTTGAGATATAGAGTGGAAACAGGCCCTTTGCCCCACCAAGACAAATAGACAATAGGTGCAGGAGAAGGCCTTTTGCCCTTCGAGCCAGCACTGCCATTCAATGTGATCATGGCTGATCATCCACAATCCATACCCCGTTCCTGCCCTCGCTACATATCCCCTGACTACGCTATCTTTAAGAGCCCTAGCAAGCTCTCTCTTAAAAGTATCTAAAGAACCATCCTCTGAGGCAGAGAATTGCACAGACTCACAACTCACTGCGTGAAAAAGTGGTTCCTCATCTCCGTGTTAATGCCCTGTCCCTTATTCTTCAACTGTGGTCCCCGGTTCTGCACACCCCCAACATCGGGAACATGTTTCCTGCCTCTAGCGTGTCCAAACCCTTAATAATCTTATCTGTTTCAATAATATCCCTTCTCATCCTTCTATATTCCAGAGTATACAATCCCAGCCGCTCCATTCTCTCAGCATATGACCGTCCCGCCATCCCGGGAATTATCCTTGTGAACCTACACTGCACTCCCTCAATAGCAAGATTGTCCTTCCTCAAATTTGGAGACCAAACTGCATACAATACTCAAGCTGTGGTCTCACCAGGGCCCTGTACAATTGCAGAAGGACCTATTTGCTCCTATACTCAACTCCTCCTGTTATGAAGGCCAACATGCCATTCGCTTTCTTCACTGCCTGCTGTACCTGCATGCTTACTTTCATTTACTGATGTACAAGGACCCCCAGATCCCGTTGTACTTCCCCTTTTCCCAACTTTACACCATTTAGATAATAATCTGCCTTCCTCTTTTTGCTACCAAAGTGGATAACCTCACATTTATCCACATTAAACTACATGTCATGCATCTGACCACTTACCTAACCTGTACAAGTCCCCCTGCATTCTAATTGCATCCTCCTCACAGTTCACACTGCCACCCAGCTTTGTGTCACCTGTAAATTTGCTAATGTTACTTTGACCTTGCTGACCATCGATTATTTTGTTGTGGCTTAACGAATATCTCACAAATCTGATTGAATAAGTAACCATGCAGGTAGACCAGGGAAACGCTGTTGTCTATGTGCTGTTGTCTATATGGACTTAAGTAATGCCTTTAATAAGGTTATGCAGGGTAGGCTGCTCTTTGTAGCTAGATTGCATGGCATCCAGGGGGAGCTAGCTGCCTGGAAACAAAAATTGGCTTCATGGAAGGAAGCAGAAGGTGGTGGTGGAAGGTTGTTTTACAGACTGGAGGCATGTGACTAATGGAGTGTCTTAAGGATTAGTGCTGGGCCCATTGCTATTTAGAATAATAGGAGGACCGTTGGGGATGGATGTAGATGTCAACACTGGGCGGTGAACACTACTTCCCATTGAAAGGCATGAAGGTGGAGGGGATGGAAGAAAAGCTCCATGTAATTGAGAATTCGGAACTCGTTGAGGAGGCAACAGAGTGGTACAAAGATAAGGCCTCTGTTGTGGATAGATCATTCTAAGTCAGAGAGAGGGATGACTGGGGAGTTGGTAAAAACACGACAAGGGTGAGGGTGAGGGGCATGAGGGGTGGACGGAGGTTTAGGCAAGGTTATATTCATATGATACAATACGATGCAATAGAACTTTATTCATCTTCTGAGGGAAATTGGTCTGCATAAAGTCATAACACACAACAAGGTACACGAAAACTTGAAATTAAAATTAAATTAAAAGTGAAAAAGTGAAAAGTGAAAAAATAAAAAGACAAGCGACTGTTGGCTGGCTGCCGTGTGCACAGCGCCTTCACTGGAATAAACAAACAAACAAACAAACAAACAAATGCAGGCTTATCCCCTGAGCAGAGGATTCTAAAACTATAGTGCCCCCCTCCCCCACACCAGGTCCCCCTTTGTTCTCCCACCATCCCTCACAGCGGTCCCCCCCCCCCCCGCCAGCGTAGCTTCACGAGATTGATCCCTAGGATGGCAGGACTGTAATATGAGGAAAGATTGAAAAGGCTAGGCTTGTATTCACTAGAGTTTAGAAGGATGAGGGGGAATCTTATAGAAACATATAAAATTAGAAAAGGACTGGACAAGCTAGATGCAGGAAAAATATTCCCAATATTGGGTGAGTCCAGAACCAGGGGCCACAGTCTTAGAATAAAGGAGAGATGACACAGTCTTAGAATAAAGGGTGCCAGGCTCTCGCATGTGTCAGAACGTGTCCAAAAGATTCTGATAAGGGAGGGAGAGGAGCCTGATGTTGTGGTACACATAGGTACCAATGACATAGGCAGAAAAAGTGACGAGGTCCTGAAGGGAGAATTTAGGGAGTTGGGGGGAAAGTTAAGGAGAAGGACCAAAAGGGTAACGATTTCAGGATTACTGCCTGTGCCGCGTGACAGTGAGAGTAGGAATGAAATGAGGTGGAGGATAAATGCGTGGCTGAGGGACTGGTGCAGTGGGCAGGGATTCAAGTTCCTTGATCACTGGGACCTCTTTTGGGGAAGGCATGATCTGTACACAAAGGACGGGTTGCACTTGAACCCGAGGGGGACCAATATCCTGCCAGGGAGATTTACAAAGGCTACTAGGGAGACTTTAAACTAGAAAGGCTGGGGGGAGGGACTCGGGTAGAGGGGGCTAGGGGTCAGGATGTGGGGCAAGAGGCAGAGAAGGGAAGCACTCAGATCCAAAATGTAGGCGAGAAAGATGAAAAAGATAATAGACAGAGAATAAGGGATGGTGGGTTTCTAAAATGTGTATATTTTAATGCTAGGAGCATTATAAGTAAGGTGGATGAACTTAGAGCCTGGATTGACACCTGGAAATATGATGTTGTGGCAATCAGTGAAACATGGTTGCAGGAGGGCTGTGATTGGAAGCTAAATATTCCAGGATTTCGTTGCTTCAGGTGTGATAGAATTGGAGGGACCAGAGGGGGAGGTGTTGCATTGCTTGTCAGAGAAGATATTACAGCAGTGCTTTGGCAGGATAGATTAGAGGGTTCATCTAGGGAGGCTATTTGTGTGGAACTGAGAAGTGGGAACGGTGTAGCAACACTTTTAGGGGTGTATTATAGACCGCCAAATTGGGAGCGAGAATTGGAAGAGCAAATATGTAAGGAGATAGCAGATATTAGTAGTAAGCACAAGGTAGTGATTGTGGGAGATTTCAATTTTCCAAAAATAGACTGGGAAACACATTCTGTAAATGGGCTGGATGGTTTGGAGTTTGTAAAATGTGTGCAGGATAGTTTTTTGCAGCAGTACATAGAGGTATCGACCAGAGAAGGGACAGTGCTGGACCTCCTGTTAGGAAATGAGGCAGGTCAGGTAACGGAGGTATGTGTTGGTAAGCACTTCGGGACCAGTGATCACAATACCATTAGTTTCAATATAATTATGGAGAGAGTCAGAACTGGACCTAGGGTGGAGATTTTTGATTGGAGAAAGGCTAACTTTGAGGGAATGCGTAAGGATTTTAAAGGAGTGAATTGGGACACTTTGTTTCATGGGAAGGATGTAGAAGAGAAATGGAGGACATTTAAAGGGGAAATTGTAAGAGTACAGAATCTTTATGTCCCTGTTAGGTTGAAAGGAAATAGTAAAAATTGGAAAGAGCCATGGTTTTCAAGGGAAATTGGACACTTGTTTCGAAAAAAGAGAGATATCTACAATAATTATAGGAGGCATGGAGTAAATGAGGTGCTAGAGGAGTATAAAGAATGAAAAAAGAATCGTAAGATAGAAATTAGGAAGGCTAAAAGAAGACATGAGGTTGCTTTGGCAGGAAAGGTGAAAGTAAACCCAAAGGGTTTCTACAGCTATATTAATAGCAAAAGGATAACAAGGGATAAAATTGGACCATTAGAGAACCAGAATGGACAGCTATCTGCAGAGCCAAAAGAGATGGGGGAGATATTGAACAATTTCTTTTCTTCGGTATTCACCAAGGAGAAGGATATTGAACTCTGTGAGTTAAGGGGAAAAAGTAGAGTAGCTATGGAAACTATGAGATTCAAAGAGGAGGAAGTACTGACACTTTTGAAAAATATAAAAGTGGATAAGTCTCCAGGTCCTGACAGGATATTCCCTAGGACATTGAGGGAAGTTAGTGTAGAAATAGCAGGAGCAATGACAGAAATATTTCAAATGTCATTAGAAACGGGAATAGTGCCGGAGGATTGGCGTACTGCGCATGTTGTTCCATTGTTTAAAAAGGGTTCAAAGAATAACCCTAGCAATTATAGACCTATTAGTTTGACGTCAGTGGTGGGCAAATTAATGGAAAGGATACTTAGAGATAATATATATAAGCATCTGGATAAACAGGGTCTGATCAGGAACAGTCAACATGGATTTGTGCCTGGAAGGTCATGTTTGACAAACCTTCTTGAATTTTTTGAAGCGGTAACTAGGGAAATTGATGAGGGTAAAGCAGTGGATGTTGTCTATATGGATTTCAGTAAGGCCTTTGGCAAGGTTCCCCATGGAAGGTTGGTTAAGAAGGTTCAATCTTTGGGTGTTAATGGCGGAGTAGCAAGATGGATTCAACAGTGGCTGAATGGGAGATGTCAGAGAGTAATGGTGGATGGCTGTTTGTCAGGTTGGAAGCCGGTGACCAGTGGGGTGCCTCAGGGATCTGTGTTGTTTGTCATGTACATCAATGATCTGGATGATGGGGTGGAAAATTGGATAAGTAAGTATGCAGATGATACTAAGATAGGTGGTGTTGTGGATAATGAAGTAGATTTTCAAAGTCTACAGAGAGATTTGGGCCATTTGGAAAAGTGGGCTGAAAGATGGCAGATGGAGTTTAATGCTGTTAAGTGTGAAGTGCTACATCTTGGCAGGACAAATCAAAATAGGAAGTACATGGTAAATGGTAGGGAACTGAGGAATGCTGTGGAACAGAGGGATCTAGGAATAACTGTGCATAGTTCCCTGAAGGTGGAATCGCATGTAGATAGGGTGGTAAAGAAAGCCTTTGGTGTGCTGGCCTTTATAAATCAGAGCATTGAATATAGGAGTAGGGAAGTAATGTTAAAATTGTACAAGACATTGGTAAGACCAATTCTGGAGTATGGTGTACAATTTTGGTCGCCTATTTATAGGAAGGATGTCAACAAAATAGAGAGAGTACAGAGGAGATTTACTAGAATGTTGCCAGGGTTCCAGCAACTCTGTTACAGAGAAAGGTTGAACAAGTTAGGTCTTTATTCTTTGGAGCGCAGAAGGTTAAGGGGGGACTTGATTGAGGTCTTTAAAATGATGAAAGGGATAGACAGAGTTAACGTGGATACGTTTTTCCCATTGAGGGTAGGGAAGATTCAAACAAGAGGGCATGACATGAGAATTAAGGGACAGAGGTTTCCGGGTAACGTGAGGGGGAACTTCTTTACTCAGAGGGTGGTGGCTGTGTGGAATGAGCTTCCAGCAGAAGTGGTGGAGGCAGGATCGATTTTAACATTCAAGAGTAAAGTGGATAGGTATATGAACGTGAAGGGAATGGAGGGGTATGGTCTGAGTGCAGGTAGATGGGACTATATAACATATAACCATATAACAATTACAGCACGGAAACAGGCCCTCTCGGCCCTTCCAGTCCGTGCTGACCATTTGTTTTCCCCTAGTCCCACCTACCTGGGGAAGAAGGGGAAAACAAATGGTCAGCACGGACTGGAAGGGCCGAGAGGGCCTGTTTCCGTGCTGTAATTGTTATATGGTTATATGGTTATATGTAATATGAGAGGTCATTTAAGACTGAGCTGAGAAAAAACTTTTTTACCCAGAGAGTTGTGAATTTATGGAATTCCCTGCCACTGAGGGCAGTGGAGGCCAAATCACTGGATGGATTTAAGAGAGAGTTGGACAGAGCTCTAGGGGCTAGTGGATTCCTGGGATATGGGGAGAAGGCAGGCATGGGTTATTGATAGCGGACGATCAGCCATGATCATATTGAATGGTACTGCTGGCTCGAAGGGCCGAATGGCCGCCTCCTGCACCTATTTTCTATGTTTCTATGTCCCCGTTGTCCTCCCCTCACCCCCCTCACGCTCATCGACCACTGATTCATAAGCATTTGATTAATGTTTTATAGATCCTAAACAGTTGTGAATGTGTCTGAACGTCAGGAATGTATTCTAAAAAGAAAATACTGATAAAATTGGAAATCGGATATAAGTCTGAAAATGGAAGATGATTTCCAAAGGCCACAGTTCACCGGCGGAGAGATACAAAGTTAACATCGAAGTATAAATTTTGTTAAGCTATCGAATGGGCCAGTCCCACTTAGGCAACTTTTAGGCGACTTAAAAGTTGTCTCCACTCCTTCTCCCTCCCTCTCTCACCTACTCTTCCTCTCTCCCCCTCCCCTTTTAAAGGACTTGCCGTACACTGTGCTTTAGCCATCTTAATTACAGAGCCAACCTTCCTGTTCATCGCAGTGTGTGTCTGTATCACCTTGGCTTTGCACCGTGTCAATTTCACTCAGATAGCGCTTCCCTCGCTTGCCCTGTCCCCCGTCTACATAACGGGCTGTTGAAGGAAGCGATGTGTGTGTGTGTGTGTGTGTGTGTGTGTGTGTGTTCCACTCTGACAGTCGCCGTTCCAGTTGCCGGTTTTTCAGGCGACTGCCGGCTACTTGTCAGTCGCCTGAAACATCCCCTAAGTGGGACAGGCCTTAACCCATTGAATGTTTCCTGCATTTTCTGTTTTATTTTTTGCAAATTCTGACTATTTTGACAATGGTTTGCTGAATTAGCTGTCAGTTACATTGCAGTGTGTACAAAAATATATCAACAAGCTCATGGATGATAATAATGTGCATGAATAAGTGAACATTGTACTATTTTAACTAATAAAACCACCTTTAGATTCATAGGCCAGGTGTTGGGAATGTAATCTGCTTTTCAGCATTGTTTGCATTGCACTAGTAAGTCATTTGTCTTTGGGAAAACACCCAATCTGTAACTGATCATTTCCCGAATTTCATCTTTACCCTTTGATGAGGCATATGTTTCTGATCTAAAAATTGGGAAGTTTCAGATTTCATTATTTTTTCAGAGGTTTACAGATAATGTATTAATTAGCTCTGTCTGCTCAAATTCTAGGAGATTTCATGACATTGCTCAAAGAACAGTCCTGGCTAACATCACTAAAAATGATTTGTTTCATTTATCTATAGTGAGAATTTCATTACAAAAGTCATGGTAATCTTTGGCTAAAAATATCTCAAAATATTCTATCATAAAAAATGTCATTTCATTTCACTCTATTGATTCCCATTCTTCATTTGTTTATTTTAGTTTAGAGATACAGCATGAAAACAGGCCCTTCAGCCCACCGAGTCCGCGCCCGATCAGCGATCCCCATACATTAACACTACCCTACACGCTAGGGACAATTTACAATCTTTACCAAAGCCAATTAATCTACAAACCTGTACGTCTTTGGAATCTGGAAGGAAATCGGAGCTTCCGCGAAAACCCACGCTTTTATGTGGAGAATGTACAAACTCCACCCATAGTCAGGATCGAACCCAGACTCTGGAGCTGTAAGGCTGCAACTCTACCGCTGCTCTGCCGTGCCACCATTTTTTGCCTTTTGTTCTCCTTGACATGACATTAGGTGGCTAATCATGATGTAAATCTGGAGTCCTTTTTTGCTCGATAATAATGAAGATATTTGAAGTAACCATATAACCATATAACAATTACAGCACGGAGACAGGCCCTCTCGGCCCTTCCAGTCCGTGCCGATCATTTGTTTTCCCCTAGTCCCATCTACCTGCACTCAGACCATACCCCTCCATTCCCTTCACGTCCATATACCTATCCACTTTACTCTTAAATGTTAAAATCGATCCTGCCTCCACCACCTCTGCTGGAAGCTCATTCCACACAGCCACCACCCTCTGAGTAAAGAAGTTCCCCCTCACGTTACCCCTAAACTTCTGTCCCTTAATTCTCATGTCATGCCCTCTTGTTTGAATCTTCCCTACCCTCAATGGGAAAAGCTTATCCACGTCAACTCTGTCTATACCTTTCATCATTTTAAAGACCTCAATCAAGTCCCCCCTTAACCTTCTGCGCTCCAAAGAATAAAGACCTAACTTGTTCAACCTTTCTCTGTAACATAGTTGCTGGAACCCTGGCAACATTCTAGTAAATCTCCTCTGTACTCTCTCTATTTTGTTGACATCCTTCCTATAACTAGGCGACCAAAATTGTACACCATACTCCAGAATTGGTCTTACCAATGCCTTGTACAATTTTAACATTACTTCCCTACTCCTATATTCAATGCTCAGATTTATAAAGCCAGCACACCAAAGGCTTTCTTTACCACCCTATCTACATGCGATTCCACCTTCAGGGAACTATGCACAGTTTATTCCTAGATCCCTCTGTTCCACAGCATTCCTCAATTCCCTACCATTTACCATGTACGTCCTATTTTGATTTGTCGTGCCAAGATGTAGCACTTCACACTTATCAGCATTAAACTCCATCTGCCATCTTTCAGCCCACTTTTCCAAATGGCCCAAATCTCTCTGTAGACTTTGAGAATCTACTTCATTATCCACAATACCACCTATCTTAGTATCATCTGCATACTTACTTATCCAATTTTCCACCCCATTATCCAGATCATTGATGTACATGACAAACAACAGTGGACCCAACACAGATCCCTGAGGCACCCCACTGGTCACCGGCTTCCAACCTGACAAACAGCCATCCACCATTACTCTCTGACATCTTCCATTCAGCCACTGTTGAATCCATCTTGCTACTCCACCATTAACACCCAAAGATTGAACCTTCTGAACCAACCTTCCATGGGGAACCTTGTCAAAGGCCTTACTGAAATCCATATAGACAACATCCACTGCTTTACCTCATCAATTTCCCTAGTTACCGCTTCAAAAAATTCAAGAAGGTTTGTCAAACATGACCTTCCAGGCACAAATCCATGTTGACTGTTCCTGATCAGACCCTGTTTATCCAGATGCTTATATATATTATCTCTAAGTATCCTTTCCATTAATTTGCCCACCACTGACGTCAAACTAATAGGTCTATAATTGCTAGGTTTATTCTTTGAACCCTTTTTAAACAATGGAACAACATGCGCAGTACGCCAATCCTCCGGCACTATTCCCGTTTCTAATGACATTTGAAATATTTCTGTCATAGCTCCTGCTATTTCTACACTAACTTCCCTCAATGTCCTAGGGAATATGCTGTCAGGACCTGGAGACTTATCCACCTTTATATTTTTCAAAAGTGTCAGTACTTCCTCCTCTTTGAATCTCATAGTTTCCATAGCTACTCTACTTTTTTCCCTTACCTCACAGAGTTCAATATCCTTCTCCTTGGTGAATACCGAAGAAAAGAAATTGTTCAATATCTCCCCCATCTCTTTTGGCTCTGCAGATAGCTGTCCATTCTGGTTCTCCAATGGTCCAATTTTATCCCTCGTTATCCTTTTGCTATTAATATAGCTGTAGAAACCCTTTGGATTTACTTTCACCTTTCTTGCCAAAGCAACCTCATATCTTCTTTTAGCCTTCCTAATTTCTTTCTTAAGATTCTTTTTACATTCTTTATACTCCTCTAGCACCTCATTTACTCCATGCCTCCTATAATTATTGTAGATATCTCTCTTTTTTCGAAACAAGTGTCTAATTTCCCTTGAAAACCATGGCTCTTTCCAATTTTTACTATTTCCTTTCAACCTAACAGGGACATAAAGATTCTGTACTCTTACAATTTCCCCTCTAAATGTCCTCCATTTCTCTTCTACATCCTTCCCATGAAACAAAGTGTCCCAATTCACTCCTTTAAAATCCTCACGCATTCCCTCAAAGTTAGCCTTTCTCCAATCAAAAATCTCCACTCTAGGTCCTGTTCTGACTCGCTCCATAATTATATTGAAACTAATGGTATTGTGATCACTGGTCCCGAAGTGCTCACCAACGCATACCTCCGTCACCTGTCCTGCCTCATTTCCTAACAGGAGGTCCAGCACTGCCCCTTCTCTGGTCGGTACCTCTATGTACTGCTGCAAAAAACTATCCTGCACACATTTTACAAACTCCAAACCATCCAGCCCATTTACAGAATGTATTTCCCAGTCTATTTTTGGGAAATTGAAATCTCCCACAATCACTACCTTGTGCTTACTACTAATATCTGCTATCTCCTTACATATTTGCTCTTCCAATTCTCGCTCCCCATTTGGCGGTCTATAGTACACCTAAAAGTGTTGCTACACCGTTCCCACTTCTCAGTTCCACCCAAATAGCCTCCCTAGACGAACCCTCTAATCTATCCTGCCAAAGCACTGCTGTAATATCCTCTCTGACAAGCAATGCAACACCTCCACCTCTGGTCCCTCCAATTCTATCACCCCGGAAGCAACGAAATCCTGGAATATTTAGTTTCCAATCACAGCCCTCCTGCAACCATGTTTCACTGATTGCCACAACATCATATTTCCAGGTGTCAATCCAGGCTCTAAGTTCATCCACCTTACTTACAATGCTCCTAGCATTAAAATATATTAAGATATATATTAGGATAAGTGATTAAAAAATGTAAACATCTCTCTTGTAGGTTCAAATGAAGTTTAATCAATCAATACCACTTCTCAGTGATAATTTACTGGTAAGAAATAAACATTATTAAGGTAAAAAGTGTGTGTTTTTTTGTTGAACTATGAATTTACTGTAATTTGTTTTTGGGATGTTGGTGAAATAGCATGGTAGTATTTTTTTGTCCATCTTGAAATGCATCTTAAGATTCACATTAGATTACATTATTCTTGATTTTTCATTGGTTCTCTTTCATCATTTTAATGGCACCAACCCAGTATTTACAGTTACAGTTTATATTGCAATACTGTGATAAGATTACAATTTTTATTTTCTTGCTTACTAAAACCGATTCAATCAATAAACATCACTTGATTGTTAGGAGCAGGGTAAATTGGATTACTTAATTGCTTTGATCATCAACCAATATTGAACCGTGCCGAATACTGAAGGTCCTGGATCGTGGATGTGGAGAGGATGTTTCCACTAGTGGAAGCGTCTAGGACCAGAGGCTTTAGCCACAGTAGAAAAGGACATACCTTTAGAAAGGAGATGAGGAGGAATTTCTTTAGTCAGAGGGTAGTGAATCAGTGGAATTCATTGCCAATGACGACCGTGGAGGCCAATTCAATGGATATTTTTAAGGCAGAGATTGATAGACTCTTGATTAGTACGGGTGTCAGGGGTTATGGGGAGAAGGCAGGAGAATGGGGTTGAGATCAGCCATAATTGGATGGCAGAGTAGACTTCATGGGCCAAATGGCCAAATTCTGCTCCTAGAACTTATGAACCTTTGACACTTGGTTGATGGGATGCTGAGAAGAAATAGTTGGAACTGTAAAGAAGAATTCCACTTGGTGTGTAGTGAGCAGCACATCTCTGCTCTTCCATCTGGTTCATTCAGTGGCAACTCGACTTAAATTGAACCATCATTATAACAGTACCATTAACAAATTAAATTGGAAGCATGTCCATCCAATATTAAATATATGTTAATTATTCAGACACAAGGTAGTGTGGAAACTGGTTTACAAAGTGCTGGAATAATTCAACAGTTCAGGCAGCATCCCTGGAGAACATGAATAAGTGACGTTTCAGGTCTGAACCCTTTGTCACCTATTTTTATGAAATTGTTATTAGAAAATCAAGCCGGTGAATGAGTATGCTAGAATATGTCTGTCATGGTATGTTAATTGTGTAGGAGGGAACTGCAGATGCTGGTTTAAATCGAAAATAGACACAAAAAGCTGGAGTAACTCAGCAGGTTAGACAACATCTCTGGAGAAAAGGAATAGGTGATGTTTTGGGTCGAAACCCTTCTTCAGACTGAGAGTCAGTGGAAATGGAAAGTTTTATTTCAGTCGCTCAGTTACTCCAGCTTTTTGTGTCCATCTATGGTATGTTAATAGACAGGATACCACACTGCGGCCTTACGTTATAAACATATCCACACATATCAAACAGTAGACATATCAAAATCTAGTAATACTAAAGTCTTTTAAACGTTCTTACTTGTGGCCATTGATAATTATCAGCAAACTTAAACAGCTTGTTCACCATGTCACAAACTCCACAAACTACCTGGGCCAATTGATCCATGCTCATGTTTATAACACAGCAGAGCCTCACTCATTCCATTTACCCCTTGCACGTTGCCTCTATATTCTATTTCTTTGACCAAAAGATATGAATCAAAGCACTCCCTGTTTACTGGTCTGGGTTGTGTTGCTTTTATGCTGATCAGTTATTTATTTATTTATCTACAGGAGCTTGATGAGGTATTGAAGACAGAACTACCTCTGGCATTACACACACTCTATGGTTCTCGCCTTGCAAAAAAATTTGAACTTGGACGAACTTACCTTATCATCAAACTTGTTGAAACTATAAAGCGTATCCCACAGTCGGCTGGTTCTGTCTCTTTAAATGCAACAGGACAAGAGAATGCTCCAGGCAAGTTTACGGTAGCTGATTACATTTCAAGGGAATTTTTCTAAATTAAATGTGTGGCAGGTGATCTCCGTTCAGGTACTGCACAGCACAAGTGGGATTCTGAGTTGCTCCATGCGGTCAACACCTGCTGGAAGTGCCTCCAGTTTGACCAGCTTGAGCACGTGGTCTCAGAGCTAGAATGCTTCATCTTGAGAATGGATAGGGTGGAGGTACAGAAAATGAAGAAAAATGATGGTATCATTGCAGCAGATAGGGTGGGAGAAAGAATGGTTGAAGTGACTGTTAGCATTGTTGTGTGTATAGAGGATGCCAATGCCAGATATTTCGCGGGGATGGAGTCGGAAAGATATGGCAAAGGAACTAAAGAGATAGTCTAGACGCATGTGAAGAGAGGATGGAGGTTTGTGGTAGCGATGCCACTTTTGACAAGTTCTGCAAGGCTGTTGGAAGAGCTTCCATGTAGTTGTTGATGTAGGCTATGAACAAGGACTGTTTCATATCGTCATTGAAAGACTGGCATAGCTAGGGGCCATGCCTGATTTGTAGAACATGGGAAGAATCCAAAAGAGAAGTAATGGAGCATAGGATCAAGGTCTGAGAGTGTTAGTAGAGGAGATCGGAATGGGTCTTTGTTCCAGAAAGAAACAGAGAGGGCTCAAAAATAGGGGTTAGAGATGTATTGAAACTAGAAATCCATGGTAAAGATGAATCATATTGGACCAGGTAACTGGAAATTATCAAAATAGTGGAGGATGTGAGGTATGTGGAAGGGTCTAGACAAGGTGAAACAGGATGGTGTCCAGGTATAAAGGAACTCTTTATATGGAGCAACAGCAGGTAGAAATAATGGAGTTTTAGCAAGATGAGGGGTGACCTCATTGAAACTTACTAAATCGTGAAAGACTTGGATCGAATGAATGTGGAGAGGATATTTTCACTAGTGGGGGAGTTTAGGACCAAAGGCCATATCCTCAGAATAAAAGGACATACCTTTTGAAAGATGAGGAGTAATTTCCTTAGTCAGCGGATGGTGAATCTGTGGAATTCATTGCCACAGACGGCTGTGGAGGCCAGGTCAATGGATATTTTTAAGGCGGAGATTGCAGATATTTTTGATTAGTACGGGTGTCAGGGGCTATGGGGCGAAGGGGTTGAGAGGGAAAGAGATCAGCCATGATTGAATGGTAGACTTGATGGTCCGAATGGCCTAATTATGAAACTATGATAGTGAGCTTACCAAAATGGTCCTATTTATGGATCTTGTGTAAGAGATGGAACCGGGTGGTGTAGGGTTGAGGCACTTTCTCATGAGGCTGTGGGGGATAAATCTTTTGATGTGATGAGTTCTATAATGGCACCAGTTCTGGTGTTCATAAGTGGGGTCATGATCCAGAGGAAAGTACAAGGTGTCAAAAAGCTGGCACATGGCCTCTACAAGGTCAAGGTTAATGCATCATACCACAACAGCATCCCCTTGTTTACAGATGGGATGATGAGGTCAGGACTGGACTAGAGTGAGCAGAGTTGCTGTGCATATAGTGGGGGTGAGGTGGAATGTGTGAGGGGAGCAGACAAGTCAATGTCATGTCAGCAACAAGAATTGAAAAAAAATCAAGAGAAGGTTGCATGTAGGCAGGAATCCAGTATGTCTTGCTCACTATCCTATCTACTTTTACTGTCACCTTTAGGGATCTTGTACACCGAGGTCCATATTTTCCTCATTACTTTCTAGGGCCCTACCATTCATGGCATTTGTTCCATCCTTTGAATAGATTAAATCTATCCTTAAAACCGTGGGTTTTCTCCAAGATCAGTTTCCTCCCACACCCCAAAGACGTACAGGTTTGAGGGTTTTATTGGCTTGGTGTATGTGTAAATTGTCCTTGGTGTGTGTGGGGTAGTGTTAATGCGTGGGGATCACAATTCGACGTGGACTCGGTGGGCCGATAGGCCTGTTTCTGCGCTGTATCTCTAAACTAAACTAAAACTAAACTTAGTAGACCACCTTAAAAGCATAATCTCACTGATGAGGATTAAATTTCATCTGCCAATGCTCCACCCAATTTACGAATTGGTCAATTTTGTTCTGTAATCCTTCACCATCCTCTCTGTCACCAACTCTGCCAATTTTCATGCCATCTGCAAACTTGCTCATCATACACCAGACGTTCACAATGCATTCAACAAACAATAAGGGTCATAAGGGTTACACAAAATGCTGGAGAAACTCAGCGGGTGCAGCAGCATCTAAGGAGCGAAGGAGATAGGCGACGTTTCGGGTCGAGACCCTTCTTCAGTCTGAAGAAGGAGATAGGCTCGACCCGAAACGTCGCCTATCTCCTTCGCTCCTTAGATGCTGCTGCACCCGCTGAGTTTCTCCAGCATTTTGTGTAACCCTCGATTCTCCAGCATCTGCAGTTTCTTCGTTAACAATAAGGGTCATAACATTGATTCCTGATTTCACCGTTGGTCAAAAGATCTCCAATCACAAAGCAATTCCTGCCATAATCTTTTGTCTCCTTTTACCAAGCCAATTTTGGATGCATTTTGCCAACTTGTTTTGGATTCATGGGGTGTAATCATTTGGACCAGTCATCCATTTTGACCTTGCCAAAGAACTTGCTGAAATAGCACAATAATCAACACAACTCACATTTCCCACATCCTATTCCGCCTACTCACACTTGGTACTGCCCTCACGACTCCTTGGACTGTGACTATAGACTTCAGATTCCAGTCATTTGAAGAATTCACACCATTTTACTGGCTTAGGCAGATAGCGTTATCGTGCCATCGAGTCATAGTGCGTGGAAACAGGCCCTTCGGCCCAACCCCCACCACCCAACATGGCCCAGCTACACTAGTCTCACCTGCCTTGGCTCATATCCCTCCAAACCTGTCCTATCCATGTACCTGTCTAAAACATGTCTAAACATTATCAATTATCATGTTGGCATATCCCACTAGTCATGGTAAAACCTTGATTTAGCTTGCAAACAATTTCTTATTAAAATGGATAGTGTTTTATTGCTGTTCATGCAAAGGTTTATTTTGTTGTGCAATTTTAGTAAACTTGCTCTGCTCCAAATTGCAGGTGAAAGGGTCTTAGACCTGGATAGTGAGGATGCGAGAGTCATTACTCATTTAAGGAATGTACACGGTGCCACAAAACAATGTCCAACCGAAGAGACGAGTGATCTTTATACCCAGCAAGGCCACCTTAATTTACCCCAGCTCAAGGTAATTACGCAGATTCTCTCTTTAAATGGTGAATTTAAACAGCAGCAGCGTGTTAGTTTTTTTTTTTTTTTTTTTTTTTTAGTGTGTCTCAATGTGTGTTTTTAATGTGTCTAGTGTGTGGGGGGGTAAGGGGGAAACCGCTTCGGTCACCTCCTCCACAGATAGGCGACTTTTCCATGTCGCCGCCCCCGTCTCCTAACATCGAGGATCGGTGCGGCCTTTCCCGGAGACGCGCTAGGGGCTTCAGCCGCGGACGCAGCGAGGACTCTTTCGTCGCAGCGCTCCGTTTGCTGGCCCGCGGCAGCCTGAAGCCGGGGTCTGCAGCGCTCCAGCTGGCGCAGCGTCCGCAGCCTGCGATCCCTCATTGGGGACCCCGGAGGAGAAGAGCTCCGGCCCGCGGCCTACTTCTAACCGAGGGCCCGACAGGGACTTCCATCTGGAGCGGGGTCCCTCGCCGGGGATCCCTGGCGAGGAGCTCCAACCGCCTGGTCTGCGGTGCTTCTGGCTGCGGCACGGTGGGGACTTTAGATTTTCGACCGCCGGCCTGCGGCCTACACCATCTTGAAGCCGCGGTCTCCGGTGGGGAAGCACCGATTCAGGACTTACCTGGACCTATCTTGTCTGCACATCTGGACGCCCGCAGCGGCGACTGCAGAGTGTGGTGGTCCCAGCCATGGGGGAAAATAGAGGAGGACTGACCAAATTCCGTGCCTTCCACTACAGTGATGAATGCTGTAGTGGATGTTTGTGTTAAAATGTTATTGCGTATTGTGTGTTCTTTTTTTATTGTACCGCTGCTGGCAAATTAATTTCACTGCACTTCCCGTCCATATACCTATCCACTTTACTTTTAAATGTTAAAATCGATCCTGCCTCCACCACATCTGCTGGAAGCTCATTCCACACAGCCACCACTCTCTGAGTAAAGAAGTTCCCCCTCATGTTACCCCTAAACTTCTGTCCCTTAATACTCATGTCATGCCCTCTTGTTTGAATCTTCCCTACCCTCAATGGGAAAAGCTTATCCACGTCAACTCTGTCTATCCCTTTCATCATTTTAAAGACCTCAATCGTCCCCCCCTTAACCTTCTGCTCTCCAAAGAATAAAGACCTAACTTGTTCAACCTTTCTCTGTAACTTGGTTGCTGGAACCCAGGCAACATTGTAGTAAATCTCCTCTGTACTCTCTCTATTTTGTTGACATCCTTCCTATAATTAGACGACCAAAATTGTACCACTTACCACTTCACTGTGCAACTGTAACCACAGTCCCCATTTCTAAGCCACAAATCATGTACAATTGTGATGTATGTGTCGATTCCCTTTCTCATCACTTGCTGTACCTCCTGGTAAGTTTTTAAATTTTTTGTACAAGAACCTCTTTACTTCACTCATAAGCAGCCTTCCGGCTTTTTGATAATGGTCTGCCATTATTTTTACCAAAGTACATAAGCTCGGTCCTTCCACATTAACTTCCATTTGCAAAGTTTTCACCCATTCGCTCAACCTCTCAATACAATATTCTGTCGCAGAGTTTTTATATCCTTATTGCAACATATAATCTACCTCTTTTTGTGTTTTCAGTAAACCATATATAACAATTACAGCATGGAAACAGGCCCTCTCGGCCCTTCCAGTCCGTGCCGACCATTTGTTTTCCCCTAGTCCCATCTACCTGCACTCAGACCATACCCCTCCTTTCCCTTCACGTCCATATACCTATCCACTTTACTTTTAAATGTTAAAATCGATCCTGCCTCCACCACTTCTGCTGGAAGCTCATTCCACACAGCCACCACCCTCTGAGTAAAGAAGTTTCCCCTCACGTTACCCCTAAACCTCTGTCCCTTAATTCTCATGTCATGCCCTCTTGTTTGAATCTTCCCTACCCTCAATGGGAAAAACGTATCCACGTCAACTCTGTCAATTTTTCAAGGCTGTAACTAGATAAGGGAGAACCAGTGGATGTGTTATATGGACGGCACGGACTGGAAGGGCCGAGAGGGCCTGTTTCCGTGCTGTAATTGTTATATGGTTATATGGTTATATCTGGACTTTCAGAAGGCTTTCGACAAGGCCCCACATAAGAGATTAGTATACAAACTTAAAGCACACGGTATTGGGGGTTCAGTATTGATGTGGATAGAGAACGTGCTGGCAGACACGTAGCAAAGGGTAGGAGTAAACGGGTCCTTTTCAGGATGGCAGTCGGTCACTAGTGGAGTACCGCCAGGCTCAGTGCTGGCTATTTACCAGCTATTTACAATATATATTAATGATTTGGATGAGGGAATTAAATGCAACATCTGCAAGTTTGCGGATGACACGAAGCTGGGGGGGCAGTGTGAGGAGGATGCTAGGAGGCTGCAAGATGATTTGGATAGGCTGGGTGAGGGCAAATGCATGGCAGATGCAGTATAATGTGGATAAATGTGAGATTATCCACTTTGGTGGCAAAAACAGGAGGGTAAACTATTATCTGAATAGTGGCCAATTAGGAAAAGGGGAGATGCAACGAGACCTGGGTGTCATGGTACACCAGTCATTGAAAGTAGGCATGCAGGTGCAGCAGGCAGTGAAGAAAGCGAATGGTATGTTAGCATACATAGCAAAAGGATTTGAGTATAGGAGCAGGGAGGTTCTACTGCAAATGTAACAGGGTTTTGGTGAGACCACACCTGGAGTATTGCATACAGTTTTGGTCTCCAAATCTGAGGAAAGACATTCTTGTGCTAGAGGGGGTACAGAGAAGGTTCACCAGACTGATTCCTGGGATGTCAGGACTTCCATATGAGGAAAGGCTGGATAGACTCGGCTTGTACTCGCTGGAATTTAGAAGATTGAGGGGGGATCTTATAGAAACTTACAAAATTCTTAAGGAGTTGGACAGGCTAGATGCAGGAAAATTGTTCCCGATGTTGGGGAGGTCCAGAACAAGGGGTCACAGTTTAAGGATACGGGGGAATACCTTTAGGACCGAGATGGGGAAAACATTTTTCACACACAGAGTGGTGAGTCTCTGGAATTCTCTGCCACAGAAAGTAGTTGAGGCCAGTTCATTGGCTATATTTAAGAGGTAGATGTGGCCCTTGTGGCTAAAGGGATCAGGGGGTATGGAGAGAAGGCAGGTAGACGATACTGTTGAATGATCAGCCATGATCAATTTGGTTATTTCCAACTCTGTCTTTTGTGTGATAACCAGTCCATGCTAAAGGGCCTGTCCCACTATACGAGGTAATTCAAGAGTTCTCCCGAGTTTCTCCTGATTCGCGCTCAGAGAATTACGGTAATAGCCGTTCGTAGGTACTCTGGGGCTCGCGTGGACATTTTTCACAGTGCTGAAAAAACTTCACGAGCCTACCGCGTTTCTCGAGTACCTGCCGTTAGCGTTACGATCCGCTAAGAGACGTCCCGAGCTCCGACATACCCGCTACGTACATTCTACGTAGTTACCACAAGTTTGATTTTTTTTTTTAACTTGGGAGAGCTCTTGGGTAAATTTGTATAGTGGGACATCCCCTTAACTCACGTTCCCCAAAACCTCCAGTTCTTATTCTTTTACGTGACACTCTGAAAATTTGCCTTCTGAAAAATTGCCTTCTGAAAATCCAAATTTACAGATTCCCTTATATTGACTGTATAATGCATCTTCAAAGAACTCTAGCAAATTAGACAATAGACAATAGGTGCAGAAGTAGGCCAGTCAGCCCTTCGAGCCAGAACCGCCTTTCAATATGATCATGGCTGATCATTCACAATCAGTACCCCGTTCCTGCCTTCTCGTCATATCCCATGACTCTTCTATCTTGAAGAGCTCTATCTAACTCTCTCTTGAAATCCAGAGAATTGGCCTCCATTGCCTTCTGAGGCAGAGAATTCCACAGGTTCACAGGTCTCTGAGTGAAAACGTTTTTCCTCATCTCCGTTCTAAAAGGCCTAACCCTAATTCTTAAACTGTGGCCCCTGGTTCCGGACTCCCCCAACATTGGGAACATGTTTTCGGTCTCAAGCGTGTCCCTTAATAATCCCTTAATAATCTTATATGTTTCAATAAGATATCCTCTCATCCTAAATTCCAGAGTATACAAGCCCAGTCGCTCCATTCTTTCAACATATGACAGTCCTTCAATTAATCTTGTGAACGTATGCTGTACTCCATCAATTGCAAGAATGTCCTTTCTCAAATTTGGAGACCAAAACTACACACAATACTCCAGGTGTGGTCTCACTAGGGCCCTGTACAACTGCGGAAGAACCTTTTTGCTCCTATACTCAACTATTCTTGTTATGAAGGCCAACATGTCATTAGCTTTCTTCACTGCCTGCTGTACCTGCATGCTTACTTTCAGTGATTGATGAACAAGGACCCCACCCCCCAGATCTCGTTGTACTTCCCCTTTCCCAACTTGACACCATTAAGATAATCTGCCTTCCTGTTTTTGCCACCAAAGTGGATAACCTCACATTTATCCACATTAAACTGCATCTGCTATGCATATACCCACTCACCCAACCTGTCCAAGTCACCCTGCATCATAGCATCCTCCTCATAGTTCACAATGCCACCCAGCTTTGTGTCATCTGCAAAGTTGCAAATGTTAGTTTTAATCCCTTCATCTAAATCATTAATGTATATTGTAAATAGCTGCGGTCCCAGCACTGAGCCTTGCGGCACCTCACTAGTCACTGCCTGCCATTCTAAAACAGATCCTGTTAATCCCTAGTCTTTGTTTTCTGTCTGCCAACCAATTTTCTATCTATGTCATTACCCTACCCCCAATACCATGTGGTCTAATGTTGCCCACTAATCTCCTATGTTGGACCTTGTCAAATGCTTTCTGACAGTCCAGGCACATGACATCCACAGTCCAGGTACATGACTCTCCCTTGTCCATTTTCCTAGTTACATCTTCAAAAAATTCCAGTCCTCTTCGTAAATCCATGCTGACTCGGACTGATCCTGTTACTGCTATCCAAATGTGCAGCTATTCATCTTTTATAATTGACTCCAGCATATATAACCATATAACATATAACCATATAACAATTACAGCACGGAGACAGGCCCTCTCGGCCCTTCCAGTCCGTGCCGACCATTTGTTTTCCCCTAGTCCCATCTACCTGCACTCAGACCATACCCCTCCATTCCCTTCACGTCCATATACCTATCCACTTTACTTTTAAATGTTAAAATCGATCCTGCCTCCACCACCTCTGCTGGAAGCTCATTCCACACAGCCACCACCCTCTGAGTAAAGAAGTCCCCCCTCACGTTACCCCTAAACTTCTGTCCCTTAATTCTCATGTCATGCCCTCTTGTTTGAATCTTCCCTACCCTCAATGGGAAAAGCTTATCCACGTCAACTCTGTCTATCCCTTTCATCATTTTAAAGACCTCAATCAAGTCCCCCCTTAACCTTCTGCGCTCCAAAGAATAAAGACCTAACTTGTTCAACCTTTCTCTGTAACAGAGCATCTTACCCACCACCGATGTCAGGCTAACTGGTGCATAATTCCCTATTTTTTCTCTCTCTTCTTTTCTTAAAATGTGGGATCACATTAACTACCCTCCAATCCACAGGAACTGATCCTGAATATATAGAACATTGGAAAATGATCACCAATGTGTCCACGATTTCTAGAGCCACTTCCTTAAGTATCCTTGAGACCATCAGGTCCTGGGGATTTATCAGCCTTCAGTCCCATCAGTCTACCCAACACCATTTCCTGCCTAATGTGAATTTCCCTCAGTTCCTCCTTCACCCTAGATCCTCTGGCCATTAGTACGTCTGGGAGATTGTTTGTGTCTTCCTTAGCGAAGACAGATCCAAAGTACCTTTTCAACACATCTGCCATTTCCTTGTTCCCCATAATAAATTCACCTTTTACAGTCTTCAAGGGTCCAATGTTGGCCTTAACTAATTCTTTCCTCTTCACATACCTAAAGAAGCTTTTACTATCCTCCTTTATATTCTTGGCTAGCTTACCTTCATACCTCATCTTTTCTCCCCGTATTGCCTTTTTAGTTTCTTCTATTGCTCTTTAAAAGTTACCCAATCCTCTTGCTTCCTGCTCATCATTGCTATGTTATACTTCTCTTTTATTTTTACACTGTTCTTGACTTCCCTTCTCAGCCACGGTTGCCTCTTACTCCCCTTAGAATCTTTCTTCCTCTTTGGAATGAACTGATCCTGCACCTTCTGTATTGTTCCCAGAAATATCTGCCATTGTTGGTCCTCTGTCATCCCTGCTAGGGTCTCCTTAGAGTCAATTTTGGCCAGCTCCTCCCTCATGCCTCCATAGTTCCCTTTGCTCAACTGTAATACTCACACTTCCGATTTTCCCCTCTCCCACTCAAATTGTAGATTCATATTTATCATATTATGGTCACTACCTTTAATGGCTTCTTTACCTTGAGTTCCCTTTATCAAATCTGGTTCATTACACAACACTAAATCCAGAATTGCCTTCTCCCTGGGAGGCTCCAGTACAAGTTGCTCTAAGAATCCATCACAAAGGCACTCCAAAAACTCAATTTCTTGGGGTCCAGGACCAACCTGATTTTCCTTTTCTAACTGTATGTTGAAATCTCCCATAAGCACCGTAGCATTACCTTTGCTACATTCCAATTTTAATTCTTGATTCAACTTGCACCCTATATCCAGGCTACTGTTTAGGGGCCTGTAGATAACTCCCATTAGGGTCTTTTTACCCTTACAATGTCTCAGTTCTATCCATACTGACTCTAAATCTCCTGATGTCAACCTTCACAAGGGACTGAATTTCATTCCTCACCAACAGAGCTACACCACCCCCTTTGCCCACCTGTCTGTCTTTTCGATAGGATGCATACCCCTGAATATTCAGTTCCCAGCCCTGGTCCTCTTGCAGCCACGAATCTGTAATTCCCACAACATCATACTTGCCAAGTTCTAACTGAGCCTCAAGCTCATTCACTTTATTTCTTATACTCCGCGCATTCATATCCAACACTTTAACTTCGGTACTCACCTCCCCTCTCACATTGGCCCTGACCTTACTCTCTTATCCCTTCTCGAACTTTCATTCCCATTAATTCAGGAGTCTTTGGTAACTTTTCCTGTACTCGCTTCCAATTTAATGCCATCTTTATAATCCCAATTTGTCAATCCCTCCCCCCTACTATATTGTTTAAACCCACACGTGTAGCACTAGCAAACCTGCCGGCCAGAACGTTGGTCCCCCTCCAGTTAAGATGTAACCTGTCACTTTTGTATGGGTCAACCCTACCCCAGAAGAGATCCCAGTGGTCTATAAATCTAAATCACTGCTCCCTGCATCCAGCCCCTCAGCCACACATTCAGATCCCCTATCTCCCTGTTCCTGCCCTCACTAGCACGATGTACTGGAAGCAATCTAGAGATAACCATTCTAGAAGTCCTACTTTTCAGTCTTCTTCCTAACTCTCTAAACTCGCGTTGCAGAACCTCCTTCCTCTTCTTCCCGATGTTGTTTGTGCCCACGTGCACAACTATTTCCGGCTGTTCACCTTCCCTCTCGAGGATGTTTCGAAGTTGGTTCTTGATATCTTGAACCTGGACAGACCATACTCGGCTGCCCAATCCCCCAGAATCCCCAATCCGCACCTCAGACAATGGAGTCACCCACCACTATAGCTCTGCTCGACGTCGGTCTAGTCAGCCGAGTCACATCGCTAAGATTGGAGCCACCGACCTGTCCACTGCTTGGACTGGAAGTGTTGTCTGCCCCGACCGCTGCCAAAAGGGTGTACCTTTTTCATTTGGCACAGCCACTGGGGTCTCCTGCACTCCACGGTTACACCCCTTTCTCCCAGTCACCCACTTTCGCTCTTCCTGTATCCTTGGTATGACCACCTCACTGTAGGTCCTGTCCAGGAAACTCTTGTTTTCCCGGATGGCCCGGAGGTCATCCAGCTGCATCTCCAGTTCCCCAACACGTACATTCTGGAGTTGCAGACACAATTTCTGCAGGTATAGTCTCCAGGAGCTCCTGCCGTGTCCCTGACTTCCCGCATCCTGCAGGAAACACATTGCTCCAACATGCCTGCCATTTCTTCAGTAGACATAAATCACAAATTTCATACAAGTGCAGCGTCCTTGCCAAGGACTCTTGAGCTGAAGACTCGCACTCGCAAATGTCATCAAATATGCTATCATACAACTTATAAAACTCTGATCTTGGGTGTGTGTGTGTGCCTTTTCATATGTGATTCACATCTCCTCGAAAACCCGATGTGGTTACGGTGAAATTTTTACATATTCCGGTTGAGATTTAAGGGCCTGTCCCACTTGCATGTGATATAACCATATAACCATATAACAATTACAGCACAGAAACAGGCCCTCTCGGCCCTTCCAGTCCATGCCGACCATTTGTTTTCCCCTAGTCCCCATCTACCTCCACTCTGACCATACCCCTCCATTCCCTTCACGTCCATATACCTATCCACTTTACTTTTAAATGTTAAAATCGATCCTGCCTCCACCACTTCTGCTGGAAGCTCATTCCACACAGCCACCACCCTCTGAGTAAAGAAGTTCCCCCTCACGTTACCCCTAAACTTCTGTCCCTTAATTCTCATGTCATGCCCTCTTGTTTGAATCTTCCCTACCCTCAATGGGAAAAGCTTATCCACGTCAACTCTGTCTATCCCTTTCATCATTTTAAAGACCTCAATCAAGTCCCCCCTTAACCTTCTGCGCTCCAAAGAATAAAGACCTAACTTGTTCAACCTTTCTCTGTAACATAGTTGCTGGAACCCTGGCAACATTCTAGTAAATCTCCACTGTACTCTCTCTATTTTGTTGACATCCTTCCTATAACTATAACTGATTCGCGGTAAGTTCGCGGTAAGCAACCGCATGACATAATTCGCGTCATACCCATCAATCGGCTGGGCAGGAGACGGGCCGACTGAATTTGGGCGTCGCACTGCGTCGGGCAGTGACGTCATTGCGCAACGTCACGGGCTAGGCGTACCCCGTCCAGATGCCAGCGGGCCGGACAGGCCATTGGCGCGTGTAATGTTTGGGCAGTACTGGATTTTCGGAGCCCCGCGCGATGTCGGGACCAGCCCCGCACAACTCCATACGCCTCCACGCTTCGAAGTGGGACCGGCCCCGCGCAGCCCGTACGCCAAAAGCGACCACATTTGGTCGCGCCAGACACATGCATGTGGGACAGGCCCTTTACCTCATGATTTCAAAAATCCCCTCATCTGTAAATTTGATTCAGCTGGGCTTCTTGAAGTTCTACAACATGGCGGCGGTGGTCGTTATCGCATCACGGCCGCCGATAAGCGCAGTTGAAAAGTGGCCATCACGCCCGTCACAGGGGACGACCTCCTCTCTGTCCCCCCCGCCCGATCGTCTGTCACGCAGGTGGGTGCGCTTATCCTCGCGGAAGCCACTGGTCCATGATGGTCGCAGCCTAGCTCGGGCCCGGCGCCTGATGGGGAGGCTTGTGCTCTACGACTTGCGTAGGTGCTGCCTCTACCCCCTTCCCCTCCCTCTCTATCCCCTCCCTGGGGCAGAGTAAGAGAGAGAGAGTGAGGGGTATGGAGTGGGGGGGGGGGTGAGAGAAGGGGGAGAGAGTGGGGATGGAGGGGGTGAGAGAGGGAAAGGTGGAGGGGCGGATGGAGAGGGGGAGAGGGGGAAGGAGTGGGGGCTCTTCCTCTCTGCCACCCACCCCTCTCTGCTGCTCCTCCCACTCTGCCCCCTCCTCCCTCTCTGCCCCCTCCTCCCTCGCTGCCCCTCCCTCTCAGGCCCCCCTCCCTCTCTGACCCCCCTACTTCCCCTCCCTCTCTGCCCCCTCCATCTCTAGGGAGTGGTGAGAACCAGCCCTGTCATGTGATGCCGACCCCCCACCCCTCAATTTCTACCCCATCCCTCTCCCTCTCTACCCCTTCTCTCTCCACACACCCCCCCCCCCTTCTCTAGCTGCGCCTTCACAGTTGGGGGTTATGCGTGATTGGATAGGGCAGGGGATGGGGTAAAAGGAACGAATGAATAATATTGATATAGAATCAAGGGGGGGTTAGTGTGTGTGTCGAGGTGGTTAGTGTGTGTGTGTGTGTGTGTGTATAACTCCCCCACCTCCTGCGTTGATGGGATGGGACCCAATGGGTCCCCCTTGGTCTAGTAACTTATAAATCGCTGATCTTGGATGTGGATGTATTTGTGTGTGTGCCTTTTCATATGTGATTCACATCTCCTCGAAATCTCGACGCGGTAGCAGTGACATTTTTACATATTCCGGTAGAGATTTACCTCATAATGTCGAAAATCCTCTCATCTAAAAATTTGATTTATTATTTCCTGCGAATGTTACTGAAATTGTTCACCAAGCTGAAATCTTTTTAAAATCTAACTGCTGAAGCGAGCTGATGACGTCACAATGCCTTTGCTCCTCGTGGCCAGCTGCGCAGAATTTTCAACACGCAGCCACGAGCTGCGAGTTGCGTGGTCCAGCCCCCCCCCCCCCGCCGGCCGCACAGGGGTCGACCGCCCGTCCCTCCTCCAGGCCCACACCCGCGTGCCCCTGGAGAGGGAACACACGGTGTTCTGCCCCCTCCCCGCTCCCCCTCCACCACTCCCCTCCCCTCTCATCTCCCCCCTTCCCGTTTCACCTCCCCCCCCTTTCTCTCCCCCTCTCACCCCACCCCCCCTTGTCTGTGTGGGGGGTGGTTAGTGTGGGTGTGATGCCACAGACCACCCTCCCGCAACCGCGTGTTAATAGAGAAAAATAGATCCGCCTTGATTGAATGGTGGAGTGGAATTAATGGGCTGTGTAGCCCAATTCTGCTCCTATAATTTATGAACCTATGATGAGAAGACTGTTCAGTTGCTTGATAACAAGTGGGAAGAAACTGTTCCTTAATCTGGTGGTATGTGTTTTCAAAATTCTGTATCTTCTGCCTGAGGGGAGAAGAGGAAGTGGCCAGGTGAGCTTGGTCGTTGATGATGCTAGTGGACTTGCCGAGTGTAGACGGAGTCGATGAAGGGAGGCTGGTTTTTGTGAAAAATTGGGTTGTGTCTACAACTCTGCAATTTCTTGGACAGACCTGATCCCAAACCAGACTGATTCATCCCGATAAGATACTTTTGACGGCACATCTGCAGAAGTTGGTGGAGATATGCTGATCTCCCTAAGCCGTGTACTGAACTAAAGGCATTGGGGTGCTTTCTTAGTTTAGTTTAGAGATACAGCGTGAAAACAGCATCATTGGCCATCGAGTCCACACCGTCCAACGATCACCCGTCCACTAGTTCTATATTATCTCAGTTTTGCATCCTATACACTAGGGGCATTTTACAAAAGACAATTAACCTACAAGCCTGCACATTGTTGGAATGTGGGAGGAAATCAGAGCACCCAAATTAAAAACACGTGGCCACAGGGCTAACGTACACACTCCGTGCAGACAACACCCGTAGTCAGGATCGAACCTGGGTCTCTGGCGCTGCAAGGCAGTAACTCTATCACTGCGCCACTGTGCCATAACTTAGCCATAGCTTCATGTGCTGGTCCAGGACAAATTGCTGGTGATATTCTTTTCTAGGAACTTGAAGCTTTCAATCATCTGTACTTTGGTGCCATCAATGTAGACTGGGAGTCTACATCAGATAGCCAGTACTACCTGATGTCAATCACTATCCTCTTTGTCTTGCTGACATTGAGAGAAAAGTTGTTATCATGGCACCAAGTTGCAAGGTTCTCAATCTCCTTTCTGTACTCTGTTTCGTAATTATTCAATATCCGGTCCACTGTGGTGGTATTGGCTGCAAATTTGTCAATGGAGTTCGATTGGTATTTGGCTACACGGTTGTGAATGTATAAGGAGTATAGGAGGATGCATCCTTGTGGGGCACCAGTGTTGAGCATTATCGTGGAGGATAATTTGTTACTTATTTTTACTGATTAAGGTCTGTTGGTCATGATGTCGAGGATCCAGTTGCAGAGGGGAATTGCGGACTCCTAAGTTCCACCAGTTTGGAGATGAGCATGGTTGGGATAATGGTATTGAAAGCAGAGCTAGTCGATGAATATGAGTCAGATGTAGGCATCCTCCTTATCCAGCTGTTCCAGGGATGAGTATCCAGCAAGGGAGATGGCATCTGCCAGGGTGGCAGGTGGACTGCAGTGAATCAAGGTTGTTTGGGAGGCTGAATTTAATGTGAGCCATAACCAGCCTCTTGAGGCACTTCATGATGGTGGATGTCAAAGCCAAAGGATGGTAGTCATTATGGCATGAGATCTTGCATTTCTTGGGCAGTAGTGTTCTTCAAACAGGTGAGTACCTTGGTGCAGAGTAGGGAGAGTTTAAAGATGTCCAAGAATATTCTTACTAGTTGGTCAGCTCAGGTCCTAAGGATAAGGCCAGTGACTCCATCCTAGCCAGTTACTTTTCATAAGTTCACCCTCAGGAAGGTTGAACTTCTGCAACAGTGACCGTGGGAACTTCCACACTCAAGTCTGTTGGGAAGGATGTCATTGCTCAGTTGGCGTTCTGCTCAAAACAATCATAGAATGTATTATTCATCATGGAGGGCCGTACTATCCCCAGCGATTCTGCCCTACTTTGCAGCCAGTTATAGTTTGTACAGTTGATGGACATTCCAGTGGTTATGCTGGGGCTGTAAGGTGATCCAAGTATTGTCTCTACGGCATTCCTGATGGCTTTACAAAGATCGTAGTAATATTTCTTGTACCATTCGGAATAGTTTGACTTTTACGCTCTGGTCTTTACCTGGGAATGAACCTCACGGTTCATCCATGATTTCCGGTTGGGGAATGCTCTGATTGTCTTCTCTGAATGTCTTCTTTGGCGCGCATTCTTCTATGTACTTAAAGCCCTGTCCCACGGTATGAGTAAATTCCAAGAGCTCCCCCAAGTTTAAAAAAAATCAAACTCGTGCTAAGCACGGAGAATGAACGTAGCGGGTACGTCGGAGCTCGGGGACGTCTCTTAGCAGCTTGTAACGCTAACAGCAGGCACTCGGGAAGACTCGCTAACGGCAGGTAAGCACGGGAAGACTCGTGAAGATTTTTCAACATGTTGAAAACTGTCCACGAGAGCCCCGAGTACCGACGAGTGGCCATTACCGTAAATCTCCGAGTTCGAATCAGGGCAAACTCGTGAATGAACTCGTACAGTGGGGCAGGGCTTTTACTGATTAAGTCTGTTATGGCAGTGATGTACTCATTCAGGTTGGCAGCAGATTCCGTGAATATGCACCAGTCCACCGATTCAAAGCAGTCGTATAGGAAATGCAAACAACTTTCTAAACCGGATTTTCTCGCTTCAGTTTCTGTTTCTAGGCAGGGAGTAGAAGCACAGCTATATGGTCAGATTTCCCAAAATATGGCCAGCCAATGGAGCAGTTGGCACTTTTTCTGGACGTGCAGGGGTCAAGGGTTTCTGGCCCCTGGTGGGACAAGAGATATATCAATAATATTTTGGTACTACACTCGAAGTATGCTTGATTGAAGTCCCCGGCTACAATGACCAGGGTCTCACTGCTATTAGTATATCCGTTCATTCAGAGCCAGCTTAAAATCAGCATGTGGAAGGATGTCAGCTCCTGTTAAGATACTTTAGTTTTGAAATACAGTGCAGAAACAGGCCCTTCAGTACACCGACCAGCGATCCCCGCACACTAACGTTTACTTAAGGGCCTGTCCCACCAGCATGCGACTGCAAGCGGCGCACGACCTAATGTGGTCGCTTGAGCCATACGGCCTCACGGGGCTGGTCCCGCTTCGATCACCGGAGCCGTATATGGAGTTGTGCCGGGCTGGTTCCGACATCGCGCGGGGCTCCGAAAAACGGACACTGTTCAAAAATCCCGCACGGCAACAGTCTGTCTGCCTGCAACCGCATTGAGGCCGCTCGCAACGCCTCGACGTCGTACGCAGCGTCTTGTCGGCGTACGCAGCGTCTTGATGGCGTACGCCTAGTGCGTGGCGTTGCGCGTGGCGTGGCGAGGACGTCACCGCCCGGCGTGCCGTTGAGTGATGACGTCGCCGCCCGTCGCCGTGCGACATCCAAATTCTGTCGGCCAGCTGATTGGTGAGTATGATGTCGGGACCAGCTCCATACGGCTCCGCGCACACACACTGGGGACAATTTACCATTATACCAAGCCAATTAACCTACAAACCTGTATTCCGGGAGTGCGGGAGGAAGCCAGTGATCCCAGATAAAACCCACATTGGTCACAGGGAGAACGTACAAACTCCATACAGACAAGCACCCATAATCAGGATTGAACCCATAATCAGGAGGTCCCCCAGCCCCGACGTCAGACTTGCATCACCCCGGCGAGCGGGCCTGAACTTCGGACCGCCCATAGCGGCGACTCCGGAGGGCTCGGGGAGGCCCCGACCACGGGTGAACATTGTGGAACATTGGAGGAAGAGGACTGACTTTGGTGCCTTCCCTCACATTGCGAAACGTTTGATTCTGCTGTGAGGGGATGTTTTATGTTGAACTCTATCGTGTGTTGCGTTCTTTATTTTTGTTGTATGGCTGTATGGTGATTGCATTTCACTGTACCAACTGGCACATGTGACAAATAAATGTATCTTGTATCTTGAACCCGGGTCTCTGGCGCTATAAGACAGCAACTCTCCCGCTGCACCACCGTGCCGCACAAACTGAGGTGAGGTAGATGAATTTCCACAGCAGGTAATAGGAACAGCACTTCACTGTTAGATTTACCTGGTCTGGGGAGCATGAGCTCATGAGGTATTGATCAAGAAACAAACCCTTTCACCTCTACACTTGCTCAGAAGATGACGTGCTGTCCATCCGGTGAAGGGAGAAGCCCTCGGGTTGAATGGCACAGTCAGGTATATCAGTGGTAAGTCGTGTCTCTGTGAAGCACAGCACACAGCAGTCTCTAAGGTACAGTGCATTCAGAAAGTATTTGGACCCTTACACTTTCACTTTTTCCACATTTTGTTACGTTACAGCCTTATTTTAAAATGGATTAAATTGTTTTTTTAATCACCAATCTACACACAATACCCCAGAATGAAGAAGCGAAAACAGGTGTTTAGAAATGTTTGCAAAGTAATTAAAAATAATTAACTGAAATATCACATATACAAAAGTATTCAGACTCCATTCACACTCAAAATTGAGCTTAGGCTCATCCTGTTTCCATTGATTATCCTTAACATGTTTCTACAACTTGATTGGAGTCAATTGGTTGGACATGATTTGGAAATCTGTCTGTATAAGGTCCCGCTGTTGACAGTGCATGTCAGAGCAAAAACCAAGCCATAAAGATGAAGGAATTGTCCGTAGACCTACGAGACAGGATTGTGTCAAAACACAGATCTGGGAAAAGGTTTAAAACAATTTCTGCAGCATTGTTGGTCCCGAAGAGCAAAGTGGCCTCTGTCATTCTGAAATGGAAAAACTCTTAATAGAGCTGGCCGCCCAGCCAAACTGAGCAAACAGGGGACAAGGGCCTTGGTCAGGGAGGTGACCAAGAACCTGATGGTCACTCTGACAGAGCTCCAGAGTTCCTCTGTGGAGATGAGAGAACCTTCCAGAAGGACAACTACATCTGCAGCACTCCACCAATCAGGCCTTTATGGTAGTGTGGCCAGATAGAAGTTACTCCTCAGTAAAAGGCACATGACAGCCCGCTTGGAGTTTGCCAAAAGGCATGAGAAACAAGATTCTCTGATCTGATGAAATCAAGATTGAACTCTGGCCTGAATGTCTAGTGGAAACCAGGCACCGCTCATCACCTGGCCAATACCATACCTACGGTGAAGCATGGTGGTGGCAGCATCATGCTGTGGGGATGTTTCTCAGTGGCAGGAACTGGGATAGAACTTTGATGAAAACCTGCTCCAGAGCGTTCTGGACCAGACTGGGGCGGAAGTTCACCTTCCAACAGGACAATGACCCAAAGCACACAGCCAAGGCAATGCAGGAGTGGCTTCGTGACAAGTTTGTGAATGTCCTTGAGTGGCCCAGACAGAGCCCGATTGAACATCTCTGGAGGGACCTAAAAATAGCTGTGCATTGATGCTCCCCATCCAATCTGACTGAGCTTGAGAAGATCTGCAGAGACGAATGGGAGAAATTTCCCAAATACAGGTGTGCCAAGCTTGTAGCGCCATACCCAAGAAGACTTGAGAATGTAATCGCGGCCAAAGGTCGCTCAACAAAGTGCTGAGTAAAGGGTCTGAATACTTATGTAAATGTGAAATTTCAGTTATTTCCTTTTAATTACTTAGCACATATTTCAAAACACCTGTATTTACTTTTTTATTATGGGGTATTGTGTGTAGATTGATGATAAAAAAAAGAATGTAATCCGTTTTAGAATAAGGCTGTAACGTAACAAAATGTGGAAACAGTTAAGGGGTCGGAATACTTTCTGAATGCACTGTGGATAGACACAAAATGCTGGAATAACTCAGCGGGTCAGGAAGCATCTCGAGAGAAAGAATGGGTGACGTTTCGGGTTGAGACCCTTCTTCAGACTCTGAGGTAGGTTAGTCTGGCTTTAAGTTCATCAGGCATGTTCTCTATAGCCTGCACATTAGCCAGTAATATACTAGGACGGAGGGACTTGTAACCAGGTTGTTTCAGTCCCACCTGCAGCCCAGTGCTTTCCCCTCATTTCCTCACTAGGTGGCAGTACTTCGGTCCCGTGAGACTACTTGGCGTTAGCCGCTACGTCAGGTAAGTGGGTGTGTTGCCCTGAGAGACAAGGTGAACCTATCCTGCTCTAATGATCTTGTGTTCTTCAATCTGCTCTTGTCATCGTGATAGTTGAGATAATTGAATTTGCCTAATCAGATAAAATTGTTTATGACTTTAATAACTGATTCTTTTCTACTGCAGAATGCAATCTTGAAAGAGGCATAAAATAAGTTGAACCTTTTAATTGACGCTTTGAAAAACAAATTTAATTGTGAATTTGTCAACCTTCCTCCTCTGGCTCTGGAGATGGTCATTATAACCATATAACCATATAACAATTACAGCACGGAGACAGGCCCTCTCGGCCCTTCCAGTCTGTGCTGACCATTTGTTTTCCCCTATTCCCATCTACCTGCACTCAGACCATACCCCTCCATTCCCTTCACGTCCATATACCTATCCACTTTACTTTTAAATGTTAAAATCGATCCTGCCTCCACCACCTCTGCTGGAAGCTCATTCCACACAGCCACAACCCTCTGAGTAAAGAAGTTCCCCCTCACGTTACCCCTAAACATCTGTCCCTTAATTCTCATGTCATGCCCTCTTGTTTGAATCTTCCCTACCCTCAATGGGAAAAGCTTATCCACGTCAACTCTGTCTATCCCTTTCATCATTTTAAAGACCTCAATCAAGTCCCCCCTTAACCTTCTGCGCTCCAAAGAATAAAGACCTAACTTGTTCAACCTTTCTCTGTAACATAGTTGCTGGAACCCTGGCAACATTCTAGTAAATCTCCTCTGTACACTCTCTATTTTGTTGACATCCTTCCTATAACTAGGCGACCAAAATTGTACACCATACTCCAGAATTGGTCTTACCAATGCCTTGTACAATTTTAACATTACTTCCCTACTACTATATTCAATGCTCAGATTTATAAAGGCCAGCACACCAAAGGCTTTCTTTACCACCCTATCTACATGCGATTCCACCTTCAGGGAACTATGCACAGTTATTCCTAAATCCCTCTGTTCCACAGCATTCCTCAATTCCCTACCATTTACCATGTACGTCCTATTTTGATTTGTCCTGCCAAGATGTAGCACTTCACACTTATCAGCATTAAACTCCATCTGCCATCTTTCAGCCCACTTTTCCAAATGGCCCAAATCTCTCTGTAGACTTTGAGAATCTACTTCATTATCCACAATACCACCTATCTTAGTATCATCTGCATACTTACTTATCCAATTTTCCACACCATCATCCAGATCATTGATGTACATGACAAACAACAGTGGACCCAACACAGATCCCTGAGGCACCCCACTGGTCACCGGCTTCCAACCTGACAAACAGCCATCCACCATTACTCTCTGACATCTCCCATTCAGCCACTGTTGAATCCATCTTGCTACTCCGCCATTAAACACCCAAAGATTGAACCTTCTGAACCAACCTTCCATGGGGAACCTTGTCAAAGGCCTTACTGAAATCCATATAGACAACATCCACTGCTTTACCCTCATCAATTTCCCTAGTTCCCGCTTCAAAAAATTCAAGAAGGTTTGTCAAACATGACCTTCCAGGCACAAATCCATGTTGACTGTTCCTGATCAGACCCTGTTTATCCAGATGCTTATATATATTATCTCTAAGTATCCTTTCCATTAATTTGCCCACCACTGACGTCAAACTAATAGGTCTATAATTGCTAGGTTTATTCTTTGAACCCTTTTTCCTCAGATTTGGAGACCTAAACTGTACGCAATACTCCAGGTGTGGTCTCACCAAGACCCTGCACAACTGCAGTAGAACCTACGTGCTCCTATATTCAAATCCTTTTGCTATGAATGCTAAAATACCATTCGCTTGCTTCACTGCCTGCTGCACCTGCTTGCCTACTTTCAGTACCTGGTGTACCATGACACCCAGGTCTCATTGCATCTCCCCTTTTCCTAATCCTAGGGGAAAACAAATGGTCGGCACGGACTGGAAGGGCCGAGAGGGCCTGTTTCCGTGCTGTAATTGTTATATGGTTATATGGTTATATGGTTAATCGGCCACCATTCAGATAATAGTCTACTTTCCTGTTTTAGCCACCAAAGTGGATAACCTCACATTTATCCACATTATACTGCATCTGCCATGCATTTGCCCACTCACCCAGCCTATCCAAGTCACCTTGCAGCCTCTTAGCATCCTCATCACAGCTAACACTGCCCCCCAGCTACGTGCCATCCGCAAACTTGGAGATGTTGCATTCAATTCCCTCATCCAAATCATTAATATCTATTGTAAATAGCTGGGGTCCCAGCACTGAGCCTTGCAGTACCCCACTACTCACTGCCTGCCATTCTGTAAAGGACCCGTTTACTGCTACTCTTTGCTTCCTGTCTGCCAGCCAGTTCTCTATCCACATGAATACTGAACCCCCAATACCATGTGCTTTAAATTTGTATACTAATCTCTTATGTGGGACCTTGTCGAAAGCCTTCTGAAAGTCCAGATATAACACATCCACTGGTTCTCCCTTATCCACTCTACTAGTTACATCCTCGAAAAAATCTATAAGATTCGTCAGATATGATTTACCTTTCGTAAATCCATGCTGACTTTGTCCAATGATTTCACCACTTTCCAAATGTGCTGATATACCATGTTTAGTAATTGACTCTAACAGTTTCCCCACTACTGGTGTTAGACTAACTGATCTGTAATTCCCCGTTTTCTCTCTCCCTCCATTTTTAAAAAGTGGGGTTATATTATCTACCCTCCAATCCTAAGGAACTACTCCAGAATTTAAAGAGTTTTGAAAAATTATCACTAATACATCCACTGTTTCTGGGGCTACTTCCTCAAGTACTCTGGGATGCAGCTTATCTGGCCCTGGGGATTTATCGGCCTTTAATCCATTCAGTTTACATAACACCGCTTCCCGGCTAACCTGGATTTCACTCAGTTCCTCCATCTTATTTGACCACCGGTCCCCTGCTATTTCTGGCATGTTATTTGTCTTCCTTAGTGAAGACAGAACCAAAGTAGTTATTTAATTTGTCTGCCATGTCCTTGTTCCCCATGATAAATTCACCTGTTTCTGACTGCAAGGGACCTACGTTTGTTTTAACTAATCTTTTTCTCTTCACATATCTATAACAACTTTTGCAACCAGTTTTTATGTTCTCTGACAGTCTTTCATAATCTATTTTCCCTTTCCTAATTCAGCCCTTTGTCCTCCTCTGCTGGACTGAATTTCTTCCAGTCCTCAGGTAGGCTGCTTTTTCTGGCTAACTTGTATGCTTCATCTTTTGTTTTGATACTATCCCTGATTTCCCTTGTTATCCACGGATGCACTACCTTCCCAGATTTATTCTTTGCCAAACTGGGATGAACAATTGTTGTAGTTCACCAATGCAGTCTTTAAATGTCTTCCATTGCACATCCACCGTCAAACGTTTAAGAATCAATTGCCAGTCTATCTCGGCCAATTCACGTCTCATACCCTCAAAGTTACCTTTCTTTAATTTCAGAACCCTTGTTTCTGAATTAACAATGTCACTCTCCATCCTAATGAAGAACTCAACCATATTATGGTCACTCCTGCCCAAGGGACCTGCTTCAAGCTGGAGGATGAGATAGGTGCTCGGCAGCTGTGGCGGGGCCTGAATGCAATCACCTCCTACAACGCGAAATCAGGAGGCTGCTCGGATGTCGGCGAAACATTACTCCCTGATGAGATCAATGCGTTTTACGCACGCTCTGATAGGGAGAACACAGATGTGCCTTCCCGAGCCCCCATTCGCTGTGATGGTATTTCAATCTCAGTCACAGAGGTCGACGTCAGGAAATCCGTCAGAGGGGTGAACCCTTGCAAAGTGCCTGGACCTGATGGTATACCTGGTCGTGTTCTAAAAACCTGTGCGGACCAACTGGCTGGAGTTTTTACGGACATTTTCAACCTCTCACTTCTGAGGTCTGCGGTTCCCACCTGCTTCAAAAGGGCATCAATTATACCAGTACCAGTGCCCAAGAAGAGCAAGGTGACGTGCCTCAATGACTATCGACCTGTGGCACTAACGCCCGTGGTGATGTAATGCTTCGAGAGGTGGATCATGGAGCAAATCAACTACCTCGACAAAAACCTGGACGCACTGTAGTTCGCTTACTGCCACAACAGATCAACGGTGGATGCGATCTCGCTGGCTCTCCATTCCGCTCTGGACCACTTGGACAAAATAAACTCATATGTCAGGCTGTTAATCACCGATTACAGCTCGGCATTTAATACTATCATCCCCTCCAAGCTGGTTACCAACCTCGCAGAACTGGGTCTCTGCGCATCCCTCTGCAATTGGATCCTCGACTTCCTCATTCACAGACCACAGTCTGTTCGTATTGGTGGAAATGTGTCAGACTCGATAACAATCAGCACGGGAGCACCTCAAGGCTGCGTGCTCAGCCCCCTGCTGTACTCTCTCTATACTCATGACTGCATAGCGGGTCACAGTGCAAACCCCATCAAGTTCGCTGACAACACCACTGTTGTAGGACGTATCACTGATGGGGATGAGTCGGAGTACAGAAGAGAGATCGAGCAACTGTCCATATGGTTCCAGCACAATAACCTGGCCCTCAACATCAGCAAAACCAAGGAACTAATTGTGGACTTTGGAAGGAGTAGGATGGGGACCCACTGTCCCGTTTATATCAACGGGTCGATGGTTGAAAGGGTTAAGAACTTCAAATTCCTGGGCATGCACATCTCTGAAGATCTTTCCTGGTCCGAGAACACTAATGCAATTATCAAGAAAGCTCATCAGCACCCCTACTTCCTGAGAAGATTACGGAGAGTCAGTTTGTCAAGGAGGACTCTCTCTAACTTCTACAGGTGCACAGTAGAGAGCTTGCTGACCGGTTGCATCGTGGCTTGCTTCGGCAAATTGAGCGCCCTGGAGAGGAAAAGACTACAAAAAGTAGTAAGCACTGCCCAATCCATCATCGGCTCTGACCTTCCTTCCATCGGGGGGATTTACCGCAGTCGCTACCTCAAAAAGGCTGGCAGTATCATCAAAGACCCACACCATCCTGGCCACACACTCATCTCCCTGCGACCTTCAGGTAGAAGGTACAGGAGCCTGAAGACTGCAATGTCCAGGTTCAGGAATAGCTATTTCCCCACAGCCATCAGGCTATTAAACCTGGCTCGGACAAAACTCTGAACATTAATAACCCATTATCTGTTATTTGCACTTAATCAGTTTATTTATTCATGTGTCTATATATTTATATAATGGTATATGAACACACTGATCTGTTTTGTAGTCAATGCCTACTATGTTCTGTTGTGCTGAAGGAAAGCAAGAATTTCATTGTCCTATCAGGGACACATGACAATAAACTCACATGAACTTGAACTTATAACCATATAACCATATAACAATTACAGCACGGAAACAGGCCCTCTCGGCCCTTCCAGTCCGTGCCGACCATTTGTTTTCCCCTAGTCCCATCTACCTGCACTCAGACCATACCCCTCCATTCCCTTCACGTCCATATACCTATCCACTAGTAAATCTCCTCTGTACTCTCTCTATTTTGTTGACATCCTTCCTATAACTAGGCGACCAAAATTGTACACCATACTCCAGAATTGGTCTTACCAATGCCTTGTACAATTTTAACATTACTTCCCTACTCCTATATTCAATGCTCTGATTTATAAAGGCCAGCACACCAAAGGCTTTCTTTACCACCCTATCTACATGCGATTCCACCTTCAGGGAACTATGCACAGTTATTCCTAGATCCCTCTGTTCCACAGCATTCCTCAATTCCCTACCATTTACCATGGACGTCCTATTTTGATTTGTCCTGCCAAGATGTAGCACTTCACACTTATCAGCATTAAACTCCATCTGCCATCTTTCAGCCCACTTTTCCAAATGGCCCAAATCTCTCTGTAAACTTTGAGAATCTACTTCATTATCCACAATACCACCTATCTTAGTATCATCTGCATACTTACTTATCCAATTTTCCACCCCATCATCCAGATCATTGATGTACATGACAAACAACAGTGGACCCAACACAGATCCCTGAGGCACCCCACTGGTCACCGGCTTCCAACCTGACAAACAGCCATCCACCATTACTCTCTGACATCTCCCATTCAGCCACTGTTGAATCCATCTTGCTACTCCGCCATTAACACCCAAAGATTGAACCTTCTGAACCAACCTTCCATGGGGAAACCTTGTCAAAGGCCTTACTGAAATCCATATAGACAACATCCACTGCTTTACCCTCATCAATTTCCCCAGTTACCGCTTCAAAAAATTCAAGAAGGTTTGTCAAACATGACCTTCCAGGCACAAATCCATGTTGACTGTTCCTGATCAGACCCTGTTTATCCAGATGCTTATATATATTATCTCTAAGTATCCTTTCCATTAATTTGCCCACCACTGACGTCAAACTAATAGGTCTATAATTGCTAGGTTTATTCTTTGAACCCTTTTTAAACAATGGAACAACATGCGCAGTATGCCAATCCTCCGGCACTATTCCCGTTTCTAATGACATTTGAAATATTTCGGTCACAGCTCCTGCTATTTCTACACTAACTTCCCTCAATGTCCTAGGGAATATCCTGTCAGGACCTGGGGACTTATCCACCTTTATATTTTTCAAAAGTGTCAGTACTTCCTCCTCTTTGAATCTCATAGTTTCCATAGCTACTCTACTTTTTTCCCTTACCTCACAGTGTTCAATATCCTTCTCCTTGGTGAATACCGAAGAAAAGAAATTGTTCAATATCTCCCCCATCTCTTTTGGCTCTGCAGATAGCTGTCCATTCTGGTTCTCTAATGGTCCAATTTTATCCCTCGTTATCCTTTTGCTATTAATATAGCTGTAGAAACCCTTTGGATTTACTTTCACCTTTCTTGCCAAAGCAACCTCATATCTTCTTTTAGCCTTCCTAGTTTCTTTCTTAAAATTCTTTTTACATTCTTTATACTCCTCTAGCACCTCATTTACTCCATGCCTCCTATAATTATTGTAGATATCTCTCTTTTTTCGAAACAAGTGTCTAATTTCCCTTGAAAACCATGGCTCTTTCCAATTTTTACTATTTCCTTTCAACCTAACAGGGACATAAAGATTCTGTACTCTTACAATTTCCCCTTTAAATGTCCTCCATTTCTCTTCTACATCCTTCCCATGAAACAAAGTGTCCCAATTCACTCCTTTAAAATCCTCACGCATTCCCTCAAAGTTAGCCTTTCTCCAATCAAAAATCTCCACTCTAGGTCCTGTTCTGACTCGCTCCATAATTATATTGAAACTAATGGTATTGTGATCACTGGTCCCGAAGTGCTCACCAACGCATACCTCCGTCACCTGTCCTGCCTCATTTCCTAACAGGAGGTGCAGCACTGCCCCTTCTCTGGTCGGTACCTCTATGTACTGCTGCAAAAAACTATCCTGCACACATTTTACAAACTCCAAACCATCCAGCCCATTTACAGAATGTGTTTCCCAGTCTATTTTTGGGAAATTGAAATCTCCCACAATCACTACCTTGTGCTTACTACTAATATCTGCTATCTCCTTACATATTTGCTCTTCCAATTCTCGCTCCCCATATGGCGGTCTATAGTACACCCCTAAAAGTGTTGCTACACCGTTCCCACTTGTCAGTTCCACCCAAATAGCCTCCCTAGACGAACCCTCTAATCTATCCTGCCAAAGCACTGCCGTAATATCCTCTCTGACAAGCAATGCAACACCTCCACCTCTGGTCCCTCCAATTCTATCACCCCGGAAGCAACGAAATCCTGGAATATTTAGTTTCCAATCACAGCCCTCCTGCAACCATGTTTCACTGATTGCCACAACATCATATTTCCAGGTGTCAATCCAGGCTCTAAGTTCATCCACCTTACTTACAATGCTCCTAGCATTAAAATATGCACATTTTATAATCCCACCATCCTTTGTTCTTTGTCTATTATCTTTTTCATCTTTCTCGCCTACATTTTGGGTCCGAGTGCTTCCCTTCTCTGCCTCTTGCCCCACACCCTGTCCCCTAGCCCCCTCTACCCGAGTCCCTCCCCCCAGCCTTTCTAGTTTAAAATCTCCCCAGTAGCCTTTGTAAATCTCCCTGCCAGGATATTGGTCCCCTTCGGGTTCAAGTGCAACCCGTCCTCTGCGTACAGATCATGCCTTCCCCAAAAGAGGTCCCAGTGATCAAGAAACTTGAATCGCTGCCCACTGCACCAGTCCCTCAGCCACGCATTTAGCCTCCACCTCATTTCATTCCTACTCTCACTGTCACGCGGCACAGGCAGTAATCCTGAAATCGTTACCGTTTTGGTCCTTCTCTTTGACTTTCCCCCCAACTCCCTAAATTCTCCCTTCAGGACCTCGTCACTTTTTCTGCCTATGTCATTGGTACCTATGTGTACCACAACATCAGGCTCCTCTCCCTCCCTTATCAGAATCTTTTGGACACGTTCTGACACATGCGAGACCCTGGCACCAGGGAGGCAAACTACCATCCGGGTCTCCCGACTGCGTCCACAGAATCGCCTATCCGACCCCCTAACTATAGAGTCCCCTATTACAATTGCCCTCCTCTTTTTGCTACCCTTCTGAGCATCAGGGCCGGTCTCTGTGCCGGTGGCCCGGCCGCTGTTGTTGCCCCCAGCTAGGCTGTCCCCTCCAATCGTACTCAAACCCGAGTACCTATTTTCCAGTTGTACGGTCACAGGGGTACTCTCTAGCCCCTGCCTCTGCCCCTTGCTCTTCCTAACCATGACCCACTTGTCTGCCTCCTGTGGTCTGGGAGTGACTACCTCCCTGTAGCTCCTCTCTATGACCTCCTCACTCTCCCTGACCAGACGGAGGTCGTCGAGCTGCTGCTCCAGGTTCCTAACACGATCCTTTAGGAGTCCCATCTCGACACACCTGGCGCAGATGTGTACGTCTGGAGGGCTATCAGATTCCCTGACCTCCCACATCTGACATCCAGAACAGTACACTGCCCTGGCCTTCATACTGCCCCCCTTACACAAGATACAATAGCAACACAATATAAGATCACTACAAAATGCTGGGATCTGACTGTAAATCAGCTGCTTTCCCTAGTCCACTTCCCACCAATCAGCTGCTTTCCCTAGTCCACTTCCCACCAATCAGTGGCTTCCTCAAAAAAACCCACTTCTCCAAATGGAATGTTATGGATTTGGGTAAAAACAAGCCCCGCGCTTGATTTTAAAGCTTACCGGTCGGGTGTCGCTCCTCCCCCTCCTCCTCTTCCAACGGCTCCTGTGGGCCTCTGAAAAAACAAGCCCCGCGCTAGATTTTAAAGCTTACCGATCGGGTGTCGCTCCTCCCCCTCCTCCTCTTCCAACGGCTCCTGTGGGCCTCTGAAAAAACAAGCCCCGCGCTGGATTTTATAGCTTACCGGTCGGGTGTCGCTCCTCCCCCTCCTCTTCCAACGGCTCCTGTGGGCCTCTGAAAAAACAAGCCCCGCGCTTGATTTTAAAGCTTACCGGTCGGGTGTCGCTCCACCCCCTCCTCCTCTTCCAACGGCTCCTGTGGGCCTCTGAAAAAACAAGCCCCGCGCTGGATTTTATAGCTTACCGGTCGGGTGTCGCTCCTCCCCCTCCTCCTCTTCCAACGGCTCCTGTGGGCCTCTGAAAAAACAAGCCCCGCGCTTGATTTTAAAGCTTACCGGTCGGGTGTCGCTCCTCCCCCTCCTCCTCTTCCAACGGCTCCTGTGGGCCTCTGAAAAAACAAGCCCCGCGCTAGATTTTAAAGCTTACCGGTCGGGTGTCGCTCCTCCCCCTCCTCCTCTTCCAACGGCTCCTGTGGGCCTTTGGGTAAAAACAAGCCCCGCGCTTGATTTTAAAGCTTACCGGTCGGGTGTCGCTCCTCCCCCTCCTTCTCTTCCAACGGCTCCTGTGGGCCTCTGAAAAAACAAGCCCCGCGCTAGATTTTAAAGCTTACCGGTCGGGTGTCGCTCCTCCTCCTCTTCCAACGGCTCCTGTGGGCCTCTTGAAGGGGCCACGCACAACAACTGCTAACTAACCCTTCCTCATTACTCAACACCCAGTCTAGAATAGTTTGCTCTCTAGTTGGTTCCTCTACATGTTGGTTTAGAAAACGATCCCGCATACATTCCAAGAAATCCTCTTCCTCAGCACTCCTGCCAATTTGATTCACCCAATCTATATGTAGATTGAAGTCACCCATTATAACTGTTTTACCTTTGTTGCAGGCATTTTAATAGTAAGATTAAACGAGAACTTACCAGTTTGAAGTTTGATCTTTTTTATGAGGAGTTGCAATGAGGGATTTCATGAAGACCCCGACAGCACGCATGTGCGGCATTCTTCAAAGCAGCGGTGTGGAATCACAGATTAAACAACAATGACTAAATATAGTAAGATTGAAGAGACTATTTACCAGTTGACCTTATAGTAGAGGGTTTGGAGCAGAGGGCACGAAATCCCTCATCGCAACTCTTCATAAAATGAAGATCAAACTTCAAACTGGTAAGTTCTCGTTTAATCTTACTATTTCATTTCGGAGTCACGTGAGTGACTTTGTGAAGATTTCAAAGCTCTGTGATTTCATGTCCTGGATCACGTCCATGCTCACACACTGCTGCAATTCTGATGGAAGGAGTATGTTAACGTATTTCAGACTTGACAAGCTGAAAATAATATAGTATTTATTAATACAAGTGAAAAAACCCTCACTCGGGGATAAACGTTTCTTGGGGACCAGTACTTAAAACTGTCTCCACAAACATTGCGGGAGTGGCCACAGGTTTATTATAGAACCGCTGGAACGTTCGCTGACCCAGCCCACTGTTGCGAGGATATGGTCCATGGGAACCTCCATGGTCCTCGCCGTTGATGTGGATGTAGCCCTGGTAGAATGAGATTTAAAGATATTAGTATTAATACCTGCTGCATCCAATACCACCCTGAGCCACCTGGAGATAGTCTGCACCGTCACTCTGTGATGAGGTTTCTTAAGGCTGATCAGAAGGCCTTTTTCCATTTTCCTGATGGTATGCATCACTTTGATATAGTGACGTATGTAGGTGGCTATGCAGAGCCTCACATCAACGGGGTATGCCGGAAATATTAATTGCAGCCCTATAGTCCCAGGTCTGTGCTGCTTGAGTAACTCGTCAATTAAGAAAGTTACTCTCTCATAGACCATGTTATCCAATTTGATTTTTTGCAAGGTCTGAACCCGTTGTGCCGAGGTTAGTGCCATTAACATCACCATCTTCAGAGTGAGTTTATCCAGCGGTAGTCCAATCATTGGTGACCAGCTCCTGAGTAGGGTCAATACTACCCCTATATCCCAGGTGATGTTGTATCGTGGTCGGGAGGGTTCGAATTGAAGATACCCCTCATCAATTTGGACACTTGCTGGTGTGACCCTACTCCTACACAAAGGTAGGATGACAGTGCGCTTCTGGCACTGTTAATAGCACTGTAGCTGAGGCCCTCATCATGATGTAGCCCCGCAAGGAATTCCAGCACATGGGGAATCGTGGCAGAGTCATATGTGATGTTGATCCGGCTGCAGTAGGCCTCCCATTTCCTGATTTGGGTGAGGTACTGTCGTCTTGTGGACGCTCTGCACGATGCTGCAATGGTGTCCATGGTCCTTGGTGTTAATCCATATTGCAGGAGTGGCCTCTTCAGAACCTGCAAGCCAACAGGTTCAGATGACTATGGCATGGATGATTTTCCCGTTGTGGGGTTAGTTACCAAATATGGGCCTTTCTTAATATGTGCCCATGGTTCTTTAATCATCTCAAGGACCAATGGATACCATGGTTGTGTAGGCCAGTCGGGTATTATTAAGATGCCTGTTGCAGAATCTGATTTTATTTTCTGCAACTGATGAGGCAGAATGGAGGAAATGCATAGAAAAACCATTTCCCCCAGTGCAGCGAGAAAGCGTCCATTGCTACTGCCCCAGGATCTGGTTCCCAAGATACATATGTTGGTGGGTAACTCTAACTCCAACAGGCATATCTTGGGATATCTGTTTCCCAAACTGCGAATACTCCCATACAATTCTCCAACTGTTCTTCAATTTCTTCTGGACTTCCCTTTATCAATTTTCTCCAAACCCATATTTCTACCCCTTATAGCCACTCCCCTCAGATTTCTCACCAGTCCCCCAGATCATATTATTATGAATGCTCTTGCATTGAGACACAAAGCCTTCAGGCTTGTTTTTACAACACTCTTACCCCTTATACAATTATGTTGAAAAGTGGCCCTTTTCGATTTTTGCCCTGGATTTGTCTGCCTGTCACTTTTACTTTTCACCTTGCTACCTATCGCTTCTACCTGATTTTACACCCCTCTGTCTCTCTGCTGACACATTTTAGAAACCCACCACCTCTCATTCTCTGTTTATTATTTTTTTCATCTTTCCCCCCTACATGTTGGATCTGAGTGCATCCCTTCTCTGCCTCCTGCCTCACACACTGTCTACTAGCTTTCTATATTTGAGTCCCTCCCCCCAACCGTTCTAGTTTAAAGTCTCCCCAGTAGCCTTTGCAAATCTCCCCGCCAGGATATTGGTCCCCCTCGGGTTCAAGTGCAACCCGTCCATTTTGTACAGGTCACACCTTCCCCAAAAGAGGTCCCAATGATCCAGAAACTTGAATCCCTGCCCTCTGCACCAGTCCTTCAGCCAGGCATTTATCCTCTACCTCGCTCCATTCCTACTCTCACTGTCGCGTGGCACAGGCAGTAATCCTGCGATTGTAACTTTTGTGGTCCATCTTCTTAACTCCCTAAATTCTCCTTTCAGGATATCTTCTCTTTTTCTACCTATGTCATTGGTACCTATATGTACCACGACCTCGGTCTCCTCTCCCTCCCATTTCAGGATATCTTGGACACGTTCAGACACATCCCAGACCCTGGCACCAGGGAGGCAAACTACCATCCGGGTCTCCTGACTGCGTCCACAGAATCGCCTATCTGACCCCCTAAATATAGAGTCCCCTATTACTACTGCCCTCCTCTTCTTTTCCTTATCCTTCTGAGCAACAGGGCCGGAGATGTTTGGCCATAGTGACCTTATTCAGAGTTCTAAAACAAAAGCAAAATTCAAGCGTTTAATTGCCATATTATACTGAAACGGAGCAATGAAATTCTTAGTTGCAGCAGTATAATATGTCTGCAAATATCAATGGATAACTTAGTAATAAAACAAAAACTAAAAAAATCAATAAACGTAGTAAAATAGTAGTGCAAAACAAAACAAAGCCCAAAGTCCCAGTGAAACCAAAACAGTTCATCGTTCAAATTTTAGTTGGTATTTATAGTGTTCAGTAGTTTAGTTTAGTGGTTTAGTTTAGTTTTGAGTTACAGTGTGGAAATAGGCCCTTTGTGTCTGCACCAACCAGTGATCACCCCCTATATTTGTTCTATCCTCCACGTTTGGTATAGGTTTGACAGAAGCCAATGAACCTACAGTTAAACTACAAACTTGCACTTCTTTGGAGAGTGGGAGGAAACTGGAGCACCCCGAGGAAACACACCAGATCACAGGGAGAACGCATAAACTATACAGACAAGCAACCTTGGTCAGGATCGAACCCGGGTCTCTGGTGCTGCAAGGGAGCAATACCACTGAGCCCAGGGGTGGATCTACTATGAAACTATTGAAGCTTCAGGGCCTCTAATCCTGGAGGGGTGCCAGAAGCGACTTCAGTCCACATGGCTTAAAACTTTTGGGTCTACTGTATGAGAAGGTTTTTTTTTAAATAAGTAAGGATGTTTAATTCTAAATATATTTTATATAAAATAATTACAAACCATTTAAAACACTATTAACATTTATGACAGAAATTAAAACTGTTATTTAAATAATTTACCTTAGGCTAGCTGTAATCGAAAAAATGAAAAAAGCATATTTTGTTCCTTGCAGTCATTGTAAAGGACAACTTCAGGATCTTTTTATTTACACGAATAATCTTATAAAACCTTAAAATATACTAAACATATAATACTATTATAATAAATAATAATTTCACCCATAGGTAAAATTAAAATACATACATTAAAATTAAAATAGGTAGAAATTAAAATGCAGTAAAAATTAAAAGGTATTAAAAATATCTTCTTTGGTAGATACAAACAGTAGATGACATGCCGTAACAAAAAAGGGGAGCTGTTGAAAAGGCAATCACAATGCTAACGTGAAATCACATGATTATAAATTTGTGACTTCACTCGTGACAGCGATCTAGACAAGAGTTTTTTTCATTAAAGAGTTCATAAGAATACAATATTTTAATTACCCCATCTCAAAAATAAATGTTATATTTAGAAAAGTAAGGTAAGTGATAAGGGTGAAATAGTGCTAGATTAGCCTAAGCCTATTGGTTTTATGAAGAGGTGAACGGAAGGTAGGCTATGACCGCATAGCCTAGGCTAATACTATATTATAAGTATTTATGAAAAAGTAATAAAATGGTGGATTTGTATTAAATTACCGATGTTTATCATGAAAAATAATGGTAAAAGTGTGTGAGTTTTGAGTTTTGGTGGCCTAACTTTGTCTACCCTAATGTAGGCTAGCTTGAACATAACCCAGTTTAGCCTTTTTAGCTTTTTTATTATCCTTATAACTATAAAACTCTGATCTTGGATGTGTGTGTTTGTATTTATTTGTTTGTGTGCGATTGCATCTTCTCGAAAAAACGACGCTCTAATGGTAAAACGTTTACATATCCCGGTAGAGATTTATCCCGTGAAGTCAAAAATCGCCTTATCTGAAAAATTCATGCATTATTTCTCGAGTCATTAAGTAAAATGTTCAAAAATCCGAAGACACTTGGAAAAAAAACTGTTTTTTCCCTGTGCTTACAGCTGTGACATCACAATGGGATTGTAGCCCTGCTTGCAACATTGTTGCTATCCAAGTACACTGAGTCCTCCTTGTCCCAGCAAGTGCAAATGCATTTGTTTTTTAAGTCAGTAAACTGAGTTCTGCTAGCTAGCTAGTGCAAATGCATATTTTTTTAAAGTTAACATAGGGCTCAAGCCAAACAGCTCATTGCATTTTCACTTCATGTCCATTGCCATTGCTGTTTCAAGCACAGGGCAGGCCAAACAACTAATTTAATTTTCATTAAGGGCTAACAAATCTTTTATTCAATTACATTGCATACTCACAGTGTTCTGTAGTTTCCCAGCTCGGACAGAGAGTTGTGACCTCTCCATCACCATATTGCAGACAGACTGAGCCACGCCCGCGCTTCTGGGCTTTATACTCACTCCTCACTCCCACCAGAAGGGGCATGGCCTTCATGGCGGTGATTGACAGTAGAGAGAATCTCAAGACTTTTTAAACACTAATAAGTCTTATTTTTCATCGATGGGAAAAATCCTCGGGGGGGCGGCACAGTGTAGGAGGACTTTCAGTAAGATGGCCAAACAATTACAGCCATATGTGGTAGTGTTTTTTCCAAAATCAAATCACAGTGTAAACAGGAAGTGGTCTCCAGCACTCTGTTTTTTGCTTGGCTCTGGAGTTAAAGGTGGATGGGGGGGGGGGGGGGGGGGGGGGGGGGGGGGGGGGGTGCTGGGGTGGCTCAGCGGGACGTGCGGTGGCTCTGGGGAGTGGGTGGCATTTCGGGTCGAGACCCTTCTGCAGACATTCACAAGTACTCTCACCGACGAGAGTTCAGTTCAGTCTGAAGTAGGGTGTTCTCTCCAGAATCGCTGCCTGTCCCACTGAGTTACTCCAGCTTTATGTCTATTTCAAGAGTTAAATGAAAAACACAGTGCTGGAGAAACTCAGCGGGCTAGGTGGCATCTGTGGAGGGAATGGATTAGGAGTTGTTTCGGGCCAGGGTTCGTTTTCAATAGGAAGGAACTGCAGATCAAAGATACAAAGTTACTAGCGTCTTTGCTGCAGATCAGGCATGATATTCTTCCGATTTAAATTGTCATTCCGATTTTATTGTTTTCCGATTTTCAATTTTTTGTGCCCGATTATTTGATGGCCACTCAACCGCTGTCTCTCAGGGGGTTGGGTCCAAACACTGACCAGCTTCTCTTAAAATTCCCTCTGCCGCAGGAAGCACATCCTCCGTTGTTCCTTTTTGACTGTGGAGTCGATGGTAGCCCCCACTTAAGATCCTTGGAGATAACCATATAACCATATAACAATTACAGCACGGAAACGGGCCCTCTCGGCCCTTCCAGTCCGTGCCGACCATTTGTTTTCCTCTAGTCCCATCTACCTGCACTCAGACCATACCCCTCCATTCCCTTCACGTCCATATACCTATCCACTTTACTCTTAAATGTTAAAATCGATCCTGCCTCCACCACTTCTGCTGGAAGCTGATTCCACACAGCCACCACCCTCTGAGTAAAGACGTTCCCCCTCACGTTACCCCGAAACTTCTGTCCCTTAATTCTCATGTCATGCCCTCTTGTTTGAATCTTCCCTACCCTCAATGGGAAAAACGTATCCACGTTAACTCTGTCTATCCCTTTCATCATTTTAAAGACCTCAATCAAGCCCCCCTTAACCTTCTGCGCTCCAAAGAATAAAGACCTAACTTGTTCAACCTTTATCTGTAACATAGTTGCTGGAACCCTGGCAACATTCTAGTAAATCTCCTCTGTACTCTCTCTATTTTTGTTGACATCCTTCCTATAACTAGGCGACCAAAATTGTACACCATACTCCAGAATTGGTCTTACCAATGCCTTGTACAATTTTAACATTACTTCCCTACTCCTATATTCAATGCTCTGATTTATAAAGGCCAGCACACCAAAGGCTTTCTTTACCACCCTATCTACATGCGATTCCACCTTCAGGGAACTATGCACAGTTATTCCTAGATCCCTCTGTTCCACAGCATTCCTCAATTCCCTACCATTTACCATGTATGTCTTATTTTGATTTGTCCTGCCAAGATGTAGCACTTCACACTTAACAGCATTAAACTCCATCTACCATCTTTCAGCCCACTTTTCCAAATGGCCCAAATCTCTCTGTAGACTTTGAAAATCTACTTCATTATCCACAACACCACCTATCTTAGTATCATCTGCATACTTACTTATCCAATTTTCCACCCCATCATCCAGATCATTGATGTACATGACAAACAACAGTGGGCACCGGCTTCCCACTGGTCACCGGCTTCCAACCTGACAAACAGCCATCCACCATTACTCTCTGACATCTTCCATTCAGCCACTGTTGAATCCATCTTGCTACTCCGCCATTAACACCCAAAGATTGAACCTTCTTAACCAACCTTCCATGGGGAACCTTGTCAAAGGCCTTACTGAAATCCATATAGACAACATCCACTGCTTTACCCTCATCAATTTCCCTAGTAACCTCTTCAAAAAATTCAAGAAGGTTTTCCAAGCATGACCTTCCAGGCACAAATCCATGTTGACTGTTCCTGATCAGACCCTGTTTATCCAGATGCTTATATATATTATCTCTAAGTATCCTTTCCATTAATTTACCCCCCACTGTCGTCAAACTAACAGGTCTATAATTGCTAGGTTTATTCTTTGAACCCCTTTTAAACAATGGAACAACATGCGCAGTACGCCAATCCTCCGGCCCTATTCCCATTTCTAATGACATTTGAAATATTTCTGTCGTACCTCCTGCTATTTCTACACTAACTTCCCTCAATGTCCTAGGGAATATCCTGTCGGGACCTGGAGACATATCCACTTTTATATTTTTCAAAACTGTCCGTACTTCCTCCTCTTTGAATCTCATAGTTTCTCATGATGATAGTTCCCAGGAACTTAATAGACTCCACAGATGTGACTGTGGTGTTGTTGATGGCGAATGTGGTGAGGGGGGGGGGTGCTCTCCTAAAGTCTACAATCAATTCCACTGTCTTAAGAGAATTGAGCTCTAGCTTGTTGCTATGGCACCAGGACGCCAGCTGTGATGCTTCCTGTCTGTAAGCAGATTCCTCCCCATCCTGGATCAGTCCAATCAGGGTTGTGTCATCCGCAAACTTGAGAAGCTTGACAGAGGAGTCGGTGGAGTTGCAGTCGTTGGTGTAGAGAGAGGAGAGGAGAGAGTACGCAGCCTTACGGCACTCCTATACTGAGTGTTTGTGGATCCCAGATGTGCTTTCAGAGAGAGAGTGTGTGAGGTTGCTGCCCCTGTACCAGTATCTGAAGGGGCTGCTCGAGAGAGAGAGAAAAAGAGAAAGAGAGAGAGTGCTTTTTTCTCAGCTCTGCAGTTGAGAAGGATTGAAGCAGTCTTTCAAGGATTTTGTCGATGGAGAAGGAACAGATGCAGAGGGGCTTCATAGTTATCATTCGACTGTTGAAACTTTCCTTTGCTCTAGGAATCCTCTACTAGTGTGAACATTCCTGAGTTTTCTCTACATTGTCGAGAACCGTTTCTGTGCCTTAAAGTAATTTTGCACAGTGCGTCTGCCTGGCTTAATGTGAAGAAGGTACTTTTGTTTCCGGCAAGACTGGGGAAAAGCTTCCCAAAATCTGCTCACGGCTGTGGACGAATTTGGGGACTTTCCTGCTGGAGGTTTCTGCTTTCTGCTTTCTGCTGCTTGTCTTTGACTGTGACTGTCTCTGGGACTTAACTTGGAGCTGAGCTGCTGGGGTGCCTGGAGCTGGTTTGTGCCTCTGTCAGGATGGCGATGGCTGGGGCGCGGCCGAAGGTCTGGAGCTACGCAGCGGTGGTATCAGCGGCGGGTACAAGGCCATCTGAGCATGAGCCTCATGTTGACTTGGATTGGGATGGCTTTGGTATCTCAGTTCAAACTGGGCCCCTGTGGTCCAGGGGAGCAATTACGAAAGCCATGAATGAACTTCTTGAGAGGGGGTTATTGTCTCTTCCAAGCTCGAAAGAGGAAAGGTTGAGATGATACTAAAGACCCGGGAGGATGTGGCCCGAGCTTTGGAGAGGGGGATCTCAGTGGGGGGGGGGGGGGGGGGGGGGGGGGGGGGGGGGGGGGGGGGTGGTCCACATACAGGTGGATCCATGGGTGTCCAGGGTGAGACCGGTTCTCCTGCGGAGTTGTCCCACATGTATTCCGGACGCGACACTTATTCCACACCTGTCTAAGTTTGGGGAGGTGCGGTCTAAGTGCTTTAGGCTCATGCACCCCGATGGGGACCCGGAGGAAAAAGGGATCTTCAGTTTCAAGAGGAGGGTGTTCATGAAGGAGGGTGAGGGGGATTGCACTGAGGGGAGCTTAGATGTGGAGTGTAGGGGCCTCCCTAGAACCGTGCGTTGGAGTTGGGGGAAGGCACGCTGTCTTGCGTGCGGTGAATTTGGACATCTCCGTATTCACAGGGTCGCTGCTCGAAGTTCTAGCGCAGCGGCCCAGGAATGCACTGCTGGCCCATCCGGGGTGGCTCGTCAAACCTCAGTGGCGCGGGATGGTATTGCTGTCCTAGCTAGGGCAGCCAGCTCTGCCTCGGTGATCCTGGACGGCAGTGATAGCCATCTGGGTCTGCAAGCTCCTCCTTGGGGACCCGGGGCAGTAATGGCCCCTGCCCCCTACGTCCTGAACCTGTGGTGGCGGCTGAAGGTGGCACACAGGGGGAGGGTGGAGGGGGGGAGGGTGAATTGGGAGAAGCAGAAGAAGAAGAAAAAGCGCACCCAAGGAGGTCAAACGCAATCGGGTGTGCACCTGCCGAGATCTGAGACCACCCAAGGGGTGACTGTCAGCTCCAGTGAGGTCCAGATTGCACCTGCCGTGGCCCAGCAAGGAGCTGAGGTGGTTCAGACGGGGGCAGGGAAGGAATAACGTGCGAGTGGCAAAGTGGCTGGGGGTAGTGTGGAGGCGGAAGACCCTTCCTTTATGGAGGTCACCGTACCGCCGCGTGGTAGTGGGACAAAAAGGAGGTTAGTGGCTGGCGAGGTAGAGCAAGGGCGTGAGTCTAAAGTTAGGGGGATGACTTTTTCCAGACCTTCCACCACTGATGTGGGTGGTGGTCACGAACTGGTGTCTTCCAGGTTGGAGGTTGGGCCTCCATTTCAGGGATCTTCCGCGGGTAATACTAGACCAGGTGCTGGGGTTGACTCCTCTGGAGTTGTGTCCTCTGGGCGGGTGGATGTCCCTTTGTTTCAGGGACTCTCTGAGGGAGTTATCTCATCAGGTGTTGAGGTTAGCTCCCCTGGGTGTGCGTCCTCTGGGTCAGAGGAGGTCCCCTTGTTCCAGAGGCCTACTGAGGGTGTTGGCACGCCAGATGATGGGGTTAGCTCCCCTGATAGTGTGCCCCCTGAGACAGGGGATGAGCAAAGTCAGCCCGAAGGAGAAGGTTCAGGGTCTTTAGTGTTCCAGTCTGTGCTCCGCATCAGAGCCAATGGAGGTGCTGGGGGGTGTGCTGCCTCGCCAGCTGAGTTGGAGATTCCCGGGGCATTGTAAGTGGAGAGGGTACTCTGGGTACTCTGGGTGCTGTGGGGGTCGGGGCCAGTGCATCACAGCCTCTTGTTTTTTCTTCCCCAGGCCCAGACGTGGAGGGTGATGGGAGAGTGCAGGAGCCCAGCCATTCAGTGGGCTGCTTGTGGTGGTCAGGGGTTTCGGGATCCATCCCCGGCATTGATCCTGGGGGTGGTGTCATGCCGGAGGAGGGGGTGTGTGACGAAGCCAGCTTGCGTAGTGGGGTCAGTGAACCTCCTTTCGATTTTTGTCAACGACCTTGGACGCTGTGTTGATGAGGTTGTTGTTTCAGGTGCGAGCAGGTTGGCCGAGTGCCCAGGTTCCAAGGCCGAGTCTCATGCAAGTGCTATCCGTGAGGTGCGAAAGTTCCTAAGATCAAGCCATACTGCCAGAACAAAAGTGGTGGCTGTAAAAAGAGGGTGGGCTTATCTGCCAGTTTTGATTAAGACTCTCGAGGCTATCCTTGGCAACAAGGATAGTGATCTTCCTGAGGGGTGGGAGAAACGTTCTTAGTCTCTTCCTTTTGGGGAGACGAGACTTTTCTTGTCGTATCTCCCGTCTCCGTCTCCATCTGCGCTGAGGCCTATCGTGGATCTGGCGGCCTCCAACTTTAACTGCGACTGACCCAAGGCTCCGGAGGCAGAGCCGGCCAGGACTTACCAGCGTGGGGCTGGCCGACTTCGGGGCTGCGGCGGGTTCAGGCATTCCGGCGGCCCGACTCGGAGCTGTGGCGGCTTTCCGGTGGCGGTGGCGGTGGCAACGACTTCGGAGGCCTGGCCGCGGGCCCAGTGGATGACATCGTCGGGAGCTCGCAGGTCACAGGTTGGTGACCTGTGTTTCCGGAGCTCCCGCGGCAACAGCTTCATCCGCTGGACTGGAGGGCGGCAGCTTCGGCAGCTTCGACCACCCCGGGCCGCGGAGTTGAACCGGGCCGCGGAGTTGAATCGGCCCGCTCGCGGAGCGCGGTTCACCCGCGGGACTTATTTACATCACCCGGTCGGTCACAACATCGGAGGCCTGGGTCGCCTCAGCGCAAAGGAAGAGGAAGAGGAAGAAGGGAAGAGACAAAGACAAGATTTTTGCCTTCCACCACAGTGAGTAAGTGTCTGGTGAACTCACTGTGGTGGATGTTAAATATGTGTTTATTGTGTGTTTTTGTTATTTACTATATGTATGACTGCAGGCAACGAAATTTCGTTCAGACCGCAAGGTCTGAATGACAATAAAGTTTTCCAAGTTCCAAGTCTTGTGTATCTACACATTCACAGTAGCCACATTAAACTTAAACGGAAGTAGAGCGAGTTTTCGTAGATTTCAGCTTTTATTAGTCCTTAGAGAGGGGTAATTTGCAGTGTGTTTTCTGCAGGAGACGCATACCGTTGTCAGTGACTAACCTACCTGGCGACTGGAGTGGGAAGGGGAGGTCTACATGAACCATCTCAGCTCGAATTCGAGTGGGGTGGCCTAACTGTTGGCCCCGAATTTTCTGACAAATCTTTTAAAAGTACAAGAAGTTGTGCCAGGACGTTTGCTCCATCTGGCCGTGAGCCTGGGTGGCATGCTGTTGCATTTCATTAACGTGTATGCCCCTAGCTCCGGCACGATGCAGGCCGGCCTACTTCAGGAGGTGACTGCTCTGTTGAGCACTATTGATTGGCGAGAGCGTGTCTTCCTTGGTGGGGACTTTAATTGCACACTTGAGGCGTGAGACCGTTCTGGTACTCAGTGTGCCCCTGCTGTAGCGAAGAAGCTGAGAGGGTTGATTGACTCCTTTGAGTTGGTTGATGTGTGGCGGAACCTCCACCCTGATTCCACTGCTTTTTCGCGGAGGTCTGAGGGTGGCGGTTCCCGCATTGATCGAATATATATTTCAGGAGCGTTTGTTTCCCGTGTCTCAGCGGCCACAATGCGGCTGGTGCCGTGCTCGGAGCACTGTCTGGTGCACGTGGATTTCAATCCAGCGCGCGCTCGGGCTGGTTCCACATACTGGCACTTTAACAACAGGCTGCTGGAGGATCGGTGTTTCCGGGAATCATTCAGTCGGTTTTGGGTGAAGTGGAGAGAGAGGCAGAGGTGCTTCTCTTCCCTTAGGCAGTGGTGGGATGTGGGGAAAGCTCACATCCGTCTCTTATGTAAGGAATACATGTGGGGCTCGACCGGATGGCGGGACTCAGCAGTCGAGAGGCTTGAGAGGGAGCTACTGGACACAGAGTCTGGCCTGGGTCAGTTTGGTGATGACTCCTGCAAATGGGGAGAGTTTCAGGGGAAGAAGGAGGCCTTGAGGAAACTGCTGGTTGAGCGGTCCCGAGGCGCTTACGTGAGGTCGCGGGTCCAGATGCTGCACGATCTGGACCGAGCCTCTCCTTTCTTTTTCTCTCTGGAGAAAGGGCGGGGAGCTCGCAAACAGCTCGTAGAGCTGCTCGCAGACGATGGCTACTCTGTCACAGATCCGGAGAGGATCAGCGCTTTAGTCCTTTTATGGGTCCCTGTTCTCTGCTGGTAGATTCAGCGGGGAGGCTCAGCAGGATCTGTTGGAGGGTCTACCGACTATAGATAGGGAGGTGGCCGATCTTCTTGATGGCCCCTTATCTTTGGAGGGGTTGATTCGTGCCCTGCGTTAGCTCAGGAGGGGCAAGTCCCCCTGGCTGGATGGGTTGATGGTAGAGTTTGTTAGAGCTTTCTGGGATATCCTGGAGGGTGATTACATGTTAGTTCTGGGGGAGAGTCTGGCGACCGGGGAGATGCCCCTCTCGTGGCGTAGAGCAGTTGTTGTCTTGCTGCCCAAGAAGGGCGAACTCCGCTTGTTGAAGAACTGGCGCCCGGTCTCTCTCCTATGTACAGAGTATAAAGTTTTTGCACGGGCAGTGGCAAATAGCCTGGGCTCCGTGCTGTCTCAACTGATTCATCCTGACCAGTCCTATACAGTCCCTGGCCGGTCCATTCAGGATAACATCCCCCTGGTAAGGGACCTGATTTATCTAGCCCGGGGTCCTGGTCAGTCAGCTGCTTTTCTGTCTCTTGATCAGGAGAAGGCTTTTGATAGGGTAGAGCATGAATACTTCTTCGGGACGCTGCAAGCCCTTAGATTTGGACCACACTTTGTGGCCCGGGTCCGGCTTTTGTACTCTGCAGTGGAGTGCCTTGTGAAGGTTAATGGTGCGATGTTGGCTCCCTTTCATTTTGGGAGGAGGATCCGTCAGGGGTGCCCCATGTCGGGTCAGTTGTACTCGGTCTATGTGGAGCCGTTCCTGTGTCTTCTTCGGAGGTTGACAGGCCTGGGGGTGGAGGTGGTTCTTTCGGAGTACATCGATGATGTACTCCTTTTGTTCACTGATCCTGGTGACCTGCGGAGGATGCGTGACTGCCAGAGGATTTTCTCGGCGGCATCTTCTGCCAGGGTTAACTGGAGCAAGTGCTCTGGACTTTTAGTGGGTCAGTGAAAGGTAGACATCCTGCCGGAGGAGATGACAATGTATGCGTGGAGCACCACGCACCTCCTCTATCTGGGGATGTAACTGAGTCCCACTGAGGATGCTTGGCCGGCAAACTGGCATGAGTTAGAGATGAAAGTGGTCACCCAGCTGGGGCGCTGGTCAGGCCTACTTGGAGTTCTTTCCTTTCAGGGGAGGGTGATGGTCATAAACCAGCTGGTGGCCTCCATATTATGCTACCGGCTGGCTACTCTTGTCCCTCCTTCCATATTTGTAAATGCTTTACAGAAGAAGCTGGTAGATTTCTTTTGGGGCAATAGGAAGCACTGGGTTTCCGCGGCGGTTCTGAGTCTTCTGTTAGAGGAGGCAGCCAGTCCTTGGTATGCGTGCGCCTCGTCTCAGGACCCTGCGGAGATGCATGTATGTAGAGAGCCCCTACATATGGCATGCTCTGGCCACGTATTTTTTCTGTTGCCTAATGGGGATCTCGCGGCTCCCAGTGGCGGGCATCAGTCGTCCCGCCCTAAGGGGCTTGCCTATTTTCTACAGGGATGTGCTAAGAGTGAGGAATTTGGCTGTTTTCAGCCAGCGTGTTGTTCCCGGGCACCGGCTCCACACAATCTGAGCCGCCTTTCTGAGATGACCAGCATGCCGTTTCGTGATGCGAAGAGACGCACACTGTACAGAATGCTCCTGCACATTCTGTACCTTAGTCTCCTGTCCCGACACACCATGGCGGACGGTGTTACCACCCGAAGGCGGGGGAGGTCCCCAGTGGGGGTCCTTCTATAAGGGAGTTGTTCCCCTTTACATTGGGGATCTGGGGTGGAGAGTTTTGCACAGAGCGGTGGCATGTAATAAACTTTTGAGTCGGTTCACGGGCTCGTCCGCCGCCTGTATTTTCTGCGCATATATGGAGTGCGAGAGGTTACTGCCCCTATACAAATATCTCAAGGGGTTATTCCTCAAGTTCTGGCTGCATTTAAGTCCCACGATTCTAGTGTTGGACACAAGGCAGGAAGTGGGAAGAGCCGATCGGGGGGGTGGGATTTCCCTGTCGGTTTGCTCCTGGGCCTGGCCAAGATGGCCATTCGCGGGTCCAGGCTGCGGGCGGTCGATGGTCAGGCCACAGTCGGCTGCCTGCCCCTCTTTCGGGCCTATGTCCGTGCACATGTGTCCCTGGAGAGGGAACACGCAGTGTCCACGGGGACTCTGGAGGCCTTCCGTGGGCACTGGTCACTGCATGGGGTTGAGAGTATTGTAAACAATGAATGCATTGTTGTACAGTAATGATTATTTGTTATAGTGCAATTTCTGATTATGTTTTGGTGTGCTGTATAATATGACTGTGTCGAATAAAGTTTTTTAAAAATGAAAAAAAAGAGAGAGAGAGAGATGATCAAAGTTTAAAAAAAATCCCAAATCAGCTTCAGACAGAAAAACTTTTTACAGGTCCTTCAAGGTCAGAGAAGATATTACAGCAGTGCTTTGGCAGGATAGATTAGAGGGCTCGTCTAGGGAGGCTATTTGGGTGGAACTGAGAAGTGGGAACGGTGTAGGAACACTTTTAGGGGTGTATTATAGACCGCCAAATGGGGAGCGAGAATTGGAAGAGCAAATATGTAAGGAGATAGCAGATATTAGTAGTAAGCACAAGGTAGTGATTGTGGGAGATTTCAATTTCCCAAAAATAGACTGGGAAACACATTCTGTAAATGGGCTGGATGGTTTGGAGTTTGTAAAATGTGTGCAGGATAGTTTTTTGCAGCAGTACATAGAGGTATCGACCAGAGAAGGGGCAGTGCTGGAACTCCTGTTAGGAAATGAGGCAGATCAGGTGACGGAGGTATGCGTCGGTGAGCACTTCGGAACCAGTGATCACAATACCATTACTTTCAATATAATTATGGAGAGAGTCAGAACTGGACCTAGAGTGGAGATTTTTGATTGGAGAAAGGCTAACTTTGAGGGAATGCGTAAGGATTTTAAAGGAGTGAATTGGGGCACTTTGTTTCATGGGAAGGATGTAGAAGAGAAATGGAGGACATTTAAAGGGGAAATTTTAAGAGTACAGATTCTTTATGTCCCTGTTAGGTTGAAAGGAAATAGTAAAAATTGGAAAGAGCCATGGTTTTCAAGGGAAATTGGACACTTGTTTCGAAAAAAGAGAGATATCTACAATAATTATAGGAGGCATGGAATAAATGAGGTGCTAGAGGAGTATAAAGAATGTAAAAAGAATCGTAAGATAGAAATTAGGAAGGCTAAAAGAAGATATGGTTGCTTTGGCAAGAAAGGTGAAAGTAAACCCAAAGGGTTTCTACAGCTATATTAATAGCAAAAGGATAACGAGGGATAAAATTGGACCATTAGAGAACCAGAATGGACAGCTATCTGCAGAGCCAAAAGAGATGGGGGAGATATTGAACAATTTCTTTTCTTCGGTATTCACCAAGGAGAAGGATATTGAACTCTGTGAGTTAAGGGGAAAAAGTAGAGTAGCTATGGAAACTATGAGATTCAAAGAGGAGGAAGTACTGACACTTTTGAAAAATATAAAAGTGGATAAGTCTCCAGGTCCTGACAGGATATTCCCTAGGACATTGAGGGAAGTTAGTGTAGAAATAGCAGGAGCTATGACAGAAATATTTCAAATGTGATTAGAAACGGAATAGTGCCGGAGGATTGGCGTACTGCGCATGTTTTTTCCATTGTTTAAAAAAAGGGTTCAAAGAATAAACCTAGCAATTATAGACCTATTAGTTTGACGTCAGTGGTGGGCAAATTAATGGAAAAGGATACTTAGAGATAATATATATAAGCATCTGGATAAACAGGGTCCGATCAGGAACAGTCAACATGGATTTGTGGCTGGAAGGTCATGTTTGACAAACCTTCTTGAATGTTTTGAAGCGGTAACTAGGGAAATTGATGAGGGTAAAGCAGTGGATGTTGTCTATATGGATTTCAGGTAAGGCCTTTGACAAGGTTCCCCATGGAAGGTTGGTTAAGAAGGTTCAATCTTTGGGTGTTAATGGCGAGTAGCAAGATGGATTCAACAGTGGGCTGAATTGGAGATGTCAGAAGTATTGTGGATGGCTGTTTTGTCAGGTTGGAAGCCGGTGACCAGTGGGTGCCTCAGGGATATGGGGTGGTGGGTCCATTGTTTGTCATGTACATCAATGATCTGGATGATGGGGTGGAAAATTGGATAAGTAAGTATGCAAGATGATACTAGATTAGGTGTGTTGTGGATAATGAAGTAGATTTTCAAAGTCTACAGAGAGATTTTGGCCTTGGAAAAGTGGGCTGAAAGATGGCAGATGGAGTTTAATGCTGTTAAGTGTGAAGTGCTACATCTTGGCAGGACAAATCAAAATAGGATGTACATGATAAATGGTAGGGAATTGAGGAATGCTGTGGAACAGAGCAATCTAGGAATAACTGTGCATAGTTCCCTGAAGGTGGAATCACATGTAGATAGGGTGGTAAAGAAAGCCTTTGGTGTGCTGGCCTTTATAAATCAGAGCATTGAATATAGGAGTAGGGAAGTAATGTTAAAATTGTGCAAGGCATTGGTAAGACCAATTCTGGAGTATGGTGTACAATTTTGGTCGCCTAATTATAGGAAGGATGTCAACAAAACAGAGAAAGTACAGAGGAGTTTTACTAGAATGTTGCCAGGGTTCCAGCAACTATGTTACAGAGAAAGGTTGAAACAAGTTGGTCTTTATTCTTGGAGCGCAGAAGGTTAAGGGGGACTTGATTGAGGTCTTTAAAATGATGAAAGGGATAGACAGATGTTGACGTGGATACGTTTTTCCCATTGAGGGTAGGGAAGATTCAAACAAGAGGGCATGACATAGAATTAAGGGACAGAAGTTTCGGGGTAACGTGAGGGGGAACCTCTTTACTCAGAGGGTGGTGGCTGTGTGGAATGAGCTTCCAGCAGAAGTGGTGGAGGCAGGATCGATTTTAACATTTAAAAGTAAAGTGGATAGGTATATGGACGTGAAGGGAATGGAGGGGTATGGTCTGAGTGCAGGTAGATGGGACTAGGGGAAAACAAATGGTCTATACTTAGATGCTGAGATAAAATGCAATCCACAAGGAACTCCCATATATCTAATATGATAAAATAACTTTTACTGTCTGCAAAAGACTTCCAATTTCTTATAAAAACAAAGTATTGTTTTTTTGGGGGTTTTTTTTAATGCCATTTCTCCAAATTGCAGGTATAACATTCCTTTTGTACATAATTGTTATATTGTTAATACATTCATAGATCTCTTTGACCGTCAAACTGTTATAATGGTCTGGTCAAACCTGCAGATAGCCAAATTCATATCTTCATGCCATGGATGAATTTGTACAACAATAAATTACTGCAACTATCCCCATGGAAGGTTGGTTAAGAAGGTTCAATCTTTGGGTGTTAATGGCGGAGTAGCAAGATGGATTCAACAGTGGCTGAATGGGAGATGTCAGAGAGTAATGGTGGATGGCTGTTTGTCAGGTTGGAAGCCGGTGACCAGTGGGGTGCCTCAGGGATCTGTGTTGGGTCCACTGTTGTTTGTCATGTACATCAATGATCTGGATGATGGGGTGGAAAATTGGATAAGTAAGTATGCAGATGATACTAAGATAGGTGGTGTTGTGGATAATGAAGTAGATTTTCAAAGTCTACAGAGAGATTTGGGCCATTTGGAAAAGGGGGCTGAAAGATGGCAGATGGAGTTTAATGCTGATAAGTGTGAAGTGCTACATCTTGGCAGGACAAATCAAAATAGGACGTACATGGTAAATGGTAGGGAATTGAGGAATGCTGTGGAACAGAGGGATCTAGGAATAACTGTGCATAGTTCCCTGAAGGTGGAATCGCATGTAGATAGGGTGGTAAAGAAAGCCTTTGGTGTGCTGGCCTTTATAAATCAGAGCATTGAATATAGGAGTAGGGAAGTAATGTTAAAATTGTACAAGGCATTGGTAAGACCAATTCTGGAGTATGGTGTACAATTTTGGTCGCCTAGTTATAGGAAGGATGTCAACAAAATAGAGAGAGTACAGAGGAGATTTACTAGAATGTTGCCAGGGTTCCAGCAACTATGTTACAGAGAAAGGTTGAACAAGTTAGGTCTTTATTCTTTGGAGCGCAGAAGGTTAAGGGGGGACTTTGATTGAGGTCTTTAAAATGATGAAAGGGATAGACAGAGTTTGACGTGGATACGTTTTTTTCCCATTGAGGGTAGGGAAGTTTTCAAACAAGAGGGCATGACATGAGAATTAAGGACAGAGGTTTCGGGTTAACGTGAGGGGGAACTTCTTTACTCAGAGGGTGGTGGCTGTGTGGAATCAGCTTCCAGCAGAAGTGGTGGATGCAGGATCGATTTTAACATTTAAGAGTAAAGTGGATAGGTATATGGACGTGAAGGGAATGGAGGGGTATGGTCTGAGTGCAGGTAGATGGGACTAGGGGAAAACAAATGGTCGGCACGGACTGGAAGGGCCGAGAGGGCCTGTTTCCGTGCTATAATTGTTATATGGTTATATGGTTATATGGTTAACTATGAGTCATCATAACTGGTTCAAACATCACTCTCAACATTAATGAGAACCATGACAGTCCGGTTTGGGCCACCAAAGCGCCCCTGGCAGCGTCCTGCTACATTTTCATCAGACACTGCCCTATCAGACAGAATGAGGAACATAAAAGAACATCTTTCCTCATGTAATTTAGCGAAATGCATCCACCGCTCCTGCTCCTGGTTTTCCCACGAGAAACATTTGAGCAATCGGTGATTTAATCTGGACACAAACAGATTAATGGTAAATAATCCATATTACTGACAATGTTTTTTTCCCATGATTTGTTGTCTGCGACAACATTGTCTCTTCCTTAGAGATAAACAGCTGAACTAAACCATTTTTAGGATATGCCACATCTGGTTACCCAGATAATCACTTGATAATGATCTTACTTGACCCATGTGATTGATATATGCCACAGCCATGTTCACCAAATTGGACATGCACACTTTCATAGTAGAACAATAGGCATTTAATCCATAAAAAGCTCCTGATAATACAAATTAATACAAATAATTAATACAAATGTTTGGAGAAAAAAGTTTCATAGGACAATCCATTTGAAATTCCCTGGTGTTATTGTCCGTAGTCCCCCAAACAAGGGACGTATCAAATATTAACTTGATAAGAATAGATATTATACTTATCTTAGCCCAAATAATCACAGAAGCTATCCATCATCCGAGAATACTTGCTTCAGTTTGCAACGGCTGCTAAGCTTATATGTTTAAAGCAGCTTGTGGAACCTTTTCTATCCACCACTTTAGTTCTGATAAAGTATCCTTTGGTAATTGCATAGGCCTGTCAAAAAGCCTGCATCCTCTTATAATGCTTGTGTTTTCCCTTTTTTGGAACTTTTTTACTCTTTTACCTAAGCGCCTTCTCGGATGGAGGGACAAAGTTTGTCAACAAAGCAATGAGACATATTTGTAATATTGACATTATGTTTCTCGGGAAAAAAAAACATTCCCCTATATGGTGCTGAATTACTCTTAAACCCAGAATAGTAATTTAGGAATGTTTATGAATGCCTAAAACATAGTTTTTATTGGATGGGTCAGGACCCTTGCCTCTCAACAGGCTTGTAATTGCTGCACTAATTTGCAGCAATTACAATTTAAACCTTCCAATTTAAAATGTGATCAAGATAAACCATGACCATGTGTCCTCATTAGTGCAAGTGCTGATCTTCTATCAGTGCAATTGCTGTTCCAATAATTGTGTGAACAACCTAGAACTGAGTTTAATCCATTAGACAATGTCTTAACTTGCAACAGCTGACCCATCTAATTAATTTCAAGCACCTGTAAATATGATAATAAATTGGTACTAAATACCATCCTTCAAGACTTATAGTAATGATTAACAATTTGTTAATAACAACTGTTTTTCAGTGTTGACGATGTCCATTTTGATTAAATGTTTTTACACTGTAAAAGTGTATTTAAAATGATGTCTCGTATGGCTTTACCACCACATCTTCCTTTTCACTGGGGAAATTTATGGTACAAATTTGCTTATCTCATCTTTATTGGAGATATTTCGGGTGCAAACCTAAAGTCAATTTTTAGGTTTTCCTATACAGGTGAGCCAATTCCTTCTACAAATTTTTGTAGATCCTTAAAATAAATTAATCCGTTGTTATGCCATATCATTGATCATAACACACCTGCAATCTCCCACAATTGGAAATTTCAACAACTTCTTCTGTAACACGTTTTTGCACCTCTTCAAATGTACAAGAAGCCTTCTCTCCCCAACCATATGGGTTCACATAAGGGTGTGTTGGATAAATATTTCTTTACCATACTCCTGCCTCTGTTTGATCCATTATCAAATCTTTACATTGGATCATAATTTTGCCAAAGTTTAATGACCAATAGTCTTTCCTTTGTAATCAATGTCTTTGATTTATCCTGAGGCAGGTTTACTCCATAAATAATCAGGAGTTTAACATAACTTGATCTGTATTGACCTGCAAATCTAAAGTGCAAAAATGGTCCATGATAATGACAAATGATAAATGTTTTTTATCAATAACTCTGCTGTTTCAACCATAACAGCTTTATGAAGCTGGTGAGAGACCAATTAATGTTGGTTACCATGGTTTCCTTCCACGGCCTCACTCCTTCATTCAGGTATCGTACTTAGTACACCTGTATGTATATTTGTGCTATGGTGGGTACTTATGACCAGCCACCACTATCAATGCACCTTCAGGGTCAGTTTTTTCATTTTCTTTTACTGCCCTGGTACTCCTGAGATTTTTCTCAAGGAGACTACCTCCAAATCAATCTGAGGAAGATATTCCCACATTGGTAAATCCCACCATATATATTAGTATATGGAAACCCGTCAGGGTCTGGTTTTGGGAATATTCTGGGCATTTTTTAAACCCTTTTGGTTGAATTTGTTTTTTTTTAATTTTTTTTAAATTTGGAGTCTTTCTCCATTAATTTATTCTAAGCCATAAAGCTTTTTGGAGGCCTTTTTTATTAGAACTTTTAAATCATGGCATCTCTAACTTCTTACAATTTCTCCTCACTGGAGTTTTTCTCATAGCCAAAAGTTTGTGGAGCAACTAAAGTCTTCCTAACGGTAACTTAAACGGCAACCGGTATCGGAACCAGCTCCACACTAATCTGCCGTCCCGATCGCTGAGTTTTCCCCCGGGACGCTTTTTAAACTCCGTTTTTTCCCCGGAGTATTTTATTTTCTTTTTAGCTTTTAAACTCCGTTTTTTTCCACCCGGAGTATTTTTTCTTTTTAACTCCTGGTGGCTCTATACACCAGCCACGGAGTTTGGATATGCCCTGTAAGTAATTCAACTGTACTTACCTGCGGGCCTGTTCCTACCGCTGAGAGGAGTTGCGCTCTGCAGCTCTTGCTCTGCCGTCAGCGTCGACGTAATGCCGATCATGCGCCAGGCGGAGCTTCTTCACGTAGTCACTCATGTGACTACAAAGTAAAATTGGGCCATTTGGCCTATTGGATCCATTGCCATTCAATCATGGCTGATCACTGCCTCCTAATCCCATTTTCCTGCCTTATCCCCATCTCCCTTGACACCCGTTCTAATCAAGAATTTGTCTATCTCCGCCTTAAAAATATCCACTGACTTGGCTTCCACAGCCCTCTGCTGCCAAGAATTCTACAGATTAAATACCATCTGTCACGCCATGCCTCCCTGCTCTGGGTTGTGTTTTGTTTTTGTTTTGTAAACAGTGCAGGAGGAGGCCATTCGGCCCTTCGAGCCAGCACCAACATTCATTGTGATCATGGGGAGAGGGGTGGGGTGAGATTGTGGGTGCGCATTCCAGGTGGGGCAAGAGGAAGAGCGAGCGGGACGGGGGAGGGGGGTTTGCGAAGAGAAATGTCATATCTAGCTCTGATTTATAACCATATAACCATATAACAATTACAGCACGGAAACAGGCCCTCTCGGCCCTTCCAGTCCGTGCCGACCATTTGTTTTCCCCTAGTCCCATCTACCTGCACTCAGACCATACCCCTCCATTCCCCTCACGTCCATAAACCTATCCACTTTACTCTTAAATGTTAAAATCGATCCTGCCTCCACCACTTCTGCTGGAAGCTCATTCCACACAGCCACCACCCTCTGAGTAAAGAAGTTCCCGACTTCCGGTGGCGCTATGGAGCCCTAGAGTATAGCGCCAGCCAGCTCCGTAAAAAATCGGGAAAAAACGGGGTTTAAAAAGACTTACCGGCTGTCTGCTACACACTGCCTCCGTTTCTATACCGACTGTGCCGAGTGACGTCATCAGCCCTGCGACTAACTATGTCGACGACACGGAGCCCTACCGACAAGAGTAAAACTCGTTCAACCCGACAGAAAGCGGCAGAAGGCCGAGGTGAAGCCTCGGATTCGAGTAGGACTAGCTCCATGGAAGATGTTTCCAAGAAACCAGGCACAAAAACGGAAGGTGAGGATTTGAAAACTTTTATATCTCAACAGATGGCTAATTTAAAGCTAGAATTAAGGAAGAAATGAAAGGTAATAAAGGAAGAATTAAAGGAAGAAAATATGTCAAATAAACAGTCAGATGGATCAGATGAAAAATCAATTGAATGAATTTCAAAAAAGAAACAATGTTAAAAATTGAAAAAAGGTCAAGAAAGTATCGGAAGATTTGAAGAAAGAACTTATTGAAATGCTTAAGGATATGGAAACTAAGATGGAGAAAAAACTTGAAAAGGTTAAAAAAGACTTTCAAAATAAGATTAATCCTATTGAGAATGTGCTGGAACAACAGGCAGCTGGCATGAAGAACCTTGAACAGATAGCGGGGGGCAAGTACTGAGTCTAACAGCAAAGCTGATAACAGAACATGAACGTCTAATGACTTTGCTGACTAAAACAACAGAGAAATGTACTCAGCTAGAAGGCTATCAGAGAAGACAGAACTTGAGGATCGCAGGGATTCCCGAGGGTCTCGAGAAACACGAAGATCCTCAAGAATTCACTGCTAAACTACTCCAAAAGGTTTTATCTCTGGATGAAATGCCTTTATTAGCTCGTGCACATAGAGTCGGCAGACATCAGACCAGTATAAATGCCCCCCCAAGACAAATGATCATAAAGCTACAATATGAATTTTGTCCTGGAGGAGATCATGCGGAAAGCTGCGAGAAATAGGAATTTGACATTTGAAGGACAAAGGATCAGTAATCTATCGAGATTACCCTCCAGAGGTTGCTAGAAAACGGAAGGCTTTTTATGAAGCCAAAAGCCTAATGAGGGGTGTAGAAAATCTGAGATACGGTTTGAATTACCCAGCCATTCTAAGAGTTTACTTTTAACACAGTGGAGCATTTCTTTAAAACCCCAGAAGCAGCCTTGGATTTCGCAAAGCAGTTCAAGCCTTGAAAAGTATTTACAAGCAAACATACTGACTTTTACTATTGTTAGAGACCGAAAATGGAGTCTCAACACTACCAGCAGCCTTGGATTTCGCAAAGCAGCTCGAGTCTTGAAAAGTATCTACAAGCAAACATACTGACTTTTTTTACTTTTTAGAGACCCAATACGGGACACTCAACATTCGTGAGATTTCATATGAATAATATGGGACTAGAAGTAATGGAAGTAATGGACAATGCCGTACGGAATGAAGAGGAAAAAACTGGATTGGAAGACGTTTTCTGGATACTGACAATTAGTCTTAACATATAACTAATATAAACAAATAACACACATATTAAAATCACAACGAGGTTTTATTATCACTAATGATTATTATTAATCAAGATTGCTCACTTTTGCTAATTAAATATCCACTAATAATTAATAACTAATGTCTCGTTAATGAATGGAGTTAAATTTAGCTATGGATCTCATTTGGAGCATATCCTTTTTTTCTAATAATAATTTTTTATTTTGTACTTTAAATTATATTTTTTATGTTTAATACTGCTTAGATTTCTAAGTTAATTTTAGATATAGATACCCTTAAAGACGACTATCACCACTTTTTCATTCCCTTTAATATTACACCCCAGTTAAAATATATTGATGGAATAATAATTCCTCAAATCTAGGAGCTGGCCAGTTAATAACAACAATGCCGGAAGTCCTTAGATGGATAGCCAAGTTAATATGGCTAACACAAAACTACAAATACTTTATTTGTAGTTTTTTTTCCTTCTTTACACAAACTATTAATTTCTTTAACTATTCTTTACTATCCTTTTATATCTATTGTATTTTTCAGTTTGAATGGAGTTACACATTGGACCAATGGAGATATATTCGTGAGGTATATAAAAGAGATTTAAAATTCATCTATTCGGTGTTCGGGTGTAAGGTTAGGTCTACTGCGCTGACCCTTAGACTCTATTGCAGATTCCCACAAACTTAAAATGCAAGACTTAAAAACAAATACGGGGAATGAGGGGATTAACATTTTGCAGTTGGAACGTTAAAGGTATTAATGAACCAATAAAGAGAGGAAAAATTATTGACACCATTTAAAAAGGCAATTAAAGCTGATGTAATTTTATATTCAAGAAACCCACTTAAAAAAAAGACGCTGAAAATAGGTTGAAAGCTAAATGGATAGACAAAATATATCATTCTTCTTTTACGCATAAATCAAGAGGTGTAAGCAATATTATTTCGTAAAGGTACTTTATTTAAGCATACATCAACTATATCTGATAAAGATGGTAGATACATTATTGTGATAGGAGAAATAAACACAGAAAAAAATGATTTTCGTTAATATATATGGACCAAATTTTGATAGCCCTTTGTTTTTTAAGAAGTACTTAACAATATTCCGGAATTAACACATTATAATTTGATAATCGGAGGAGATTTTAATTGTACATTAGACCCTTACCTAGACAGATCTTCAAAACAAAGAAAAAACTAAATCACTTTCTAGTGATTTATTAAATGCATATATTCAAACGACTAATATTAAAGATGTTTGGAGAATATAAAACCCTACTGGTCGAGAATACTCTTTTTACTCACCAGTACATAAAACTTACTCAAGAATAGATTATTTCTGTAGATGCAAAGCTTATCTCACTTACTTACGAACCCAAATATCATAATATTATAATCTCAGATCATGCACCATTAACATTTAAAATTAAAATAAATGGTAAAAACAGAAAATTGTGGACAATGGAAACTTATCCACAAATTTTTAAAAATAAAACCACTCAGGGAATATATTATAACTCAAATTAAGATTTTTTTTGAAACAAATGATCAACCAGAAATATCTCGCTCTTTATTATGGAAACATTTAAAGCATCTCTTCGAGGAATTATGATTTCTTCACAAGCAATTCCATAATAAAAAGATTCGGAAGGAACAACAGGACATGGAAAGGGAGATTAAACAATTAGATATACAGAATGCAATAAAACCAGATATAATAAATACATAATAAAATTGTAGCATTGAAATATAAATTAAATAAAATATATACTGATCAAGTTTTAAAATTTTATCAACATACTAAACAATTACAGTTTGAATTTGGAGACAAACCCAAAAATTATTAGCTCGACAATTAAGGAAAATTGAAGCTGCAAAATTATACATAGGATTAAATCACAAAATGTGATTTATTAATACAACCTAAAGATATTAATGATAGATTTTATGCAATATTATAAAAATCTATATACTGCTAAAGTCGACAGTAAATAAAACAGAAATAGATGCCTTTTTAAAAAAATTTGTAACTTAAAAGGTTTTGGATTTACAAAATAAAGAACAATTAAATGCTGATATTTCAATAAAAGAAATCCAAGAATCTATTAGATCATTAAAAAATGGTAAAACACCGGGACCGGATGGTATTGGCTCGGAATTTTATAAAATTTTTCATGATCATATGTCCCCATATTTGAAAATCATTAATATGAACAGATATATACACACAACAGAAATTACCAGATACGCTGAACGAGTCTATTATAACACTTATACCTAAAATAAAAATAAAGACTTGGATGAACCAGGATCATATAGAGCAATAGCTCTATTAAATACGGATCAAAAGAATTTAACAAAAATATTAGCACAAAGATTAAGTACAGTTGTCAATGAATTAATTCATCCCAATCAAACAGATTTTATATCTAAAAGATATTCCCTCATATAATCTAAGACGGTTATTTAATATATATTCGAAAAGAAGTGATAAAAAAAGATTTAGTAGTTATCTCGCTGGATGCAGAAAAAGCTTTTGACCAAGTGGAATGGCCTTATCTATTTTCGGTGATGGAAGCTTTCAAGCTCGGTGAGAAGTTTACTACTTGGATTAAATTGTTATATGCAAACCCAACAGCTAGAATAACAACAAACCGTATGTTATCTACTAAATTTAGTTTATCTCGAGGTTGTAGACAAGGCTGTCCTCTATCACCTTTATTGTTCGCGCTAGCAATAGAACCTCTCGCCCAAAGGAAATACATGGATATGATACTAAAGATACTAAGAATAAAATCTCCTTATATGCGGACGATGTATTACTTTATATCACTGAACCGGAAATAAGTATCCGAAATTTGTTAAAACTAATAACGGAATTTGGATTAATCTCAGGATACAGTATCAATTGGAATAAAAGTGAACATGCCAATAACGATGAATAATTTACAGATATTACAACAGTTTCCTTTCAAGATAACAAATGAAAATATTAAATATCTTGGCATTTTTGTTACAAAAAGATTTGATTCTTTATTTAAATCTAACTTTCCGTTATTACTGAATAAATTAAATAAGAATAATTTTATACTGGAAAAGTTTACCTATTTCAATTGTTAGGTAAAATCAACGCGATAAAAATGATTTTTCTCAGCCCACAATTATTATATTTATTTCAATTAATACCGATATATCACCCTAAAAATTTTTTTAAAAATTAGACTCCCTAGTTACTAATTTTATTTGGGATTATAAAGAACCACAGAATAAATAAAAAACACTTATGTAAAGCTAAAATAAATGGGGATTAGCATTACCAAATTTTATGTTTTTTTTTTTTTATTATTGGCAGTTAATATCAAAAACATAATTTTTTTTGGCTAGAAGAAATAGATAATAAAACCAAACTGGGTTAAAAATGGAAAAAGAAGATTGTTCTCCATTTGAAATTAGTTCTATAATATTTGCTAATACTAACGTGACTAAGAAAATTTATAGTGAAAACCCGATAATAGAAAAAGGAATCCGCCATTTGGAAACAAATAAAGAAAACATTAAAATTAAAATCTATACCGTTAGTCTTACCATTGCCAATAATTTTTACGTTTAAACCTTCAAACGATGGATCAGGCTTTTTTACAATGGAAAAATAAAGGAATTTTTAAACATAGGGATGCTTTATAAGGAAAGCTCTTTTCTTTCATTTCAAGAGTTACAACAAACTTATTGACTACAAAACAATGAATATTTTAGATATTTACAAATCAGAAACTATATCTCTGCAAATACACAAGAACTTAGAAATAGAAAGACTGAAATTTTAGATGAATGCTTGAATAAACATCCAAATACAGAAAAAATGATATCATATATTTATAATATTTATTGGAAAGTGATATCCCATCAACGGAAATACATAGACAGATTTGGGAAAATGAATTAGGTCAAATAATAAGCTCAGAAATATGGGACGAAAGCTTACAACACATACATCATTGTTCGTTAAATGCTAAACATGTTCTTATACAGTTTAAAATTCTACAAGACTACATTATCCAAATCTAAATTACATAATATATTTCCAAAATTATCGCCTATATGTGATAAATGTCAAATCTCAGAAGCAAATTTGTCATATTCATTCACTAATTGTATAAAGAATGTATAATATTGGAACAAATATTTAAGATAATTTCGAATGTTATTATATTACTATGATTTCTGATCCAAAGTTAATAATACTTGGAATACTTGAAACGGACCAACTAGTTACAATGAACCAAAGAATTTTTATTGATTATTGTCTAATAAATTGGAAAAAATTAATACTAAAATTTGGAAAGGCCCGGCATCCCCAACAATTAAAATGTGGAATACAGAAATGTCGGAGACACTTCATTTGAGAGATTGAGGCTTGTCCTTATGGATAGGTTAGATCTCTTCAGAGAGATTTGGTCTCCATATATTAAATATTTACAGGGTCATAACGGTTCGGCGCCGAAGACTTGACTGAGGCCTGAATATCAAGAATGGATGAAGAAACATATATAATAAATCATGAATATATCTCCAAGACGAATTAATGAATAATATTTTCAATCTCCATCAAACTTTCAACACTCTCTTTTCTATTTTCTATTCCTTTTTTTTTTCTATCCTTAATTAGAAAAAAAGAGAGAAACACATTATATTAAATTTTTATATTAATGCGAATATAGATATCATTACTTGTATGAAAAATATTATTGATGTCCTGTAATTTTAATTACATAAAATTGTGTAGTTTCAACTATACAATAATTTGGAAATATAAAGTCAATAATAATACAAACACTCTTATTATTATGAAAATATAATGAATATTTATAGAAGTTCGGTTAATATTGTGTATTATACAATTATAACATGGGGGACTTGTATTTTGAAATTAAGGAATATGGACATTATGACTAGTATGAGTATATTGCTAATACTAGGATGATACTATACACACTTCCAATTATACAAAATAATTAACCTTGATATGTATAATTGATAATATTATAAAGAAATATAAACAGTATCAATTATCATTAATATTAATATAGTTTTTATCGTTGTATAAGAGTGTATTTTGTAATTACTTTGTTTCTATAATAAAAAAATTTTTTTAAAAAAAGAAAAAAAAAAAGAAGTTCCCCCTCACGTTACCCCGAAACCTCTGTCCCTTAATTCTCATGCATGCCCTCTTGTTTGAATCTTCCCTACCCTCAATGGGAAAAACGTAATGCACGTCAACTCTGTCTATCCCTTTCATCATTTTAAAGACCTCAATCAAGTCCCCCCTTAACCTCTGCGCTCCAAAGAAATAAGACCTAACTTGTTCAACCTTTCTCTGTAACATAGTTGCTGGAACCCTGGCAACATTCTAGTAAATCTCCTCTGTACTACTCTCTATTTTTGTTGACATCCTTCCTATAAATAGGCGACCAAAATTGTACACCATACTCCAGAATTGGCGGTCTTAACCAATGCCCTAGTACAATTTTAACATTACTTCCCTACTCCTATATTCCATGCTCTGATTTATAAAAAAAAAAGGCCAGCACCCCAAAGGCTTTTCTTTACCACCCTATCTACATGTGATTCCACCTTCAGGGAACTATGCACAGTTATTCTAGATTCCCTCTGTTCCACAGCATAATCCTCAATTCCTACCATTTACCATTGTACGTCCTATTATGATTTGTCCCCTGCCATGATGTAGCACTTCACACTTATCAGCATTAAACTCCATCTGCCATCTTTCAGCCCACTTTTCCAAATGGCCCAAATCTCTCTGTAGACTTTGAAAATCTACTTCATTATCCACAACACCACCTATCTTAGTATCATCTGCATACTTACTTATCCAATTTTTTCACCACATCATCCAGATCATTGATGTACATGACAAACAACAGTGGACCCAACACAGATCCCTGAGGCACCCCACTGGTCACCGGCTTCCAACCTTGACAAACAGAGCCATCCACCATTACTCTCTGACATCTCCCATTCAGCCACTGTTGAATCCATCTTGCTACTACTCCGCCATTAACACCCAAAGATTGAACCTTCTTAACCAACCTTCTCCATGGGGAACCTTGTCAAAGGCCTTACTGAAATCCATATAGACAACATCCACTGCTTTAATACCCTCATCAATTTCCCCTAGTTACCGCTTCAAAAAATTCAAGAAGGTTTGTCAAACATGACCTCCAGGCACAAATCCATGTTGACTGTTCCTGATCAGACCCTGTTTATCCAGATGCTTATATATATTATCTCTAAGTATCCTTTCCATTAATTGCCCACTACTGACGTCAAACTAATAGGTCTATAATTGCTAGGTTTATACTATTGAACCCTTTTAAACAATGGAACAACATGCGCAGTACGCCAATCCTCCGGCACTATTCCCGTTTCTAATGACATTTGAAATATTTCTGTCATAGCTCCTGCTATTTCTACACTAACTTCCCTCAATGTCCTAGGAATAATCCTGTCAGGACCTGGAGACTTATCCACTTTTACATTTTTCAAAAGTGTCAGTACTTCCTCCTCTTTGAATCTCATAGTTTCCATAGCTACTCTACTTTTCCCCCTTAACTCACAGAGTTCAATATCCTTCTCCTTGGTGAATACCGAAGAAAAGAAATTGTTCAATATCTCCCCCATCTCTTTTGGCTCTGCAGATAGCTGTCCATTCTGGTTCTCTAATGGTCCAATTTTACTTCGGAGTCACGTGAGTGACTACGTGAAGAAGGCCCGCCTGGCGCTGGAACGGCATTACGCCGACGCTGACGGCAGAAGCAGGAGCTGCACAGACAGCTCCTCGACAGCGGTAGGTACGGTACCGGCAGGTAAGTGCAGTTGAAAATTTTTTTTAGGAAGTCTGCAAAACTCCGTGCCTGGTGGATTGAACTAGGGTTTTTAAAGGTTTTTAAAAACAAAGTAAAAGTTTAAATTGAACAGAAATACTCTGTTAAAAACAACGGAGTTTTGAAAAGAACGTCCCAGGGGAATACCCAGCGATCGGGACGAGAGATTAATTACGGGGCCGGTTCCGATACTGGTACCGTTAAAAATACGGTAGAGAGGTTAAAATGCTCCACAATCTTTTGGCAGGAAATTTTAAAAGTCAGAAAGGCTGTAATTTAAAAAGTTAATAAATTTCGCGATATGGAGAAAGTACTCCAAAATATAAAAAAGAGACAAGGGTCACAGTACCCAAACAGTTCCCCAAAAAAAGACCCTGAGGGGCTTGAATATAACAAAATATGGCTATGTGCCAAAATTGAGAAATTGAAACTCCGGACCCTGGATTAGGGTGGAGGAAGTCTCTTTGGATATAATTCCAAGTGGATCAGGGCTGCAAAAGACAGACCCTGCAAGTGATGATGTGAATTATGAATGCACACCACAAATAAAAAAGAGAGGCCAGATGTGCCTGAGATAGCAAAAGTTTTTTGCTATATCTAAAGGAAGTGGTGAGGCTATGGAAGAAAACCTAGCTGCCAACATTAATTATATGGTATCTCACTAACTTCAAGAATACGATAAAAACTTTTATGTTTTTATTAAAACAGATCAACGGTAAATCCGTTTAATAATATCCATGTCCCCTCAAATTATATGAGATATAAGAAATACAACTTCAAAGTATTTCAAAATGGTGCAAATAAATAATACTTTCAAAATAAAATAAATTGCCATCAGTTGTGGAGCTCAATGGGAAGAAATATATATAATTTACCAAATCTGTACTATAGGTTCGCAGATCAATACAAATCAGGATATATTAAACTCCTGATTATTATGGAATAAACCTGCCTTATGATAAATCAAAGATATTAATTACAAAAGAACAGACTACTGATCTTTAAAATTTGGGGAGAAAAACTATGATCCAATGAAAGATTTGATAATGGATCAAAACAAAGGCAAAGATCTTTTAAACTTGTGGGGAAAAAACTATGATCCAATGAAAGATTTGATAATGGATCAAAACAAAGGCAGAAGTGGTATAATCCAAAAATAGCCTTATCCAAACCTATATAATTGGGAAAAGAAGGCTTGAAGTACGTTGAAGAGGTGCAAACATCTGGTTACAAAATAAGTTCATGAAGTCTCCAATTATGGGGGATTACAGGTGTATTATGATTGTTAATTTAATATAACTAAGGAAGGATTGGTTCACCTGTATAAGAAAACTTTAAAAATTGATTTCAGGTTTGCACTCAAAAGTAGGGGTACGTACATGTATATTATAAAATTACCTCAGTGTAAAGATTTCATGGTATAAACCATACAAAACATCATTATATATACACTTTCACAGTGTAAGAAAATGGAAACATCTAGAACATGGAAAAACTGTTGTGATTAACAAAGTGTTAATCAAATATTACAGGTGCTTGAAATTAATTAAAGTGGGGTCAAGCTGTGCAAGTCTAAAACATTGTCCAAACAATCAAATCAGTTCAAGGCTGTTAAACCGAACACTGAAGGAACAATTATACTGATAAAAGATCAGCACTTGCACTAATGAGGTCATGGTCATGGGTTATCTCGAATTACATTTAAATTGGAAAGAGATAAGAGCAGCTGCAAATTAGTGCTGCAATTACAAACCTGGTGGGAGGTAAGGACCTGACCCATTACATAAAGCATATGCTTAGGCATTAATAAAATATTCATAAATTACTATTCTGAATTTAGAAGTAATTCAAGCACCATAAGAGAGGGAAAAATTGTTTCCATGATACAAATATCTAATTGTTGTTGACAATACTTTGTCCCATCCATTAGGTTAGGTAAAAAATAAATAAAGTTCCAAAATAAGAATACAGAAGCTTATAAGAATATTTGTATGCCTTGTGAAGAGGCTTATGCAAAATATCAAATGATACGTTATCATTATTAAAGTAATGTAAAAAAGGTTCACAAGCTGCTTCAACTATAAGATTAACAGCTGTTGCAAACTGAAGCAAGTGTTACAGATGATGTACACAGCTTCTGTGAATGTTTTGGGTAAAGATAAAAATATTATCTATCTTATAACAATAATTGATATGTCTCTTGTTCGGCCTGCAGACAATAATACCAGGTGAACATAAATGGTTTGTCCTAGAAATTTTCCAAACATTCGTATTAATTGTTGAAGTATAAGGAGTTATGGATTAAAGATCGATTGTTTTATTATGGAACTGTCCATGTCGTATCAAGATGAACAAACCACGGCTGTGGCATATGTTAACAATGGTATCGGAGACAACAAATTTGGGAGAAAAACATATTGTCATTATTTGGATTACTTATGATTAATCTGGTTGTATACAGATTAAATCACTGATCTTTCAAATGTTTCTTGTGGGTCACAAGATAAGTCAAATAACATCATGGGATTAATCTGAGTAAACAGATGTGGCATATTTTAAAGTTTAGTCCACCTGTTTATCTCTAAAGAAGAGACAATGCTATCGGAAGACAACAAATTTGGGAGGAAAAACATATTGTCATTAATATGGATTACTTACGATTAATCTGATTGCATACAGATTAAATCACCGATCTTTCGAATATTTCTTGTGGGTAAACCAAGAACAGTGAAGGTGGATGCTTTTCTCCCAATTACATGAGGAAAAGATTTCATTGTGTTCCTCATTTTGTTTGATAGAGCAGGCTATTTTAGACTGGGTTTTGAGTAATGAGGAAGGGGTAATTAGCCGTCTTGTTGTACGTGCCCCCTTGGGCAAGAGTGACCATAATATGGTTGAGTTCTTCATTAGGATGGAGAGTGACATTGTTAATTCAGAAACAATGGTTCTGAACTTAAAGAAAGGTAACTTTGAGGGTATGAGACGTGAATTGGCCAAGATTGACTGGCAATTAATTCTAAAAGGGTTGACGGTGGATATACAATGGAAGACATTTAAAAGACTGCATGGATGAACTACAAAAATTGTTCATCCCATTTGGCAAAAGAAAATAAATCGGGGAAGGTAGTGCATCCGTGGATAACAAGGGAAATCAGGGATAGTATCAAAGCAAAGGATGATGCGTACAAAGTAGCCAGAAAAAGCAGCATACCAGAGGACTGGGAGAAATTCAGAGACCAGCAGAGGAAGACAAAGGGCTTAATTAGGAAAAGGAAAAATAGATTATGAAAGAAAACTGGCAGGGAACATAAAAACTGACTGCAAAAGTTTTTATAGATATGTGAAGAGAAAGAGGTTAGTTAAAAACAAATGTAGGTCCCTTGCAGTCAGAAACAGGTGAGTTGATCATGGGGAACAAGGATATGGCGGACCAATTGAATAACTACTTTGGTTCCGTCTTCACTAAGGAAGACATAAATAATCTGCCGGAAATAGCAGGGGACTGTGGGTCAAAGGAGGAATTGAGTGAAATCCAGGTCAGTCGGGAAGTGGTGTTGGGTAAATTGAATAGATTAAAGGCCGATAAATCCCCAGGGCCAGATAGGCTGCATCCCCAAGAGTACTTAAGGAAGTAGCTCAGGAAATATGGATGCATTAGTGATAATCTTTCAAAACTCTTTAGATTCCGGAGTAGTTCCTGAGGATTGGCGGGTAGCAAATGTAACCCCTCTTTTTAAGAAGGGAGGGAGAGAGAAAACGGGGAATTACAGACCAGTTAGTCTAACATCGGTAGTGTGGAAACTGCTAGAGTCAGTTATTAAAGATGGTATAGCAGCACATTTGGAAAGTGGTGAAATCATTGACAAAGTCAGCATGGATTTACAAAAGGTAAATCATGTCTGACCGAATCTTGTGTGGAATTTTTCGAGGATGTAACTAGTAGCGTGGATAAGGGAAAACCAGTGGATCGGGTGGTATATCTGGACTTCCAGAAGGCTTTTTCGACAAGGTCCCACATAAGAGATTAGTATACAAACTTAAAGCATACGGTAATTAGGGTTCAGTATTGATGTGGATAGAGAACTGGCTGGCAAACAGGAAGCAAAGAGTAGGAGTAAATGGGTCCTTTTCACAATGGCAGGCAGTAACTAGTGGGGTACCGCAGGGCTCAGTGCTGGGAACCCCAGCTATCTTACAATATATAATTAATGATCTGGATGAGGGAATTGAAAGCAATATCTCCAAGTTTGCGGATGACACTAAGCTGGGGGCAGTGTTCGCTGTGAGGAGGATGCTAGGTAGACTGCAAGGTGACTTGGATAGGCTGGGTGAGTGGGCAAATGTTTGGCAGATGCAGTATAATGTGGATAAATGTGAGGTTATCCACGTTGGGTGGCAAAAACAGGAAAGCAGACTATTATTTAAATGGTGGCCGATTAGGAAAAGGGGAGATGCAGCGAGACCTGGGTGTCATGGTACACCAGTCATTGAAAGTAGGCATGCAGGTGGCAGCAGGCAGTGAAAAAAGCGAATGGTATGTTAGCTTTCATAGCAAAAGGATTTGAGTACAGGAGCAGGGAGGTTCTACTTCAGTTGTACAGGGTCTTGGTGAGACCACACCTGGAGTATTGCGTACATTTTGGTCTCCAAATCTGAGGAAGGACATTAATTGCCATAGAGGGAGTGCAGAGAAGGTTCACCAGACTGATTCCTGGGATGTCAGGACTGTCTTATGAAGAAAGACTGGATAGACTCGGTTTATACTCTCTGGAATTTAGGAGATTAAGAGGGGATCTTATAGAAACTTACAAAATTCTTAAGGGGTTGGACAGGCTAGATGCAGGAAGATTCTTCCCGATGTTGGGGAAGTCCAGGACAAGGGGTCACAGCTTAAGGATAAGGGGAAATCCTTTAAGACCGAGATGAGAAAGACTTTTTTCACACAGAGAGTGGTGAGTCTCTGGAACTCTCTGCCACAGAGGGTAGTTGAGGCCAGTTCATTGGCTATATTTAAGAGTGAGTTGGATGTGGCCCTTGTGGCTAAGGGGATCAGGGGGTATGGAGAGAAGGCAGGTACGGGATACTGAGTTGGATGATCAGCCATGATCATATTGAATGGCGGTGCAGGCTCGAAGGGCTGAATGGCCTACTCCTGCACCTAATTTCTATGTTTCTATGTTTCTATGTCTGGTGAAAATGTAGTGGGACACTGCCAGAGGCATTTGGTGGCCTAATACGGGTCCTTTATGGTTTCATAAATATTGTGTGATTTTGAACTGCTAGTGATGATTCATAGTGGCAGCAATTTATTGAAGTCAAAAAAGGGGTCTCGACCTAGGTCGTTGCCTGTCTCCTTTCGCTCTTTGGATGCTGCTGCACCCACTGGGATCTCCAGGTTTGAGAAACCCTGCAGTAATTTATTGTTGTACAAAAGCATCCATGACATGAAAATATGAATTTGACTATCTGCAGGTTGACCAGACCATTACAACAGCTGATGGTCAAAGAAGTCTATGAATGTTAACTAATATAACAACATATCAATAAAATAATTATGTATAAAGAAGTGTTATACCTGCAATTTGCAGAAATAAGTCCTAAAAACAATATTTTGTTATAAGAAATTGGAGGTCCTGTATATACAAGTAAAGTTATTTTATCATATTAGATATATGAGAATTCCTAGTGGATTGCATTTTCTAAGTATCTAATTGATAGAGCCAATAATAGGGCTTCAGAGTGTTATCCCGTCTTATTAACGGACAATATATTAACCAAGAAGTTATCAGATGCATTCAATAATATCCCCAATATGGAAAGTGGATAATATATGTAAAGGTTAATAAATATATATATATATATAATTGTGTATTATATATATATATATATATATATATGATATATATAAGTGTATATATATAATATATAATCTGTCCAAAATTGTAAAAAATATAAAGGAAGGAGATAAATAATCTTGAATTGCCTTAAGAAATGGACTCTAACTCTATCTATGATTCAAAAAACTTAAACATTGAAAATAATAATGCTGATGACTTTAGTATCAATATATAGAGAGTGCAAACATTGCAAATGTTACGTTAATAATTGCATGTGGATACAGATTGCATTATCATATATGTTTTATGAATCTACCAAACAAAGCACACCAAGAAGAGCTGAAACCAAGGTAAACCTATAAGCATATCCTGCCGGCTTTAAGTTGTGTGTGTATGTGTGTGTGAACATTGATGAAATATGTTGCAGTAGGTAAGAGTCTCTGTGGCAATGAGACTGCTTATTACACACAAAAACCACATTGGGTTCAGTAAAAACTGATGGTTATAGAGGAATGTATTTCTAGATGGTTAGAAATTGGATACATTCAGTAGGAACTAGACACTGAAAGGTGGAAAATCACTCTGTTAATGAGTAAAATACATTCACAGGAATGGCACGGGATGAGCCACTCGAGCAAAGATGCAAGGCCGCAGGAGGCTGTAGATTAATGTTAAAGTAAAAAAAGAACCAGTCATGGTGTCAGAATTGGACACGCAATGTTCGGTTCTCTATAATTGTTGCTTTGTCATGCCATCAAAATATATATATCAATTGGTATTTGTGATAAACTTGCCTTTCAATGGAAAGGGCATTACTTTCATTTTTTATAATGTGAAATAATTTATCACATAACTTGAGGCAATGTTTGGAGAAAAATGTGTTATTCGCTCGTTATTGTGTTAAATGAGCCGGACTGTCGTATGGAATAAATTCTCCGACACGAAAAACACAGAAAGCTTCAAACTCTTCACGTAGTCACTCCACGTGACTCCGAAGTAAAATAGTAAGAATTAAACGAGAACTTACCAGTTCGAAGTTTGATCGTTATTTTATGAGGAGTAACGATGAGGGATTACGTGCCCTCCACTCCACACCCTCATAAAGTAAATGATCATCTGGTGGTTCTTAATCTATGATGAGCCTTACTATCTTACTCCGGCTATTTTGTGTTCTGTGTTTTTCATGCTGCTGCTTTGAAGTATGCCGTTCCAGCGCCAGGCGGGCCTTCTTCACGTAATCCCTCATCATTACTCCTCATAAAATAACGATCAAACTTCGAACTGGTAAGTTCTCATTTAATCTTACTATTTTATCCCTCGTTATCCTTTTGCTATTAATATAGCTGTAGAAACCCTTTGGGTTTACTTTCACCTTTCTTGCCAAAGCAACCTCATATCTTCTTTTAGCCTTCCTAATTTCTTTCTTAAGATTCTTTTACATTCTTTATACTCCTCTAGCACCTCATTTACTCCATGCCTCTATAATTATTGTAGATATCTCTCTTTTTTTCGAAACAAGTGTCCTAATTTCCCTTGAAAACCATGGCTCTTTTCAATTTTTACTATTTCCTTTCAACCTAACAGGGACATAAAGATTCTGTACTCTTACAATTTCCCCTTTAAATGTCCTCCATTTCTCTTCTACATCCTTCCCATGAAACAAAGTGTCCCAATTCACTCCTTTTAAATCCTCACGCATTCCCTCAAAGTTAGCCTTTCTCCAATCAAAAATCTCCACTCTAGGTCCTGTTTCTGACTCGCTCCTTAATTATATTGAAACTAATGGTATTGTGAATCACTTGGTCCCGAAGTGCTCACCAACGCATACCTCCGTCACCTGTCCTGCCTCATTTCCTAACAGGAGGTCCAGCACTGCCCCTTCTCTGGTCGGTACCTCTATGTACTGCTGCAAAAAACTATCCTGCACACATTTTACAAACTCCAAACCATCCAGCCCATTTACAGAATGTGTTTCCCAGTCTATTTTTGGGAAATTGAAATCCCCCACAATCACTACCTTGTGCTTACTACTAATATCTGCTATCTCCTTACATATTTGCTCTTCCAATTCTCGCTCCCCATTTGGCGGTCTACAGTACACCCCTAAAAGTGTTGCTACACCGTTCCCACTTCTCAGTTCCACCCTAACCCTAACCCTAACCCTAACCCTAACCCTAACCCTAACCCTAACCCTAACCCTAACCCTAACCCTAACCCCTAGTTAAACTACTTGAGCTGGGTTTGACTAAGAATGACTTTGAATTTAACGGGGAGTTCTATTTACAAGTCAAAGGGACAGCAATGGGGAAGAAGTTTGCCCCAGCGTATGCCAACATATACATGGCAGAATGGGAGGAGACAGTTTTCCACAAATGTCCGAAGCGTCCAATGTGCTACTATAGATTCCTAGACGACATTTGGGGAGTGTGGACACACTCAGAAGGGGAATTAGAGGAATTTATTGACATACTCAATGCCCACCACCCTTCCATCAAGGTAAAAGGCCATGACCAAGCCAGGAGAGGGTGGACTTCCTTGACACCACTGTAAACCTTTAAACTACCATCAGATAGCCAGGACCATAAACTAGCTACCAAAGTATTTTTCAAACCCACAGACACCCACACCCTCCTACACACCGCAAGCCACCACCCAAAACACACCTTCAGGGGAATCGTTAAGTCACAACTGACCCGCTTCCACCGTATATGTACTAGGGAGGAGGACTTTCAACCAGGCCACAAGCACCCTCTTCAACCGCCCTCAGACAGAGGGGTTACTGCAAACGGAAATTAAGACACATTAAGTCAGATTTTCTAAAAAGCATACAAGCACCCAGACCTCGGCCAGGGACCAACGTTGACTTTACCACTAATAACAAGATATGGCAACATGGCTGTCCAGGCCCACAAAATAGTCAAGGGCCGTTTCGAACAATCCAAAGGGGATTTGCCACACTAAAGGGGGTACAAGGTAATGTCAGCATTCAAGAGGGCTAAAAAATCTGAAGGACATCCTGGTCAGTACAAGTCTACACACAGACCCAGACTGTGGGCAGTAGACGTATGTGTGGAGCCTGCACCCACTTAGTAATAGCCAAAAATATAGAGAACAGGGTAACAGGGAAGAGACGCCAGATAGCACAGAGGATAACCTGTGAGCAAAAGAATGTGGTGTATGCAATTAGATGTAAAGAGTGTAACCTACTGTACATAGGCGAAACAGGTAACAGCATCAGAGTCAGACTGACAGGACACCTCAGCAACATCAGAAGGGGGAACCAATCCATACCCATTAGCAGACACTTCCAGCAACATGGGATCCAGTCCCTAGAGATCATGGGCCATGGAAACAAACATAAATTGGACAACAGGGCGACGGAAAAGAGCAGAGAGGCTATGGATAGAAGCTCTACAGACGAAAGAGCCCAATGGCCTAAATCTAGCATAAACTCAAACCTAGGGTGGATCCAGACTGACTCCCACAAATCGATGGAAGGGCAAGTGTAAGGCAAATAGATTTGGACAAGAGTGATGAAACCGTGGGCCAAATACCAAGTGACAGTACATAGTGAAAAGGAATCCCCAGGGGGAGATCAACAAGCACCAGAGGGCATGTTGTCCCACTGTCCGATAAATCACAACCTAACCCTAACCCTAACCCTAACCCTAACCCTAACCCTAACCCTAACCCCTAGTTAAACTACTTGAGCTGGGTTTGACTAAGAATGACTTTGAATTTAACGGGGAGTTCTATTTACAAGTCAAAGGGACAGCAATGGGGAAGAAGTTTGCCCCAGCGTATGCCAACATATACATGGCAGAATGGGAGGAGACAGTTTTCCACAAATGTCCGAAGCGTCCAATGTGCTACTATAGATTCCTAGATGACATTTGGGGAGTGTGGACACACAGAAGGGGAATTAGAGGAATTTATTGACATACTCAATGCCCACCACCCTTCCATCAAGGTAAAGGCCATGACCAGCCAGGAGAGGGTGGACTTCCCTTGACACCACTGTCTTTATAACTACCATCAGATAACCAGACCATAAACTAGCTACCAAAGTCGTTTTCAAACCCACAGACACCCACACCCTCCTACACACCACAAGCCACCACCCAAAACACACCTTCAGGGGAATCGTTAAGTCAACAACTGACCCGCTATCCACCGTATATGTACTAGGGGAGGAAGACATCAACCAGGCCACAAGCACCCTCTTCACGCCCTCAGACAGAGGGGTTTATTGCAAACGAAAATTAAGACACATCAAGTCAGATTTTCTAAAAAGCATACAAGCACCCAGACCTCGGCCAGGACCACGTTGATCTTTACCACTAATAACAAGATATGGCAACATTGGCTGTCCAGGCCCACAAAATAGTCAAGGGCCGTTTTGAACAATTCCAAAGGGGATTTGCCACACTAAAGGGTATAGCACAGGTAATGTCAGCATTCAAGAGGGTCTAAAAATCTGAAGGACCTCCTGGTCAGTACAAGTCTACACACAGACCCAGACTGTGGGCAGAGACGGTGTGGAGCCTGCACCCACTTAGTAAATAGCCAAAAAATTAGAGAACAGGGTAACAGGGAAGAGAGGCCATATAGCACAGAGGATAACCCTGTGAGCAAAAGAATGTGGTGTATGCAATTAGATGTAAAGAGTGTAACCTACTGTACATAGGCGAAACAGGTAACAGCATCAGAGTCAGACTGACAGGACACCTCAGCAACATCAGAAGGGGGAACCAATCCATAACCCATTTAGCAGACACTTCCAGCAACATGGGATCCAGTCCCTAGAGATCATGGGCCTGGAAAACAAACATAAATTGGACAACAGGGAGACGGAAAAGAGCAGAGAGGCTATGGATAGAATCTCTACAGACAAAAGAGCCCAATGGCCTAAATCTAGCATAAACTCAAACCTAGGGTGGATCCAGACTGACTCCCACAAATCGATGGAAGGGCAAGTGTAAGGCAAATAGATTTGGACAAGAGTGATGAAACCGTGGGCCAAATACCAAGTGACAGTACATAGTGAAAAGGAATCCCCAGGGGGAGATCAACAAGCACCAGAGGGCATGTTGTCCCACTGTCACTGTCCGATAAATCACAACCTAACCCTAACCCTAATTTGGGAGGTTTGGGAGGAAGCTACTAGCTAGAGACAGACAGATCAAAACCCTGGGAACAGGTGAACAAAGAAACACTGTGAAAATGGTCACATAATGAACATCTGGTGAAAACAGAGCTACACGTAATTTAAATGCTAGGCAGTATAGCCTTCTGAAGATAAGGTGGCTGGGAATGGCCATTTTGCAAAGGAACTTTATGATGAGAATGAAAATTTTGATAAGGAACGAAGATGTGTTGTTTATTCAGCACTTGGATGAGTAACAACTCAAAATAATTGACTTTAGAATTATGAGAGCCTTGGGTTTTGAACTCAAAGGCTTCCTTTTGGAGATTGAAGGAAAATTAGTATAAAAGAAGGGCGGTCTGAGACATGGGCAGCGACAACACGGGAACAACCATCACAAGAAGGAGGGACCTGAGTTCGAAGCTCATTGAAGACAAACCCCGTACCAACAGAATGAATCTGCCCAATTCTTTCATAAGGGCAATATCTGACCGTGATTTAGTTTAAGAAGTGATAAGTTGAAATAGTAAAGTATAGGAAAAGTTATTAGAAGTCAAGTGTTTGCATGCATGTTTTAAGTTACATAGAAACTTAGAAAATAGGTGCAGCAGTAGGTCGTTTGGCCCTTCGAGCCTGCACCGCCATTCAATATGATCATGGCTGATCATCCAACTCAGTATCCTGTACCTGCATTCTCTCCATACCCCCTGATCCCTTTAGCCACAAGGGCAACATCTAACTCCCCCTTAAATATAGCTCAAGTGTTAATAAAGATTGTTGTAATAAACTAAATTAAACCTCGGTTTAGAGTCTTGTTTGACACTTTAGTTGATACCCTATAGAGGTAATAGGGTCACCAATCCTTTCCACATTCACTCTATCTATGCCTTTCGTTATTCTGAGGAAAGATTTAAATATCTAGGTATGTAACTAAGACGTATACTTCTTTATTTAAATCAAATTTCCCACCTTTACTGAATAAACTAAACAAGAATATTCAATATTGGAAAACACTCCCTATTTCAATGTTCGGCAGAATTAATGCTATAAATATGATTTTTTTTTGCCGCAATTATTATACTTATTTCAGTCAATCCCTATATATATTCCATTTTTTTAAAAAAAAGTAGACTCTAGTGTTACATGTTTCATCTGGGATTATAAGAATCATAGAATAAGTAAAAAACATTTATGTAAATCAAAGATTAATGGAGGTTTAGCTCTACCAAATTTTCTATTTTTGGGCAGTCCATATTAAAACCGTGAATTTTTGGCTGGAAAAAATGGATCAACAACCAAATGGTTAAGGATGGAAAAAGAAGACTGTTTACCTTTTGAAATCGGTTCGATTATGTTTGCACCGACAAAATTCCACAAAAAACCTATAGGGAAAACCCAATAATACATAGTGGTACACGAATCTGGAAACAATTAAAAAATACTTTAAAATTGGATAATATACCACTCTTGTCTTCCTATTGTAAACAATCCCTTATTCAAACCTTCCATGCTGGATAAAGGTTTTACACAATGGAAAAATTATGGAATTAAAAAGATGAAACATCTTTATAAGAAAGGCACTTTTCTTTTATTGCAGGAATTACAACAGATTTATGGAATACACTCAAATCATTTTTTTCGATATCTACAACTCAGAGATTATGTTAAATCAAATACACAAGATTATAGGAATAGGGAACCCTTGATGAATGTTTGAATAAGCATCCTAATACAGAAAAACTAACAACTTATAGTTATAATATTCTTTTAGACAGCGAGATATCATCGACTGAATCACATAGACATGCATGGGAAAATGAATTAAGCCAACCCATAACGAAAGATATATGGGACAAATGTTTACAATATATACATCAATGCTCGTTAAATGCCAAACATGCTTTAATACAATTTAAAGTATTACACAGATTACATTACTCAAAAGTTAAACTGAATAGAATCTGTCCACATGTCTCTCCTATCTGCGATAAATGTCAGCATCTAGGGGCTAACTTAACACATACTTTTGCAAATTGTATATAAATTAAAACTTCTGGATTGAGATTTTTAGAATAACTTCTGAAGTTATTAATACAAAACTGGATCCGAACTCAAAACTAATAATACTTGGAATATCAGAACAAAGTTTAGCACTCACAACAAGCCAAATAAATTTCCTAGATTACAGTATAATAATCGGGAAGAAATTAATATTACAATTTTGGAAAGGCCCTGTAATCCCTACAATTAAAATGTGGATTATGGAAATGTCGGAGACCCTACACCTGGAAAGAATCAGATTTACCTTAATGGACAAACAAGAACTCTTTGTTAGAATATGGTCTTCTTTCATCGATTATTTAAAAGGGTAGATTGGTTCGGCAGGGGGACCTAACTGAAACTTGGACTCAGGAACAGATGAAAAGTTATACTCTGTATTCCTTGATCTTATCTCCAACGATGTATTAATGGTAAATTATTCCAATCCTTATGATTTTATTTTTTGATTTCTTTTTTTTCTTTTTTTTTTCTCTTTTTTAAAATTAATTTTAATCTATAAAAAAAACTATTAGAGGCAGAATGATTTAATTGAAAATATTAATAATGTATGAGTGATGTACTCTAAATACCTATACCATAATTTGTGTTTGCCAATTTATTGCTTACCTCTAATAAAAATATATTTAAAAAAAAAGAATTGGTTTACTTAGTATAAAAGAAGGGCGGTCTGAGACATGGGTAGCGACAACCATCAGAAGAAGGAGGGACCTGAGTTTGAAGCTCAGAGAGGACAAACCCCCTACCAACAGAGTGAATTTGTCCAATTCATTCATAGGGGCAATATCTGTTTTTGTGATTTAGTTTAAGAAGTTATAATAGTAAAATTGAAAATAGTAAAGTAGAGCAGAAGTTATTAGAAGTCAAGTGTTTGCATATATGTTCCAAGTTACTCGAGTGTTAATAAAGATTATTGTAATAAACAAAATTAAACCTTGGTTTAGAGTCTTGTTTGACACGTCAGTTGATACCCGATAGAGGTAATAGGGTCACCAATCCTTTCCACATTCACTCTATCTATGCCTTTCATTATTCTGTAAGTTTCAATGTGATCCCTCCCTCATCCTTCAAAACTCCAGCGTGTAGAGGCCCAGTACTGTCGAACACCAATGTATTAACCCACTCATTCCTGAATCATTCTTGTAAACCTCCTCTGGATCCTCTCCAGAGGCAGCACATCCTTTCTCAGATATGGGGTCCACATTTGCTCACAGTACTCCAATTGCAGGCTGACCAGCACCTTATAAAGGCCTCTGCATTACATGTCTTGCATAAAGGTTTATAGTCTGCCGATTGCTCTTTTTCACTTTTATTGATTAATACGCCATTCCTCATTCTCACTGGCTTTTTGTTCTCTCATATACCTGTATTATTTCTTTAAGGCAAACTTTAAGGAATTATTTAAATTCTCTGCCATCCCCCATCTTTAATTCTCCTGTCTTTGCCATTAAGGGCCCACACCTGCCATATTTAGCATTTTTCTCCTGCAGTCCATTTTATGTTCTCGCCATTCGAGGCATGGAAACTGGCCTTTCGGCCCACCTTATCCTTGCCAAGCGAGATTTTTTCTAGTCCCATTTGATTACATTTTGCTCATATCTCTTCAAATATTTCCTATCCACATGTGCCTGTCCAAGTGTTTTTTAAATGCTGTGATAGTACATCTTTTAACTATCTCCTCTGGCAGCTCCTATATGTGCACCACCCTGTCGACCCTCCAGTTCCTCTTGAATATTGCCCTTCACCTTAAATCTATGTCTCCTGGTTCTTGAATGCATGGCGGAATGGTCTCAGAATTCTCCTGGTTGCCAGACGTCGGTCCTGTTCATGGTATATCTGTCCAACACGTTTGATCATCTCCAATCCTGGCAGAGAGGCTTCACAAACCTGCTCTCCATGAAACGAGGTAATCGCTCAGTTATGGATTTTTGATATTGTTGAGGGGTTTCGATATTGTTTAGGGGGTTTAGAGGGGTTTGTGGGGGTAAAGAGGGTTTATAGGCTGTTTAGAAGGGGTTAGAGGGGTTTCAGGGTTTGGGTGATTGAGAGGGGGTTTAGCGGGGTTTAGATGTGTTTTGAGGGTTTTTCAGAGAAAGGTTTAGAGGGGGTTAGATGGGTTTAAAGGGTGTTGATAGGGGGTTTCAAGGGATATTGAGGGGGTTAATTGAGGTTTAGAGAGGTTTAGCTCGGTTTAGAGGGGTTTTAGAGGTGGCTTGAGGGATTTACAGGGGGTTTTGTGGGGTTTTGTGGGGTTTTGTGGGGTTGTGAGAGATTTAGATGGTGTTCAGTGGGGTTAAGGGGTTAGAGGAATTTTGAGCGGTTTAGAGGGGTTTCAAGTGGTTGAGGGGTTTATAAGGGTTCACTGGGGTTTAGAAGGATTTAGGTGAGCTTTATAGGGGGTTTATAGGGCAATATTCAATAAACCAGAGGGGGTTTATAGGGCTTTAGATGGGTTTGGATGAGGGAGCTGGGAAAGGTTTAGGAGGCTGTTGGAGGCAGTTCAGAATAGTTTAGAGACGTTTGGACGGGTTTAGAAGGGTTTTGATGGATTTAGAGGGGGTTTAGTGGGAGAGGGAGTTTAGAGGGGTATAACCATACAACCATATAACAATTACAGCACGGAAACAGGCCCTCTCGGCCCTTCCAGTCCGTGCCGACCATTTGTTTTAACCTAGTCCCATCTACCTGCACTCAGACAATACCCCTCCATTCCCTTCACGTCCATATACCTATCCACTTTACTCTTAAATGTTAAAATCGATCCTGCCTCCACCACTTCTGCTGGAAGCTGATTCCACACAGCCACCACCCTCTGAGTAAAGAAGTTCCCCCTCACGTTACCCCGAAACCTCTGTCCCCTTAATTCTCATGTCATGCCCTCTTGTTTGAATCATCCCTACCCTCAATGGGAAAAACGTATCCACGTCAACTCTGTCTATCCCTTTCATCATTTTAAAGACCTCAATCAAGTCCCCCCTTAACCTTCTGCGCTCCAAAGAATAAAGACCTAACTTGTTCAACCTTCTCAGTAACATAGTTGCTGGAACCCTGGCAACATTCTAGTAAATCTCCTCTGTACTCTCTCTAAATTGTTGACATCCTTCCTATAACTAGGCGACCAAAATTGTACACCATACTCCAGAATTGGTCTTACCAATGCCTTGTACAATTTTAACATTACTTCCCTACTCCTATATTCAATGCTCTGATTTATAAAGGCCAGCACACCAAAGGCTTTCTTTACCACACTATCTACATGCGATTCCACCTTCAGGGAACTATGCACAGTTATTCCTAGATCCCTCTGTTCCTCAGCATTCCTCAATTCCATACCATTTACCATTTACGTCCTATTTTGATTTGTCCTGCCAAGATGTAGCACTTCACACTTATCAGCATTAAACTCCATCTGCCATCTTTCAGCCCACTTTTCCAAATGGCCCAAATCTCTCTGTAGACTTTGAAAATCTACTTCATTATCCACAACACCACCTATCTTAGTATCATCTGCATACTTACTTATCCAATTTTCCACCCCATCATCCAGATCATGATGTACATGACAAACAACAGTGGACCCAACACAGATCCCTGAGGCACCCCACTGGTCACCGGCTTCCAACCTGACAAACAGCCATCCACCATTACTCTCTGACATCTCCCATTCAGCCACTGTTGAATCCATCTTGCTACTCCGCCATTAACACCCAAAGATTGAACCTTCTTAACCAACCTTCCATGGGGAACCTTGTCAAAGGCCTTACTGAAATCCATATAGACAACATCCACTGCTTTACCCTCATCAATTTCCCTAGTTACCGCTTCAAAACATTCAAGAAGGTTTGTCAAACATGACCTTCCAGGCACAAATCCATGTTGACTGTTCCTGATCAGACCCTGTTTATCCAGATGCTTATATATATTATCTCTAAGTATCCTTTCCATTAATTTGCCCACCACTGACGTCAAACTAATAGGTCTATAATTGCTAGGTTTATTCTTTGAACCCTTTTTAAACAATGGAACAACATGCGCAGTACGCCAATCCTCCGGCACTATTCCCGTTTCTAATGACATTTGAAATATTTCTGTCATAGCTCCTGCTATTTCTACACTAACTTCCCTCAATGTCCTAGGGAATATCCTGTCAGGACCTGGAGACTTATCCACTTTTATATTTTTCAAAAGTGTCAGTACTTCCTCCTCTTTGAATCTCATAGTTTCCATAGCTACTCTACTCTTTCCCCTTAACTCACCGAGTTCAATATCCTTCTCCTTGGTGAATACCGAAGAAAAGAAATTGTTCAATATCTCCCCCATCTCTTTTGGCTCTGCAGATAGCTGTCCATTCTGGTTCTCTAATGGTCCAATTTTATCCCTCGTTATCCTTTTGCTATTAATATAGCTGTAGAAACCCTTTGGGTTTACTTTCACCTTTCTTGCCAAAGCAACCTCATATCTTCTTTTAGCCTTCCTAATTTCTTTCTTTAAGATTCTTTTTACATTCTTATACTCCTCTAGCACCTCATTTACTCCATGCCTCCTATAATTATTGTAGATATCTCTCTTTTTTCGAAACAAGTGTCCAATTTCCCTTGAAAACCATGGCTCTTTCCAATTTTTACTATTTCCTTTCAACCTAACAGGGACATAAAGATTCTGTACTCTTACAATTTCCCCTTTAAATGTCCTCCATTTCTCTTCTACATCCTTCCCATGAAACAAAGTGTCCCAATTCACTCCTGTAAAATCCTTACGCATTCCCTCAAAGTTAGCCTTTCTCCAATCAAAAATCTCTACCCTAGGTCCAGTTCTGACTCTCCATAATTATATTGAAACTAATGGTATTGTGATCACTGGTCCCGAAGTGCTCACCAACGCATACCTCCGTCACCTGACCTGCCTCATTTCCTAACAGGAGGTCCAGCACTGCCCCTTCTCTGGTCGATACCTCTAGGTACTGCTGCAAAAAACTATCCTGCACACATTTTACAAACTCCAAACCATCCAGCCCATTTACAGAATGTGTTTCCCAGTCTATTTTTGGAAAATTGAAAATCCCACAATCACTACCTTGTGCTTACTACTAATATCTGCTATCTCCTTACATATTTGCTCTTCCAATTCACGCTCCCCATTTCGCGGTCTATAATACACCCCTAAAAGTGTTGTTACACCGTTCCCACTTCTCAGTTCCACCCAAATAGCCTCCCTAGACGAGCCCTCTAATCTATCCTGCCAAAGCACTGCTGTAATATCTTCTCTGACAAGCAATGCAACACCTCCCCCTCTGGTCCCTCCAATTCTATCACACCTGAAGCAACAAAATCCTGGAATATTTAGTTTCCAATCACAGCCCTCCTGCAACCATGTTTCACTGATTGCCACAACATCATATTTCCAGGTGTCAATCCAGGCTCTAAGTTCGTCCACCTTACTTACAACGCTCCTAGCATTAAAATATACACATTTTAGAAACCCACCATCCCTTATTCTCGGTCTATTATCTTTTTCATCTTTCTCGCCTACATTTTGGATCCGAGTGCTTCCCTTCTCTGCCTCTTGCCCTACACCCTGACCCCTAGCCCCCTCTACCTGAGTCCCTCCCCCCAGCCTTTCTAGTTTAAAGTCTCCCCAGTAGCCTTTGCAAATCTCCCTGCCAGGATATTGGTCCCCCCTCGGGCTCAAGTGCAACCCGTCCTTTGTGTACAGATCATGCCTTCCCCAAAAGAGGTCCCAGTGATCAAGAAACTTTGAATCCCTGCCCACTGCACCAGTCCCTCAGCCACGCATTTATCCCACCTCATTTCATTCCTACTCCCACTGTCACGCGGCACAGGCAGTAATCCTGAAATCGTTACCCTTTTGGTCCTTCTCCTTAACTTTCCCCCCAACTCCCTAAATTCTCCCTTCAGGACCTCATCACTTTTTTCTGCCTATGTCATTGGTAGCTATGTGTACCACAACATCAGGCTCCTCTCCCTCCCTTATCAGAATCTTTTGTACACGTTCTGACACATGCGAGACCCTGGCACCAGGGAGGCAAACTACCATCCGGGTCTCCCGACTGCGTCTACAGAATCGCCTATCCGACCCCCTAACTATAGAGTCCCCTATTACAATTGCCCTCCTCTTTTTGCTACCCTTCTGAGCATCAGGGCCGGTCTCTGTGCCGGAGGCCCGGCCGCTGTTGGTGCCCCCAGCTAGGCTGTCCCCTCCAATCGTACTCAAACCCGAGTACCTATTTTCCAGGTGTACGGTCACAGGGGTACTCTCTAGCCCCTGCCTCTGCCCCTTGCCCTTCCTAACCGTGACCCACTTGTCTGCCTCCTGTGGTCTGGGAGTGACTACCTCCCTGTAGCTCCTCTCTATTACCTCCTCACTCTCCCTGAGGAGACGGAGGTCATCGAGCTGCTGCTCCAGGTTCCTAACACAGTTCTTTAGGAGCCCCATCTCAACACACCTGGCGCAGATGTGGACGTCTGGAGGGGTATCAGATTCCCTGACCTCCCACATCTGACATCCAGAACAGTACACTGCCCTGGCCTTCATACTGCCCCCCCTACACAGGATACAATATAAAGTACACAACAAACTGCTGGGATCTGACTGCCAATCAGCTGCTTACCCTGGTCCACTTCCCACCAATCAGCGGCTTCCTCAAAAAAAAACCCACTTCTCCAAATGGAATGTTATGGATTTGGGTAAAAACAAGCCCCGCGCTTGATTTTAAAGCTTACCGGTCGGGTGTCGCTCCTCCCCCTCCTCCTCTTCCAACGGCTCCTATGGGCCTCTGAAAGAAAACAAGCCACGCGCTAGATTTTGAAGCTTACCGGTCGGGTGTCGCTCCTCCCCCTCCTCTTCCAACGGCTCCTGTGGGCCTCTGAAAGAAAACAAGCCCCGCGCTAGATTTTGAAGCTTACCGGTCGGGTGTCGCTCCTCCCCCTCCTCCTCTTCCAACGGCTCCTGTGGGCCTCTGAAAGAAAACAAGCCCCGCGCTAGATTTTGAAGCTTACCGGTCGGGTGTCGCTCCTCCCCCTCCTCCTCTTCCAACGGCTCCTGTGGGTATAGATGGGCTTATGGGGTTTGGAGGGGGTTTAGATGGGCATAGAGGAGTTTAGAGGGGTTTTGAGGATTTTTAGGGGTTTTAGAGGGGATTTGAGGTTGTTTAGGGGGGCTTAGAGGGGCTTGTGGGGAGTATAGATGGTTTATAGGTTGTTTACTGGTTTAGAGGGGGGTTTAGAGGGGTTTAGATGAGTTTAGAGTGTGTTGATAGGGTGTTTAAGGGATATATAGGGGGTTTAGATGTGTTTAGAGGGCTTTTAGATGGTATTTGAGGGATTTACATGGGGTTTAGCTGGTTTTTGGAGGGTTTGGAGGTTCGAGGGGTTTAATGGGTTTTATAGTGTGTTTAGAAGGTCGTTGACAGATTTAGAGGGGTTTCAGAGTGGTTTATAGGGGTTGGATGAGGTTTGAGGGGTTTAGAGAGGTGTTGAGGGGTGGTTATAAGGGTTTACTGGGGTTTAGAGGGGTTTACATGGGGTTTACACCAGTTTAGAGGGCTTTAGATGGGTTTAGATGAGGGAGTTTGGAGAGGCTTATGGTTAGAGGCAGTTCAGGGTAGAGTAGAGAGGTTTAGATGAGTGTAGAGGTGTTTAGAGGGGTTTAAATTGACTTACCGGGGTTGAACGTGGTTTAGAGGAGTTTAGACGGGATTCGATGGGGTTAGAGCGGGTTTAGATTGTATCTAGATGGGTTTTGATGGATTTAGATGGGGTTTAGTGGGGATTAGAGGGGTTTACAGGGATTTAGTCATTTAGGGAGGGATAGATGGGTTTAGAGGTGGCGTAGATGGGTTTAGCAGGGATTTGCAGAGGGTTTAGAGCGGTTTACATAGAAACATAGAAAATAGGTGCAGGAGTAGGCCATTCGGCCCTTTGAGTCTGCACCACCATTCAATATGATCATGGCTGATAATCCAACTCAGTATTCTGTACCTGCCTTCTCTCCATACCCCCTGATCCCTTTAGCCACAAGGGCCACATCTAACTCCCTCTTAAATATAGCTAATGAAATGGCCTCAACTACCTTCTGTGGCAAGAATTCCAGAGACTCACCACTCTCTGTGTGAAAAATGTTTTCCTCATCTCGGTCCTAAAGGAATTCCCCCTTATCCTTAGACTGTGACCCCTTGTTCTGGACCTCCCCAACATCGGGAACAATTTTCCTGTATTTGCCTGTCCAACCACTTAAGAATTTTGTATGTTTCTATAAGATCCCCCCTCAGTCTTCTAAATTCTAGCATGTACAAGCCGAGTCTATCCAGTCTTTCTTCATATGAAAGTCCTGACATCCCAGGAATCAGTCTGGTGAAGCTTATCTGTACTCCCTCTATGGCAAGAATGTATTTCCTCAGATTTGGAGGCCACAACTGTACTCAATACTCCAGGTGTGGTCTCACCAAGACCCTGTACAGCTGCAGTAGAACCTCCCTGCTCCTATACACAAATCCTTTTGCTATGAATGCTCACATACCATTCGCTTTTTTTTGTAAAATATTTTTATTAGAAGTAAATACATATTAAGAAGGAATAACATAAAATCAAAAAGAAGAAACATATTATTCGTCATACATTCTTAATATTTTTAAAGTTTGCAGTCATTCTTATTTATACCTCTAATCTTTTTATTATTTTATAACAGAAAGAAGATAGTAAAGAGAAATAATAAAGAGAAATAAAATAGAAGTAGAAAATCGATAATATGAGTGGAATATTAAGCAGGTTATTCTTCATTGGAGACATTTATATATCCGTGGTAAAACTTTAAATTGTATATTGCATTTAATATATATGTTGTTCTTCATCTATTCCTTCAATTTTCCTATTTCTAAAAGTCAGGCTTTCCTTGAACCAGACTTTCCCTCACCCCTTGATCCATCTTTAAATATTCAATAAATGGTATGCCACCATATCTATATATTTTCTCTCGAGCTAATTGAACAATCCTAGTTTGGTTGCATATTTTAATATTAACTGCCCCATAAAAGGCAATGGACAAGCTCTTAAAAGTAACTATTCAGTTTCTTAAAAAAAAAATTTAAGGAAATATAGATCAGTGAAACGGGTATAATAATACTGGTTGTCGCAAACGACAACCTTGTCTACAGCCTGAATAAATTACATTTCGTTGATAACGTTTGATTTGTTAATATTCTAGTTGTTGGCTTGGGTAGGGGAAAAGTTTCCATAACCGGACCATTTCTGATCAAAAGCTTTCTCTGCGTCAAAATCTTAATATTTCTTTTCGAGTATTTTTACCAATTATTAAAATCCCGTTTGATCTGAATGAATTACTTTATTAATCACTGTATTTAGTCTTTGTGCTAGTATTTTGGTTAATAGTTTTTGATCAGTATTTAAAAGAGCTATGGCTCTATACGACCCTGGATCATCCAGATCTTTATCTGAGTTGGGTATGTGCGTTATAATAGATTCATTTAATGTTACTGGTAACTTCTGTTGTGCGTAAATGTATTCATAAAGTGTCTTCAAACATGGTGCTATCATATCATAGAATGTTTTAATAAATTCTGATCCAATACCATCCGGTCCTGGGGTTTTACCATTTTTAATGACTTAATAGATTCTTCGATTTCTTTAGTAGTTATTTCAACATTTAGTGATTCTCTATTTTCTGAATCCAGTCCTTTTAGATTACAATTTTAAAAAAAAATGTTTCTATTCCTGTCCGATTTTCTGAAGTTTTGGCTGAATATAAATTTTTATAATATTGCAAAAATCTCTCATTGATATCTTTAGTTTGTACTAGTAATTCACCTTTGTCTGATTTAATCCTATGGATTAATTTTTCTCCCTCCAATTTTCGTAATTGATGAGCCAATAATGTTTGTGGCTTATCTCTGAACTCAAATTGTATTTGTTTAGTATATTGGTAGAGTTTTACAACTTGGTCTGACTGTATTTTATTTAATTTATATTTCAATGCAAAGATTTTATTATGTTTTATCATGGTTGGGTTAGCAGTGTTTTCTGTGTCTAATTGTTTGATCTCCTTTTCCAATGCCTGTTCCCTCTGATTCTCTTTATTAAAAAATGTTTGAGAGGATATCATAATTCCCCGAACATACGCTTTAAAAGTTTCCCATAGTAGGGATGAAGGTATTTCTGGCTTATCATTTATTTCAAAGAAAATCTTAATCTGTTGTTATGTTAAAAAATAGAGAGAGTACAGAGGAGATTTACTAGTATGTTGCCAGGGTTCCAGCAACTATGTTACAGAGAAAGGTTGAACAAGTTAGGTCTTTATTCTTTGGAGCACAGAAGGTTAAGGGGGGACTTGATTGAGGTCTTTAAAATGATGAAAGGGATAGACAGAGTTAACGTGGATACGTTTTTCCCATTGAGGGTAGGGAAGATTCAAACAAGAGGGCATGACATGAGAATTAAGGGACAGAAGTTTCGGGGTAACGTGAAGGGGAACTTCTTTACTCTGTGGCTGTGTGGAATGAGCTTCCAGCAGAAGTGGTGGAGGCAGGATCGATTTTAACATTTAAGAGTAAAGTGGATAGGTATATGGACGTGAAGGGAATGGAGGGGTATGGTCTGAGTGCAGGTAGATGGGACTAGGGGAAAACAAATGGTCGGCACGGACTGGAAGGGCCGAGAGGGCCTGTTTCCGTGCTGTAATTGTTATATGGTTATATGGTTATATGTATTCTTGAGTTATTTTGTCTTTTAAAATTTGTGGGTTACATCTCCATTGTCCCTGTTCCGTTTTACCAGTTATTTTTATCATACATGGTGCATGATCTGAAAATTATAATATTATGATATTTTGAATTATAAGTGAGTGGGATAAGTTTTAAATCTACCAAAAAATAATCTATTCTTAAATAAGTTTTATGCACAGGTGAGTAAAATGATTCTTCTCGTCCAGCTGGGTTTTGCATTCTCCAAACATCTTTAATATTTCTAATATCTATGTATGCATTTATTAGATCACTGGAATGCGATTTAATTATCCGTTGTTTTGATGATCTATCATCAAAATCATCGATAAGGATCTAGTGTACAATTTAAATCTCCTCCAATTATTAGGTTGTGTTGTGATAATTCTTGGATAGTATTAATTTTTTTTTTTTAAACAGTGGGCTGTCAAAATTTGGGCCATATACATTGACAAAAATCATTTTTTGTGTGTATAATTCTCCTATTACAATAATATATCTACCATCACTATCAGTTATAGTTGTAGTATGTTTAAATGAAGTGCCTTTACAAATTAATATTGCTACACCTCTAGATTTGTGTGTGAAAGAAGAATGATACACTTTGTCAATCCATTTAGCCTTTAATCTATGTTCTGCCTCTTTTTTTTAGATGTGTCTCTTGGATGAATGCCACATCTAAAGTGCTTTTAAATGTGCTCTTAATTTAAACTTCTCTTAATTGGTTTGTTAATACCTTTAACATTCCAGCTACAAAATGTTATTCCTCCATTCCCCATATTCGTTTGTAAGTCTTGCATCTTTTACCTAAAGGGATATATAAAAGGGCAAATGGTTCAGCTCGACATATCCGACTTTACACCCGAACTCCGAATAGATGACTTTCAAGACCCTTGGGTATCTCTCACGTATATACCTCCTTTGTATTAATTTATAACTCCATTCAAATATAAAATAATAACAAGAAATAATATTTTAAAAAAGGATAGATTAAGAGATTAATAGGGTGCACAAAGAGAGAAGAAACTACATCCAATATTGGTGTAGTTAGTGTTAGCCATACTACCATGGCTAGCAATCTATAGACGTCTGTAGTCGATGTTACAAACTTATCCATCTCCATGGTTCATTAAAATTGTTATTCCATAAAAATATTTAACCGGGAGTATTAAACTCTGATGTGTACAAGATCCATCGGTGAAGTATATGATAATATCTATACTTTATACATATTAAAAGATATAAGAAGAAAAAATAAAATAATAATAATTTTTTTTTTTAAAGGGAAGGAAAATATAGAAAAAAATAAAAATAAAAAGTACCAGGGGGATAAATCAAGTCAAACTTTATATTTTGAGAGGCCCACAGGAACCGTTGGAAGAGAAGGAGGGGGAGGAGCGACACCCGACCGGTAAGGTTTAAAATCAAGCACGTGGCTTGTTTTTTCAGAGGCCCACAGGAGCCGTTGGAAGAGGAGGAGGGGGAGGAGCGACACCCGACCGGTAAGGTTTAAAATCAAGCGCGGGGCTTGTTTTTTCAGAGGCCCACAGGAGCCGTTGGAATAGAAGAAGGGGGAGGAACGACACCCGACCGGTAAGGTTTAAAATCAAGCGCGGGGCTTGTTTTTTCAGAGGCCCACAGGAGCCATTGGAAGAGAAGGAGGGGGACGAGCGACACCTGACCGGTAAGGTTTAAAATCAAGTGCGGGGCTTGTTTTTACCTAAATCCATAACATTCCATTCAGAGAAGTGTTTTTTTTTAGGAAGCCGCTAATTGGTGGGATGTGGACTAGGGTAAGCAGCTGATTGGTGGGAAGTGGACTAGGGAAAGCAGCTGTTTGGCAGTCAGATCCCAGCAGTTTGTTGTGTACTTTGTATTGTGTTGATACTGTATCCTGTGTAAGGGGGGCAGTATGAAGGCCAGGGCAGTGTACTGTTCTGGATGTCAGATGTGGGAGGTCAGGGAATCTGATAGCCCTCCAGACATCCACATCTGTGCCAGGTGTGTCGAGATGGGGCTCCTAAAGGATCGTGTTAGGAAACTGGAGCAGCGGCCCGATGACCTCCGTCTGGTCAGGGAGAGTGAGGAGGTCATAGAGAGGAGCTACAGGGAGGCAGTCGCTCCCAGACCACAGGAGGCAAGCCAAGTGGGTCACGGTTAGGAAGGGCAAGAGGCAGGGGCTAGAGAGTACCCCTGTGACTGTACAACTGGAAAATAGGTACTCCGGTTCGAGTACAATGGGGGGGGGGGGGGGAAGAGACAGTCTACCTGGGGGCAGCAACACCGGCCGGATCTCCATCACAGAGACCGGCCCTGATGCTCAGAAGGGTAGCAAAAAGAGGAGGGCAATTGTAATAGGGGACTCTATAGTTAGGGGGTCGGATGGGCGATTCTGTGGAAGCAGTCGGGAAACCCGGATGGTAGTTTGCCTCCCTGGTGCCAGGGTCTCGCACGTGTCGGAACGTGTCCAAAATATTCTGAAAAGGGAGGGAGAGGAGCCTGATGTTGTGGTACACATAGGTACCAATGACATAGGCAGAAAAAGAGATGAGGTCCTGAAGGGAGAATTTAGGGAGTTGGGGGGAAAGTTAAGGAGAAGGACCAAAAGGGTAACGATATCAGGATTACTGCCTGTGCCACATGACAGTGAGAGTAGGAATGGAATGAGGTGGAGGATAAATGCATGGCTGAGGGACTGGTGTAGTGGGCAGGGATTCAAGTTTCTTGATCACTGGGACCTCTTTTGGGGAAGGCAGGATCTGTACAAAAAGGATGGGTTGCACTTGAACCTGAGGGGGACCAATATCCTGGCAGGGAGATTTGCAAAGGCTACTGGGGAGACTTTAAATTAGAAAGGCTGGGGGGGGGGGGACTCGGGTAGAGGGGGCTAGGGGACAGGGTGTGGGGCAAGAGGCAGAGAAGGGAAGCACTCGGACCCAAAATGTAGGCGAGAAAGAGGAAAAAGATAATAGACAGAGAATAAGGGATGGTGGATTTATAAAATGTGTATATTTTAATGCTAGGAGCATTGTAAGAAAGGTGGATGAACTTAGAGCTTGGATTGACACCTGGAAATATGATGTTGTGGCAATCAGTGAAACATGGTTGCAGGACGGCTGTGATTGGAAACTAAATATTCCAGGATTTCGTTGCTTCAGGTGTGATAGAATTGGAGGGACCAGAGGTGGAGGTGTTGCATTGCTTGTCAGAGAGGATATTACAGCAGTGCTTTGGCAGGATAGATTAGAGGGCTCAAATAGGGAGGCTATTTGGGTGGAACTGAGAAGTGGGAACGGTGTAGCAACACTTTTAGGGGTGTATTACAGACCGACAAATGGGGAGCGAGAATGGGAAGCGCAAATATGTAAGGAGATAGCAGATATTAGTAGTAAGCACAAGGTAGTGATTGTGGGAGATTTCAATTTTCCAAAAATAGACTGGGAAACACATTCTTTAAATGGGCTGGATGGTTTGGAGTTTGTAAAATGTGTGCAGGATAGTTTTTTGCAGCAGTACATAGAGGTATCGACCAGAGAAGGGGCAGTGCTGGACCTCCCTGTTAGGAAATGAGGCTGGTCAGGTGACGGAGGTATGCGTTGGTGAGCACTTCGGGACCAGTGATCACAATACCATTAGTTTCAATATAATTATGGAGAGAGTCAGAACTGGACCTAGGGTGGAGATTTTTGATTGGAGAAAGGCTTACTTTGAGGGAATGCGTAAGGATTTAAAAGGAGTGAATTGGGACACTCTGTGTTATGGGAAGGATGTAGAAGAGAAATGGAGGACATTTAAAGGGGAAATTGTAAGAGTACAGAATCTTTATGGAGTAAATGAGGTGCTAGAGGAGTATAAAGAATGTAAAAAGAATCTTAAAAAAGAAATTAGGAAGGCTAAAAGAAGATATGAGGTTGCTTTGGCAAGAAAGGTGAAAGTAAACCCAAAGGGTTTCTACAGCTATATTAATAGCAAAAGGATAACGAGGGATAAAATTGGACCATTAGAGAACCAGAATGGACAGCTATCTGCAGAGCCAAAAGAGATGGGGGAGATATTGAACAATTTCTTTTCTTCGGTATTCACCAAGGAGAAGGATATTGAACTTGGTGAGTTAAGGGGAAAGAGTAGAGTAGCTATGGAAACTATGAGATTCAAAGAGGAGGGAAGTACTGACACTTTTGAAAAATATAAAAGTGGATAAGTCTCCAGGTCCTGACAGGATATTCCCTAGGACATTGAGGGAAGTTAGTGTAGAAATAGCAGGAGCTATGACAGAAATATTTCAAATGTCATTAGAAACGGGAATAGTGCCGGAGGATTGGCGTACTGCGCATGTTGTTCCATTGTTTAAAAAGGGTTCAAAGAATAAACCTAGCAATTATAGACCTATTAGTTTGACGTCAGTGGTGGGCAAATTAATGGAAAGGATACTTAGAGATAATATATATAAGCATCTGGATAAACAGGGTCTGATCAGGAACAGTCAACATGGATTTGTGCCTGGGAGGTCATGTTTGACAAACCTTCTTGAATTTTTTGAAGCGGTAACTAGGGAAATTGATGAGGGTAAAGCAGTGGATGTTGTCTATATGGATTTCAGTAAGGCCTTTGACAAGGTTCCCAATGGAAGGTTGGTTAAGAAGGTTCAATCTTTGGGTGTTAATGGCGGAGTAGCAAGATGGATTCAACAGTGTCTGAATGGGAGATGTCAGAGAGTAATGGTGGATGGCTGTTTGTCAGGTTGGAAGCCGGTGACCAGTGGGGTGCCTCAGGGATCTGTGTTGGGTCCACTGTTGTTTGTCATGTACATCAATGATCTGGATGATGTGGTGGAAAATTGGATAAGTAAGTATGCAGATGATACTAAGATAGGTGGTGTTGTGGATAATGAAGTAGATTTTCAAAGTCTACAGAGAGATTTGGGCCATTTGGAAAAGTGGGCTGAAAGATGGCAGATGGAGTTTAATGCTGATAATTGTGAAGTGCTACATCTTGGCAGGACAAATCAAAATAGGACGTACATGGTAAATGGTAGGGAATTGAGGAATGCTGTGGAACAGAGGGATCTAGGAATAACTGTGCATAGTTCCCTGAAGGTGGAATCGCATGTAGATAGGGTGGTAAAGAAAGCCTTTGGTGTGCTGGCCTTTATAAATCAGAGCATTGAATATAGGAGTAGGGAAGTAATGTTAAAATTGTACAAGGCATTGGTAAGACCAATTCTGGAGTATGGTGTACAATTTTGGTCGCCTAGTTATAGGAAGGATGTCAACAAAATAGAGAGAGTACAGAGGAGATTTACTAGAATGTTGCCAGGGTTCCAGCAACTATGTTACAGAGAAAGGTTGAACAAGTTAGGTCTTTATTCTTTGGAGCGCAGAAGGTTAAGGGGGACTTGATTGAGGTCTTTAAAATGATGAAAGGGATAGACAGAGTTGACGTGGATACTTTTTTCCCATTGAGGGTAGGGAAGTTTCAAACAAGAGGGCATGACATGAGAATTAAGGGACAGAGGTTTCGGGGTAACGTGAGGGGGAACTTCTTTACTCAGAGGGTGGTGGCTGTGTGGAATCAGCTTCCAGCAGAAGTGGTGGAGGCAGGATCGATTTTAACATTTAAGAGTAAAGTGGATAGGTATATGGACGTGAAGGGAATGGAGGGGTATGGTCTGAGTGCAGGTAGATGGGACTAGGGGAAAACAAATGGTCGGCACGGACTGGAAGGGCCGAGAGGGCCTGTTTCCGTGCTGTAATTGTTATATGGTTATATGGTTATATGTCCCTGTTAGGGTGAAAGGAAATAGTAAAAATTGGAAAGAGCCATGGTTTTCAAGGGAAATTGGACACTTGTTTCGAAAAAAGAGAGAGATCTACAATAATTATAGGAGATATGGAGTAAATGAGGTGCTAGAGGAGTATAAAGAATGTAAAAAGAATCTTAAGAAAGAAATTAGGAAGGCTAAAAGAAGATATGAGGTTGCTTTGGCAAGAAAGGTGAAAGTAAATCCAAAGGGTTTCTACAGCTATATTAATAGCAAAAGGATAACGAGGGATAAAATTGGACCATTAGAGAGACAGAATGGACAGCTATCTGCAGAGCCAAAAGAGATGGGGGAGATATTGAACAATTTCTTTTCTTCGGTATTCACCAAGGAGAAGGATATTGAACTATGTGAAGTAAGGAAAAAAAGTAGAGTAGCTATGGAAACTATGAGATTCAAAGAGGAGGAAGTACTGACACTTTTGAAAAATATAAAAGTGGATAAATCTCCAGGTCCTGATAGGATATTCCCTAGGACATTGAAGGAAGTTAGTGTAGAAACAGCAGGAGCTATGACAGAAATATTTCAAATGTCATTAGAAACGGGAATACGCCGGAGGATTGGCGTACTGTGCATGTTGTTCCATCGTTTAAAAAGGGTTCAAAGAATAAACCTAGCAATTATAGACCTATTAGTTTGACGTCAGTGGTGGGCAAATTAATGGAAAGGATACTTAGAGATAATATATATAGGCATCTGGATAAACAGGGTATGATCAGGAACAGCCAACATGGATTTGTGCCTGGAAGGTCATGTTTGACAAACCTTCTTGAATTTTTGGAAGCGGTTACTAGGGAAATGGATGAGGGTAAAGCAGTGGATGTTGTCTATATGGATTTCAGTAAGGCCTTTGACAAGGTTCCCCATGGAAGGTTGGTTAAGAAGGTTCAGTCTTTGGGTGTTAATGGTGGAGTAGCAAGATGGATTCAACAGTGGCTGAATGGGAGATGTCAGAGAGTAATGGTGGATGGCTGTTTGTCAGGTTGGAAGCCGGTGACCAGTGGGGTGCCTCAAGGATCTGTGTTGGGTCCACTGTTGTTTGTCATGTACATCAATGATCTGGATGATGGGGTGGAAAATTGGATAAGTAAGTATGCAGATGATACTAAGATAGGTGGTGTTGTGGATAATGAAGTAGATTTTCAAAGTCTACAGAGAGATTTGGGCCATATGGAAAAGTGGGCTGAAAGATGGCAGATGGAGTTTAATGCTAATAAGTGTGAAGTGTAAAAACAGGAAAGCAGACTATTATTTAAATGGTGGCCGATTAGGAAAAGGGGAGATGCAGCGAGACCTGGGTGTCATGGTATACCAGTCATTGAAAGTAGGCATGCAGGTGCAGCAGGCAGTGAAAAAAGCGAATGGTATGTTAGATTTCATAGCAAAAGGATTTGAGTACAGGAGCAGGGAGGTTCTACTTCAGTTGTACAGGGTCTTGGTGAGACCACACCTGGAGTATTGCGTGCAGTTTTGGTCTCCAAATCTGAGGAAGGACATTATTGCCATAGAGGGAGTGCAGAGAAGGTTCACCAGACTGATTCCTGGGATGTCAGGACTGTCTTATGAAGAAAGACTGGATAGACTCGGTTTATACTCTCTGGAATTTAGGAGATTAAGAGGGGATCTTATAGAAACTTACAAAATTCTTAAGGGGTTGGACAGGCTAGATGCAGGAAGATTGTTCCCGATGTTGGGGAAGTCCAGGACAAGGGGTCACAGCTTAAGGATAAGGGGGAAATCCTTTAAGACCGAGATGAGAAAGACTTTTTTCACACAGAGAGTGGTGAGTCTCTGGAACTCTCTGCCACAGAGGGTAGTTGAGGGCAGTTCATTGGCTATATTTAAGAGTGAGTTGGATGTGGCCCTTGTGGCTAAGGGGATCAGAGGGTATGGAGAGAAGGCAGGTACGGGATACTGAGTTGGATGATCAGCCATGATCATATTGAATGGCGGTGCAGGCTCGAAGGGCTGAATGGCCTACTCCTGCACCTAATTTCTATGTTTCTATGTTTCTATGTTTCTAAGTGCTACATCTTGGCAGGACAAATCAAAATAGGACGTACATGGTAAATGGTAGGGAATTGAGGAATGTTGTGGAACAGAGATCTTGGAATAACTGTGCATAGTTCCCCGAAGGTGGAATCGCATGTAGATGGGGTGTTAAAGAAAGCCTGTGGTGTGCTGGCCTTTATAAATCAGAGCATTGAATATAGGAGCAGGGAAGTAATGTTAAAATTGTACAAGGCATTGATGAGACCAATTCTGGAGTATGGTGTACAATTTTGGTCGCCTAATTATAGGAAGGATGTCAACAAAATAGAGAGAGTACAGAGGAGATTTACTAGAATGTTGCCTGGGATCCAGCAACTATGTTACAGAGAAAGGTTGAACAAGTTAGGTCTTTATTCTTTGGAGCGCAGAAGGTTAAGGGGGGACTTGATTGAGGTCTTTAAAATGATGAAAGGGATAGACAGAGTTGACGTGGATAAGCTTTTCCCATGAAGGGTAGGGAAGATTCAAACAAGAGGGCATGACATGCGAATTAAGGGACGGAAGTTTAGGGGTAACGTGAGGGGGAACTTCTTTACTCAGAGGGTGGTGGCTGTGTGGAATGAGCTTCCAGCAGAAGTGGTGGAGGCAGGATCGATTTTAACATTTAAAAGTAAAGTGGATAGGTATATGGACGGGAAGGGAATGGAGGGGTATGGTCTGAGTGCAGGTAGATGGGACTAGGGGAAAACAAATGGTCGGCACGGACTGGAAGGGCCGAGAGGGCCTGTTTCCGTGCTGTAATTGTTATATGGTTATATGGTTAAACAGTTGCGGCCCCAACACCGAGCCTTGCGGCTCTCCACTCGCCACTGCCTGCCATTCTGAAAAGGACCTGTTCACTCCTGCTCTTTGCTTCCAGTCTGCCAATCAATTTTCTATCCATGTCAACACCCTACCCCCAATATCATGTGCTCTAATTTTAGTCACCAGTCTCCCGTGCGGGACCTTATCAAAGGCTTTCTGAAAGTCTAGATACACTACATCCACTGGCTCCCCTTCATCCACTTTACTTGCCACATCCTCAAAAAATTCCAGATGGGTTTAGAGGGGTTAGAGGGATTTAGATGGGATAGATGTGTTCAGCGGGGTTCGGATGTGTTTTAGAGGGGTTTACATAGGTTTAGAGGGGTTCAGAGGAGGTTAGAGATTAAGAAGAAACTGCAGATGCTGGAAAATCGAAGGTAGACAAAAGTGCTGGAGAAACTCAGAGGGTGCAGCAGCATTTATGGAGCGAAGGAAAAAGGCAACGCTTAAAGGTTTATTTAAATGGGTTTAGAGGGGTTTAGATGGGTTTTTCGGGTTAAAAAGGCTTCAGAGGGATTCAGAGGGGGTTAGAGTGGTTTAGAGGGGTTCATAGTGGTTCAAGAGAGTTTTTACTTGTTTAGAAGTGTTTAGAGGGGTTAGAGGGGTGTAGAGCGATTCAGGGAGGTTGAGAGGGGTTTGGAGGTGTTTAAAGGGATTTAGAGGGGGTTTGAGGTTAGATGGGGTTTGGAGGAATTTCTAGGGGTTTCGAGGCGTCTCGAGGTGTTTAGAGCAGTCTCGAGGGTTTTCAACGAATTTAGAGTGGTTTAGAACTGTTCAGATGGGTTCAGAGAAGTTTCGAGGGGTTTAGAGTGGATGTAGAGGTGTTTAGAGGGGTTCAGATGGCTTTAGAGGGGGGTTAGAGGTATGAAGAGGGGTCTAGAGGGATTCGGAGGTGTTCGGAGGGGTTTAGCGGCGTTTAGAGGTGTTCAGATATGTTTTGAATGGTTTCGATGATTTTGGGGGGTTCCGCGGGGATTGGAGGGGTATAGAAACATAGAAACATAGAAAATAGGTGCAGGAGTAGGCCATTCGGCCCTTTGAGCCTGCACTGCCATTCAATATGATCATGGCTGATCATCCAACTCAGAAACCCTTCTTCAAACTGATGTGGGGTGGGGTGGGCGGGTGGGGAGATTAAAGTAGAAAGGAAGAGGAGGAGCCAGAGGGCTGAGGGAGAGCTGAGAAGGGGAGGAGACAGCAAGGGCTACTGGAAATTGATGAAGTCAATGATTATGCCATTAGGGTGCAAACTGCCCAAGCGGAATATGAGGTGCTGTTCCTCCAATTTCCGGTGGTGCTCACTTTGGCCATGGAGAAGGCCCAGGACAGAAAGGACAGATTCGGAATGGGAGGGGAAGTGCTGAGCCACAGGGAGATCAGGTTGGTTAATGCGGAGGTGAAACGATCATCAAGCCTACGCTTGGTCTCACCGATGTAGATCAGCTGACATCTAGAGCAGCGGATGCAAAAGATGAGAATGAAGATGATGTCCTCTTCCTTTCTACTTTAATCTCCCCACCCGCCCACCCCACCCCACATCAGTCTGTCGCACCTGGAACAACTGCTTGGGTCCTTGAATGGAGTCAAGGGGGGAGGTAAAGCGACAAGTGTAACATCTCTTGCGGTTGCAAGGGAAAGTGCCTGGGGAAGGGGTGGAGTGGGAGGGAAGGGAAGAATTGACCAGGGAGTTATGGACGGAGCGGTCATTGTGAAAAGCAGACGGGGGAGATGGGAAGATGTCGCGAGTGGTGGGGTCACGTTGGAGGTGGCGAGAATGACGGAGGACTATTTGTTGTATGTGACGGTTAGTGGGGTGAAAGGTGAGGACTAGGGGGACTCTGCCCTTGTTACGAGTGGGGGGATGGGGAGAGAGAGAGCACTGTTACGGGGTAAGGAAGAGAACCTGGTGAGAGCCTCGTCTATAGTAGGGGAGGGGAATCCCTGTTCGCTGAAGAATGAGACATTTGTGATGCCCTGGTGTGAAGAAACCTCATCCTGGGAGCAGATGTGGGGTAGACGAAGGAATTGGGAGTAGGGGATGGAGTCCTTACAGGAAGCAGGGTGGGAAGAAGTGTCGTCTAGATAACCATGGGAGTCAATGGGGTTATAAGTTTAGGAGTTTAGATGGGGTTAGAGGGGTTCATATGGGTTTACAGGGTTTAGGTTTCGAGGTGTTTAGAGGGCTTTGGAGGACTTTCGAGGAGTTCAGAGAGGTTCAGAGGGTGTTGGAGGGATTTAAATGGGTTTAGAGGTATTCAGAGGTGTTCAAAAGGGTTGAGATGGGTTCAGAGGGGTTTAGAAAGGTTGAGAGGGGTTTAGAGGATTTCAGATGGCTTTAGAGGGGACTGGCGAGATGACAATGGATCTAGAGGGATTCCGAGGGGTTCGGAGGGGTTTAGAGGTGTTTGGTGGGGTTTAGAAAGGTTTAGATGGGTTCCGAGCAGTTCAGCGTGGTTTACAAGGGTTAAGAGGCGTTCAGACTGGTATGGAGTCATTTAAAGGGGTTTAGAGGGGGTTAAAAGCGTTCAGAGCGATTCAGATGGGTTTAGAGGGGGTTAGAATGATTTAGAGGGGTTCATAGTGGTCCTGGGGAGTTTAGACTGGTTTAGAGGGGTTCAGAGAGGTTCTAAAGTCTAGAGGGGTATGGAGGGGTTTAAAGGGGTTTGGATGGTTTCAGAGGCGTTCACAGGGGAGTTTAAAGGCGTTTAGATGGCTTTTAGAGGGGTTCAGAGGGGGTTCAGAGCTATTTAAAGTGGTTTAGAGGGGTCAGATTAGTTCGGGAGAGTTTAGAGGAGTTTAGATGGGTGATTAGGGATTTAGAGGGGTTCAGAGTGTTTCACATGGGATTGGAAGGGTTTTAGAGGGGGTGAGAGGGGGTTAGAGAGGTTCCGAGGGGTTCAGAGGGCTATAACGGGGTTTAGTGGGGTTTAGAGGACTTTAATGTGGTTCAGAGTAGTCCAGAGGGGTTTAGATGGGTTTAGAGGTGATTAGAGGGGTTCAGATGGGTTCGGAGGGGTTTAGAGGTGATTAGAGGGGTTCAGATGGGTTTGGAGGGGGTTAGTGTTTAGTAGGTGTTTAGAGGATCTAGAGGGGTTTAGACGTGTTCGGAGGGTTTCACAGGGGATTGGCATGGTTTTAGAGGGGTTTTGAGAGATTCCGAGGGGTTCAGTGGCGTATAGAGGGATTTAGTGAGGTTTAGAGGGCTTTAGTGTGGTTCAGAATGGTCCAGAGGGGTTTAGATGTCTTGAGCTCCAGCTCCAGTTCCAGCTCCAGCTCAATGCCCGACTACCTCCAGCTCCATCCCCAGCTCCATCTCGTGTTCCATCTCCAGTTCCAGCTCTACTCCATCTCCAGCTCAGTCTCCAACTCTAGCTTCATCTCCAGCACCATCTAATGCTCCAACTCAATCGCCAGCTCTAGCTCCATCTCGAGCTCCTTCCCCAGCTCCAGATCCAGGTCCAGATCCAACTCTAACTCCATCTCCAGCTCAATCTCCAGCACTAGCGCTAGCTGCATCTCCAGCTCTAGCTCTAGCTCCAGCTCCAGCTCCAGCTCCAGCTCCAGCTCCAGCTCCAGCTCCAGCTCCAGCTCCAGCTCCAGCTCCAGCTCCTGCTCCAGCTCCAGCTCCAGCTCCAGCTCCAGCTCCAGCTCCAGCTCCAGCTCCAGCTCCAGCTCCAGCTCCAGCTCCAGCTCTAGCTCTAGCTCTAGCTCTAGCTCTAGCTCCAGCTCCAGCTCCAGCTCTAGCTCTAGCTCTAGCTCTAGCTCTAGCTCTAGCTCCAGCTCCACCTCCACCTCCACCTCCACCTCCACCTCCACAAATTGGACATCTATTCATTCCAAACAAAAAGGTGTGGGTGTACAAGCAGATATCCAAACAAGCAAAAAATGGATGAAGTTGGATCACCCTTGATTTACTCACATTCACATGTGCAGTATAGACTTTTTAATGGGACACTTCGTTACGGTCTAACAACAGATTTCCATAGGATACTTTAAGGCATGCATCGACCTCAAAGATGCATACTATTCAGTCTCCATTCACAGGGTTCACTGGAGATATTTGAAATTTAGCTGGATGGGCAACGATAGCAGTTAAAGCATTGCAAAATGGGCTAACTTCAGCTCCCAGGTTGTTTACCAAATTACCAAGCAAGTGCTTGGGCTGCTCAAAGCTCGAAAATACATATTTATGGCCTATCTGGATGATATTCTAAACGTCGAATCTTGCTAAATTAGCTGTTTCAGCCGCAAACCTAATTTTGAGAAATTGGGGTTTCTCATCCATCCAGTTAAAATTAAGTTGATACCAACTAGAGTTATAGATTGCGATTTACCTTTAACTCTATTAATTGTCTGTGACTCTGTACCCTGGGGCAAGAGATATAATTAATGGAAGCTTGTAACTATCTTGTTGTTTATTCATCAAGCGGCCAGTGTAATTGGCAATTTAGTGGCTGTTTTTCAGCTGCGTAATTGCATTATCAGAACTTACATCGTGCAAAGGAGCAAGCTCCCAAGTACCATGTAGGTTATTGTTAACAGATCTATGCTATTAACAGCTGAAGCTACAAGTCATAGAAACATAGAAATTAGATACAGGAGCAGGCCATTCGGCCCTTCGAGCCTGCACCGCCATGGCTGATCATCAAATGATGGACAAACCGTATTCAGCATTGCTCCAGTACTTTTGATCATTGAACCTTCAGTTATGTTACAAACTGATGCCAGTTCTTAAAGATGGGAAAGTACTATCCCATCTCTAGTCACAGAGGCGGTTGGGATGTGCATGAGTTACCAATCCTTCAGTTATGTGGTATCAACTACCTAAAATCACTAGGTGCATTCTATGGGTTAAAGGCTTATTATGCGAATATGCATACCTGCACGCTCACCAACAAGTTGACACTACGGTGGTGGCATATATTAATCACATGGGTTTAATCAAGCTAATATCCTGTGATAGTTTACCTAACCTCATTTGGCGCTGGTGTATCATCACGTAAATCAATGACAACACAGAATGGATGTTGGATCACAAACTATTTAATTACATTGTGGATGGATGGAACACCAAATATCAATTTGTTTGCATCTAGTCTCAATCAACAGTTGCAAAAATATCTGGCATGGGCCATTCTCAGGGGCAGTGGTGATGGAGGCATTCTCGCTACACTGGGGAGGAATGTTCATTATGTCTTTCCTCCATTTTGCCTCATCAGTCGGTGCTTGCTTAAAAACCAGCAAGACTCCGCCTCAGGCTTTGATAGTGCCTGACTGGCCTACACAGCCATTGGGTCCACTCATACAGCGAATGACAACAGAGCCTTTTATGGCTGTTCCCAAATGCAGAAATCTGCTGGTTTACCCCGTGGCTGTGGAGAACCATCCTCTGCATGAGCGGATAATATAGTTGGGTTGCAGACTTTGAGAAGACCATTCCTGGGGTACGTCTGTCAGGTTGTACGGTCGATGTAATCGCTGCGGCCTGAAGAGGTAGTACCAAGAAACAGTACATCTCCTATATCAACGAATGTAAGTGTCCTAATTACAGTCCAATACACGGTACGTATTACAGATGTCTTGGGTTTCCTCTCAAAGCTATATTTCACGAGAGATGGAGTTATAGTGCTATAAATTGTGCCAAAAGTGCCTTGTCACCATACTTTCTGCTGCGGTCAGGACACCACGCTCTCGGGTCTCGACCTCTGATATCAAGGAAGGGTATCTTCAACTCAAATTCCCCCAGGGCCAGGTACTCGGAGATATGGGATGTTATGTCCTGCTGATGCTGCATCGCCGGTGGGCTCCAGCTACATTCCTGTCCTCGGTCTAAATCACTTACAAAGTGGTTATCCTCATGGCGCTGGGTTCAGCGCAACGGGTCCACTCATTGCATAAGCTACGACTGGACAGGATGGTTACAGCTGCAAATAATATGGTACTTATGTTCATGACTTAGTCTTGCAGAATAGACCGGGGGCGTCAGGTCTCAAACTAGTTTCATGGCATACCCCATGGACAAGCGACTGCAGGATGGTCAAACAAGCGAATTTCCAAATGTGTTATAACAAACCCGTTGCCAGACCGGGGGTATTTGTCAACAATATTTTTAGGTTCTATTTTTTAATTCCTCCTGGATGAGTGGGATTACTATAATTATCATTTTGTCATTAAAAAGCATCAGCATGTTTAAATCTATGTCATGCTTTATTAAATTTCGCTCATCCCTCGACTCAAATCTTACCATATTCAGTTTCAATTGATTCAGTGTGTGACGCATGGACTCGTTTCCATGGCATGAAATCGCAGAGCTTTGAAATCTTCAGTCACTCACGTGACTCCGAAGTAAAATAGTAAGATTAAACGAGAGCTTACCAGTTTGAAGTTTGATCTTTATTTTATGAGGAAATACGATGAGGGATTACGTGCCCTCCACTCCCAACCCTCTCTCATAAAGGTCAACTGGTAGTTCTAGTCTCTCGAATCTTACTATATTCAGTTCAACAACTGTTATCTGTGATTTCACACCGCTGCTTTGAAGATTGACGCGCATGCAGGCTGGCGGGTTCTTCACGTAATCCCTCATCGTAACTCCTCATAAAATAAAGATCAAACTTCAAACTGGTAAGTTTTCATTCAATCTTACTTCTTCTTTCGAGTGGTGTGCACAGCCTAAAGTTGTTGGACAACTTGTTCTATTTGATCTTCCGTTTCTGCACATCAAGTTGATTGCATTAGTCGAAACAGGGCGGACCACGTGAAGTTTGCAATCTTCCACCCCATTTAATCTTACTATTAAAAGGCAAACAATCCTCTCTCTCCATTGTTAATCACTCTACCTGTTGGGCTGAATTGTCCAACCAGTAAATTATATTTTTAATATTCACTGCCCAGTAATAGTACAATAAATTGAAGAGTGCCAGTCCACCAAATTCTTTGGGTTTACATAGGTGTCGTCTATGAATCCTGTGTGATTTATAATCCCAAATAAGATTTGTGATGTTGGAGTCAAGTTTTTTATTTTTTATTTTAGGTAGTTATCAGTTATCAGTAGGTAGTTATCAGTATTGCTAGAAATAAGTAGAGAATTTGTGGAAGAAAAATCATTTTTATGGCATTTATTCTGCCTATTAGAGACATCGTAAGTGTTTTCCAGAATTGAATCAAAGCATTTAATTTAGTAGCTAAAGGCAGGAAGTTTACATTAAATAAATAATTATATTTTCTGGTTACTTGATCCCCAAGTATTTAAATTTTTCTGTAGCAATTCTAAAAGGGAATTTTAAAAGGTGTGTCGACTCTTGGGGTTTTATCGCCATTATTTCACTTTTGGCGCTATCTCCATCTCAAGCTCAAACTTGAGCTCTAGCTCTAGCTCCATCTCCAACTCCATCTCCATCTCTAGCTCTGCCTCCATCTCCAGCTCTAGATCTAGCTCCATCTCCAGCTCCATCTGCAGCACCAGCTCCAGCTCCAGCTCCAGCTCCAGCTCCAGCTCCGTATCCAGCTCTAGCTCTAGCTAAGATTGTTACACCTAAGGTACAGGAAGAGAGAAAGTGGGTGACGGTGAGAAAGGGAGGGAAACTTGGAATGCAAAGGTCCCCGGGTGCTGAACCTCTTGTGAACAGGTTCACCCACTTAGGAGCTGTTGGGACAGAAGACGTTAAAACACTGAGCGGCGGACTGGCTTGCGAAGCAAAAAGGGCTGTTGAGCCAAAACCAAAGAGGCCAACGTCAGGCATCGCCATTGTAGTTGGAGATTCCATTGTGAGAGGTACAGACAGGGGTTTCTGCGGCAACAGACGGGATTCGAGGATGGTGTGCTGCCTTCCTGGTGCCAGGATCCAGGATGTCATGGACAGAGTGCAGAAAATCCTCAAGGGCGAAGGTGAACAGCCGGAAGTGGTAGTGCATGTCGGCACAAACGATGTCGGAAAGAAGGGGATGAATATTCTGCAGCGTGACTTTAGAGAGCTCGGAAAAATGCTGAAAAGCAGGACCTCCAGGGTTGTTATCTCCGGTTTGCTTACAGTTCCTCGTGCTTGCGAGAGCAGGAACAGGGAGATACGGGACCTGAATGCGTGGCTGAGGAACTGGTGCAGGGGGCAGGGATTTAGATTCTTAGCACACTGGGATCTGTTTTGGAGTAAGGGGGAACTGTATAAAAGGGACGGATTGCATCTTAACAGGTGGGGGACCAGCATTCTGGCAGACAGGTTTGTCACTGCTACACGGGTGGTTTTAAACTGAATAAGGGGGGTGGGGTGTCAAATGGGATAGTCGAGGATGGAGTTAAAGGGAAAGTGAGTAAAGGGATGGTTAATGACCCCCAGAATTAACGGGAAAGGAAGCTCACAAAGGGATAGAGTATGGCCAAGTGTAATAAGGATCGATGTGAAAGGTGAGATGCGTAAGGAATTAAAAGTATTGTATATGAATGCGCAAAGTATAAGAAGTAAAGTAGATGAGCTTGAGGCTCAGTTAGAGGTGGGAGATATGACATTGTGGGGATTACTAAGACGTGGCTGCAGGAGCATCGGGCCTGGGAACTTAATATTTAGGGTTATACATCCTATAGAAAGGACAGGCAGGTGGGCAGAGGAGGGGGGTAGCTCTGCTAGTGAGGGATGGAATTCAGACCCTTGCGAGGGAAGACATAGGGACTGACGAGGTAGAGTCACTGTGGATTGAGATGAGTATTTGTAAAGGCAAGAAGACAATAATTGGTGTTATTTACAGACCCCCAAATAGTAGCCCGGATGAAGGGTGTAAGTTACAGCGGGAGTTAAAACTGGCATGTAACAAAGGTAATGCCACTGTGGTGATGGGGATATCAATATGCAGGTAGACTGTGAAAATCAGGTCGGTTCAGGACCCCAAGAGAGATGGATTCTTAGAGCAGCTTGTATTGGAGCCAATCAGAGAAAAGGCAATTCTGGATTTAGTGTTGTCCAATGAACCAGATATGATAAGAGAACTCGAGGTAAAGGAACCGCATGGAGGTAGTGATCATACTATGATTAGTTTTAATCTGCAATTTGGGAAGGAGAACGTTAAATCGGAAGTGGCAGTGATGCAGTTGAACAAAGGGGACTATGAAGGCATGAGAGGGGAGCTGGCCAAAGTACACTGGAAAGGGATCCTAGCAGGAATGACGGTAGAACAGCAATGGCAGGAATTTCTGGGCATAATCCGGAAGGCGCAGGATCATTTCAATCCAAAAAGGAAGAAAGATTCTACGGGAAATATGAGGCAACCGTGGCTGACAAGAGAAGTTAGGGATAGAATAAAACTAAAAGAAAAGATGTATAACACAGCAAAGAGTAGCCAAAGTCAGAGGATTGGGAAACTTTCATAGGACAACAGAAGGAACCAAAACGGGCAATACGGGCTGAAAAGATGAAGTACGAGGGGAAGCTGGCCAGGAATATAAAGAAGGACAGTAAAAGCTTTTTAGATATGTTAAGGGAAAAAGAGTAGCAAAGTCAAATGTCCCTCCAAGGCAGACACGGGTTAAATTATTATGGGCAACAAGGAAATGGCAGAAGAGTTGAATAGGTAGTTCGGATCTGTCTTCACTAAGGAGGACACAAACAATCTCCCAGATGTGCTGGAGAACAGAGGATCGAAGGGAGTAGAGGAACTGAAAGAAATTTCCATTAGGCGAGAAATAGTATTGGGTAGGCTAATGGGACTGAAGGATGATAGATCCCCTGGGCCTGATGGTCTGCATCCCAGGGTCCTCAGGGAGGTGGCTCTAGAAATAGCGGATGCATTGATGATCATTTTCCAATGTTCAATAGGTTCAGGATCAGTCCCTGTGGATTGGGGGATAGCTAATGTTATCCCACTTTTCAAGAAGGGAGCGAGAGAGAAAACGGGGAATTACAGACCAGTTACCCTGACTTCGGTGGTGGGAAAGATGCTGGAGTCAATTATTAAAGAGGTAATAATGGAGCATTTGGATAGCAGTAAAAGGATTAGCCCGTCAACATGGATTTATGAAAGGGAAATCATGCTTGACTAACCTTCTGGAATTTGTTGAGGATGTGACAAGTAAAATGGAAGGGGTGCCAGTGGATGTAGTGTATCTAGACTTTCAGAAAGCATTTGATAAGGTCGCGCGGGAGACTGGTGACTAAAATTAGACCACATGGTATTGGGGGTAGGGTGTTGAGATGGATAGAAAATTGGTTGGCAGGCCGGAAGCAAAATCTAGGAGTGAACGGGTCCTTTTCAGAATGGGATGCAATGGCGAGTGGAGTGCCGCAAGGCTCGGTGTTGGGGCCGCAACTATTTACCATATATTAATGATTTGGAAGAGGGAATTAGGAGCAACACTAGCAAGTTTGCGGAGGACACAAAGCTGGGTAGCAGTGTGAACTGTGCAGAGGAGGTTAGGAGGTTGCAGGGTGACCTGGACAGTTTGAGTGAGTGGGCAGATATGTGGCAGATGCAGTATAATATAAATAAATGTGAGGTTATCCACTTTGGCGCCAAAAACAAGGGGGAAGATTATTATCTCAATGGGATTAGGTTAGGTAAGGGGGAGGTACAGCGAGACCTGGGTGTCCTTGTACACCGGTCACTGAAATTTGCGTGCAGGTGCAGCAGGCAGTGACAAAAGCTAATGGAATGTTGGATTCCATAACAAGAGGATTTCAGTATAGGAGTAAAGAGGTTTTTCTGCACATCTGGAGTATTGTGTACAGTTTTGGTCTCCTAAGTTGAGGAAGGACATCCTTGTGATTGAGGCAGTGCAGCGTAGGTTCACGAGATTGATCCCTGGGATGGCGGGACTGTCATATGAGGAAAGATTGAAAAGACTAGGCTTGTATTCACTGGAGTTGAGAAGAATGAGGGGGATCGTAGAGAAATATATAAAATTATAAAAGGACTAGATAAGCTAGATGCAGGAAAAATGTTCCCAATGTCTCAGAACCAATGCACAGTCTTAGAATAAAGGGGAGGTCATTTAAGACTGAAGTGAGAAAAAACGTTTTCACCAAGAGTGTTGTGAATTTATGGAATTTCCTGCCACAGAGGGCAGTGGAGGCCAAATCACTGGATGGATTTAAGAGAGCGTTGGATAGAGCTCTAGGGGCTAGTGGAGTCAAGGGATATGCGGAGAAGGCAGGCACGGGTTATTGATAGCGGACGATCAGCCATGATCACAATGAATGGCGGTGCTGGCTCGAAGGGCCGAATGGCCTCCTCCTGCACCTATTTTCTATGTCTATGTCCAGCTCCTGCAGCAAATCTAGCCCCACCTCTAGCTCCAGTTCTAGCTCCATCTTCAGCTCAACCTCCAACTCCATCTCCAGCTCTAGCTCCTGCTCCATCTCCAACTCTAGCTCCAGCTCTACCTTTAGCTGTATCGCCAGCTCCGTTTCCAGCTCCATCTCCCGCTGTAACTCTAGCTCCATCTCCATTTCCATCTCCAACTCCATCCGCATCCCTCTGTAAACAAGGTCGCCATGTCAGACCAGGGGTCCCCGGGGATATTTAGCTTAGGTTTCCAATTTTACATACCAATTGTTTATTATGTTGGCCAACCATATCCTCTTTTGCTCTAGTTCTAGCTCCATGTACAGCTCCATCTCCAGCTCTACCTCAAACTCCATCTCCATCTCCAGCTCAATCTCCATCTCCAGCTCAAGCTCCATCTCCAGATCTAGCTTTAGCTCCATAACCAGCTCCAGCTTAAACTCCATCTCCAGCTCAATCTCCAGCTCTAGATGTACTAGCTCCATCTCCAGTTTGATCTCTAGCTCTAGCTCCAGCTCCAGCTCCAATTCTAGCTCCATCTCCAGATCTAGCTTTAACTCCATCTCCAGCTCCAGCTCTAGCTCAATCGCCAGTTCTAGCTCTAGCTCCATCTCCAGCTCCAGCTCTAGCTACAGCTCCATCTCCATCTCCAGCTCCCTCCAGCTCTAGCTCTAGCTCCATCTCTACCTCCATTTTCCACCTGCAAATCTAGCTCAATCTCCAGCTCCATCTCGAGCTCCATTTCCAGCTCCAGCTCCCACGCCAAGTCCAGCTCAATGTCCAACTATCTCCAGCTCCAGGTCCATCCCCAGCTCCAACTCCAGCTCTATCTCCATCTCCAGTTTCAGCTCCATCTCCATCTCCAGCTCTAGTTACATCTCCAGCTCCATCTGCTGCTCCATCTCCAGATCCAGCTCCCTCCAGCTCTAGCTCTACTATATTTCCAGCTCAGTCTCCAGCTCTAGCTACATCTCCAGCGCCATCTCCAACTCCAGCTCCATCTCCAGCTCTCGCTTAAACTCCATCTCCAGCTCTAGCTCCAGCTCCAGCTGTACTAACTAGAGCTCCATCTCCCGCTCCATCTCCCGCTCCATCTCAAGCTCTAGCTCAAGCTTCATCTCCAGCTCTCTCTCCAGCTCTAGCTCCATCCCCAGCTCTAATTTTAGCTCCATCTCCACCTCAATTTCCAGCTACAGCTCCATCTCCGGCTGCAGCTACAACTCCAACTTCATGTCTAGCTACATCCCCATCTCCAGCTCCATCTCCAACTCTAGCTCCAGCTCTACCTCTACCTCTAACTGCATCGCCAGCTCCATCGCCAACTCCATCCTTATCCCCCCTCCCTCTATAAACAAGGTCGCCATGTCAGACAAGGGGTCCCCGGGGATATTTTGCTTAGGTTTCCAATTTTACATGCCAATTGTTTAATGTGTTGGCCAACCATATTCTCTCTTGCTCTAGTTGTAGCTCCATCTTCAGCTCTATCTCCAGCACAAGCTCAATCGTCAGCTCTAGCTCTAGCTCCATCTCCAGCACCATCATTTCCTGCTCAATCTCCAGCTCTAACTGTAGCTCCATCTCCAGCTCCATCTCCAGATCTAGCTTTAGCTCCATAACCAGCTCCAGCTCAAACTCCATCTCCAGCTCAATCTCCAGCTCTAGTTCCACTGGCTGTACTAGCTACAGCTCCATCTTCAGTTTCATCTCCAGCTTCATCTCTAGCTCTAGCTCCAACTCCAATTCTAGCTCAAGCTTAAGCTCCAGCTCCATCTCCAGATCTAGCTTCAGCCCAATTCCAGCTCCAGCTCTAGCGGAATCTCCAGCTCAATCGCCAGTTTTAGCTCTAGCCCCATCTCCAGCGCCATATCCAGCTCCAGCTCCATCTCTATCCCCAGCTCTAGCTTTAGCTCCATCTCCAGTTACAGCTTTAGCCCCATCTCCAGCTCCAACTGTAGCTCCAGCTCAATTTCCATCTCCTGCACCAGCTCTAGATCCAGCTCCAGCTCCCTCCAGCGCCATCTCCAGCTCCAGCTCCATGTCCAAATCTATCTCCAGCTCCAGTTACACCCCCAGCTCCATCTCCAACTCTAGCTCCATCTCCAGTATCAGCTCCATCTCCAGCTCCATTTCCATCTCCATTTCCAGCTCTTGCTCCATTCTCCAGCTCCCTCCAGCTCTAGTTCTACTCCATCTCCAGCTAAGTCTCCAGCTCTAGCTCCATCTCCAGTGCCATCTCCATCTCCAGCTCTAGCGCTCCATCTTCAGCTCCAGCTCTAACTCCATCTAAAGGTCCATCTTCAGCTCCAGCTCTATCTCCTGCTCAATCTCCAGCTCTAACTCGAGCTCAATCTCCATCTCCAACGAAAAAGAAGAGAAAAAACATTAAAAAGTGAAAAACAAAACGAGCAAAATGGGAAAAAACAAGGAAAAAAGAAAAGGGGGGGGGGGAAGGAGAAAAATAAGAACAAAAATGAAAAACGGGGGGAAAAAACAGAAAAATGAGAAAAAAGTGAAAAAGAAGAAGAGAAAATCGTGATAGAGAGAAAAGGGGGAAAAGAGAAAAAGAGAAAAATGAGAGAAAAAAAGAAAAACGAGAAATAAAGAAAAACGAGAAAAAAGTGAAAACCGAGAAAAAAGAAAAATGAGAAAAAAGAGAACGAGAAAGTGAAAAAAGAGAAAAATGAGAAAAAGAAAAACGAGAGAAAAAGAAAAACGAGAAAAAAGTGAAAACGAGAAAAATGAGAAAAACGGGTAAAAAATGATAAGCGAGAAAGAAAGAAAAAATGAGAAAGAAGTGAAAAACGAGAAGGAACTGTAAAAAGAGAAAAAAGAAAATAAACGAGAAAAAAGTGAAACGGGAAAAGAGAAAAACGAGAAAAAAATAGAAAAACGAGAAGCACAAGAAACAAAAAAGGTGAATAACGAGAAAAAAAGTGAAAAACGCGAGAAAAAAAGATAAACGAGAAAAAGGACAAAAAAAAAGAAAAACGGAAAAGAGAAAAACGAGAAAAAAGTAATGAGAAAAACAGAAAAACGAAAAAAACAGAAAAAAATATATATATTGATACTGGAGATGAAAAATAAGAAAAAAGACGGAAAAAAATGAAAAATGAGAAAAGAGAAAAAAGAAAAAAGTGAAAATCGAGAAAGAGAAAAACGAGAAAAAAGAAGAAAAATGAGAAAAAAGAGAAAAACAAGAAAAAAGAGAAATAAAGAAAATGAGAAAAAAGTGAAAAACTAGGAAAAAATGAAAAACGAGAGAAAAAAAAGTGAAAACAAGAAAAAAGTGAATGAGAATATCAAGAAAAATAAGAAAAAAAGAGAAAAACGAGAAAAAAAAGGAAAAACAAAAACAAGGAGAAAAAACGAGAAGAAAGAGAAAAACGAGAAAAAAGAAAAATTAGAAAAAAAAGTGAAAAACAAGACAAATAAATGAGGAAAAGAGAACAAGAGAAAAGGTGAAAAGCAAGAAAAAGGAGAAATAAAAGATGCTATGAGAATGCAGGGTGACTTGGACAGGTGGGGGTTGGGCCTATGCGTGGCAGATGAAATTTAATGCGGATAAATGTGAGGTTATGCACTTTCGTAGCAAAAACAGGAAGGCAGATTACTATCTAAATGGCGTCAAGTTTGGAAAAGGGAAAGTACAACGGGATCTGGGGATCCTTGTACATCAATCTATGAAAGTAAGCATGCAGGTACAGCAGGTAGTGAAGAAAGCGAATGGCATGTTGGCCTTTATAACAAGAGGAATCGAATATAGGAGCCTATAGGAGAATAGAGGTCCTTCTACATTTGTACAGAGCCCTAGTGAGATCACAGAGTATTGTGTGCAGGTTTGGTCCCCTAATTTGAGGAACGACATTCTTGCTATTGAGGGAGTGCAGCATTGGTTTACAAGGTTAATTCCCGGGATGGCAGGACTGTCATATGTTGAGAGAATGGAGCAGTTGGGCTGTACACTCTGGAGTTTAGAAGGATGAGAGGGGATCTCATTGAAACATATAAGATTGTTAAGGGCTTGGACACACTAGAGGCAGGAAAGATGTTCCCGATGTTGGGGGAAGTCCAGAACCAGGGCCACGGTTTAAGCCATTTAGAATGGAGACGAGGAAACACTTTTTCTCACAGAGAATGGTGAGCCTGTGGAATTCTCTGCCTCAGATGGCGGTGGAGGCAGGTTCTCTGGATGCTTTCAAGAGAGAGGGCTCTTAAAAATAGCGGAGTCAGGGGATATGGGGAGAAGGCAGGAACAGGGTACTGATGGGGATGATCAGCCATGATCATATTGAATGGCGGTGATGGCTCGAAGGGCGAAATTGCCAACTCCTGCACCCATTGTCTATTGAAATGGTGTTGGGTAGACTGATGGGACTGAAGGCTGATAAATTCCAAGGGCCTGATTGTCTGCCTCCCAGGGTACTTAAGAAAGTGGCTCGAGATATTGTGGATGCATTTTCCAATGTTCTATTGATTTAGGATCAGTTCCTGTGGATTGGAGAGTAGCTAATATTATCCAACTTTTTAAGAAAGGTGGGAGAGAGAAAATAGGGAATTATAGACCAGTTAGCCTGGCATCAGTGGTGGGGAAGATGCTGGAGTCAATTATAAAAGATGAAATAGCGGCACATTTGGATACCCAATAACAAGATCTACCCGAGTGAGCATGGATTTACGAAGGGGAAATCATGCTTGACTAATCTTCTGGAATTTTTTGAAGATGTAACTAGGAAAATGGACAAGGGAGAGCCACTGGATGTAGTGTACCTGGACTTTCAGAAAACATTCGATATGGTCCCATATAGGAGATTAGTGGGCAAAATTAGGGCACATGGTATTGGGGGTAGTGTGCTGACATGGATAGAAAATTGGTTGGCAGACAGGAAACAAAGAGTAGGGATTAACGGGTCCCTTTCAGAATGGCAGGCAGCGACTAGTGAGGTACCGCACGGCTCGGTGCTGGGACCGCAACTATTTACAATATATATGAATAATTTAGATGAAGGGATTACAAGTAACATTAGCAAATTTGCAGATGACACAAAGCTAGGTGGCAGTGTGAACTGTGAGGAGGATGCTATGAGAATGTAGGATGACTTGGCCAGGTTGGGTGAGTGGGCAGATGCGTGGCAGATGCAGTTTAATGTGGATACATGTGAGGTTATCCACTTTGGTGGCAAAAACAGGAAGGCAGATTATTATCTAAATTATGTTAAATTGGGATAAGGGGATCTGGTGTTCTTGTTCATCAGTCAATGAAAGTAAACATGCAGGTACAGCAGGCAGTGAAGAAAGCAAATGGCATGTTGGCCTTCATAACCAGAGGAGTTGAGTATGAGAGCAAAGAGGTCATTCTGCAGCTGTACAAAGCTGAGACCACACCTGGAGTATTGTGTGCAGTTTAAGTCTCCAAATTTGAGGAAGGACATTCTTGCTATTGAGGGAGTTCAGCATAGGTTTACAAGGTTAATTTGCGGCAGGGCAGGACTGTCATAGGTTGAATGAATGGAGAGACTGGGCTTGTATACTCTGGAATTTAGAAGGACTGAAACATAATATTATTAAGAGATTAGACACAATTAGAGGCATTGAAACATGTTCCCGATGTTGGGGGAGTCCAGAGCCAGGGGCCACAGTTTAAGAATAAGGGGTAGGACGGAGATGAGGTAAAACCTTTTCACCCAGAGAGTTGTGAATCTGTGGAATTCACTGCCTCAGACAGCAGTGGAGGCCGATTCTCTGGATGCTTTCAAGAGAGTTAGATAGCGTTCTTAAAGATAGCCGAGTGAAGGCATATGGTGAGAAGGCAGAAACGGGCAACTGATTGTGGATCAGTGAATGGCGGTGCTTGCTCGAAGGGCCGAATGGCCTACTCCTGCACCTATTGTCTATTGTCTAATACTATCAAAATTAAATTGCAGATTACAACTGTATTCAAAAAGTGTTTTAGCTTCAGTACAATAACTCAAATACTCAAATTTGATGTCCACAAGTTTACTTAAGCATCAATTGCATTCCATGATATTTCCCACAGTACAGGTGCTGCACCATGAATAAAGCAGCAAATTTTGTATTGTTTTTCAACTTACATCAAGCAGTTTGTACTTTGCATTTGAAATTAAAATGATGATCAGTACAGCAATGTGTATTTTAAAACATAATTCCTGGGATTATAACACACTTTTATAAAATGACTAAAGATAATATACAAGTTTGGCATGAAAGAAAGAGTGCAGAGCTATCTGCCAATCAGAACCACACCATTGCTGGTATTCCAGCTGAATTTCAGCTAATGAATGGATATTTCAGGCAATTCTCTTTCCCTTACAGAAAGTCAAAACCAAGTTCTATGTGATCTAAAATGGAATAGCAAACTTTATAACACCTTCAGCTAGCTCAACAATGGCATGGCTTTATACAATCTACTGTCATAGTAAATCAGTACTTAAGCAAGAACCCCTATGACTTAAAAACAGCAAATGCATTTAATTCAGTTTTCTGCTAATTGAAAAATAATAGAACAGAAATTTCTAAAATAGTGTGCTGACCCTGAGCTAGCAATTACAAGTAGTTAAAATTTTGATATAAAAATATAATTAACATTACAATGAAAACTGAAATGCATACAGGACAAATATTGCATTCAAACTTTATTATTAGAAAAGCATTCCAGTATGATGATGCTCCCGACTCGAATGCAGGAAACTACACGGGCATTAGCAATCCTCACAGGGACAGAGTTAACTCATCAGCAACTTCAAAATTAACTCCCAGAAACTAAATCCAGATTGCTCAAACATCAAGCAATGTTAACACTGGATTTTGTTCTGGTGTCTGCACTACGCTTTCTCCAAATTTGATCTTTAAACAAATTAGAGAGCTGTGGAACATGCCCCCTGATGGAAGGTCTCAACGATCACAGTTCTAATTACTGTGCAACTGTTTATAACTAAACTATCTAAAATTAAACCAGGTATATATCAGATATTAGCGTGACTACATAACAGATATATTTGTGCATCAAAAGGTGCATTATTATCCCGTCAATTCAAGATAAATAAGTTTGCTTCTGTACAGATATTCACGATATTATATAATGAAAGTTGGCTTGTATTTGCTTGCACGCAACCTGTTTCTTTAAATAGGTCAATTGCAAATTTTATTAAAAATGCTTTCAAAATTTAGCAAGTAATGTATTTACCTTGGAGTCCAAACGTAATTATGGTGTGGAAGGCATGTTTTCACTCGTGGATTATGATTAAATGGATACATAGGTGACAATGGCAATCTCAATACATTTGAAGCAACAACCATACATCATTGATGAGACGTTAAGAAAAGTTTGCAATTTAATGTGAAGTCATCAGCTGGTATAAATGAAAATAGTTTTTTTTTAAGCCATTTGTGAAGACTCTTTTGCATCTTGGGTGATTATCTGAAGCTCAGATGTAAGGCTATAATAAAGCAACTAACAATTAGAATTAGCTGTGAGAGATTGCTGTGGCAAGCAGAGTTACTGGGTTTAATTTTCTTGGGCTCCAAGGGAGCAAGGAGCAGAGGAGAATCAGTGATGGTGAACGTGAACTCCAGGTGGCAGTCAAGTCCAATACAGCCACTGCCACTTTCTCCACCGCTGCCTTCATCACCTAAAAGTCAAAATAGAATTGAAATTTAATTTCTTTGACAATGCCAAATGAATGTAGAGTAGTAAAAATCACCAAAATGTAAACATGGAACTAGGAGACACTGGCAAAATAGATACAAAGACTTACCGACAGAAAACAAAGAATTACAATAAAGTCCTGGTGTTCGGACTAAAGGAGCAAGAAGTGATATTCTACAGCGGACAGTACTGTACTTCTAGATTTATATTAGTGACTTGGATACCGATAATCTTCAGACAAACTGAAGTTTGGAGTTGTAAACAGTGAGGGGGACACCGTCAGTGAGCTTAACATCTGTGGTCGGAAAGTTGCTAGAGAGTATTCTGAGGAATAAGATATACATGCACTTAGATGGACATGGGCTGATTAGGGATAGTCAACATGGTTTTGTATATGGCAGGCCTGTCTCACAGGTCTGATTGAGTTTATTGAAGATGTGACCAAAAAGGTCAATGAGGACCAATGATGTTGTTTACATGGATTTCACTGAGGCATTCGACTAGGATTTACATGGTAGGCTGCTCTGGAAGGTTAGATCCTATGGGATTCAATGAAAGATAACTGAGGGGATAGAAAATTGGCTTAGTGGAAGGAAGCAGAGGGTGATGGAAGGCTGCTTCTCGACCTGGAGGCCTGTGACGTGATGTGGCCCATTGCTGTCTGTCATCTACATCAATGATTTGGATGAGAACATTAGATGTAAGGCTATAATAAAGCAACTAACAAGTAGAATTAGCTGTGAGAGATTGTTAGATTGAATTAGATGGTTAGCAAGTTTGGAGATGACACAAAAATGGGTGGCATTGTAGATAGTGGTTGTCAAAAGTTCCAGTAGGATCTTGATCAGTTGGGCAGGTGGGCTGAGGGATGGTTGATTAAATTTAATACTGAGCAATGTGAGGTGTTCCATTTTGGGAGCATTAACATGGGCAGAACCTAAACTGGAATGTTGTAGAGCAGAATGATCTAGGAGTAGAGGTTCACAGTTCATTGAAAGTGCCATTACAGGTACCTAGCGTGGTCAAAAAGACTTTGGCACATTGGCCTTCATCAGTCATAGTATTGAGTATAGAAGTGGGGAGGCCAAGTAAGACATGGTGAGGCCAAATTTATAGTATTACATGTTCAGTTTTCGGCACCATGATATAGGAAAGATGTTGTCAAGCTGGAATGGGTGCAGATAAGATTTACGACGATGTTGCCAGGACTCGAGGGCCTGAGCAATGGGGAGAGGTTGAGCAGGCTAGGGCTCTATTCATCAGAGCGCAGGAAGGGTTATGATCTTGTACAGGTGTACAAAATCATGAGAGGAATAGATCGAGTAAATGCAGTCTCTTGCCCAGAGTAGGGTAATCAAGAACCCGAGGACATAGGTTAATGGAGAGGGGGGTAAAGATTTCATAGAAACCTGAGGGGTAACTTTTTCACACAAGGGGTAGTGGGTGTATGGAACGAGCTGCCGGAGGTGGTAGGTGAGGCAGGTACTTTCGCAACTTTTCAGAAACATTTAGACAGGTACATGGATGGGACAGGTTTAATGGGGCCAAATGTAGGCTGGTGGAACAAGTGTAGATGGGACATGTTGGCCTGTGTGGGCAAGTTGGGCAGAAGGTCCTGTTTCTACTCTGTAAGATTCTATGATGCTATGGTGGGAAAAGATCGTTGGAGGACTTGTGTAGGCTTGGGAGACAATCAGGATTTGTCAGGATTTGTCAGAATGTTCACAGTGAACAGTAGAGGCCTGGGGAGGAGTTGTGGACCACAGGAATCTATAAATACAGAGTTTTCTGAAAGTGACGTTGCAAGTAGAAAGGGTAGTGAAGGCAGCTTTTGACACACTGGCATCCATTAGTCAGGAAATTGAATATAGAAATTGCTACATTATGTTACAGCTGCACAAGACATTGATGAGATTGCACTTGAGTATTATGTTCAGTTTTGGTTGATCTGCTATAGGAAAGACGCCCTTAAGGGCCTGTCCCACTTACGCAACTTTTCAGCAACTGTCTTCGACCTTCAAGCTCGAGGGCACTCGCCTGAAAAACCGCGACCCAGATAGATCATCAGCACACACACACAAACACATTGCAAAGGTGGGGGCCAGGGAAAAAGGAGAGCACTGTCTGAAATTCACACCCGCGATGAACAGGAAGGTAAAAGACGGCTGGCACACTGTAAGGTAAGTCCTTTAGAGAGGGGGGGGGGGGGAGGGGAGGGAAGGGGAGAGAAGGGGAGAGAAGGGGAGAGAAGGGGTGGAGAAGGGGTGGAGAAGGAGTGGAGCCAGACAACTTTTACTAAAGTTTAGCGGGCATTTAACATTACCGGTCGGTTTTCCTCGGTTCTGAAAGCTCTAATGAGCCAATTAAAATGCCCGGTCAGTAAAGGAGATTGCCTACGGCTACCTCGACTGCCTATAACTACATGGCGACCCCACTACGAGTTCTAAAGAACCATACCGACCAAATCACCAAACTGAGGCGGCGAGTATGCAGGAACTTCTCTTGAGCATGAAGGAGAGTTACAGTGACCTCCTAGGACCACGTGTCGACCATGCTGCGAGTTTGTGGTGAGCACAAACTCTTAGGTCGCCATAGTGGGACAGGCCTTTTAAGCTGGAAAGAGGATGTACAGGAATGTTGCTAGGACTTGAGTACTTGCGCTACAGGGAGAGGTGAGCAGGCTAGGACATTATTTCTTGGATCACAGCAGGCTGAGGGTGATCTTAAAGCAGTGCATACATTATAAGAGGATAGATGGGGTGAATGGACAGTCTTTTTCCAGGATAGGGGGGAGGCATAGCTTTAAAGTGAGAGGGAAAACAAATAATAGTAGTCTGGGGGGCAAATTCTGCACGCAGAGGGAACAGAACTGTTCTGTGCTCACGGTGGTGGGTGTATGGAAGGATTTGCCAGTAGTTAAGGTAGGTACAATAATACATTTTAAAGACATTTGGATAAATATATGGAAAGAAGAGGTTTAGAGTGAAATGGGCCAAATGGAATTAGCAGAGATGGGGCATTTGGTCGGCATGGACCTGTTGGGCCAAAAAGCCTGTTTCCATGTTGTGTGACTTTGACCCCATGTGGAGTTTGAGGAGATTGGAGTGATTTTATTTTCATCCAGAGGGGGTTACAGTGGGGACAATACTGTACAAAGTGGCGGTGCAGGAAGGTGCTCTCATAACATGAGAACCTGAATTACCAAGGTATAAAATCTCATGCACCAAGTGCTGGTCAATGGGATGAGTACAGGCGAGTACTTGATGGAATGAAGGCCTGTTTCTGTGCCGTGTGGCTCTTATGGCCATTGTTTATTTGTCAATTCAATAATTATACAGTTACTTTATTGATAAAAGCATGTTATTCCCGCATTACTGTTCTCAAGTCATAAGGATGCTACATACGCTCGCTTGAAAGGCCAAAAATTCCCATTTGACTACTTTTTTACTCTTCCTGAACAATCTAATATAGATTGTTTGCCTATATAAAGAACATTAATGCAAGCTGATGTTTTTCTTGGAAACATTTACTTACTTGCATCATGAAATGTTACATCGTTTCCATGATAAGCATTCTTTATTTTATTGGTCATTATTTGCAGCACCATTATCTGCCTACGAATCACCATGTCTGGTTTGGTAATATCCACTTGAACAGCTGGGTTGTTGAGCTGGTTTGCAAGGCCATTGCCCGTCACTGCAAAATTGTACCTGGGAAAAACAATGAACAATTCTTTTCTATCATATTGAGAGCTGTCAGAATTCGAAAATAAAAGCTAGGTTACACAGAGGCGCGGACTTGTTTACGTCTTGCGAAATGATTTGCATTCTGCATCAAAATCATAAAATATACACTCTGGAGGGAGACTATCCAGCCCACAGCACATATCTAGGGTAGTAATCTTCGCCAGAACCCTAGAATTGTTTCTCCATTAAAATAAAACACTGAATCTGATTTTTCTACTCTTACGTGTATTAAATCATGGCATGTTGTGGAGAACAAAACCGAACAATCCAGTATTTTTGCCAATCACCTTTAAGCCTTGTCCTTGATAGGTCCTTGCTTGTGCTTTTATACTCTACAAAAACCCTCGATTCTTCAACACCTTTATCAAATCCAGCTGTAACCATCTCTGATCTAAGAAAACTGCACTTCTTCACCCTCTTAAACTATGTTAATGGCAAACCTTTCCTGCACTTTATCAACAATCTTCCCTTGCGGGATTATAAAGAATTCCCAGTGCTTTGTGTACCTTCTTGTTTTCCAGGATTCCTGATAGTGTCTTGACAGGCAGACGAAACGAACACCTTGGCCTGACCTACCTATTGTCACATAATGTCTATCACAAGATAGACACAAAAAGCTGGAGTAACTCAGCGGAACAGGCAACATCTCTGGAGAGAACGAACGGGTCGAGACCCTTCTTCAGACTAGTCAGGGATAAGGAAAACGAGAGATATAGATGGTGATGTGGAGAAATAAAGAACAATGAATGAAAGATATGCAAAAAAGTAAAGATGTTAAAGGAAACATTGTAAGCTGTTTGTAGGTTGAAAATGAGAAGCTTGTGCAACTTGGGTGAGGGAGGGCTATGGAGAGAGGGAATGCCGGGGCTACCTGAAGTGAGATAAATCAATATTCATACCACTGGGCTGTAAGTGAAATATGAGATGTTGTTCCTCCATTTTGCGTTTAGCCTCACTCTGACAATGAGACCGAGGACAGAAAGGTCTGTGTAGGAATGGGAAGGGCAACTGTTCAGCAACCAGGAGATCGGGTAGGTTCTCGCACGATGAGCAAAGGTGTTCCGCAAAATGATCACCCAGTCTGCGTTTGGTCTCGCCGATGTATAAAAGTCCATATCTTGAACAACGGATACAGTAGATGAGATTGAAGGAGGTGCAAGTGAACCTCTGCCTCACCTGAAAGGATTGTCGAGGTCCCTGGACAGAGTCGAGGGAGGAGGTATAGCGTCAGGTGTTGTATCTTTTGCTGTTGCTGGGGAAGGTTTTGGGTGGGAAGGGATGAGTTAACCAGGGAGTTGCAGAGGGAACGGTCTGTGCAGAAGGCAGAAAGGGGTAGAGTTGGGAAAATGTTGCTAGTGGTGGCATCCCTATGGAGTTGGCGGAAATGTCGGAGGATTATGAGTTGTATGCGACAGCTGTGGAAGGTAAGGACTAGGGGGATGACTAGGGGGATGGGGAATGTCTATCTGAGGTAGCGCCATTTACCCGTGATTAGCCCATATCTTCCTAGCCTAAGCCTTTCTCATCAATGTACCTGTCTGGACATCTTTGAAGCATTATAACCATATAACCATATAACAATTACAGCACGGAAACAGGCCCTCTCGGCCCTTCCAGTCCGTGCCGACCATTGTTGTTGAACCCGTCTCTACCACTTGCTCTGGCAGCTTGTTCTATATACCAGCCACCATGTGTAAAAATGTTGCCCCTCAGCTCCCTTTTATAGCTTTCCTGCTTATCTTAAATCTATGCCTTCTAGTTTTAGACACCCTATCCTGGAATAAAGTCTGTGATCATCCACAGTACCCAAGTCCCTCATGATTTTATATTCCTCTATGATGTCATCCCTCAACCCCCTATGCTCCATGGAAAAGACCAACATGCTTATTATGTCCTCCAGTTACAGAAATCTCTTTCTGGATCTAATCTGCACCCTTTCATAGTCATGGAACACAGAATGAAGTACTTCGGCTCAGCTTGCCCATGCTAACAAAGATGTCCCCTCTACCATATGGCCCATTTATCACTCTAAATCTTTCCTTTTCCGACTAATTTAAAAATTAATTACGATATTTTAAATGTAATTATAGTTTCTGCCTCAACTACCTCCTCTAGCAGCTTGTTCCATATATCAGCCACCCTCTGTGTGGAAATGTTGCCCCTTAGATTCCTATTAAATCTTTCCCCTCTCACCTTAAACCTAGAAACACACTAGATTCCACTACTCTAGTTCAAACACTGTGCATCTACCCTAACTATTCTCCTAGTGATCTTATACACCTGTATAAGATCACCTCTCATTCTCCTAGCCTTCAAGATATACAGTCCTAGCCTGCACAAACTTATCCTATAGCTTATGCCTTTAAGTCCTGGCAACATCCCCGTAAATCTTTTCTGCATTCTTAGATAGGCACAAAAAACTGAGGGACAGGCATCATCTCTGACGTGTGAAAAAGGGTCTCGACCCAAAACCTCTATCCTATCTAGTTTTAGACACCCTATCCTGGAAAAAAGTCTGTGAGCATCCACAGTACCCAAGTCCCTCATGATTTTATATTCCTCTATGATGTCATCCCTCAACCCCCTATGCTCCATGGAAAAGACCAGGGTGTGGGGCAAGAGACAGAGAAGGGAAGCACTCGGACCCAAAATGTAGGCGAGAAAGATGAAAAACATAATAGACAGAGAATAAAGGATGGTGGGTTTATAAAATGTGCATATTTTAATGCTAGGAGCATTGTAAGTAAGGTGGATGAACTTAGAGCCTGGATTGACACCTGGAAATATGATGTTGTGGCAATCAGTGAAACATGGTTGCAGGAGGGCTGTGATTGGAAACTAAATATTCCAGGATTTCGTTGCTTCCGGGGTGATAGAATTGGAGGGACCAGAGGTGGAGGTGTTGCATTGCTTGTCAGAGAGGATATTACAGCAGTGCTTTGGCAGGATAGATTAGAGGGTTCGTCTAGGGAGGCTATTTGGGTGGAACTGAGAAGTGGGAACGGTGTAGCAACACTTTTAGGGGTGTACTATAGACCGCCAAATGGGGAGCGAGAATTGGAAGAGCAAATATGTAAGGAGATAGCAGATATTAGTAGTAAGCACAGGGTGGTGATTGTGGGAGATTTCAATTTCCCAAAGATAGACTGGGAAACACATTCTGTGAATGGGCTGGATGGTTTGGAGTTTCAAAATGTGTGCAGGATAGTTTTTTGCAGCAGTACATAGAGGTACCGACCACAGAAGGGGCAGTGCTGGACCTCCTGTTAGGAAATGAGGCGGGACAGGTGACGGAGGTATGCGTTGGTGAGCACTTCGGGATCAGTGATCACAATACCATTAGTTTCAATATAATAATGGAGCGAGTCAGAACGGGACCTAGAGTGGAGATTTTTGATTGGAGAAAGGCTAACTTTGAGGGAATGCGTGAGGATTTTAAAGGAGTGAATTGGGACACTTTGTTTCATGGGAAGGATGTAGAAAAGAAATGGAGGACATTTAAAGGGGAAATTGTAAGGGTACAGAATCTTTATGTCCCTGTTAGGTTGAAAAGAAATAGTAAAAATTGGAAAGAGCCATGGTTTTCAAGGGAAATTAGACACTTGTTTCGAAAAAAGAGAGATATCTACAATATTTATAGGAGGCATGGAGTAAATGAGGTGCTAGAGGAGTATAAAGAATGTAAAAAGAATCTTAAGAAAGAAATTAGGAAGGCTAAAAGAAGATATGAGGTTGCTTTGGCAAGAAAGGTGAAAGTAAATCCAAAGGGTTTCTACAGCTATATTAATAGCAAAAGGATAACGAGGGATAAAATTGGACCATTAGAGAACCAGAATGTACAGCTATCTGCAGAGCCAAAAGAGATGGGGGAGACATTGAACAATTTCTTTTCTTCGGTATTCACCAAGGAGAAGGATATTGAACTCTGTGAGGTAAGGGAAAAAAGTAGAGTAGCTATGGAAACTATGAGATTCAAAGAGGAGGAAGTACTGACACTTTTGAAAAATATAAAGGTGGATAAGTCTCCTGGTCCTGACAGGATATTCCCTAGGACATTGAGGGAAGTTAGTGTAGAAATAGCAGGAGCTATGACAGAAATATTTCAAATGTCATTAGAAACGGGAATAGTGCCGGAGGATTGGTGTACTGCGCATGCTGTTCCATTGTTTAAAAAGGGTTCAAAGAATAAACCTAGCAATTATAGACCTATTAGTTTGACGTCAGTGGTGGGCAAATTAATGGAAAGGATACTTAGAGAAAATATATATAAGCATCTGGATAAACAGGGTCTGATCAGGAACAGTCAACATGGATTTGTGCCTGGAAGGTCATGTTTGACAAACCTTCTTGAATTTTTTGAAGCGGTAACTAGGGAAATTGATGAGGGTAAAGCAGTGGATGTTGTCTATATGGATTTCAGTAAGGCCTTTGACAAGGTTCCCCATGGAAGGTTGGTTAAGAAGGTTCAAACTTTGGGTGTTAATGGCGGAGTAGCAAGATGGATTCAACAGTGGCTGAATGGGAGATGTCAGAGAGTAATGGTGGATGGCTGTTTGTCAGGTTGGAAGCCGGTGACCAGTGGGGTGCCTCAGGGATCTGTGTTGGGTCCACTGTTGTTTGTCATGTACATCAATGATCTGGATGATGGGGTGGAAAAATTGGATAAGTAAGTATGCAGATGATACTAAGATAGGTGGTGTTGTGGATAATGAAGTAGATTTTCAAAGTCTACAGAGAGATTTGGGCCATTTGGAAAAGTGGGCTGAAAGATGGCAGATGGAGTTTAATGCTGATAAGTGTGAAGTGCTACATCTTGGCAGGACAAATCAAAATAGGACGTACATGGTAAATGGTAGGGAATTGAGGAATGCTGTGGAACAGAGGGATCTAGGAATAACTGTGTTCCCTGAAGGTGGAATCGCATGTAGATAGGGTGGTAAAGAAAGCCTTTGGTGTGCTGGCCTTTATAAATCAGAGCATTGAATATAGGAGTAGGGAAGTAATGTTAAAATTGTACAAGGCATTGGTAAGACCAATTCTGGAGTATGGTGTACAATTTTGGTCGCCTAGTTATATTATAGGAAGGATGTCAACAAAATAGAGAGAGTACAGAGGAGATTTACTAGAATGTTGCCAGGGTTCCAGCAACTATGTTACAGAGAAAGGTTGAACAAGTTAGGTCTTTATTCTTTGGAGCGCAGAAGGTTAAGGGGGGACTTGATTGAGGTCTTTAAAATGATGAAAGGGATAGACAGAGTTGACGTGGATAAGCTTTTCCCATTGAGGTAGGGAAGATTCAAACAAGAGGGCATGACATGAGAATTAAGGGACAGAAGTTTAGGGGTAACGTGAGGGGGAACTTCTTTACTCAGAGGGTGGTGGCTGTGTGGAATGAGCTTCCGGCAGAGGTGGTGGAGGCAGGATCGATTTTAACATTTAAAAGTAAAGTGGATAGGTATATGGACGTGAAGGGAATGGAGGGGTATGGTCTGAGTGCAGGTAGATGGGACTAGGGGAAAACAAATGGTCGGCACGGACTGGAAGGGCCGAGAGGGCCTGTCTCCGTGCTGTAATTGTTATATGGTTATATGGTTATATGGTTATCTATCTGCCTGTCCCACTGAGTTGCTCCAGCACTTTATGTCTATCTTTGGTGTAAACCAGCATCTGCAGTTCCTTCCTACATATTTCCCTTGACAACGTGTTTCCAGCTTGGCAACATATTTTCTATAGGAGGATGACCAGGACTGAACACAATACTCCAACTGTAGCCCCACCTGTGCCATGTACAGCTGTCACAAAACATCCCAACCTCTGTACTCAAAATCCTAGCGGATGAAGATCAATGTGCCAACAGCCTTCTTGACCACTTTAACTGTGTTGCCACTGTCAATGAACATAGAAACATACAAAATAGGTGCAGGAGGAGGCCATTCGGCCCTTCGTCCCTTCGAGCCAACAACACCATTCATTGTGATCATGGCTGATCATCCCCTATCAATAACCCGTGCCTGCCTTCTCCCCATATCCCTTGACTCCACTAGCCCCTAGAGCTCTTTCTAATTCTCTCTTAAATCCATCCAGTGACTTGGCCTCCTCTGCCCTCTGTGGCAGGGAATTCCATAAATTCACAACTCTCTGGGTGAAAAAGTTTTTTCTCACCTCAGTCTTAAATGACCTCCCCTTTTTTCTAAGACTGTGGCCCATGGTTCTGGACTTGCCCCACATTGGGAATATTTTTCCTGCATCTAGCTTGCCCAGTCCATTTATAATTTTATATGTTTCTATAAGATTCCCCCTCATCCTTCTAAACTCCAGTGAATACAAGCCTAGTCTTTTCAATCTTTCCTCATATGACAGTCCCGCCGTCCCAGGGATCAATCTCGTGAACCTACGCTGCACTGCTTCAATCACAAGGATGTCCTTCCTCAAATTAGGAGACCAAAACTGTACACAATACTCCAGATGCAGTCTCACCAGACCCCTATACAACTGCAGAAGAACCTCTTTACTCCTATACTGAAATCCTCTTGTTATGAAGGCCAACATTCCATTAGCTTTCTTCACTGCCTGCTGTATCTGTAGGCCAACTTTCAGTGACCGATGTACAAGGACGCCCAAGTCTCGCTGCACCTCCCCCTTACTTAACTTAACCCCATTGAGATAATAATCTGCCCCCTTGATTTTGCCGCCAAAGTGGATAACCTCACATTTAGCTATATTATACTGCATCTGCCACGCATCTGCCCACTCACTCAACCTGTCCAGGTCACACTGCAACCTCCTAACATCCTTTTCACAGTTCACACTGCCACCCAGCTTTGTGTCATCCGCAAACTTGCTAGTGTTGCTCCTATTTCCCTCTTCCAAATCATTAATATATATGGTAAACAGTTGCGGCCCCAACACTGAGCCTTGCCGCACTCCACCTGCCATTCTGAAAAGGTCCCGTTCACTCTTAACCTTTGCTTCCGGTCTGCCAACCAATTTTCTATCCATCTCAACACCCTACCCCCAATACCATGTGCTCTAATTTTAGTCACCAGTCTCCCTTGCGAGGCCTTATCAAAGGCTTTCTGAAAGTCTAGATACACTACATCCACTGGCACCCCTTCATCTAATTTACTTGTCACATCCTCAAAAAAATCCAGAAGATTAGTCAAGCATGATTTCCCTTTCATAAATCCATGTTGACTTGGACTAAACCTTTTACTGCTATCCAAATGCCCCATTATTACCTCTTTAATAATTGACTCCAGCATCTTTCCCACCACCGAAGTCAGGCTAACTGGTCTGTAATTTCCCGTTTTCTCTCTCGCTCCTTTCTTGAAAAGTGGGGTAACATCAGCTACCCTCCAATCCACAGGAACTGATCCTGAATCTATTGAACATTGGAACATGGTCACAAATGCGTCCACTATTTCTAGAGCTACCTCCCCGAGGACCCTGGGATGCAGACCATCAGGCCCAGGGGATTTATCATCTTTTAGTCCCATTAGCCTACCCAATACTATTTCTCACCGAATGAAAATTTATTTCAGTTTCTCTACCCCGTTAGATCCTACAGTAGATCTGGGAGATGGTTTGTGTCTTCCTTAGTGAAGACAGATCCAAAGTACGTATTCACCTCTTCTGCCATTTCCTTGTTGCCCATAATAATTTCACCTTTGTCTGCCTTCAAGGGACCCACATTTGACTTTGCTACTCTTTTTCCCTTAACATATGTAAAGAAGCTTTTACTGTCCTTTATATTCCTGGCCAGCTTCTCTTCGTACTTCATCTTTTCAGCCCGTATTGCACGTTTTGTTTCCTTCTGTTGTCCTATGAAAGTTTCCCAATCCTCTGGCTTCCAACTACTCTTTGCTGTGTTATACATTTTTTCTTTTAGTTTTATTCTATCCGTAACTTCTCTTTGTCCAGAATTGCCACGGTTGCCTCATTCTACTCCCCTCCTACCTGTTCCCAGTCGACCTCATATTTTCCATCTCAGTGGCTATTTGGAATGTACTATTTGGTGGTCTGTAAATAACACCTGTCTTCCTTGGTGTTATTTCTTCCGGATTTGCCCAGAAATCCATTTGGTGAATTCCATAGCAGAGCTTGCCCACCTGCCTGTCCTTTCTATAGGATGTATAACCCTGAATATTAAGTTCCCAGGCCCGATCCTCCTGCAGCCACGTCTCAGTAATCCCCACAATGTCATATCTACCAACCTCTAACTGAGCCTCAAGCTCATCTACTTTACTTCTTATACTTCGCGCATTCATATACAATACTTTTAATTCCTTACGCATCTCACCTTTCACATCGATCCCTATTACACTTGGCCATTGTTAGGTACTTCCCCCCCTCTGGTGAATGCTATGTACCTAACTCTTTTGTTTCTCTCCTGAGTGCAGACCCCGTGGCTGGCAGTCAGGAATCAAGGGGTTAAGGGCTCCTGTACCCAATTGGCCAAGCTGTGTCAGGTGATGGGTGACTCATCGACAGCTTAAATACCAGAAGCTCCCAGAACTCTCTCTCTCTTCGTCGACCCTGACTCATGAACAGACTGTGGTTTGAACTGCAGGAGGCCTGGCCACATGGCATAGAACTTTGTGTATTATTACCTACATTTGTCAATTAATATTGAATTGGGACGGATAAGGGCTGACCTGAGGGTTTTCGTGTATTTTGTTTCAGGGTTATTTCCATTTAGGCAGGTTAGAGACTCTAGTTCGACGGCCCATTGCGAGGCTGGCTGGAGCACTGTTATCTTTGTTTATTAGTTTATTCTTGTCCTTGACTGGGTTGTTTGAATCAGGTTTGAGTTTTAATTAAATAAAATACTATTTTCTTGAACTTGAGCCTGGTTTTTGACTATGTCACGCGGCTCTGAAGTACCTGCATTCGGGAGTCGTAACAGCCATACTCTCCTATCCCTTTGTGAGCTTCCTTTCCCGTTAATTCTGGGGTCATTAACTATCCCTTTACTCTCTTTCCCTTTAACTCCATCCTCGACTATCCCATTTGCCACCCCACCCCCCTTATTCAGTTTAAAACCACCCGTGTAGCAGTGGCAAACCTGCCTGCCAGAATGCTGGCCCCCACCTGTTAAGGTGCAATCCGCCCCTTTTGTACAGTTCCCCCTTACTCCAAAACAGATCCCAGTAATCTAAAAATCTAAATCCCTGCCCCCTGCACCAGTTCCTCAGCCACACATTCAGGTCCCGTATGTCCCTGTTCCTGCTCTCGCCAGCACGAGGGACTGGAAGTAAACCGGAGATAACCACCCTGGTGTCCTGCTTTTCAGCACTTTTCCAAGCTCTCTAAAGTCACCCTGCAGAAATATTCATCCCCTTCTTTCCGACATCGTTTGTGCCGACATGCACTACCACTTCCGGCTGTTCACCTTCGCCCTTGAGGATTTTCTGCACTCTGTCCGTGACATCCTGGATCCTGGCACCAGGAAAGCAGCACACCATCCTCGAATCACGTCTGTTCCTGCAGAAACCCCTGTCCGTACCTCTCACAATGGAGTCTCCAACTACAATGGCGTTGCCTGACGCTGGCCTCTTTGGTTTTGGCTCAACAGCCCTTTTTGCTTCGCAAGCCATTCCGCCGCTCAGTGTGGTAACGTCTTCTGTCCTGACAGCTTCTAAGTGGGTGACCTTGCATGTTTCCCTCCATTTCTCACCGTCACCCACCTTCTCTCTTCCAGTACCTTAGGTGTAACAATCTTACTGTGGGACTCGTCGAGGAACGACTCAGTTTCTCGGACGAACCTGAGGTCATCCACTTGCTTCTCCAGTTCCCCAACACGGTCCTTCAGGAGCTGTACCGGGATGCACTTCTCACATTTGTCGCAGCCAGAGGCACCAGCAGTCTCCTTGACCTCCCACATACTGCAAGCATCACACTGAATCAGCTTGCTTGATATCTCCTTCTTTCGTCCCTCCCTCTCCATATACGATATACCTATACTCCTGGATCCCTCTGCTCTACATTAAACACCATGAACCAAGCTTCTGCCCACTTGCCCGACTGATCAAGATCCTGCTGTAAATGATAACCATCCTCGCTATCGACAATACCACCCACTTTAGTGTCATCTGCAAACTTACTAATCAAGCCTTGCACATTGTCATCCAAATCATTGATATAGACCACAAAGAGCAATGAGTCCAGCACCAATCCTTGACGCACACCTCTAGTCTCAGGCCATCAGTCAGAAAAACAACTCCCCATCATCACCCACTGCTTCCTTTGCATGAAACCAATTTTCTATCCGGTCAGCTATCATTCCTTGGACCCCACGCGATCGGTCCTTCCGGAGCAGCCTACCATATGGAACCTTGTCAAATGCCTTACTGAAATTCATGTATGCAATGTCTACAGCTCTGCCCCAATCAACCTTTCTGGTCACATCTTGGGACTAGGGGAAAACAAATGGTCGGCACGGACTGGAAGGGCCGAGTGGGCCTGTTTCCGTGCTGTAATTGTTATATGGTTATATGGTTATATCTTCAAAAAACTCAGATTGGTGAGACACGATCTCCCCCATGCTGACTATCCCTAATCAGATCTTCTCTATCTAAATGCATGTATATCTCATCCCTCAAAATACTCTCCAGTAACTTTCTGATCACAGATGTTAGACTCGCTGGCATTTAGTTCCCAGGCTTTTCCTTGCAGCCCTTCGTAATTTGAGGCACATTTGCCACCCTCCAGTCTTCTGGCTCCTTGCCCGTATTTAATGATGACTCATAAATTTCAGCCTGGGCACCGGCAATTTCTTCTCTAGGTTCCCACAGTGTCCTCTGATATATCTGATCAGACCTGGGAGATATGTCTACCTTCATATAGAGAGAGTACAGAGGAGATTTACTAGAATGTTGCCAGGGTTCCAGCAACTATGTTACAGAGAAAGGTTGAACAAGTTAGGTCTTCATTCTTTGGAGCGCAGAAGGTTAAGGGGGGACTTGATTGAGATCTTTAAAATGATGAAAGGGATAGACAGAGTTGACGTGGATACGTTTTTCCCATTGAGGGTAGGGAAGATTCAAACAAGAGGGCATGACATGAGAATTAAGGGACAGAAGTTTCGGGGTAACGTGAGGGGGAACTTCTTTACTCAGAGGGTGGTGCCTGTGTGGAATGAGCTTCCAGCAGAAGTGGTGGAGACAGGATCGATTTTAACATTTAAGAGTAAAGTGGATAGGTATATGGACGTGAAGGGAATGGAGGGGTATGGTCTGAGTGCAGGTAGATGGGACTAGGGGAAAACAAATGGTCGGCACGGACTGGAAGGGCCGAGAGGGGTCTGTTTCCGTGCTGTAATTGTTATATGGTTATATGCATGAGGATGTCCAGGACCTCCTCGACCATAATACTGACTGCCCACAAGACATTTCCAGTGACTGTCCTATGTTCCCTGTTCCTTGTGAATTTCCTCCATGGTAAAAACAGAGGAGGACTCAGCGAGGACCTTGTCCATCTCCTGTGGCTCCACAGAAATTACCACTTTGATTCCTGAGGGCCCTATTCTCTTTCAGGTTGCCTTTTTCCCCTTCATGTACTTCAAAAATCTGTTTGGATTATCTATACTTAACTAAAGCTCTGATCCTGTGCCCTTTTGCGCGGTTTTCCTATTTGCGCAAAAACAGTACGCGATAGCACTATGATTTTTGCCGGCTCACTCATCATTCTCCTGTGCTACGAGTGCAACAAGTTTCGTTCTGATGGATGGTATTTTTGAAAAGTTAGTGCTGTTTAAAAATCTTAAAAACCACGCTTGCGCACATCGATCTCACCTCCTGCCAGTCAGCGCCACGCAGATTAGTCTCCTCTCCTGTCACTGCCCGAGACGGACTGCTTCTTCCTGCACTATCGCGTCTTTACTGCAGCTGAGGGGCGGAGTGGCCAGCGGAAGGCTCCAACTGGACACAATTTTCAGAGGGAGCGGAAGCGGCATGGCGTCGAAGATATCGGCCAAATGGAAAGCGGAGAATCTGATCCCGATGGAGGGGAGCCACCAGCGCCCATGTGAGTCTTCACCGCACCACCATTGCAACGCCCTGCAGCTCCAGCCCCTTCCCCTCTGGTCCCCCTCGCTGGCTCCTGCCCCCTTCCCCTGTGATATCGCCCTCTCCCCCATAGCTCTTCTCCTGAGATCCTGGGAAGGTGAGGAGGGAGTGGGCGAGGAGATGGGATCGAGGGAGAGGAGGGGAGAGGAGTTATGGAGGGAGGGAGTGACTGAGGGTAGGGGAAAGGAGAGGTGAGGGAGGGATTGGGGGAGGGTAGGAGGAGAGGGAAAGAAGAAGGAGGAGGTGAGGAGGGAGAGTGGGGGAGGAGGGGGATTAGAGGGAGAGGAGGGTGGAGTATTGGAGGGGAGTGGGGGCAGTAGGTAATGGGGAATAGAGGGAGAGGAGGGCAATGGCAGAGGTGAGGGGATAGGGGGATGTGAGGAGTGGGGGAGATGAGGGATAGAGGGATGGGTGGGGGGTAGGGAGGGGCGAGGAGTTATGGAGTGAGGGAGTGGACTGAGGGTAGGGGAAAGTAGAGGGAGAGAGGTGAGGGAGGGATTGGGGGAGGAGAGGAGGAGAAGGGAAAGAAGAGGGAGGGTGGAGGAGAGGGAGAGAGTGCCAGGGATGAGGGGAAATGAGCTGCGTCTGTGCAGTTGGAGGCTATGGGTGAGTGGTGGAATATTGCGTTGGGGGACCAAGCCTCCCGTGTGACAGGGACGCAACGGGTCCCACTTAGTCTAGTCCTTTATATTATCAGCCGGATTTATCTCCTGCCCCCAATTTGCCCTCCTGATTTTCTCCTTTAGCGGGCTCCTCAGTTCCCGAAACTCCTTCACGGATACGCTTGATCTCATCTAAACCTGCCCATGCGCCTACTTATTCTTGACCAGTTGCAGTTTCTCTCGTCATCCAGGCCTCCTTACGCCCACCTGCTTTTCCCTTCACTGTAACAGGGATATGCAGGTCCTGGACTCTTGTCAGCACATTTTTTAAAACATCCCACTTCCTAGACCAGGGGTCGGCAACCTACGGGCCAGGGGCTGAATGCGGCCCGTAACCCAAAATCATCTGGCCCACAGGCGTATTGTTATTTCCCGTAATCTTCCGGCCCGCAGACTTCCGTCATCTCCGGTACCTGGAAGGTGATTTTCGGACCGAGGGTCGGGTAAAACACTGAAAAGGATGCATTTAATTCTGCTGCCCCGCACCCTGCGACCCACCGCCTTCAGGACCGAGCCAGTGGCAATGGTCCGTAGGTGCGCCATGTTCATGAGCGCCCGTAACTAGGGGCCTGTGCCTAGGGGTCCTCGAAGGGGCGGGATCTATGTGACCACGTGACTTGATGCCTGCTATCCGGGGCAGGATCCATGTGTACACGTGAAAGATGTGGCCAGCCATCCGCTCACAGACATGCGCCCTGGCCCCTATGCAGAACAAGGTTACCCACCGCTGTCCGAGATGTTCCTTTTCCTTCAAACAACCTACTCCAATCAACTTGAACAAGTCCCTATCTGATACCCTCAAAGATGGCCTTGCCTCAATTTAGATTTTAACTCCTAGGCCTGCCCTATCTCTATCCATAACTATCATAAACCAAAGTGAACAGTGGTCGCTGGTCCGAAGAGACTCATCAATGAATACTTCACCCACTTCCCCTCCCAATTTCCTAAGACTAGATCAAGCGTTGCCTTCTCCCGTGTAGTGCTCTCTAAAGATTACCCGAGGAAACTTTCCTGAACACATTTGACAAGTTCTGCCCCGTAGGAGCTAGTGGAATCAAGGGATATGGGGAGAAAGCAGGCACGGATTATTGATTGGGGATGATCAGCCATGGTCGCAATGAATGGCTCGAAAGGCCGAATGGTCTCCTGCACCTATTTTCTATGTTCTATTTTCATTACCTTTTGTAATGTGACAGTCCCACTCGTTATTGGGAAAGTTAAAATCCCCTATTACAACAACCTTATTAGCCCTGCAGCTGCCAGCAATCTCCAGCAGTAGAGCTGCTGCCTTACAACGCCAGAGACCGGGTTCTATCCTGACTACGGGTGCTGTCTGTACAGAGCTTGTACATTCTCCCTGTGACCGTGTGTGTTTCCTCCAGGCACTCCGGTTTCCTCCACAAACGTGCAGGTTTGTAGGTTAATTGGCTTCTGTTGTCCCTCGTGTTTAAGATAGAATGGGGATCGATGGCCAGCATGACTCGGTGGGCCTTAAGCCCTGTTTCCACAGTGTTTCTCTGCTAAGTTAAGCTATAGATTTGCTCTTCTAACTACCGTTGACTACTTGAGAGCCTGTAGAACATTCCCAACAAGGTGATCATCCCTTTCTTATTTCTCAGCACCACCTATATAGCCTTGCTGGACGAACTAACATAATGTCATTTCTGACCACCACCGTGGCATCCTCCTTAATTAATAAAACAACGTCCTCCTCTTTTACCCCCACCTCTATCTCTCCCGAGGAATATGTACATTGGAACATTGAGCTGTCAATCCTGTCCGTTTGTTAATCAGGTTTCTGTAACAACTTCACAATCGCACTATCTATGCCTTGAGTTCATCTGCCTTACCAGACAGGCCTCTCGCATTAAAATAAGTGCAATTCAATCCAACAGTCCTTCCTCACTCTCTGCCTATTCAGTCCAAAACACTACCCCCCAGTTAAGGTGCAAACCATCCCTCCTGGACCTCTGCCCTAGAAGAGATTCCAATCGCCCAGAAATCTGAATCCATGCAATCTGCACCAACTCCTCAACTATACCGTTATCTTCCCTATCTTTCTGTTCCTACCCTCACTAGCACATAGCATTGGAAACATTCCAGAGATCACTACCCTGGAGATCCTGCTTTTTAGCCTTTTACCCAACTCCCTATATTCATATTGCTGTACCTCATTCCATTTCCTACCTATGTCATTAGTGCAGAGCTGCCAAGTTAGGTCACAGCATTTCAGTATTCTAATACCTGAAAATCAGTATTTTGCTGAGGTACCATTTGGCTGAAAAAAAAACTTTTTTTTATGTGCAGATGCCCATGTAAGAGTACAAGAATGCATAACTTTGCTACCGATTGACATGTTTACTACGCACCTTACTTAGTGCATTCATTGCCATCTCTTTGTATACTCCGGTTTGAACGGCTGCTTCCTACTTTTAGCACCAGATGATGATGCAGAAGCCATTTTGGAAGCCTCCCTCTCACTCCCTCTCTCTCATTTCTCTCTCTCCCACCCTCTCTCCCACCATCCCTTTCTCCATCCCTATCGCCCTCCCTCCCTGTCTCTCTCTATCCACTCTCTCTCCCCCTCCCCCTCCCTCTTTCTCTCCCTCCCTCGCTCCCCCTTTCCATACTACTTGGCAGCTCTGTAGTGCCAACATGCACAATGACCTCCGCCTGCTCCCCCTCCCTCTTGTGGATGTCAGGCAGCCTCTCCAAGATGTCCTGTCCCTTGGCACCAGGAACCCTGGAGTCTCGACTGCTACCACATCTAACAAAAGACTCACTCACCCAGAGCTACCAAGTAATACGGATTTTCCGTATTTTGTAAGGAAAAGTGATAAGAATGCTGATGCACGATTTTGTGTTGTTAAATACGGATTTTAAATACGAAGTTCAGTTCAGTCTGAAGAAGGGTCTCGACCATAAACGTCACCCTTTCCTTCTCTCCATAGTCGCTGCCTGTCCCGCTCCAGGTTTAAACAGAGCGCTGTCAGTTTAAGGAGTGGGAATTTAAACGAAGAGCAGTCGGCTGCAGCGCTGCGGGTTCTAAATATAGCGCTACCAGCTGGAGCGCTATGGGCTTTCAACATAGCGCTATTGGCTTTACACATAGTGCTATGGCCACAGCTCTATGGGTCACAGACTGTTCAGGAAAATTCTCATATAACAATGAGTCTTTGGAATTCACTTTCTCAGTGGAAGTTGAGCCTTTGATTATTTTTCAGGCAGTGGTAGAATTCTGGATAAGCCTAGTGGTGAAGGGTTACCAGTGGGATTGCAGTTACATTGGGATTGGACTTGATTTTACAGAATGGTGGGTTGGCTCAAGGGGGAGAGAGGGAGGAGTGGAGAGATGGAGGGGTGGGAGAAAGGGAGCGGAGGGAGAGAGGGAGGGAGGGGTGAGGGAGAGAGGGAGGGAGAGAGGGAGAGAGGGAGAGAGGGAGAGAGGGAGGGAGAAAGGGAGAAAAGGGAGGGAGGGCGAAAGGGATGGAGGGAGAGGGAGGGAGAGAGAGGAAGGAGGGAGGGAGAGAGAGAGAGAGAGGGAGAGAGGGAGGGAGAGGGAGGGTTCCAAAATGGCTTTTACATCATCATCTGGTGCTAAAAGCAGGAAGCAGCCGTTCAAACAGCAGTACACAAGGAGATGGCAATGAATGCACTAAGTGAGGTGCATTGAAGCCATGTCTATTGGTAGCAAGGTGATGCATTCTTGTCCTCTTACATGGGTATGACCGCTCATAAAAAACTTTTTTTTTCCAGAAAAATGGCACCGCGTAAAAATACTGATTTCCTCAGCAAAATACTGATTTTCTGGCACTCGAGTACTGAAATGCTCTGACAAAACTTGGCGGCTCTGCCCACCACTATGGCTCTGCCTGACATTTTCCTTCCCTGCTGAGCCTCAGAGCCAGGCTCGGTGCCACAGCCCTACCTGGTACTGTTGCTCAACTTTGATATGTCATCCCCTGACAGCACCCAAGAGGGTGAACCTGTTTTGAAGTGGGATGGCCACAGAGGTCACCTGCTCTCCCTGTCTATTTCCCTTGTAGTAATCCACCTTCTTTCTTCCTTGACCTTGTGCATGACAACCCTGCCACACATCTTGTCCAAGAAGCTCTCATTCTCCCAATGGTCCTGAGGTCATCCAGCTGCAGCTCCAGTTCCCTAACGCATCTTTAAGGAGCTGCACCAGACAATTCCCACAGGTGTGGCCATCAGGGTCACCAGCAGTTTCCCCAACTTCCCACGTCCTGTAGAAGCATTGCACTAACTTACCTGTCAACACCACTGCAATTGAAGACAGAGAGCGGAATAAAAAATAACAAGACACGCACACACAAGAGCAGACAGAACGTTGTCCTCTTTTCTGACTCTGATAGTCTCCAGCACTTTCAAATCCTGTATCCTGCGGTAGCGTGCATTCAAACATTGGGTGAATTGGGTGAAACTATATGGAACCTTTAACATTGCAAAGTACTAAAAGGTGCTTATTAGTTTAGTTTAGAAATACAGCTCGGAAACAGGCCCTTCAGGCACAAACCTGTACGTCATTGGAGTGTGCGGAGATACTGAAGATCTCTGAGAAAACCCACGTGATCACGGGGAAAACGTACAAACTCTGAACAGACAGCACACGTAGTCAGGATAGAACCCGGTTTCCTGGCGCTGTAAACTCAACCGCTGCGCCACCGTGCCGCATAGTATTGCTATAGAAACCTAGAAAATAGGTGCAGGAGTAGGCCATTCGGCCCTTCGAGCCTGCACCGCCATTCAATATGATCATGGCTGATCATCCAACTCAGTATCCTGTACCTGCCTTCTCTCCATACCCCCTGATCCCTTTAGCCACGAGGGCCACATCTAACTCCCTCTTAAATATAGCCAATGAAGTGGCCTCAACTACCTTCTGTGGCAGAAAATTCCGGAGATTCACCACTCTCTGTGTGAAAAATGCTTTTCTCATCTCGGTCCTAATAGATTTCCCCCTTATCCTTAAACTGTGACCCCTTGTTCTGGACTTCTCCAACATCGGGAACAATCTTCCTGCATCTAGCCTGTCCAACCCCTTAAGAATTTTGTAAGTTTCTATAAGATCCCCCCTCAATTTTCTAAATTCTAGCGAGTACAAGCCGAATCTATCCAGTCTTTCTTCATATGAAATCAAACTCATTTTTACACCAAGCCATGTGGAAATTGTAAGATCAATGACAAACAGCTTGGTCAACCGTCAATTCTCACCTGCTACTGTTACTTCCATTCCAACATCCATCCTCCTCAAGCCCAGCGGCTGAGCTGCTGCTGCTGCACATCTTGTATGGGAGAGTTGACCAGAACTTCTTTGCATTCTTAAGTTTTACTTTAACGTCTGTCACCTGAAAGGGATAGAAATTCCCTCATTAAAAATAAGATTGATCACTTATAACTATTATTTTTATCTCATTTTCTGAAACAGACTAAATGTGCCAGTTTCATGGGAGCAGATCCTTTACAGCATAAACATATGTGAACCGCAGATACTGAAGGCACATAAATGTTGTTCCACCCATTGGGTTCCTGTGACACCATTGCTTCCACGAGGAGCAGCACCAACACTCACCGCCTCCCTGACCAATCTCAGGCCTCACCAGAACCGCGGACCTTCACCGCCTCACCAGAACCGCCGACCCTTGCTGCCTCACAGGAACCACCGATCCTCGACGCCTCCCCGGCGATCCGCTGACCGGGACTTCCGACCCCACGCCCGCTGACCCGGGCTCCACCAGTGACTCTACCGACCCTAGCCACTCCACCACTCACCAGCAGGCCGCAGCTGTCGCCTTACCTGAGTCCTAGGCTCAGCACCGGGACTGGAGTCTCCACGCTGCAGACTCTCACACCACGTATCTGATGGTGCTGGGTCCGAATGCATCCCCCCTCCCCCCACAGGGAACGCCAGTGAGGGTTCCACTGGGTCTTCCCCTTCCCTCTTGTACCATGTGACCCCAGTTACTCCCAACTCACACTAGTCCTCATACCCCCTCCTCCCTAACCACCCACCAGACATCGCCTCGACCTCAGTCCATTTCACCACTAATTTCCATCCATCACTCAAATTCACCTGGACCATTTCCGACATCTCCCAACCGTTTCTAGACCTCACCATCTCCATCGCAAGTAACAGACTACTGATCGACATCCACTACAAACCCACTGACACCCACGGCTATCTGGACTACACTTCTTCCCACCCTGCTTCCTGTAAGGACTCTATCCCCTACTCCCAATTCCTCAATCTAAGCCACATCTGCACCCAAGATGAGGTGTTCCAGACTAGGGCATCGGAGATGTCATCATTCTTTGGGGAAATGATGACATCTCATCCCCTCTTCTATTACAGGTGAGGCTCTCACCAGGGTTTCTTCTATATCCCACAACTCCTCTCACACTCCCCACCCCCCTACTCGTAACAAGGACAGAGTCCCCCTTGTCCTCACCTGCCACCCTATCAGTCGTCGCATGCAACAGATAATCCTCCGACATTTTCGCTGCCTCCAACGGGATCCCTCCACTGGCCACATCTTCCCATCTCCTCACCTTTCTGCTTTTTGCAGAGACCGCTCCCTCCGTAACTCCCTGGTCAATTCGTCCCTTCCCACCCAAACCACCTCCCCGGGTACTTTCCCCTGCAACTGCAGGATATACTACACTTGTTGCTTTACCTCCCCCCAGTTGTTGAATCCATCCAAGGACCCAAGCAGTCTTTCCAGGTGAGGCAGAGGTTCACCTGCACCTCCTCCAACCTCATCTACTGCCTCCACTGTCCCAGGTGCCAACTTCTCACAATTGGCGGGACCAAGCACGGGTTTGGCGATCGCTTTGCCCAACACCTCCACTCAGTTCGTACTAACCTGATCCCCCGGTGGCTCAGCACTTCAACTTCCCCCCTCCCATTCCGAATCCGACCTTTCTGTCCTGGGCCTCCTCCATTGCCAGAGTGAGGCCCAGCACAAATTGAAGAAACAGCACCTCATATTTTGCTTGGGTAGTTTACACCCCAGCGGTATAAACATTGACTTCTCCAATTTCAGGTAGTCCTTGCTTTCTCCCTCCTTCAATTCCCCCATCCGAGCTCTCCAACAAGCCTATTGTCTCCGCCTCTTCCTTTATTTTTCCCGCCCCCCACCCCCCCCATGACATCAGTCTGAAGAAGGGTCTTGGCCCGAAACGTTGCCTATTCCTTCTCTCCATAGATGCTGCCTCACCCGCATTTTCTCCAGCATTTTTGTCTACCTTCAGAAGAGTTGAATAGCTCATTTGGATGTTTTATTTTCTAATTTTTGATGCACCAAATAGAACTGAACTCACATCTTGCTTCAAGATAAGTTCACTGTGTGAAAGCAGCCGTATGGAACTCAAAATGAAACTCTCCCTTGGAATGGCATGTTAATTAGACACCTGTTGAGTGTAAGGTCAATAACATCTAATCAACATTGGGGCACTTACCAGTCTGTCAAGGCTTGTGCCAGCTGCTGTTGGAGGGCGCTTCTCAGGACTATAGGGTCTAAACCTTGGATTAAACCCATCCGATACAGATCGAGTTAAACGGCTCCCAGATAGAGACTTTGGTTTCCCACAGCCCTGAAATACCTAGAATCAAATAAGTCATTTATTACATATACCACAATGTCATTATAATTTGGTATCACTGTCTTTGAATTGGATTGCATAGCCTAAAAAAGTCATTAAGGATGAGACCAGCCTAAATAATAAACTGTTACTATTTATACATTAGCTGGAGTGTTGGAAGGAACTGCTGATGCTCGTTTACACCGAAAATAGACACAAAATGCTGGAGTAACTCAGCGGGACAGGCAGCATCTCTGGAGAGCAGGAACGGGTGATGTTTCGGGTCAAGACCTTTCTTCAGCCTGGGAGTCAGGGGAGAGGGAGACACAGATATAAGGAAGGTGTGAAATTGAGACATCAAAGGAGATGATATCAAGGAAAATGTAGAATAGATCATTTGTAGAATAGATCATAGAAGTAAAATGGATCTAGGAGAAGGTGACAACAAAGCCAACGGAAATAACATTTACAACTTTAAAAGCTATAAATTTATAAAACCTTAGTAAAACCAAGGGCAGGGAATAGAGAGAATGTTAAGGCCATAGGGAGTAATGAAACAACTGAAACATGGAAAAATAGGTGCAGGAGTAGGCCATTCAGCTCTTCGAGCCAGCACCACCATTCAATATGATCATGGCTGATCATCCAAAATAAGTACCCCGTTCCTGCTTTCTCCCCATATCCCTTGATTCCATTAGCCCTAAGATCAAAATCTAACTCTCTCTGGAATACATCCAGTGAATTGGCCTCCAATGCCTTCTGTGGCAGAGAATTCCACAGATTCACAACACTCTGGATTAAAAAGTCTCAGTCCTAAATGGCGTATCCCTTATTCTTAAACTGTGACCCCTGGTTCTGAACTCCATCGGGAACATTTTTCCTGCATCTAGAATCGTTTAAGAATGTTATATGTTTCTATAAGATCCCTTCTTATCCTTCTAAATTCCAGTGAAACAAGCCAGTCGATCCATTCTTTCATCATATGTCAGTCCCGCCATCTCGGGAATTAAACCTACGCTGCACTCCCTCAATCGCAATAATGTCTTTCCTCAAATTTGGAGACCAAAACTGCACACAATACTCCAGGTGTGGTCTCACCAGGGCCCTGTACAACTGCAGAAGGATCTCCTTGCTTCTATACTCAAATACTCTTGCTATGAAGGCCAACATGCCATTTGCTTTCTTCACCACCTGCTGTACCTGCATGCTTATTTTCAGTGACTAATGGACAAGGACACCTAGGTCTCGTTGCATCTCCTCTTTTCCTAATCTGACACCATTCAGATAATAATCTGCCTCCTTGTTCTTGCCACCAAAGTGGATAACCTCACATTTATCCACATTATACTGCATCTGCCATGCATCTGCCCACTCTCCCAAACTATCGAAGTCACCCTGCAGCCTCATAGCATCCTCCTCGCAACTCACACTTCCACCCAGCTTTGTGTCATCCGCAAACTTGGAGATGTTAATTTCCTCCACTGGCCACATCTTCCCATCTCCTCGGCTTTCCGCAGAGACCGCTCCCTCCGTAACTCTCTGGTCAATTCGTCCCTTCTCACTCAAACCACCCCCTCTCCTGGCACTTTCCCTTGCAACTGCAGGAAATGCTATGCTTGTCGCTTTACCTCCCCCCTTGACTTCATTCAAGGACCCAAGCAGTCTTTCCGGGTACGGCAGAGGTTCACCTGCACCTCCTCCAACCTCATCTTTTACATCCGCTGCTCTAGATGACAGCTGTTCTACATCGGTGAAACCAAGCGTAGGCTTGGCGATCGCTTTGCCCAACATCTCCGCTCGTTTTGCTTGGCTCAGCACTTCAACACCCCCTCTCATTCCGAATCCGACCTTTCTGTCCTGGGCCTCCTCCATGGCCAGAGTGAGGCCCACCGTAAATTGGAGAAGCAGCACCTCATATTTTGCTTGGGCAGTTTACACCCCAGCGGTATGAACATTGACTTCTCCAATTTCAGGTAGTCCCTGCTTTCTCCTCCGCTTCCCAGCTCTTCCTCAGCCCACTGCCTCCGCCTCTTTCTTTCTTCTTCCCACCACCCCCCCCACCCTCACATCAGTCTGAAGAAAGGTATCAACCCGAAACGTTGCCTATTTTGTTCGCTCCATAGATGCTGCTTCACCTGCTGAGTTTCTCCAGCATTTCTGTCTACCCATTCACACAAGTTCTGTTATCCCACTTTCCTCACCTACTCCCTACACATTAGGGGCAATTTTACAGAGACAGGATAACCTACAAAGCCAATGGGTCTTTGGGATGTGGGAGGAAATCCACACGCTTGCAGGGAGAATTAGCAAATTCAACACAGATAGTGCCCGAGGACAGGGTCGAACACAGATCTCTGGCTTGTGAGGCAGCAGGTCCACCAGCTGTGCCACTATATTTTATTTTTCAACACACAAAAAATTATACGTTGATAACTTTGGTTACTAACAAAAAAGAAACTATCCATTTTCAGTCTTAAATCTCTAAGTGACGCTATGTCCCCCTTTACAGCTACTGTATGTTTTAATTCAGTTCAAGACTATGGGGCAGTATTTTGGCCATTAAGTTCCTGCCTAAAATTGCCAGAGACCCGGAATTGATCCTGAATATGGGTGCTGTCCGAATGGAGTTCCTTTTCCCTTTGATCACATGGGTTTTCTCCGGGTGCTCTTGTTTCCTTCCACATTCCAAAGGTGTGCAGAAACCTTTTTCAGACCCAACCCAAAACGTAATATTTTCCTTTTGTCCGGAGATTCTGTCTGACCTGTTGAGTTACTCCAGCTTTTTGTGTCTCTCTTCAGTTTAAACCAGCACCTGCAGTTCCTTCCTACGCACGCGATACTATACAATAGAACTTTATTAATCCCAGGAGGGAAATTGTGTGTATGTGTGGGTATATATATTATACACACACACACGCATGTGTGTATATACATATATTATATATCTATATACTTTTAAAACTCTGTGTGTGTGTGTGTGTTTGTGGGTTTACGATATTTTGCATTTGAAACGTACCTCCTCGAAAACAAGACGAAAAAACGCAGCGATTTTTACAATTTGTGTAGGGATTTAACTTACGATTTCATAAATACACTCCTCTCAAAATTCAGTCAATTATTTCCCCAGATTTTGAATAAAGTTGTTCACAAAACTCACTTTTTAAAATATAATCGGCGCTTGCCAGCTGCTACGTCACAATGCCCACATGCCCACCAATCAAGGCCCACCTGGCTCCTGGCTCTCCCCCCCCACCGTTGTGTATTAAAGGCGCAGAAAGATCGAGAAAGTTCTGCAGAACAAATATTCTACAGCTCCGTTCCGCTATAGGATCTTTCTTCTGCAGATCTCGGGGCAGTGGCGCCACTTGCGATGAACCTTTTCCTCATTGCCGGCGTAGCTCGTGAAGCCCCACCTCTCCCAGCTGTGGGTTTCCAGAGAGTCATAAGCCGGTGCTTCTTTGCTGTGAACGCTCGCTCCTGGGGGAACACGTCTTGCCTTAGCGGCTTTAAACTGCTGTTGTCAGCTGGCAGTTATCAACGGCTGTTGATACCGCTATAGGATCTTTGCTCTCTACCCATCACAGGGGAAGAGAGAGAGATAGAGATAGATAGATAGATAGATAGATAGATAGATAGATAGATAGATAGATAGATAGATAGATAGATAGATAGATAGATAGAGAAGAGAGAGAGAGAGAGAGAGAGTGAGGAGAGAGAGAGAGAGAGAGAGAGAGAGAGAGAGAGAGAGAGAGAGAGAGAGAGAGAGAGAGAGAGAGAGAGAGAGAGAGAGAGAGAGAGAGAGAGAGAGAGAGAGAGAGAGAGAGAGTGTGTGTGTGTGTGTGTGTGTGTCTCTCTCTCTCTCTCTCTCTCTCTCCCGGCCCCGTCACGCTGGCGGAAGCCACGATTAGCTCGTCCCCCCCCACCCCCCCCCCGCTGCTTTTCACCGTCCTCAGATCGCTCCGTGCCTCGCTCAGGCTGTCGACCCGCCCCTCTCCTCTCTCTCTCTCCCCCCTCTCCCTACCCCCTCTCTCCCCCTCCCCCTCTCCCCTCTCTCTCTCTCTCTCTCTCTCTCCCCCTCCCTCTCTCTCTCCCCCCTTCCTCTCCCCCAACCCCCTGCCCTCCCCCACCCTCCCTCCCCTAAGCCCCCTAACTTTGAGATAGAGATAGAGAGAGAGATAGAGAGGGGGGGCCCGCTCAGAGTTGAATGATAGGTGCTTGCCAAGCTAGGCAAAATGGATGGCTCTTAGATTGCCCGGCGGGATTTTAGGTCGCCATTGACACCTGGGCCCTGTTTTGCCTGACTTCTGTTGTTATTGAGATTTTAGAGACCATTATTAAGGATGAAGTTTCAGGATACTGGGAAGCACGATAAAATATGTCAAAGTTAGTATGGTTTTGTTACTGTGAAATCTTGCCTGACAAATCTGTTGCCGTTTTTCAAAGAGGTAACAAGCAGGATGGACAAAGGAGAGTAAGCGATGTTGTTTACTTGGATTTTCAGATGGCCTTTGATAAGGTGCCTCATGCTGGGCTGCTAAACAAGATGAGAGCGCATGGTATTAGAAGCAAGGTGCTAGCATGGGTAGAAGATTTGCTGACTGGCAAAATGCAAAGAACGGGAAAAGTACAGGGGCCTTTTGCTGGTTAGCTGCCTTTTCTGGTTGACTAGTGGTGTTCCACAAGGGTCCACTACTTTTCACATTATATATTGATTTGGATGATGGAATTGATCGATGTGGCCAAATGTGCAGACGATACGAAGATATGTGGGCAGGCAGGTAATGTTGAGCAAACCAGGAATCTGCAGAAGGTTTGGACCGGTTGGGAGAGTGGGCCAAGAAGTGGCAAATTGAATACATCGCAGAAAAATGTGCGGTCATGCACATTGGTAGAAGGAATAAAGGCGTATACTACTTTCTAAATGTGATGAAGATTCAGAAATCGGAGGTGCGAAGGGATTTGGTAGTGCTGGTGCAGGATTGCCAAAAAGTTAATTTGCAGGTTGAATCCTTGGTTAGGAAGGCAAATGCAATCGTAGCATTTAGTTTGAGGTGACTGGAATGCTGAAATGCAACGATGTAATGCTGAAGCTTTATAAGACACTGGTGAGGCCACATTTCGAAGATTGAGCTTTTTGGGCCCCATATCCGAGGAGGGATGTGCTGGCATTGGAGAAACATAGAAACATAGAAATTAGGTGCAGGAGTAGGCCATTCAGCCCTTCGAGCCTGCACCGCCATTCAATATGATCATGGCTGATCATCCAACTCAGTATCCCGTACCTGCCTTCTCTCCATACCCTCTGATCCCCTTAGCCACAAGGGCCACATCCAACTCACTCTTAAATATAGCCAATGACTATAGAATATAGAAGATCCAGAGGAGATTCATGTGAATGATCAAGAGTCAAGGGTGTTTTATTGTCATGTGTCCCAGATAGAACAATTAAATTCTTACTTGCTGCACCACAACAGAATATGTAAACAGAACAGAATGATCCTGGTGATGATTGGGTCAGTAAGGTATGAGGAAACTGACCTTAGTTAATTTTGGAAATTAGTAACAATTACCGTCTGTCCCGGCAATGAAGAGGCACATGCATGTTGAGAGAAGAGGGGGAGAGGGGGAGAGGGGGGAGAGGGAGGGAGAGGGGGAGAGGGAGGGAGAGGGGGAGAGGGAGGGAGAGGAGAGAGAGGGGGAGAGGGGGAGAGGGGAGAGGGGGGAGAGGGGGTGAGGGAGGGAGAGGGGGAGGGGGAGGGGGAGGAGAGGGAGAGGGAGAGGGAGATGGAGAGAGAGAGAGGCCAGTCTTCCGCCCAGTAGCCACTCGCCAACTACCACCTCCACCGGTTGCGCCTGTGCCGAAGGACACCGTGGCTGGCTAGCTGACCGGCAGAAGGCGCGGAGGTGGCGGCTGGTCCAAAGGACCTGCAGTTCCCAGGTCGCCTGCACGCCCAGGTCCGTTCGCCTGCCCCGTGACTGGCTGTAAGTCTCAGGACGGCTCGCTTGCCCCAGCTCTGGCTGCAGTTCCCAGGTCGGCTGCGTGCCCCGGGACTGGCTGCAGTTCCATGGTCAGCTCGCCTGCCCCGGGACTGGCTGTAGTGCCCAGGTCAGCTGGCAGGTCTGGCTGTAGCGCCCAGGTCGTCTGCGTGCCCCGGGACTGGCTGCAGTTCCCAGGTCGCCTGCGCACCTGGGAAATACAGTAGTTAATATAGACCTGTACTACAGATTCAAAATATGACTGACTATGGGAGTTGCCAGACGACAGATTGCCAGACAAGAGAGTTTCAACCTTTAATATAATTTTGCAAAAGGGGACTGGAAATATCTACTTGAAGGTAAATTGATGTCAGAGCAATAGGAGGCACAAAAATAAATTCATACCTTTTGAGAGATTTGCATACTGTTCTCCTGCATGGTCATGATTGCGTCAGAAATCTTAACATCAATGGGTTCCATAACTGATTCAATGTTGAATGGTCCATCCAATCTCTCTGCAACCATCAGCATTGCATCTGTAAAAAGTGGATATGTACAATATTTTCGTATTGGGTCACAGAATCATTTTAAGCAGAGGAGGTGACTATACAACCACTGATTCTATGCAAGCTCTCTGTCGAGTACAATTATATCACTGTAACTCTATATCTGTATTTCTTAAATAGTCTCCAGTTTTATTTTGAAATCATTGATTATCGTTACTTCCATCACAACTCACTGGCAGTTCCAGGTCATAAAAAAAATAATTTTCCCCCGAGCCCCTAATCCCTGCACCTCTGACTAACAGAAACAGAAATGCATTGTCTGTCTTACGTTAAACCTCAATAATTTGAGGACAAATATTGTAGATGCTAGAAACTGAAAACAAAACAGAAAATGCTAAAATAAATTCTGTTAGTCAGCATCTGTAGGAAAAGATTCCTACAGATTCATGCAGGTTCCATGAAAAATGACATCACTTTGAAAAAGAAGAAATAATACATTTGGTTTAACTCTATGTCAAGTCAATGCGTTATCACCAGAACCTGATCTTTCACATTTATGTTAAATTTATTTTACGGTTGCCCAGTTGCTGACTTACAATGCCTTTCCTCGTGGCCCAGCCCCCACCACCGCTCTGGATTAATGCAGCTGCTGTCAACACGCATGCGCAGTGTTCCACGAGGTACGTTCTTCAAAAGGCGCAAAAAGAACGAGAAAGTTCTGCGCTCCGCTATAGGATCTTTGTTCTGCAGATCGCGAGGTCAGCAGCACTCACGCGCTGAAGAGCTTTCTCCTCACTGCCAGCGAAGCTTGTGAAGCCACGCCCCTCCCCTCCCCCAGCTGCTCACTCAGCTGCAGGTTTCCAGAAAGTCAAGCCGGTTCTGTCTCTCCGCATTTCGCAGCCCACTCACTCGCCCGGCTCCCCTCCATCTACCACCCCCCCCATCCTCTTCTCACCTCCTCCACTCTCCTCAATAACAGTGACATTTTTACATCTTCTGGTAGAAAATTTCCTTATGATTTCAAAATCCAATTCTCTATCAATTTGGTCGATTATATCCAGAGATATTTACTAAAATCTATCACCAAACTGACATTTAAAAAAAAATATTAAGGTTGCCCAGCTGCTCACCTGACAATGGCTTTGCACCTGGCCCAAATGCTTCCTGGCCCCGCCCAGCCTTAGATCGGACCTGCTGTGTGTGTGTGTGTGGGGGGGGGGGGGGGGGGGGTCCTCCCCTGAATTCCATAGAGCTGCTGACACTTTCGTGCATGAGACGCGGACGCTTAATTTCCAGAATATTCTGAACACGAGACGCACGGTTGCATTTCGCTCTCTGTCTCTCCCCCTCTCCCCATCTCTCTCTCTCCCCACTCCAACCCCCTCTTGCCCTTCTGTCTCTGCCCCTCTCTCTCTCCCCATTCTCTCACTGCCTCTCCCCATTCTCTCTCTGCCTCTCCCCATTCTCTCTCTGCCTTCACTCTCTACCCCCCCCCCCCTCTGAACACGCCTGCGAGTTGGGGGCTGTGCGTCAGTGGATAGAGCAGTTATGGGGTAAAAAGAGCAAATTAATATTAATGTAATATCAAGGGGGGTAGTTAGGCTGTGTGTTGGGGGGTAGTTAGTGTGTGTGTGGTTAGTGTGTGATGCCGCATGCCGCACCACCACCACCACCACCCCCCCCCCAATCGTGTTGAGGAAACAGACCCAACGGGTCTGCACTTGGTCTAGTAACTTATAAAATTCTGGATGTTTTGCTTGTGCAAAATCTTGTTTTCAAACGTAAACTATTTCTTTGATTCACATCTCCTCGAAAACCCGACGCGGTAACGGTAGAGATCATGATTTCAAAAATCCCCCTCATCTGGAAATCTGATTCATTATTTCCTGAGATTTTTACTAAAATTGTTTACCTATCTGACATCTATTTAAAATCTAACGTGCTGATGTTAGCAAAGGCATGACGTCACAATGCCTTTGCTCTTCGGCGGCCTGCTGCACATCCACGAGCTGCGAGTCAAAGCACATCCACGAGCTGCGAGTTATGTGACCCAGCAGCCCCCCCCCCAGGCTCTGGATTTAAGCCGTTGGACACGTGATCAAGTCGTGCTGCGTGCTCTGCTTGGCTTCTAGAAGTTCTACATCATGGCGGCGGCGGTCGTTATTGCAGCGAGGCCGCAGACAAGCGCAGTCAAATGGGATGACCTCCTCTCCGTCTCCCCAGCCCGATCGTCTGTCACGCTGGTGGGTGTGCTTACCCTCGCGGAAGCAACGATCGGCTGGCCCTCCGCTGTTTTTCACCGTCCTCAAATCACTCCGGGCATCGCTCTGGACCACGCCAGCCGCATCCTAGCTCAGGCCCAGCGCCTGATGGGGAGGCTTGTGCTCTCCGACTTGGGAGGTGCTGCCTCTACCCCCTCCCCGGGGCCGAGAAAGAGAAAGGGGGGAGAGATGGGGGGGGGGAAGGGGGGGGGGGGGGGGGGGGGGGGGGGGGGGGGGGGGGGGGGGGGGGGTGGAGGGAATGGGGGAGAGGGGGTGGAGAGGGAGGGGTGCAGAGGGAGGGTTGGAGGGGGGATGGAGAGGTGGGGATGGAGAGGAAAATGGAGAGCGGGGATGAGGGGGAAGGGGGCCCTTCCTCTGCCACCCACCCTCTGCCCCCCTCCCTCTCTAACCCTCCCCCTCCATGATTGGGTAAAAGGAGCGAATTAATAATATTAATATATCAAGGGGGGGGGGGGGGGCTTAGTGTGTGTGTGGTTAGTGTGTGTGACGCCGAAGGCTGCCCTCCCCCACCCTGGTCTAGTATATTATAACTATAAAAGAGAGAGAGAGAGAGAGAGTGTGTGTGTGTGTGTGTATGTGTGTGTGCGTGTGTGTATGTGTGTGTGTGTGTGTGTGTGTGTGTGTGTGTGTGTGTGTGTGTGTGTGTGTGTGTGTGTGTGTGTGTGTGTGAGAGATCACATCTTGGCGAACAAAATGACGAGGTAACGGTAAAAAAAAATTACATATTCCGGTGGAGATTTATCCCGTGGACACTGAAATCCCTCATCGGAAAAGCTCATGCTTTATTTCTCAAGTTATTAATCAAAATGTTCAAAATCTGCAAAAATGTAGGGGGGAAAAGTGGCTGATGACGTCACAATGGATCTGCGTGCCTTTCTTCCTCACGCTGCGAGTGACGTCACCCTCCCCACTCCTCCCCCCATTATTCAAAAGTCTATCGTCGACTGAAAACTAAAGGTTATAGCTGGAGACTGTGGCGGCCCAACTCGCAGTCCTTTGGTCGATGCTCGCCCGCACCCGCCTTGGTTTGGGTCCTATCATCGGCTCGGCTTGGGCCACCCTCCCTCTCTCCCCCCACCTAGGAGCCAAAGACATACAAAGAACGAGCAAATCGGGGCCCTGTGCACTAGAGCTCCCGAGCTCCCCTTTCTCTCTCTTTCCCCCTTCTCTGCCTCTCCCTCTCTCTTTCTCTGCCTGTCTTGCCCCTCTCTCAGTCTTGCCCCCTCTCTCTCCGCCCCCCCTGCTCTCCGTGCCTCTGCCCTCTGTCTCTACACCCCTGTGTCTCCAGCAGCGCCTGCGAGTTGGGGGCTATGCGTGAGTGGATAGGGCGGGGATGGAGTAAAAGGAGCAAATTAATAATATTAATATAATACCAAGGGGGGTGGTTAGTGTGTGTGTGACGCCGCAGGCCGACCACCCCCGCGCGATGAGGGGACGGGACCAACTTGGTCTAGTAACCATTAAAAGTCTGATCTTGTATGTGTATTTTTTTATTTGTGTGTGTGTTTGTATGTGTATAATCACATCTTTGTGAAAAGAGAGAGAGGGAGAGAGGGACCGAGACAGAAATTTTTAGAGACACAGTTTGACTTTTTATATCTGCCCTCTCTCTGTCTCTACCCCCTCCCTCGTTAGTAAGGCGACGCCTGCGAGTTGGGGGTTATGCGTGAGTGGAAAGGGCGGGGGATGGGGTAAAAGGAACAAATGAACTAAGGGCCGAATGACCTACTGCACCTATTGTCTATTGTCTAAATGACTAATATTACTATAATATCAAGGGGGGTGGTTAGTGTGTGTGTGTGTGTGAGGTGGTTAGTGTCTGTATGGGGGGGGGGGGGGCGGTGGTTAGTGTGTGTGTGTGACGCCACAGGCCACAAACCTCACCCCCCCCCCCCCCCCAATTGAGGGGACGGGACCCAACGGGTCACACTTGGTCTGGTGTACATTAAATCTCTTGGGATTGTCCTTAATCCTGCCCTTTTTGCCCTTCCGATTTCCTTTTTTAGCTTACTCCATAGTTCCCGAAACTCCTCAAGGGATACACTTGATCCCAGCTGCCTATACCTGTCCCATGCCTTCCTACTCTTGACCAAAGCATCAATTTCTCTCATGATCCAGGCTTCCTTGCGTTTGTCTGTCTTGCCCTTCTTTCTAACAGGGACGTGCATGTCCTGAACACTTGTCAGATTCAGATTCAGATTTAAATTCAAACTTTATTGTCATAGTGCAGTGTACAAGTACAGAGACAACAAAATGCAGGTAGCATCTCACCCAGAAGTGCGAACATAGAATCATGGAGCAGTAAAATGTATATACGTATAAACAGTAGCAGTAGTGCAAATTTCGGGCGGGGGGAGATCAGTCAATGGGGGAAGGAGTGTCCGGGTGGGGGGGGGGGGGGGACTGGCAATCACCAAGTTGCAGAGTTAAGTAGGGTAACAGCCGCAGGGAAGAAGCTGTTCCTGAACCTGCTGGTCCGGGAACGGAGAGAACGGGGGACGGCGCTACAGATCGCTTGCTCTGGACAGACTCAATGGAGAGGAGTGAGGAACCAGTGATGCATTGGGCGATCTTCACCACCCTCTGTAGTGCTTTGCGGTCGGAGACAGAGCAGTTGCCGTACCATACTGTGATAGTTAGTAAGGATACTCTCGATGGCGCAACGGTAGCGGTTCATCAGAATCTGAGTCAGATGGACCTTCTTTAGTCTCCTCAGGAAAAAGAGACGCTGGTGAGCCTTCTTGATCAGTGTTGAGGTATTGTGCGTCCAAGAGAGGTCATCAGAGATGTTGACCCCAGAAACCTGAAACTGGAAACGCGTTCCTCCTCCATCCTGTTAATATGGATGGGGGTGTGCATGCAGCTCCCAGACCTTCTATATCCACAATGAGCTCCTTGGTCTTCTTGGTGTTAAGGGCCAGGTTGTTGTCAGCGCACCATGCTGCTAGGAGCTGGGCCTCCTCCCTATAGGCCGACTCATCGTTGTCGCTGATGAGGCCAATCCCCATTGTATCATCTGCATACTTGATGATGGTGTTAGTACCATGTACAGGTGTGCAGTCGAAGATGAAGAGGGAGTAGAGGAAAGGGCTCAGCACACAGCCCTGTAAAACGCCGGTGTTCAGGGTGAGTGTCGAAGAGGTGTGGTTGTCCAACCTAACAGACTGGGGTCTGTTGGTTAGAAAGTCCAGTATCCAGTTGCAGAGGGAGGGGTCGATGCCCAGGTTGATGAGTTTGGTAATCAGTTTGAAGGGGATAATGGTGTTAAATGCTGAGCTGAAGTCGATGAACAGCATTCTCACGTAGGTGTCTCTGTTGTCGAGGTGGGAGAGGGTGGAGTGAAGTGCCGTGGAGATGGCGTCATCTGTATTCCTGTAGGCGAACTGATAGGGGTCCAATGTGGGAGGTAGGCAGCCTTTGAGGTGTGCCAGGCCCAGCCTCTCGAAGCACTTAGTAATGATGGGAGTAAGTGCAACTGGGCGGAAGTCGTTGAGGCTCGCCGCCGTGGAGTATTATGGCAACGGCACGATGGAGATGGTTTTAAGGCACGTGGGGACAGCTGCTTGGGCAAGTGACAGGTTGAATATGTCAGTCCAGACATCTGTCAGCTGCATAGCACAGGCACTGAGGACGCGCACGGGGATGCCGTCAGGGCCAGCAGCCTTTTGTGCATTAATCCTGCTCAGTGCCGCATACACATCGATGGGGGTGAGTGTGAGGGGCTGGTGATCAGCAGGGAGCACAGCCTTGATGGCCATCTCTTGATTGACACTGTCAAAGCGGCCATAAAAGTGGTTAAGCTCCTCAAGGAAGGAGGCGTCGCTGGATGTGGGGGTGGTGTTGGTGGGTTTATAGTCTGTGATGGCTTGGATGCCTTGCCACATGCGTCAGGGGTCAGAATTGTTCTTGAAGTGCTCCTCGATCCTTAGCTTGTAGCTGTGCTTGGCCTTCTTGATGTCCCTCTTCAGGTTAGCCCTGGATGAACTGTAGACTCGAGCATCGCCTGACCTGAAAGCGGTGTCACGTGCCTTCAGCAGTAGCCTGACCTCTCAGTTCATCCATGGCTTCTGATTCGGGAATGTGGTAATCCGTTTGAGGGAGGTGACACTGTTAATGGTGGAGTTGATAAAGTCCAAAACAGAGGATGTATAAGAGTCAATGTCTGTGTGGGAGTCAAGGGTGGCCTGAGCTGCAAACACACTCCAGTCAGTGTTTCCAAACGCTGTTGAAGTGTGGAGTTCTCTCCCTCTGACCAAACTTTAACTGTCCTCACTATGGGTTTAACTTGTCTGATGAGTGGGGAGTACTTTTGGAGCAGGAACAATGAGAGGTGATCAGGCTGTCCAAGGTGGGGGAGGGGGACAGCTTTGTAAGCTTCAGCCATATTTGTGTAAACTTTCTCCAGTATCTTGTCTTCTCTAGTGGCGAAGGAGACATGTTGATGGAATTTGGGGAGTACAGTCTTCAAGTTGGAGTGATTGAAGTCACCCGCAACAATGAAGGCCGCCTCGGGGTTGTGAGTCTGTTGTTTGCTAATGGCAGTATGCAGTTCTTTCATTGCAAGCTTAGCATTAGCATCCGGAGGAATATAAGCTGCAGTCACAACAGTGGAAGTAAACTCTCAGGGCAGATACAACAGTCTGCATTTAACCATGAGAAACTCCAGGTTAGCTGAGCAGTGACTCTCGATGATGGTAGTGTCCGTGCACCAAGCTTTATTTACATAAATGCACAGATGTCAGCACACTCTTAAAAACATTCCACCTTCCTGATGTTCTATTTACATTAAACTACCTATTCTAATCAACTTGAGCAAGCTCATGTCTCACACTTTCAAAGTTGGCCTTGCCCCGATTTAGTATTTTAATTAGTGGGCCCGCTCTGTCCCTATCCATAATTATCTTAAACCTAATAGCAGTAGTCACTGGTCCCAAAAGGCTCATCCACAGACACTTCACCCACTTGCCCCTCACAATTTCCCAAGCGTTGCCCTCTCCCATGTACTGTGGCTTGCAAAAGTTTTCATACCCCCTTGAACTTTTCCACATTTTGTCACGTTACAACCACAAACGTAAATGTATTTTATTGGGATTTTATGTGATAGACCAACACAAAGTGGTGCATAATTGTGAAGTGGAAGGAAAATTATACATGGTTTCCAAATTTTATTACAATTAAAAAACAAAAAAGTGTGGCGTGTAAAAGTATTCTGCCCCCGAGTCAATACTTTGTAGCATTACACCTTTGTAGCAATACCACCTTTCACTGCAATTACAGCTGCAAGTCTTTTGGGGTATGTCTCTACCAGCTTTGCACATCTAGAGACTGAAATTTTTGCCCATTCTTCTTTGCAAAATAGCTCAAGCTCAGTCAGATTGGATGGAGAGCATCTGTGAACAGCAATTTTCAAGTCTTGCCAGAGATTCTCAATTGGATTTAGGTCTGGACTTTGACTGGGCCATTCTAACACATGAATATGCTTTGATCTAAACCATTTCATTGTAGCTCTGGCTGTATGTTTAGGGTCGTTGTCCTGCTGGAAGGTGAACCTCCGCCTCAGTCTCAAGTCTTTTGCAGACTCTAACAGGTTTTATTCCAAGATTGCCCTGTATTTGGCTCCATCCATCTTCCCATCAACTCTGACCAGCTTCCCTGTACCTGCTGAAGAAAAGCATCCCCACAGCATGACGCTGCCACCACCATGTTTCACAGTGGGGATGGTGTGTTCAGGGTGATGTGCAGTGTTAGTTTTCCGCCACACATAGCGTTTTGCATTTAGGCCAAAACATTCAATTTCGGTCTCATCAAACCAGAGCACCTTCCTTCACATGTTTGCTGTGTCCCCCAAATGGCTTGTGGCAAACTGCAAATGGGACTTCTTATGGCTTTGTTTCAACAATGGCTTTCTTCGTGCACAGGAAGAAAGCCATTGTTCCATAAACGCCTGATTTGTGGAGTGCACGATTAATAGTTGTCCTGTGGACAGATTCTCCCACCTGAGCTGTGGATCTCTGCAGCTCCTCCAGAATTACCATGGGCCTCTTGGCTGCTTCTCTGATCAATGCTCTCCTAGCCCGGCCTGTCAGTTTAGGTGGACGGCCATGTCTTGGTAGGTTTGCAGTTGTGCCATACTCTTTCCATTTTCGGATGATGGATTGAACAGTGCTCCGTGAGATGTTCAAAGCTTGGGATATTTTTTTATAACCTAACCCTGCTTTAAACTTCTCCACAACTTTATCCCTGACCTTTCTGGTGTGTTCCTTGGGCTTCACGATGCTGTTTGTTCACTAATGTTCTCTAACAAACCTCTGCGTCCTTCACAGAACAGCTGTATTTATACTGAGATTAGATTACACACAAGTGGACTCTATTTATTAATTAGGTGACTTCTGAAGGCAATTGGTTGCACTGGATTTTATTTAGGGGTATCAGAGTAAAGGGAGCTGAATACTTTTGCACGCTACACTTTTCAGTTTTTTATTTGTAAAAAAAATTGAAAACCATGTATCATTTTCCTTCCACTTCACAATTATGCGCCACTTTGTGTTGGTCTATCACATAAAATCCCAATAAAATACATTTACGTTTGTGGTTGTAACGTGACAAAATGTGGAAAAGTTCAAGGGGTATGAAAACTTTTTCAAGCCACTGTAGTGCCCTCTACATATTGCCGGAGGAAATTCTCCTGAACACATTTGACAAATCGCACCTTGAATAAACCATTCGCACTAATTGTCAGTCAATGTTGGTACAGTTAAAACCTCCTGCAACAACTTTATTACATCTGCAGCTGCCTGCAACCTTCTGCCACAATTGCTCATCTAATTCCCGTTGACTATTTGAGAATCTGTAGTACACCCCCAACAAGGTGATCATCTCTTTCTTGTTCCCCAGCGCCACCCATATAGCCTCACGAGATGAACCGTCCTAAATGTCACCGCTGACCACTGCCAACACATTCTCCTTAATCAATAACGCAACATATCTCCCTCTTTTACTCTCATCTCCGTCTCTCCTGAAGCTCCTGTACCCTGGAACATTGAGCTGCCAGTCGTGCTCCTCCCTCAACCAGGTTTTGCTATTGGCTGCAACTTCCCTGCCACCCGTACCTTATCATGCCCCAAGTCATCTGCGTCACCCGTCAGGCCCCTTGCATTATAATACATGCAGTTTAAACCAACTCTCCTTCATCACTCTGTTTTTCTCCTGTCTATTTTATCCTCTATACTTACTCTCATCACCTTCGATACCAACTTCTAACCTCACACCTGCCTTGATCCTGTGCAAGTTCCCACCCCCCTGCCAATCTAATTTTCCAGCCCCATCTCTTTTCCAGCTTTCTTCCACCCGCACCCCCCCACCCCAATATTAAGTCTTAAGAAGGGCGCCAACAATGGCTGCCTCGCCAACAGTCTGTCTGTCCCTTCCTACTTTTGTTGTTTGTTTTGTGTGTTAAATGTATGTTTTTAGTGTTCTTTAGCTTGTTTTATGTGGGGGTCCGGGGGGGGGGGGGGGGGGGGGGGGGGGGGAGAAGAGTTTGGGAAACATTTTCTAATCTCTTACCCCGATGGAGATGTGATTTTTTTCCCGTATCGTATCTCCGTCTGCACTACTGCCTAACATCGAGGAGTTGGCAGCCTTTGCTGGAGATCGATTTCGAGACTCCACCGCAGGTGCCTGCGGACTTTAACATCACGGAGCTCGCGATCTCTTTGCCAGGGATCAACCTCTGAGCTCTACTGCAGGAGTCTGCAGGACTTTAACATCACGGAGCTCACATTGGGATCTCCAAGCCGCAGGAGTTTCGACCGCCCCGACGCGGGAGTTTCGATCGCCTTGATGCGGGGGCTTCAACCGCCCCGAGTACGGATGGCTCGACTGCCCCGACCAGGGGAGAATAAAAGAGGAAGAAGTTTGGACTTTATTGCCTTCCATCACAGCGAGGAACATGGAGAATCCGTGGATGTTTATGTTAACTTTTATGTGTGCCTTGTCCTTTTTTTTTAGTATGGCTGTATGGTAATTCGAATTTCACTGTACCTTAATTGGTACATGCGAAATAAACTGACCTTGAAACCTTGAAACAAAAGGTAGAAACATGGAAACATAGAAATTAGGTGCAGGAGCAGGCCATTCGGCCCTTCGAGCCTACACCGCCATTCAATATGATCATGGCTGATCATCCAACTCAATATCCTGTACCTGCCTTCTCTCCATACCCCCTGATCCCTTCAGCCACAAGGGCCACATCCAACTCCCTCTTAAATATGGCCAACGAACTGGCCTCAACTACTTTCTGTGGCAGAGAATTCCACAGATTTACCACTCAAAAACGATTTTCTCATCTCGGTCCTAAAAGACTTCCCCCTTTTCCTTAAACTGTGACCCCTTGTCCTGGACTTCCCCAACATCGGGAACAATCGTCCTGCATCTAACCTGTCCAACCCCTTAAGAATTTTGTAAGTCTCTATGAGATCACCCCTCAATCTTCTAAATTCCAGCGAGTACAAGCCGAGTCTATCCAGTCTTTCTTCATATGGAAGTCGTGCCATCCCAGGAATCAGTCTGGTGAACCTTCTCTGCACTCCCTCTATGGCAATAATATCCTTCCTCAGATTTGGAGACCAGAACTGTACGCAATACTCCAGGTGTGGCCTCACCAAGACCCTATACAACTGAAGTAGAACCTCCCTGCTCCTATACTTAAATCCTTTTGCTATGAAAGCTAACATACCATTCGCTTTCTTCACTGCCTGCTGCACCTGCATGCCTACTTTCAATGACTGGTGTACCATGACACCCAGGTCTCGCTGCATCTCCCCTTTTAAGCTCACAGATCTATATTTGCCTGGCCTTTCCTTGCTGCCATTCTTGAAAAGAGCAACATTTGCCACCCTTCAGTCAATAGCAACCCTCAAGCAACGCCGCAGCAATCTCTCTCCTTGCCTCCCACAGCAGGACAGGAAGGATTCCATCCAGTGCAAGGGATTTATCCACTGAGCCCACCAAGGCTCAAATACCTCTGAGACATGCACTGAACTTTTATCTTCTCTGCTAATTTTCCAGCTTCAAAGTCCATTCTTGAGTAAACACTGGTGATGTCTTGATTTAGGATCGCCCCTTTGCCTTCTGGCTCCATAACAGCTTACCTGTTTTCCCTACTCTTTCCCTATTTATTATTTTGCCCTTTATATGTAGAACAACTTTGCATTAACCTTCATCCACTGTAAATTATATATTGTAAGCTTTAATCATGAGGTTTCTGAATACTTAGAAGCACATGATAAAACAGGCCAGAGTCAGCATGGTTTTGTGAAGGGGAGATCTTGCCTGACAAATCTGCTGGAATTCTTTGAGAAATAAAATAGCAGGATAGACAAAGAGAGTCGGTGGATGTTGCGTACTTGGATCTTCAGAAGCCCTTTGATAAGAGGTTGCACGTGAGAAGATAGAAGATAGAAGTCCATGGTATCAGAGGGAAGATATTAGCATGGATAGATGGCTAGTTGAACAGCAGAAGGCAAGGAGTGGGAATTAAGGGGTGCTTCCCTCGGCAACTCCCTGGTTAACTCATCCCTTCCCAACCATACCACCCCCTTCCTAGGTACCTTCACCTGCAACCGCAGGAGATGCAACACCTGTCCCAATACCCCCACCCTCAACTCTGTTCACAAAACCCAAAAAGTCTTTTCAGGTGAGGCAGAAGTTCACTTGCACCTCCTCCAACATCATCTACTGAATCCATTGTTCAAGGTGTGGACTCTTAGACCAAACGCAGACTGGGCAATCATTTCGCTGAACACCTTCGCTCTGATCTCCCGGTTGCCAAACTAATTCCTCTTCCCATTCCTACACAGACCTTTTTGTCCTGGGCCTCCACCATTGTCAGAGTTAGGCCAAACACAAATTGGAGGAACAGCATCTCATATTTAGCTTGGGCAGCTTATAACCCAGCGGTACGTGTCCAAAAGATTCTGATAAGGGAGGGAGAGGAGCCTGATGTTGTGGTACACATAGGTACCAATGACATAGGCAGAAAAAGTGACGAGGTCCTGAAGGGAGAATTTAGGGAGTTGGGGGGAAAGTTAAAGAGAAGGACCAAAAGGGTAACGATTTCAGGATTACTGCCTGTGCCGCGTGACAGTGAGAGTAGGAATGAAATGAGGTGGAGGCTAAATGCGTGGCTGAGGGACTGGTGCAGTGGGCAGCGATTCAAGTTTCTTGATCACTGGGACCTCTTTTGGGGAAGGCATGATCTGTACGCAGAGGACGGGTTGCACTTGAACCCGAAGGGGACCAATATCCTGGCAGGGAGATTTGCAAAGGCTACTGGGGAGACTTTAAACTAGAAAGGCTGGGGGGAGGGACTCGGGTAGAGGGGGCTAGGGGACAGGGTGTGGGGCAAGAGGCAGAGAAGGGAAGCACTCGGACCCAAACTGTAGGCGAGAAAGATGAAAAAGATAATAGACAGAGAATAAAGGATGGTGGGTTTATAAAATGTGCATATTTTAATGCTAGGAGCATTGTAAGTAAGGTGGATGAACTTAGAGCCTGGATTGACACCTGGAAATATGATGTTGTGGCAATCAGTGAAACATGGTTGCAGGAGGGCTGTGATTGGAAACTAAATATTCCAGGATTTCGTTGCTTCCGGGGTGATAGAATTGGAGGGACCAGAGGTGGAGGTGTTGCATTGCTTGTCAGAGAGGATATTACAGCAGTGCTTTGGCAGGATAGATTAGAGGGTTCGTCTAGTGAGGCTATTTGGGTGGAACTGAGAAGTGGGAACGGTGCAGCAACACTTTTAGGGGTGTACTATAGACCGCCAAATGGGGAGCGAGAATTGGAAGAGCAAATATGTAAGGAGATAGCAGATATTAGTAGTAAGCACAAGGTAGTGATTGTGGGAGATTTCAATTTCCCAAAAATAGACTGGGAAACACATTCTGTAAATGGGCTGGATGGTTTGGAGTTTGTAAAATGTGTGCAGGATAGTTTTTTGCAGCAGTACATAGAGGTACCGACCAGAGAAGGGGCAGTGCTGGACCTCCTGTTAGGAAATGAGGCAGGACAGGTGACGGAGGTATGCGTTGGTGAGCACTTCGGGACCAGTGATCACAATACCATTAGTTTCAATATAATTATGGAGCGAGTCAGAACAGAACCTAGAGTGGAGATCTTTGATTGGAGAAAGGCTAACTTTGAGGGAATGCGTGAGGATTTTAAAGGAGTGAATTGGGACACTTTGTTTCATGGGAAGGATGTAGAAGAGAAATAGAGGACATTTAAAGGGGAACTTGTAAGAGTACAGAATCTTTATGTCCCTGTTAGGTTGAAAGGAAATAGTAAAAATTGGAAAGAGCCATGGTTTTCAAGGGAAATTAGACACTTGTTTCGAAAAAAGAGAGATATCTACAATAATTATAGGAGGCATGGAGTAAATGAGGTGCTAGAGGAGTATAAAGAATGTAAAAAGAATCTTAAGAAAGAAATTAGGAAGGCTAAAAGAAGATATGAGGTTGCTTTGGCAAGAAAGGTGAAAGTAAATCCAAAGGGTTTCTACAGCTATATTAATAGCAAAAGGATAACGAGGGATAAAATTGGACCATTAGAGAACCAGAATGGACAGCTATCTGCAGAGCCAAAAGAGATGGGGGAGATATTGAACAATTTCTTTTCTTCGGTATTCACCAAGGAGAAGGATATTGAACTCTGTGAGGTAAGGGAAAAAAGTAGAGTAGCTATGGAAACTATGAGATTCAAAGAGGAGGAAGTACTGACACTTTTTGAAAAATATAAAGGTGGATAAGTCTCCAGGTCCTGACAGGATATTCCCTAGGACATTGAGGGTAGTTAGTGTATAAATAGCAGGAGCTATGACAGAAATATTTCAAATGTCATTAGAAACGGGAATAGTGCCGGAGGATTGGCGTACTGCGCATGTTGTTCCATTGTTTAAAAAGGGTTCAAAGAATAAACCTAGCAATTATAGACCTATTAGTTTGACGTCAGTGGTGGGCAAATTAATGGAAAGGATACTTAGAGATAATATATATAAGCATCTGGATAAACAGGGTCTGATCAGGAACAGTCAACATGGATTTGTGCCTGGAAGGTCATGTTTGACAAACCTTCTTGAATTTTTTGAAGCGGTTACTAGGGAAATTGATGAGGGTAAAGCAGTGGATGTTGTCTATATGGATTTCAGTAAGGCCTTTGACACGGTTCCCCATGGAAGGTTGGTTCAGAAGGTTCAATCTTTGGGTGTTAATGGCGGAGTAGCAAGATGGATTCAACAGTGGCTGAATGGGAGATGTCAGAGAGTAATGGTGGATGGCTGTTTGTCAGGTTGGAAGCCGGTGACCAGTGGGGTGCCTCAGGGATCTGTGTTGGGTCCACTGTTGTTTGTCATGTACATCAATGATCTGGATGATGGGGTGGAAAATTGGATAAGTAAGTATGCAGATGATACTAAGATAGGTGGTATTGTGGATAATGAAGTAGATTCTCAAAGTCTACAGAGAGATTTGGGCCATTTGGGAAAGTGGGCTGAAAGATGGCAGATGGAGTTTAATGCTGATAAGTGTGAAGTGCTACATCTTGGCAGGACAAATCAAAATAGGACGTACACGGTAAATGGTAGGGAATTGAGGAATGCTGTGGAACAGAGGGATCTAGGAATAACTGTGCATAGTTCCCTGAAGGTGGAATCGCATGTAGATAGGGTGGTAAAGAAAGCCTTTGGTGTGCTGGCCTTTATAAATCAGAGCATTGAATATAGGAGTAGGGAAGTAATGTTAAAATTGTACAAGGCAATGGTAAGACCAATTCTGGAGTATGGTGTACAATTTTGGTCGCCTAGTTATAGGAAGGATGTCAACAAAATAGAGAGAGTACAGAGGAGATTTACTAGAATGTTGCCAGGGTTCCAGCAACTATGTTACAGAGAAAGGTTGAACAAGTTAGGTCTTTATTCTTTGGAGCGCAGAAGGTTAAGGGGGGACTTGATTGAGGTCTTTAAAATGATGAAAGGGATAGACAGAGTTGACGTGGATAAGCTTTTCCCATTGAGGGTAGGGAAGATTCAAACAAGAGGGCATGACATGAGAATTAAGGGACAGAAGTTTAGGGGTAACGTGAGGGGGAACTTCTTTACTCAGAGGGTGGTGGCTGTGTGGAATGAGCTTCCAGCAGAGGTGGTGGAGGCAGGATCGATTTTAACATTTAAAAGTAAAGTGGATAGGTATATGGACGTGAAGGGAATGGAGGGGTATGGTCTGAGTGCAGGTAGATGGGACAAGAGAAAAACAAATGGTTCGCACGGACTGGAAGGGCCGAGAGGGCCTGTCTCCGTGCTGTAATTGTTATATTATATGGTTATATATGGTATGAATATTGATTTCTCTAACCAAGTAACCATTGCATCCCCTCTCTCTCTGTCCCTTCTCCACCCGTCATTGTAATAGTTTCAAAGTCGTCTTGTTGAGTCTCATTGTCTATAACTTGTTTTCACTTCGCCCAGAGCTAACAATGGCCTGTTTCTTTTATCATCGTTACTTTTTTGCATATCTTTCATTCATTTGTTCTATATCTCTCTATACCATTGTCGAGATCTCTCATTTCCCTTTCCCCTGACTCTCAGTCTGAAGGGTCTCAACCCAAGACATCACCTATTCCCTTACTCCAGAGGTGCTGTCTGACCTGCTGAGTGACTCCAGCTTTTTGTGTCTACTGAAAGGTTCTTGATTAGTAAGGATGTAAAAGGGAGGCATCAACAAAGCAAGTATGGGGAGAGAGAGAGAAAGATATATCAGCCACAATGTAAATGCGGAGTAGACTCGATGGGTCGAATGACCTAATTCCGCTCCTATGATCGAATTAACTTTTTACCTGCTTTTTTTAAGCATCTCCCGACAATTTTTATATTCTTGATTGCCATTACTTATGATCTTTATACCAGTCATGTTTCCTTTGCTTCTCTTTGTCCAACCTTCAATGACCTTCGGCAGTAGAATTGCCTAACTTGTCAATGAGGAAGCATTTTGGGAATAGTGACCATGGCTCCACAAATTTCAACGTGCTTATGAAAAGAAAAAAGTTGGACCATACATAAATGTCTTTCTTGGGGGATGGCCACTTTTATTAAAATAAGACAGAATATGGCTAAGGTTTACTGGGAGCATCTGTTTGCAGCATCTGCACAGTAGGAATTATTCAAAGGAGAACTAGCAGAACTTAAGGGCCAGCATGTCAGGGTAAAAGCTCATGCTTCCTACATTTTAGTTTAGTTTAGTGAAACAGCGCAGAAACCGGCCCCCATTTGCATTGACTGTGCCGAAGCAGAGATGGTTGAAAACTTCAAATTCCCGTAAATATCACCACCAACTTTTTCTCACATTTAAGCAATGGACAAGAAAGAATAGTTCCTTAGAAGGCTTAGGAAGTTCAGCATATCCCCAACAACCCTCACCAACTTTTATAGATGCGTCGTAGAAAGCATTTTATCAGGATGCATCACAGTTTGGGAACAGCTCCATCCAAGGCTGAAAGAAATTGCAGCGAATTGAGGACACTGTCCAAGCCATAATTAACCTCCCTTCCATTGACTTAATTTATACTCATGCTTCCTCGGCAAGGCCAGCATCATAATCAAGGATGAGTCGCACGCTGGCCACTTCCCCTTCTCCCCTCTCCTGTCAAGCAAACAGTATGGAAGTGCACACCTCCAGATTCAATACCAGCTTCTTCCTAGCTGTTATCAGGCAACTGAATGATCCTACAGCAACTAGACAGTAGTCCTGAACTACTATCTACCTCTTGGGGACCCTTGGACCATCTTTGATCGAACTTTATCTGACTTTATCTTGCACTAAACGTTACTCCCGTATCATGCATCTGTATTCAGTGTATGGCTCAATTGTAATCAGTAATGTCTTTCTGACTGGATAGCATGCAAGAAAAGCTTTTCACTGCACCTCGGTACATGTGACAATAAACTAATACTAAAAATGAAAACTGCTATTTGCCATTTCTCTTCAACGGTCTGAATTTTGCCCTCACCAGAACCATTCCAATTGCTTATTTTAAAACCTTCACCAGAGCCCTAATTATCCAATTCAGAATGATGCCAGCCCAATTTAGACAATAGACAATAAGTACAGGAGTAGGCCATTCGGCCCTTCGAGCCAGCACCGCCATTCAATGTGATCATGACTGATCATCCACAATCAGTACCCCGTTCCTGCCTTCTCCCCATATCCCTTGACTCTGCTATCTTTAAGTGCTCTGTCTGGGTCTCCCTTGAAAGCATCCAGAGAATCAGCCTCCACTGCCTTCTGAGACAGAGAATTCCGCAGATTCACAACTCTCTGGGTGAAAACGTTTTTCCTCATCTCCGTTCTAAATGTCTTACCCCTTATTCTTAACCTGTACTCCACCAACATTGGGAACATGTTTCCTGCCTCGAGTGTGTCCAATCCCTTAAAAATCTTATATGTTTCAATAAGCTCTCTCATCCTTCTAAATTAAAGTGAATACAAGCCCAGTCGCACCATTCTTTCAACAAATGACAGTCCAGCCATTACTTTTAATCCCTTCATCTAAATCAGGGGTCTACAAACTATGGCCAGCGGCCAGTGGAGAGGCGAGGGTCGGCGGAATCGCTGGTGGATGCCCGTGGGGGGCTGGAGTGGAGATACGGGTCAGCGACAGCAGCGCCAGCGGCCTCGGGAAGACAGTGAAGATCAGCGACAGCGGCCTGTGAGTGAGTGAATGGGTGGGTAAGTGAGTGAGTGAATGGGTGAGTAAGTGAGTGAATGGGTGAGTGAATGGGTGGGTGGCTGAGTGAGTGAGTGGGTGCATGAGTGAGTAGGTGGGTGGGTGGGTGAGTAGGTGGGTGGGTGGGTGAGTGGATGGGTGGGTTAGTGGGTGAGTGGGTAGGTGAGTGACTGTGTGGGTGGGTGGGTGGGTGAGTGAGTGAGTGGATGAGTGGGTGAATGGGTGGGTGAATGAGTGAGTGGGTGGGTGAGTGGGTGAGTGGGCGGGTGAGAGAGTGAGTGAATGGGTGATTGACATATCTTTATTTTTTCATACGGCCCTCATGCTGAAAGGTTTGGAGGCCCCTGATCTAAATCATTGATGTATATTGTAAATAGCTGCCTTCCCAACACCGAGCCTTGTAGTACCCCACTAGTCACTGCCTGCCATTGTGAAAGGGACCTGTTAATCCCTACTCTTTGTTTCCTGTCTGCCAACCAATTTTCTATCCATGTCAGTACCGTACCCCCAATACCATGTGCTATAATTTTGGCCACTAATATCCTATGTGGGAACTTTAATTCAAGACCTTCCCATGGGTACAACTCCCACTTTCTCCACTTATTAATTAGACAATAGACAATAGACAGTAGGTGCAGGAGTAGGCCATTTGGCCCTTCGAGCCAGCACCGCCATTCAATGTGATCATGGCTGATTGATCCTCAATCAATACCCCGTTCTTGCCTTCTCCCCATATCCCCTGACTCCGCTATTTTCAAGAGCCCTATCTAGCTCTCTCTTGAAAGCATCCAGAGAACCTGCCTCCACCGCCCTCTGAGGCAGAGAATTTCACAGACTCACCTCTCTCTGTGAGAAAAAGTGTTTCCTCGTCTCCGTTCTAAATGGCTTACTTCTTATTCTTAAATTGTGGCCCCTGGTTCCGGACTCCCCCAACATCGGGAACATGTTTCCTGCCTCTAGTGTGTCCAAGCCCTTAACAATCTTATATGTTTCAATTAGATCCCCTCTCATCCTTCTAAACTCCAGAGTGTACAAGCCCAGCTGCTCCATTCTCTCAGCATATGACAGTCCTGGGAATTACATAATTCCCTCCTGGGAATTAACCTTGTAAACCTATGCTGAACTCCCTCAATAGCAAGAATGTCCTTCCTCAAATTAGGGGTCCAAAACTGCACACAATACTCCAGGTGTGGTCTCACTGGGGCTCTGTACAACTGCAGAAGGACCTCTTTGCTCCTATATTCGATTCCTCTTGTTATAAAGGCCAACTTTATTCGCTTTCTTCACTGCCTGCTGTACCTGCATGCTTACTTTCATAGACGGATGTACAAGGACCCCCAGATCCCGTTGTACTTCCCCTTTTCCCAACTTGACGCCATTTAGATAGTAATCTTCCATCCTGTTTTTGCTACCAAAGTGGATAACCTCACATTTATCTGCATTAAACTTCATCTGCCATGCATTTGCCCACTCCCCCAACCTGTCCAAGTCACCCTGCATTCTCATAGCATCCTCCTCACAGTTCACACTGCCACCCAACTTTGTGTCATCTGCAAATTTGCTAATGTTACTTTGAATCCATTCATTCAAATCATTGATTTATATAGTAAATAGCTGCGATCCCAGCACCGAGCCTTGCGGTACCCCACTAGTCACTGCCTTGACATTCTGAAAGGGACACGTTAATCCCTACTCTTTGTTTCCTGTCTGCCAACCACTTCTCTATCCATGTCAGCACTCTACCCCCAAATCCAGTGCCCCACAAATTGAAATCATTTTCTTGCATACTCGTGTGAGAGCCAAGCATACAACATTGTTTTCTTTTGGTTCTGTGCCAATTTCCAGTGGCTCAGTTACCTTTTGTTCTGCCATATAGTTTGGAGCTGCTTATCTCTAGCACTCCCATTCATCGATCATAACAAAGGATATTTCCTTTAGAAACAGAAATATAAACCGATTTACGGACAGGGTGATGGGTGTGGTGAGAAATGAAGCAGGTATATCAACACGTTTTTGTCTTCTTATTCTTTTTACGTTTTTACTTATTCACTCTTTGACTACATTATTTGGTAGTTTAGGGGTTTACACATTCACTATTTCTTTCACTTTCTCTCTTTCTTTCCCTTTTTCTCTTTTTCTATTTCTTCTTTGTCAAAATTAAAATGGAAAGTGTACAATAAATGTACTTTGTTATATGCCGCGGTTTATACTACTGTACTTCTATATACTTTTAATCAAAATACTAATAATTTTTTTTTTTAAACATAGACAATAGGTGCAGGAGGCGGCCATTCGGCCCTTCGAGCCAGCGTTCATTGTGATCATGGCTGATCGTCCCCAATCAATAACCCGTATCCCTGCCTTCTCCCCATATCCCTTGATTCCACTAGTCCCTAGAGCTCTATCTAACTCTCTCTTAAATCCATCCAGTGATTTGGCCTCCACTGCCATCTGTGGCAGGGAATTCCACAAATTCACAACTCTCTGGGTGAAAACGTTTTTTCTCACCGCAGTCTTAAACGGCCTCCCCTTTATTCTAAGACTGTGGCCCCTGGTTCTGGACTCGCCCAACATTGGGAACATTTTTCGTCCATCTAGCCTGTCCAGTCCATTTATAATTGAATATGTTTCTATAAGATCCACCCTCATCCTTCTAAACTCCAGTGAATACAAGCCTGGTCTTTTTAATCTTTCCTCATATGACAGTCCCGCCATCCCAGGGATCAATCTCGTGAACCTGCGCTGCACTGCCTCAATCACAAACACTGCCTCTTCCACAAACTAAGAGACCAAAACTGTACACAATACTCCAGATGAGGTCTTACCAGAGGCCTATACAACTGCAGAAGAACCTCTTTACTGCTATACTGAAATCCTCTTGTTATGAAGGTCAACATTATAACCATATAACCATATAACAATTACAGCACGGAAACAGGCCCTCTCGGCCCTTCCAGTCCGTGCCGACCATTTGTTTTCCCCTAGTCCCATCTACCTGCACTCAGACCATACCCCTCCATTCCCTTCACGTCCATATACCTATCCACTTTACTCTTAAATGTTAAAATCGATCCTGCCTCCACCACTTCTGCTGGAAGCTGATTCCACACAGCCACCACCCTCTGAGTAAAGAAGTTCCCCCTCACGTTACCCCGAAACCTCTTAATTCTCATGTCATGCCCTCTTGTTTGAATCTTCCCTACCCTCAATGGGAAAAACGTATCCACGTCAACTCTGTCTATCCCTTTCATCATTTTAAAGACCTCAATCAAGTCCCCCCTTAACCTTCTGCGCTTCAAAGAATAAAGACCTAACTTGTTCAACCTTTCTCTGTAACATAGTTGCTGGAACCCTGGCAACATTCTAGTAAATCTCCTCTGTACTCTCTCTATTTTGTTGACATCCTTCCTATAACTAGGCGACCAAAATTGTACACCATACTCCAGAATTGGTCTTACCAATGCCTTGTACAATTTTAACATTACTTCCCTACTCCTATATTCAATGCTCTGATTTATAAAGGCCAGCACACCAAAGGCTTTCTTTACCACCCTATCTACATGCGATTCCACCTTCAGGGAACTATGCACAGTTATTCCTAGATCCCTCTGTTCCACAGCATTCCTCAATTCCCTACCATTTACCATGTACGTCCTATTTTGATTTGTCCTGCCAAGATGTAGCACTTCACACTTATCAGCATTAAACTCCATCTGCCATCTTTCAGCCCACTTTTCCAAATGGCCCAAATCTCTCTGTAGACTTTGAAAATCTACTTCATTATCCACAACACCACCTATCTTAGTATCATCTGCATACTTACTTATCCAATTTTCCACCCCATCATCCAGATCATTGATGTACATGACAAACAACAGTGGACCCAACACAGATCCCTGAGGCACCCCACTGGTCACCGGCTTCCAACCTGACAAACAGCCATCCACCATTACTCTCTGAGTATCTCCCCCATCTCTTTTGGCTCTGCAGATAGCTGTCCATTCTGGTTCTCTAATGGTCCAATTTTATCCCTCGTTATCCTTTTGCTATTAATATAGCTGTAGAAACCCTTTGGGTTTACTTTCACCTTTCTTGCCAAAGCAACCTCATATCTTCTTTTAGCCTTCCTAATTTCTTTCTTAAGATTCTTTTTACATTCTGTATACTCCTCTAGCACCTCATTTACTCCATGCCTCCTATAATTATTGTAGATATCTCTCTTTTTTCGAAACAAGTGTCCAATTTCCCTTGAAAACCATGGCTCTTTCCAATTTTTACTATTTCCTTCCAACCTAACAGGGACATAAAGATTCTGTACTCTTACAATTTCCCCTTTAAATGTCCTCCATTTCTCTTCTACATCCTTCCCATGAAACAAAGTGTCCCAATTCACTCCTTTAAAATCCTTACGCATTCCCTCAAAGTTAGCCTTTCTCCAATCAAAAATCTCTACCCTAGGTCCAGTTCTGACTCTCTCCATAATTATATTGAAACTAATGGTATTGTGATCACTGGTCCCGAAGTGCTCACCAACGCATACCTCCGTCACCTGACCTGCCTCATTTCCTAACAGGAGGTCCAGCACTGCCCCTTCTCTGGTCGATACCTCTATGTACTGCTGCAAAAAACTATCCTGCACACATTTTACAAACTCCAAACCATCCAGCCCATTTACAGAATGTGTTTCCCAGTCTATTTTTGGAAAATTGAAATCTCCCACAATCACTACCTTGTGTTTACTACTAATATCTGCTAGCTCCTTACATATTTGCTCTTCCAATTCTCGCTCCCCATTTGGCGGTCTATAATACACCCCTAAAAGTGTTGCTACACCGTTCCCACTTCTCAGTTCCACCCAAATAGCCTCCCTAGACGAGCCCTCTAATCTATCCTGCCAAAGCACTGCTGTAATATCTTCTCTGACAAGCAATGCAACACTTCCCCCTCTGGTCCCTCCAATTCTATCACACCTGAAGCAACGAAATCCTGGAATATTTAGTTTCCAATCACAGCCGTCCTGCAACCATGTTTCACTGATTGCCACAACATCATATTTCCAGGTGTCAATCCAGGCTCTAAGTTCGTCCACCTTACTTACAATGCTCCTAGCATTAAAATATACACATTTTAGAAACCCACCATCCCTTATTCTCTGTCTATTATCTTTTCCATTAGCTTTCTTCACTGCTTGCTGTACCTGCACGCCAACCTTCAGTGACTGGTGTACAAGGACACCCAGGTCTCGCTGTACCTCCCCCTTACCTAACCTAACCCCATTGAGATAATAATCTGCCCCCTTGTTTTTGCCACCAATGTGGATAACCTCACATTTATCTATATTATACTGCATCTGCCAAGCATCTGCCCACTCACTCAACCTGTCCAGGTCACCCTGCAACCTCCTAACATCCTCTTCACAGATCATACTGCCACCCAGCTTTGTGTCATCCGCAAACTTGCTAGTGTTGCTCCTAATTCCCTCTTCCAAATCATTAATATATATGGTAAACAGTTGCGGCCCCAACACCGAGCCTTGCGGCACTCCACTCGCCACTGCCTGCCATTCTGAAAAGGACCCATTCACTCCTACTCTTTGCTTCCTGTCTGCCAACCAATTTCCTATCCACGTCAACACCCTACCCCCAATACCATGTGCTCTAATTTTAGTCACCAGTCTCCAGTGCAGGACCTTATCAAAGGCTTTCTGAAAGTCGAGATACACTACATCCCCTACATCTATTTTACTTGTCACATCCTCAAAAAATTCCAGAAGATTAGTCAAGCATGATTTTCCTTTCATAAATCCTGTCCTTTCATAAATCCATGCTGCATTGGACTAATCCTTTTACTGCTATCCAAATGCAGAGATGCCAACCCTAAATTTAGTTCACAGTAACATTCAACCCATTTGTCCGTAACAAATGGGGTTAAATGCATTTCTCTCCGTAACATACTCACTTGGGGTTGTTGCCGGCTGCTATGCGCCTGCGCACTGGTGCAGATCAGCGGGCTGCCGGCGGGCGGGTGCGGCACATGCGCACTTGGCAAGGTTGCCGGCGGGTCTGCGCCTGCGCACTGGGTGGGGGTGGGGGGGAGGCCCGGTGATGGGGCTGCCGCGAGCGGCCGGCTGGCGGCAAGAAAGTGCCGCTGATCGCGCGGGCCGTCGCCGCCCGGGCTCTGGGCCGGGCGTGGCGTGGCTCGAAATGGCGCCAGGCCCGGCAACCCTCCCCCACTGCGCACGCGCGGCCACTGGGGCCCGGCAACCCTCCCCCACTGCGCACGCGCGGCCACTGGGGCCCGGCAACCCTCCCCAACTGCGCAGGCGCGGACACTAGGGCCCGGCAAAGTGCCGCTGATCGCGCGGGCCGGCAAACCGGGGGCACATGGCGCCGGCGTTCACCACGGGAGGAACACCGGCGCGGCGGTGTTCCGTAACAGCATGTTTGGCTGCCGGAACACCGTAATATGGTTATTTCGCCGGGACAAAATACGGCAAATCCGGGACACTTGGCATCTCTGCAAATGCCCCATTATTACCTCTTTAATAATTGACTCATACATTACTCTCCAGCCTCAAGGAGACACTGGGGATGCAACAAGGCTTTCATGCTCATGGCTATCTGCAACCCTAACTATATAATTCCCTGTTATAACATTATTTTTCAGTGCCTCTTCTTGAATGGTCCATGGATAGGAGTGTGTTTATTCTCCCTGCAGATCCCACATTCATCCACACAATTGCCCAAGGTGTGTGATGATGGAAGTCGATGTAGAATCTTTGGAGAAAGAGGGCACTTGATCCCCAAAATCTGCTCTACAATTGAGTACGATCTTGGCTGATCAGGTTGTAACTACAACTCTACATCCCCACTTCCCTGAAGTAACCTCTCACCACTTTGCTCATAAGGCATCTACCTACCTCCACCTTAAAAATATTCAAAGACTTCCACCGCCCTTGGAACTCCAAAGACTCACGGCATTCCTCAACTGTGCTAAAAGGGAGATCACATATTTTGAAATCGTGAACTCTTGTTCTAAATTGCTGCGTGTCAAGAAATATCCTCGCTCCAAAAATCCATCTTGTATTTACTTCATAGAATTTGTTTTTCACTAGTGCATTCAATTGATATATTGATTAAAAAATGCATTCATTTAAGTTCCCCTTCGCTAACCAGATTCATTACCTTTAAAATCATACATAAATAGACAATAGGTGCAGAAGTAGGCCATTCGGCCCTTCGAGCCTGCACCGCCATTCAATGTGATCATGGCTGATCATCCCCAATCAGTACCCCGTTCCTGCCTTCTCCCCATATCCCCTGACTTTGCTATTTATCTAGCTCTCCCTTGAAAGTATCCAAAGAACTGACCTACACCGCCCTCTGAGGCAGAGAATTACACACTCACAACTGTACGTAAAAGGTGGATCAAGGGCTAAAATAAAAGTATTCCTAATTTCAATGCAGCGTCATGGACACAAGCAGCTAATGGAATCCTTCCAGGCCATAATTCTATCGATTATCCACAAACCAGCACTCTTTGTTATTGGCTCCTCCTCCCCTCACACTACAAGCCCCAGCTCCCCACATTTCCACATCACTATCATCAGTTGTTGTATCACCTATAATCTTTACTTCCTGCAAATAAAAGTGATAAAAGCAACAATTCCAGCGATATCTTCATGGAGCGGAATGTTAAAATCTGGCTGAATAATAACCATCAATAACGTGATTTGTTAACTGCATTGGTGGGGGGGGCAAGAAGAGAGAGAACTCACCAATAAAGTTGTTCCATTCTATGTCCAGATCTGCCAGATTGGCCAAGCATCCCTTCATGACGTTGAGACAGTAGTTGTTGCACGGTTTAACTGCAAATATCCCACGACAGTGAGGACAATACGTCATCTTCAGCAGTGCATCAGCACACTCCGTTGTTGGATTGACCTATTTGTATATTAAAAAAATTATACAATACAAATATCACAAATTTCAATGTAATGCCAGTTTACAACCTTCATGTTTAACCATATAACCATATAACCATATAACAATTACAGCACGGAAACAGGCCCTCTCGGCCCTTCCAGTCCGTGCCGACCATTTGTTTTCCCCTAGTCCCATTTACCTGCACTCAGACCATACCCCTCCATTCCCTTCACGTCCATATACCTATCCACTTTACTCTTAAATGTTAAAATCGATCCTGCCTCCACCACTTCTGCTGGAAGCTGATTCCACACAGCCACCACCCTCTGAGTAAAGAAGTTCCCCCTCACGTTACCCCGAAACCTCTGTCCCTTAATTCTCATGTCATGCCCTCTTGTTTGAATCTTCCCTACCCTCAATGGGAAAAACGTATCCACGTCAACTCTGTCTATCCCTTTCATCATTTTAAAGACCTCAATCAAGTCCCCCCTTAACCTTCTGCGCTCCAAAGAATAAAGACCTAACTTGTTCAACCTTTCTCTGTAACATAGTTGCTGGAACCCTGGCAACATTCTAGTAAATCTCCTCTGTACTCTCTCTATTTTGTTGACATCCTTCCTATAACGAGGCGACCAAAATTGTACACCATATTCCAGAATTGGTCTTACCAATGCCTTGTACAATTTTAACATTACTTCCCTACTCCTATATTCAATGCTCTGATTTATAAAGGCCAGCACACCAAAGGCTTTCTTTACCACCCTATCTACATGCGATTCCACCTTCAGGGAACTATGCACAGTTATTCCTAGATCCCTCTGTTCCACAGCATTCCTCAATTCCCTACCATTTACCATGTACGTCCTATTTTGATTTGTCCTGCCAAGATGTAGCACTTCACACTTATCAGCATTAAACTCCATCTGCCATCTTTCAGCCCACTTTTCCAAATGGCCCAAATCTCTCTGTAGACTTTGAAAATCTACTTCATTATCCACAACACCACCTATCTTAGTATCATCTGCATACTTACTTATCCAATTTTCCACCCCATCATCCAGATCATTGATGTACATGACAAACAACAGTGGACCCAACACAGATCCCTGAGGCACCCCACTGGTCACCGGCTTCCAACCTGACAAACAGCCATCCACCATTACTCTCTGACATCTCCCATTCAGCCACTGTTGAATCCATCTTGCTACTCCGCCATTAACACCCAAAGATTGAACCTTCTTAACCAACCTTCCATGGGGAACCTTGTCAAAGGCCTTACTGAAATCCATATAGACAACATCCACTGCTTTACCCTCATCAATTTCCCTAGTTACCGCTTCAAAAAATTCAAGAAGGTTTGTCAAACATGACCTTCCAGGCACAAATCCATGTTGACTGTTCCTGATCAGACCCTGTTTATCCAGATGCTTATATATATTATCTCTAAGTATCCTATCCATTAATTTGCCCACCACTGACGTCAAACTAATAGGTCTATAATTGCTAGGTTTATTCTTTGAACCCTTTTTAAACAATGGAACAACATGCGCAGTACGCCAATCCTCCGGCACTATTCCCGTTTCTAATGACATTTGAAATATTTCTGTCATAGCTCCTGCTATTTCTATACTAACTTCCTCAATGTCCTAGGGAATATCCTGTCAGGACCTGGAGACTTATCCACTTTTATATTTTTCAAAAGTGTCAGTACTTCCTCCTCTTTGAATCTCATAGTTTCCATAGCTACTCTACTCTTTCCCCTTAACTCACCGAGTTCAATATCCTTCTCCTTGGTGAATACCGAAGAAAATAAATTGTTCAATATCTCCCCCATCTCTTTTGGCTCTGCAGATAGCTGTCCCTTTCTGGTTCTCTAATGGTCCAATTTTATCCCTCGTTATCCTTTTGCTATTAATATAGCTGTAGAAACCCTTTGGGTTTACTTTCACCTTTCTTGCCAAAGCAACCTCATATCTTCTTTTAGCCTTCCTAATTTCTTTCTTAAGATTCTTTTTACATTCTTTATACTCCTTTAGCACCTCATTTACTCCATGCCTCCTATAATTATTGTAGATATCTCTCTTTTTTCGAAACAAGTGTCCAATTTCCCTTGAAAACCATGGCTCTTTCCAATTTTTACTATTTCCTTTCAACCTAACAGGGACATAAAGATTCTGTACTCTTACAATTCCCCCTTTAAATGTCCTCCATTTCTCTTCTACATCCTTCCCATGAAACAAAGTGTCCCAATTCACTCCTTTAAAATCCTTACGCATTCCCTCAAAGTTAGCCTTTCTCCAATCAAAAATCTCTACCCTAGGTCCAGTTCTGACTCTCTCCATAATTATATTGAAACTAATGGTATTGTGATCACTGGTCCCGAAGTGCTCACCAACGCATACCTCCGTCACCTGACCTGCCTCATTTCCTAACAGGAGGTCCAGCACTGCCCCTTCTCTGGTCGATACCTCTATGTACTGCTGCAAAAAAACTATCCTGCACACATTTTACAAACTCCAAACCATCCAGCCCATTTACAGAATGTGTTTCCCAGTCTATTTTTGGAAAATTGAAATCTCCCACAATCACTACCTTGTGCTTACTACTAATATCTGCTATCTCCTTACATATTTGCTCTTCCAATTCACGCTCCCCATTTGGCGGTCTATAATACACCCCTAAAAGTGTTGCTACACCGTTCCCACTTCTCAGTTCCACCCAAATAGCCTCCCTAGACGAGCCCTCTAATCTATCCTGCCAAAGCACTGCTGTAATATCTTCTCTGACAAGCAATGCAACACCTCCCCCTCTGGTCCCTCCAATTCTATCACACCTGAAGCAACGAAATCCTGGAATATTTAGTTTCCAATCACAGCCCTCCTGCAACCATGTTTCACTGATTGCCACAACATCATATTTCCAGGTGTCAATCCAGGCTCTAAGTTCGTCCACCTTACTTACAATGCTCCTAGCATTAAAATATACACATTTTAGAAACCCACCATCCCTTATTCACGGTCTATTATCTTTTTCATCTTTCTCGCCTACATTTTGGTTCCGAGTGCTTCCCTTCTCTGCCTCTTGCCCCACACCCTGACCCGTAGCCCCCTCTACCCGAGTCCCTCCCCCCAGCCTTTCTAGTTTAAAGTCTCCCCAGTAGCCTTTGCAAATCTCCCTGCCAGGATATTGGTCCGCCTCGGGCTCAAGTGCAACCCGTCCTTTGTGTACAGATCATGCCTTCCCCAAAAGAGGTCCCAGTGATCAAGAAACTTGAATCCCTGCCCACTGCACCAGTCCCTCAGCCACGCATTTATCCTCCACCTCATTTCATTCCTACTCCCACTGTCACACGGCACAGGCAGTAATCCTGAAATTGTTACCCTTTTGGTCCTTCTCCTTAACTTTCCCCCCAACTCCCTAAATTCTCCCTTCAGGACCTCATCACTTTTTCTGCCTATGTCATTGGTACCTATGTGTACTACAACATCAGGCTCCTCTCCCTCCCTTATCAGAATCTTTTGTACACGTTCTGACACATGCGAGACCCTGGCACCAGGGAGGCAAACTACCATCCGGGTCTCCCGACTGCGTCTACAGAATCGCCTATCCGATCTAACTATAGAGTCCCCTATTACAATTGCCCTCCTCTTTTTGCTACCCTTCTGAGCATCAGGGCCGGTCTCTGTGCCGGAGGCCCGGCCGCTGTTGGTGCCCCCAGCTAGGCTGTCCCCTCCAATCGTACTCAAACCTGAGTACCTATTTTCCAGGTGTACGGTCGCAGGGGTACTCTCTAGCCCCTGCCTGTGCCCCTTGCCCTTTCTAACCGTGACCCACTTGTCTGCCTCCTGTGGTCTGGGAGTGACTACCTCCCTGTAGCTCCTCTCTTTAGGTTTCTTTTACATAGTTCCCAATAATTAATAGACAGCATGTTAATAGGAAAACTTCCCATGAGATGATGGTGGTAAATTGCACTGTCCACTTAAAGTTGTTGGACTTCAGACTCCGGCAATGAAAGCCAGGAGTGTTTTATTGTCATGTATCCCAAAACTGAACAATGATTCTTACTTCCAGCAGCAGCAATAACAGGTTTGTTAACACACCACTCAATGGAAAACAAAAAGTTCAAATAAAAAAACCCCAATATAATGCAAAAATAAAACATTGCCCAAAGTCCCTCGCACAAGCCAGGCACTTCATAGTTTGGAGTTGAGGTAATAGTGTTCAATAGCCTGATGATTGTTGGGAAGAAGCTGTTCCTGACCCTGGACATTAGAGATACCAGACTCCAAAAACAACTTCTCGATGACAGGAGTGAAATGGGAGCGTTGCCTGTGTGGTGATGACAGGAGTGAAATGGGAGCATTGCCAGGATGGCGTGGTTCCTTGATGCTGACTGCCTTTGAGACAGCACATCTTACAGATCCTTTTGATGGTGTGGAGGGCAGTGCCAACGATGAACCGGGTAATGTTCACCATTTTTTGTAATCTCCTTCGTTTCTGGGCATTCATACGTTCATAAATGATTGGAGCAGAATTACGCCATTTGGCCAATCAGGTTTACCCTGCCATTCAATCACGGTTGATCTCTCTTTCCCTCTTAACTCCATTCTCCTGCATTCTCCCCATAACCACTGACACCCATACTAATCAAGAATCCATCTATCTCTACCATAAAAATATCCATTGACTTGGCCCCCACAACCTTCTGTGGCAATGAATTCCACAGATTCACCACCCTCTGACTAAACATGCTGGTGAATCTCTGGAATTCTCTGCCACAGAAGGTAGTTGAGGCCAGTTCATTGGCTATATTTAAGAGGGTTAGATGTGGCCCTTGTGACTAAGGGGATGAGGGGGTATGGAGAGATGGCAGCTACGGGAAACTGAGTTGAATGATCAGCCATGATCATATTGAATGGCGGTGCAGGTTCAAAGGGCTGAATGTCCTACTCCTGCACCTAATTTCTATGTTTCTATGTAAATAAATTCCTCATCTCCTTCCTAAAGGAATGTCCTTTTATTCTGAGGCTATGATATATGGTCCTAGACTCGCCTACTAGTGCAAAGATCTTCACCACACTCACTCTATCCAGGCTGAATTGCCAAACCGGGCCATGATGCAACCGGTCAATATGCTCTCTACTGTGCACCTGTAGAAGTTCACAAGAGTATTGCTCGACTTATCAAGTCTCCTTAATCAGCCAAGGAAGTGGAGGCGTTGACGGGTTTTATGATTGCATCAATGTTCTGGGTCCAGAGCAGATCTTGAGAGATATGCATGCCCAGGAAATTGAAGTTGGTGACTCTCTCCACCACTGACCCTTTGATGATAACAGGCTTGTGGTTCCTCAGTCTTCCTCTTCTACAGTTAACAATCAGCTATTTAAACTGACTTTTTCAAGCATATGATTGAAAATTACTTACAGCTACCCACTGTACATGACTAATGATTTAACGTTCTCTCTTGGAATATAATTACTTAATGCTTAATGAATACAGGAGAAACTAGTGAAGGACTTGCAATACTACAAAAGTCAACACTGAAAATGGCAGAGCTTCAAGTGCATTTGCAACCATATTTTTTGCTTGTTCGGCCTAGATGATAGATCACAAAAAAATGGGTGACCCAGATTCCAAACATTGATCCAAGGGTACAGAAATTAAAAATGTAGCTACACCATCAGAAATTAGTACAAAAAAGGATGGTTAACAGTGGTTAAACAGCATCTGCAGAAAGAGCAATAACATTCACATTCCAGTGAAATGACATTCACAGCCTGGACAACACTGGAAGCCTTTGCATTCAGTAAATAGAACAAGAACTTGTTAAAGGCTCAAATGTGTATAATCTGAATATTTTTTTTTTTTAATCTAATACCCCCGGTAAAATATCATTATGGAATAATAATTCCAAAAAACCAGGGAGCTGGCTAAGTTAGTAACATCAACTACGGAAGTCGGTAGATGGTTAGCCATGCTAGTATGGCTAGCACTAACTACAATAATAGTAGATGTAATTTTTTCTTCCTTTGTGCACAATACTAACCTCTTAATCTATCCTCTTTTCTTTTTTTTTATAAACTATTATTGTTTTTTTCAGTTTGAATGGAGTTATATATTGGATCAAAGGAGATATACACGTGAGAGGCATTTACGGGACTTAAAATTCATCTATTCGGTGTTCGGGTGTAAGGTCAGGTCTGTCGGGCTGAGCCATCGGCTCTATTATAGACCCCCATAGACAAAAGATGCAAGACTCAAAAATGAATATGGGGAATGAAGGAATAACGTTTTGCAGTTGGAACGTTAAAGGTATTAATGAACCAATTAAGAGAGGTAAAGTATTAGCACATTTAAAAGCAATTAAAGCTGATGTAATTTTTATTCAAGAAACTCACTTAAAAAAAGATGCTGAGCATAAGCCGAAAGCTAAATGGATAGATAAAACGTATCATTCTTCTTTTACGCATAAATCAAGAGGTGTAGCAATATTATTTCGCAAAGGCATTTTATTTAAACATACATCAACTATAACTGAAAACGATGGCAGATACATTATTGTAATAGGAGAATTAAATGCACAAAAAATGATTTTTGTTAATGTATATGGACCAAACTTTGATAGTCCATTGTTTTTCAAGAAAATATTTAACAATATCCCGGAATTAACACAATATAACCTAATAATTGGAGGAGATTTAAATTGTACACTAGATCCTTACTTAGACAGATCTACAAGACAAAGGAAAACTAAATCACATTCCAGTGACTTATTAAATGCATATATGGAAACTACTAATATTAAAGATGTTTGGAGAGTAGAAAATCCCACTGGACGAGAATATTCCTTTTATTCGCTGGTAGATAAAACCTACTCAAGAATAGATTACTTTTTGGTCGATGCCAAACTTATTTCATTCACTTATAATTCTAAATATCACAATATTATAATTTCAGATCATGCACCTTTAACATTTAAGATTAAAATAAATGGTAAAACAGAAAAATGGGGTCAGTGGAGATTTAATCCACAAATTTTAAAAAACAAAATAACTCAGGAATATATTATAGAACAGATTAAGATTTTCTTTGAAACAAATGATAAACTGGAAATATCTTGTTCCTTATTATGGGAAACGTTTAAAGCATATCTCCGGGGAATCATGATTTCCTCTCAAGCATTTTATAATAAAAAGAATAGAAGGGATCAACAAGAACTGGAAAAGGAGATTAAACAATTAGATATAGAGAATGCAGCTAATCCATCCATAATATTACATAATAAAATTGCAGCATTGAAATATAAATTAAATAAAATATATTCAGATCAAGTTGTAAAACTTTATCAACATACTAAACAATTACAGTTTGAATTTGGAGATAAACCTCAAAAATTATTGGCTCGCCAATTAAGGAAGATGGAGGCAGAAAAAATAATCCATAGGATTAAATCACATAATGGCGAACTTTTAATACAACCTAAAGATATTAATGAGAGATTTATGCAATACTATAAAAACTTATACACTGCTAAAACAACAGAAATCAAGATAGGAATAGAAGCACTTAAAAAAAAATGTAATCTGAAGGGGTTGGACTCACAAAATAGAGAATCATTAAATGCTGAAATTTCAATAAAGAAATCCAAGAATCTATTAGATCATTAAAAAATGGTAAAACACCGGGACCAGATGGTATTGGCTCGGAATTTTATAAAACATTTTATGATCAGATTGTACCACGTCTGAAATGATTATATGAATATATATTCCGGAAGTGGCGGCGCTGCCTGGCAGCTGCGGCTCGCCTGCAGTCCGTCTGTTTTTTCTTTTTGTTGTTGTTTTTCTTATGTTTTAGTTTAGTTTAGTTTAGTTTAGTTAGTTTATTAGGTTGTGTAAGTGTGGGGGGGGGGGGGTGGGAGAAACATGGTTTAGTCTCTTCTTTGGGGGGGATACGACCTTTTCTTGTCGTGTCCCCTGTCTCCATCTGCGTTGAGACCTAATGGCGGAGCTGACGGCCTCGGGGCTGTGGCGGCAGTTCCAGCAGCGGCGGTGGTACGACTGGCCCGACCTGGCAGCAGCAGCGGCCCGACTTGGAGCTGTGGCGGCACTCCGGCGTTCCGGTAGCGGCAGCGACAGCGGCCCGACTTGGAGCTGTGGCGGCACTCCGGCGTTCCGGTAGCGGCAGCGACAGCGGCCCGACTTGGAGCTGTGGCGGCACTCCGGCGTTCCGGAAGCAGCCGCGGCCCGACTTGGAGCTGTGGCCTGACTTTGGAGCTGTGGCGGTGTTCTGGCGTTTCTGCGGCGGTGGCAGCGCGGCTTCAGAGGCCCGGCCGCGGGCCCAGTGGGCGACATCGTCGGGAGCTCGCAGGTCGCAGGTTGGTGACCTGTTTTTCTGGAGCTCCCGCAACAACAGCTCCGTCCGCTGGACTGGAGGGCGGCAGCTTCGGCAGCTTTGCCCACCCCGGGCCGCGGAGTTGAACCAGCCCGTTCGCGGAGCTGGATTCAGCCGCGGGACTGACTCGCTTACCAACACCCGGCGGGGTCACAACATCGGAGGCCTGGATCGCCTCAGCGCAGAGGGAGAACAAGGAGGGAAGAGACAAAGATTAAGACTTTTGCCTTCCATCACAGTGAGGAGGTGTTTGGTGAACTCACTGTGGTGGATGTTAAATTTGTGTTTATTGTGTGTTTTTGTTACTTTTATTATATGTATGACTGCAGGCACGAAATTTCGTTCAGACCGAAAGGTCTGAATGACAATAAAGGTAATCTAATCTAATCTAATCTAATCTAATATACACAGCATAAATTACCAGAAATGTTAAATGAATCTATTATAACACTTATACCTAAAATAAACAAAGATCTGGATGAACCAGGATCATTTAGAGCCATAGCTCTTTTAAATACTGATCAGAAGATATTAACTAAAATATTAGCACAAAGGCTAAGGACAGTTATTAATGAATTAATTCACCCCGATCAAACAGGATTTATACCAAAACGATATTCCTCATATAACTTGAGACGGTTATTCAATATTATATATTCAAAAAGAGGTATTAAAAAAGATCTAGTAGTTATTTCGTTAGATGCAGAGAAAGCCTTCGATCAGGTGGAATGGTTCTATTTGTTTTCGGTTATGGAAACTTTTAAATTGGGAGAGAAGTTCATTACTTGGATCAAATTATTATATACTAACCCAACAGCCAGAATAATAACAAAATCAAATGTTATCAACTAAATTCAATTTATCTCGAGGCTGTAGAAAAGGTTGCCCTTTATCCCCCCTACTGTTTGCACTTGCAATAGAACCGTTAGCTCATATTACTTTATAACACAAAACCAGAAATTAGTATCCAAAATTTGTTAAAATTAATAACTGAATTCGGATCCTTTTCAGGATATAGTATCAATTGGAATAAAAGTGAACTTATGTCAATAACGGTAAATAACTTACACATATTACAATAATTTCCTTTTAAGATAACAAATGAAAAAATTAAATATCTTGGAATTTATGTAACAAAAAGATTTGATTCTTTATTTAAATCTAACTTCCCACTATTATTGAATAAATTAAATAAGAATATTTTATATTGGAAAACTCTACCCATTTCAATGTTAGGTAAAATTAATATAATAAAAATGATTTTTCTTCCACAATTATTATATCTTTTCCAATTAATTCCGATATATCTTCCTAAAAATTTCTTTAAGAAGGTGGACTCCCTAGTTACTAACTTTATTTGGCATTATAAGAGCCATAGAATAAATAAAAAACATTTATGTAAATTAAAAATAAATGGAGGTTTAGCACTACCAAATGTTATGTTTTATTACTGGGCAGTTAATATTAAAAATATGAATTTTTGGTTAGAAGAGACAGATAACCAACCAATTTGGTTAAATATGGAAAAAGAAGATTGTTCTCCATATAACCATATAACCATATAACAATTACAGCACGGAGACAGGCCCTCTCGGCCCTACCAGTCCGTGCCGACCATTTGTTTTCCCCTAGTCCCATCTACCTGCACTCAGACCATACCCCTCCATTCCCTTCACGTCCATATACCTATCCACTTTACTTTTAAATGTTAAAATCGATCCTGCCTCCACCACCTCTGCTGGAAGCTCATTCCACACAGCCACCACCCTCTGAGTAAAGAAGTTCCCCCTCACGTTACCCCCAAACGTCTGTCCCTTAATTCTCATGTCATGCCCTCTTGTTTGAATCTTCCCTACCCTCAATGGGAAAAGCTTATCCACGTCAACTCTGTCTATCCCTTTCATCATTTTAAAGACCTCAATCAAGTCCCCCCTTAACCTTCTGCGCTCCAAAGAATAAAGACCTAACTTGTTCAACCTTTCTCTGTAACATAGTTGCTGGAACCCTGGCAACATTCTAGTAAATCTCCTCTGTACTCTCTCTATTTTGTTGACATCCTTCCTATAACTAGGCGACCGAAATTGTACACCATACTCCAGAATTGGTCTTACCAATGCCTTGTACAATTTTAACATTACTTCCCTACTCCTATATTCAATGCTCTGATTTATAAAGGCCAGCACACCAAAGGCTTTCTTTACCACCCTATCTACATGCGATTCCACCTTCAGGGAACTATGCACAGTTATTCCTAGATCCCTCTGTTCCACAGCATTCCTCAATTCCCTACCATTTATCATGTACGTCGTATTTTGATTTGTCCTGCCAAGATGTAGCACTTCACACTTATCAGCATTAAACTCCATCTGCCATCTTTCAGCCCACTTTTCCAAATGGCCCAAATCTCTCTGTAGACTTTGAGAATCTACTTCATTATCCACAATACCACCTATCTTAGTATCATCTGCATACTTACTTATCCAATTTTCCACCCCATCATCCAGATCATTGATGTACATGACAAACAACAGTGGACCCAACACAGATCCCTGAGGCACCCCACTGGTCACCGGCTTCCAACCTGACAAACATCCATCCACCATTACTCTCTGACATCTCCCATTCAGCCACTGTTGAATCCATCTTGCTACTCCGCCATTAACACCCAAAGATTGAACCTTCTGAACCAACCTTCCATGGGAAACCTTGTCAAAGGCCTTACTGAAATCCATATAGACAACATCCACTGCTTTACCCTCATCAATTTCCCTAGTTACCGCTTCAAAAAAATTCAAGAAGGTTTGTCAAACATGACCTTCCAGGCACAAATCCATGTTGACTGTTCCTGATCAGACCCTGTTTATCCAGATGCTTATATATATTTTCTCTAAGTATCCTTTCCATTAATTTGCCCACCACTGACGTCAAACTAATAGGTCTATAATTGCTAGGTTTATTCTTTGAACCCTTTTTAAACAATGGAACAACATGCGCAGTACGCCAATCCTCCGGCACTATTCCCGTTTCTAATGACATTTGAAATATTTCTGTCATAGCTCCTGCTATTTCTACACTAACTTCCCTCAATGTCCTACGGAATATCCTGTCAGGACCTGGAGACGTATCCACCTTTATATTTTTCAAAAGTGTCAGTACTTCCTCCTCTTTGAATCTCATAGTTTCCATAGCTACTCTACTTTTTTCCCTTACCTCACAGAGTTCAATATCCTTCTCCTTGGTGAATACCGAAGAAAAGAAATTGTTCAATATCTCCCCCATCTCTTTTGGCTCTGCAGATAGCTGTCCATTCTGGTTCTCTAATGGTCCAATTTTATCCCTCGTTATCCTTTTGCTATTAATATAGCTGTAGAAACCCTTTGGATTTACTTTCACCTTTCTTGCCAAAGCAACCTCATATCTTCTTTTAGCCTTCCTAATTTCTTTCTTAAGATTCTTTTTACATTCTTTATACTCCTCTAGCACCTCATTTACTCCATGCCTCCTATAATTCATGTAGATATTACTCTTTTTTCGAAACAAGTGTCTAATTTCCCTTGAAAACCATGGCTCTTTCCAATTTTTACTATTTCCTTTCAACCTAACAGGGACATAAAGATTCTGTACTCTTACAATTTCCCCTTTAAATGTCCTCCATTTCTCTTCTCCATCCTTCCCATGAAACAAAGTGTCCCAATTCACTCCTTTAAAATCCTTACGCATTCCCTCAAAGTTAGCCTTTCTCCAATCAAAAATCTCTACCCTAGGTCCAGTTCTGACTCTCTCCATAATTATATTGAAACTAATGGTATTGTGATCACTGGTCCCGAAGTGCTCACCAACGCATACCTCCGTCACCTGACCTGCCTCATTCCCTAACAGGAGGTCCAGCACTGCCCCTTGTCTGGTCGATACCTCTATGTACTGCTGCAAAAAACTATCCTGCACACATTTTACAAACTCCAAACCATCCAGCCCATTTACAGAATGTGTTTCCCAGTCTATTTTTGGGAAATTGAAATCTCCCACAATCACTACCTTGTGCTTACTACTAATATCTGCTATCTCCTTACATATTTGCTCTTCCAATTCTCGCTCCCCATTTGGCGGTCTATAGTACACCCCTAAAAGTGTTGCTACACCGTTCCCACTTCTCAGTTCCACCCAAATAGCCTCCCTAGACGAACCCTCTAATCTATCCTGCCAAAGCACTGCTGTAATATCTTCTCTGACAAGCAATGCAACACCTCCACCTCTGGTCCCTCCAATTCTATCACCCTGGAAGCAACGAAATCCTGGAATATTTAGTTTCCAATCACAGCCCTCCTGCAACCATGTTTCACTGATTGCCACAACATCATATTTCCAGGTGTCAATCCAGGCTCTAAGTTCATCCACCTTACTTACAATGCTCCTAGCATTAAAATATGCACATTTTATAAACCCACCATCCTTTATTCTCTGTCTATTATCTTTTTCATCTTTCTCGCCTACTTTTTGGGTCCGAGTGCTTCCCTTCTCTGCCTCTTGCCCCACACCCTGTCCCCTAGCCGCCTCTACCCGAGTCCCTCCCCCCAGCCTTTCTAGTTTAAAGTCTCCCCAGTAGCCTTTGCAAATCTCCCTGCCAGGATATTGGTCCCCTTCGGGTTCAAGTGCAACCCGTCCTCTGCGTACAGATCATGCCTTCCCCAAAAGAGGTCCCAGTGATCAAGAAACTTGAATCGCTGCCCACTGCACCAGTCCCTCAGCCACGCATTTAGCCTCCACCTCATTTCATTCCTACTCTCACTGTCACGCGGCACAGGCAGTAATCCTGAAATCGTTACCCTTTTGGTCCTTCTCTTTAACTTTCCCCCCCCAACTCCCTAAATTCTCCCTTCAGGACCTCGTCACTTTTTCTGCCTATGTCATTTGGTACCTATGTGTACCACAACATCAGGCTCCTCTCCCTCCCTTATCAGAATCTTTTGGACACGTTCTGACACATGCGAGACCCTGGCACCAGGGAGGCAAACTACCATCCGGGTCTCCCGACTGCGTCCACAGAATCGCCTATCCGACCCCCCTAACTATAGAGTCCCCTATTACAATTGCCCTCCTCTTTTTGCTACCCTTCTGTGCATCAGGGCCGGTCTCTGTGCCGGAGGCCCGGCCGCTGTTGTTGCCCCTAGCTAGGCTGTCCCCTCCAATCGTACTCAAACCCGAGTACCTATTTTCCAGTTGTACGGTCACAGGGGTACTCTCTAGCCCCTGCCTCTGCCCTTGCCCTTCCTAACCGTGACCCACTTGTCTGCCTCCTGTGGTCTGGGAGTGACTACCTCCCTGTAGCTCCTCTCTATGACCTCCTCACTCTCCCTGACCAGACGGAGGTCGTCGAGCTGCTGCTCCAGGTTCCTAACACGATCCTTTAGGAGCCCCATCTCGACACACCTGGCGCAGATGTGTACGTCTGGAGGGCTATCAGATTCCCTGACCTCCCACATCTGACATCCAGAACAGTACACTGCCCTGGCCTTCATACTGCCCCCCTTACACAGGATACAATAGCAACACAATATAAAATCACTACAAACTGCTGGGATCCGACTGTAAATCAGATCCCAGCAGTTTGTCCTTTTCTCCTTTTGAAATCAGTTCAATAATATTTGCTAATATTAATTTAGGTAAGAAAACCTATAGTGAAAACCCGATAATAGCAAGCGGAATACGTATTTGGAAACAAATAAAGAAAACATTAAAACTGAAATCTATACCATTAGCCCTTACCATTGTAAATAATGTTACATTTAAACCTTCAATGATGGATAAAGGCTTTTCACAATGGAAAAACAAGTCCTTTGGGCTTGAACATTGAATTTTCTCAATTCTGTTAGCCCTTGCTGTCTCCTCCCCTTCCCACCTCTCCCTCAGCCCTCGGGCCCTGGCATTCCCTCTATCTCTATCTCCTTCCCCCACCCTAGTCGCACTAGCTTCTCATTTTCACACCACGAACAGCTTACAATGGCTTGTTCCCTTTATCATCGATACTTTTTTGCATATCTTTCATTCATTGTTCTTTATCTCTCCACATCAGTGTCTATATCTCTCGTTTCCCTGATCCCTGACCAGTCTGAAGAAGGGTCTCGACCCGAAACGTCGCCTATCTCCTTCGCCTCTTAGATGCTGCTGCACCCGCTGAGTTTCTCCAGCTTTTTGTGTAACCCAAGGGAATTATTAAGATGGGTGATCTCTATAAGGACATTTTTTCCTTTCATTTCAAGAATTACAACAAATTTATGGACTACATTCTAAAGATTATTTTAGATACTTACAAATTAGAGACTATGTAAAAGCAAACACACAGAAACTTAGAAATAGAAAGACAGACATTTTAGATGAATGTCTAAACATCCGACCACAGAAAAAATGATTTCATATATATATAATATCCTATTGGAAAATTATGTCCCATCAACAGAAACATATAGACAATCCTGGGAAAACGAATTAGGTCAAATTATAAGACCAGAAGTATGGGACGAAAGTTTAAATTCGTTATGTTCGTTAAATGCTAGACACTCTCTTGTACAGTTTAAAATACTACATAGACTACATTATTCAAAATCCAAACTACATAACATCTTTCCAAAAGTATCTCCCATATGTGATAAATGTCAACATTTAGAAGCTAATCTGACAAATTCATTTACAAACTGTGTAAAAATTACAAAATTTTGGATTGAAATATTTAGGATAATTTCGAATGTTGTTAATATGAATCTGACTCTTGACTCAAAGTTAATAATACTAGGAATACTGGAAACAGACCAATTAATAACAACAAATCAAAGAATCTTTATTGATTATGGTTTAATAATTGGGAAAAAAATTAATACTAAAATTCTGGAACGGTCCTACATCCCCCACAATCAAAATGTGGAATACAGAAATGTCGGAGACACTCCATCTGGAAAGATTGAGGCTTGTCCTAATGGACAGGTTGGATCTCTTCAGAGGGATATGGTCTCCATATATTGAATATTTACAGGGTCAAAGTGGCTCGGTGCGAGGGCTTGACTGAGACCTGAATAATAGAATGGATGAAGAACTACGCATAATAAATCATGCCTATATCTCCAATGACGGATAATTGATTAATACTCCATTCACTTCCTTATTCTCTATATTATTTTTCTCTATCTCTTCCTACTTTATAAAAAAAAAATTTTTAAGTGTATAGAAACATAAAGTCTTAAATGTTAATATTAGTATTAATAATATGATGAATGTATCTAATAAGTATTTCTTATTAATATGTTTCTACAACTAATAAAAATATTTATCAAAAGGCTCAAATGTGGGTGACTAATAAGTGGCATGACAAACAATTGCGGGTTACAAATCGATTATGTTAGAGTCATAGAGCAGAGGATCAGGCCCTTCAGCCCAACATCTCTTTGCTGCTCTTTGTACCTACTTTGGCAGCATGAATCCCTATCTGATTCATTGGTATGCTTCCTTTCTCACTAACAGAGTACAGATTGTAAAGAGAATAAAACTCTTTCATCTGCCATCACAACCAATGTCGGGGTTCAGCTATGCTTTTTACCTTTTGCACTGATCTGATTGTCATACAGATACACCGAATCAATATATTCTGAAGTACTCAGATGATACAGTTCTATTATCTCTGTAAAGTAACACAGACAACCCTAGGCTGCACCAACTCGGTGTGAACAAACTGGTCGAGTGGACTGATAATAATGCTCTTGAGATTAACACAAAGAAAACAGAAGAGATTGTATTTGGCTCACCATCTGACTCTCATAAAGTTTCTCTTGTTATCCATTATGAAAACATCAAGCAGGTATTTTCATTTAAATACTTGGGGGTAACGATGGACCATCAGTTATCATGGAATGACCACATTGATAAGATTTGCAATAAGACAAAACAAAGAATCTGGTTTCTCCGCCGACTTGGATCTTTCGGAGCAAGTGGATAAATCCTTTCATTATTTTTTACTGCTGTGATAATGAGTGTTTTACAGTATTGTAACACTACATGGTACAAGATTTTGTCTGCTACTACAAAATCAAAACTGTGTTGCGACCTGGCCGAGGTCAGGAAAAGGCCAGATATCAGGCAGGCTCAACAATAGTTTTCAAAGACACAGCGAGAACACACACATCCCCGAGAGGGACCTCGGGAAACCCCGTGGCAGACCAACAATAGTGAGGTGGATGACTATCCCGCAATAGTCGAGGTGGATGACCTAGGAGTGGCCTAACTCCCAGGGACCGCCACAGCCCCCCCACCCCCCAAGCATCCGAGGCACGAAACAGGCAGGAGGGCGTACACGGCGGCCAGCTCGGGTGCATACCATGCCCAGCACAGGAACAGGCAACTGACCAACAGGTGCAGGGGATGGAGTAGCCAGTGGAGGAGGTAACCTAGCCAGAGGGCACCCTCGCTTACTGGGCCGCGCCACCATCAACTGAAACAGTCTCATGCCAACCCCCCATGTCCAGGACAAATGTAGATGAGCCATGCTCTAGGACCCGGAAGGGACCCTCGTACAGCCACTGGAGAGGTGCCCGATGAGCATCCCTGCGCAGGAAGACGAAATGGCAGTCCTCCAGAGCAGAGGGTACGTGCGGACGGAAGGATCCATGACGAGGCGTGGGCACCGGCACCAGCTTGCCCACCTTCTGCCGAATAAGTTGCAGAGTGTCCGAAGGGTGCTTCACCTGGCCCCGTGCCGGCGGGATGAACTCCCCAGGCACCGTCAACGGAGAGCCATACACCAACTCGGCAGAGGAGGAGGCCAAGTCCTCTTTCAGTGCAGTGCGGATCCCCAGCAAAACACATGGGAGAGCGTCCACCCAGTCCGGATCATTCAGCCTTGCCTTCAGGGCATCCTTGAGTTGGCGGTGAAACCGCTCCACCAGTCCGTTCGCCTGCGGATGATACACCGTCGTGTGGTGTAGGCGAACCCCCAGGAGGCGTACCATGGTCGACCACAGTTCCGACGTGAACTGAGGCCCCCGATGTTATGTCCAGTGGCACACCGAACCGGGCGATCCAGTGCGCCACCAAGGCTCGAGCACGTGGCCGTTGAGGAATCAGGTAGCGTAATGGCTTCAGGCCACCGCGTGAAACGGTCCACGACGGTGAAGAGATACGTCATGCACCTGGACGGCGTCCGAGGGATGGTGAGCTCCTGCAATGGCGTGCCGTTACACCTTGCCGGTCTGGCATGGGATGCAGGTGCAGCCCAATGTCCTTCCGCAGCCCATGCCACATGAAGCGGGAGGCTACAAGGGCCGTTGTCGCCCAGATGGAGGGATGCGCAAGCCCATGGAGCCCCTCAAACACCCTGTGCCGCCAAGGACGATGGGTCGAGAAACTCTATTGGAGACATCGCACAGCAGCGTTGCGCCCCCCCCCCAGACCACAGACATCGTCCTCCAACTGCAGGCCCGAAACTCTTGTACGATAGGCGGCCATCTCCTCGTCGACCAGCTGTGCGGCTGCCAGGGTGGAATAATTAATATCCTCAGCGACTTGGAGAACCGCGTGAACTGCAGGTCGCGATAAGGGGTCGACCACCCTGTTGAATTGAATTGAATTGAATTCCTTTATTGTCATTCAGACCTTTCGGTCTGAACGAAATTTGTTACCTTGCAGTCATAACATGTAATAAATTAAAACAAAACACACAATAAACACATAATTTAACATCCACCACAGTGAGTTCACCAAGCACCTCCTCACTGTGGTGGAAGGCAAAAGTCTTTGTCATTTTCCCCTACTTGTTCCCCCTCTGTACTGAGGCAATCCAGGCCTTCGATGTCATCGTCCACCAGGCCCGCGGCCGAGCCTCCGAAGCCAGGCCGCCACCGCCGCCGCCGCCGCCGGAACGCCGGAACACCACCACAGCCCCCAGCAGGATCGACCACGGGAACGCTGGAGCCGCCGGAGCTCTGAAGCCGGGCCGCCGCTGGAGCACCTGCTGGAGAGCCGCTGGAGAGCCGCCGGAGCCGGGCCGCCGCTGGAGCACCTGCTGGAGAGCCGCCGGAGCCGCCGGAGCGCCGAAGCCGGGCCGCCGCTGGAGCACCCGCTGGAGAGCCGCTGGAGAGCCGCCGGAGCCGCCGGAGCGCCGAAGCCGGGCCGCCGCTGGAGCACCTGCTGGAGAGCCGCTGGAGAGCCGCCGGAGCGCCGAAGCCGGGCCGCTGCTGGAGCACCCGCTGGAGAGCCGCCGGAACGCCAATGCCGGGCCGCTGCTGGAGCACCGCTGGAGAGCCGCTGAAGCCCCGAAGCCGGGCCGCTGCTGGAGCACCCGCTGGAGAGCCGCCGGAGCGCCAATGCCGGGCCGCTACTGGAGCACCGCTGGAGCAACTGCTGGAGCACCGAAGCCCCGAAGCCGGGCCGCCGCCGCCGCTGGAACACTGGAGCTCTGAACGCTCGCCACAGCTCCGAGGCCACCAGCTCTGCCATTAGGCCTCAGCACAGATGGAGACGGTGACGGGGGACACGACAAGAAAAGGTCGCATCCCCCCGAAGGGAGAGACTAAAACCTTGTTTCTCCCACCCTCCCCCCCCCCCCCCCCCACACAAACACAGCCTAATAAACCAAAATTCTAACTAAAAACAGACACGAAAGGACGAAAAAAAAAGAAAAAAAGACGGACTGCAGGTGAGCCGCAGCTGCCACGCAGCGCCGCCACTTCCGGATGCCACCGGAAGTGGTGGCGCCGGCTGTTGTATTTTCCCTCAACAAAACGGATGGAGGTGGTGTACTCGGACACATACGCCAACTGCCTCTGCTGCTGGGCAGAGCACGGGTCTGAAACCTTGGCGAACGTGAAGGTTAGCGGCTTGTGATCCGTAAATGCAGTAAAAGGCCTCCCCTCCAGGAAATAGCAAAAGTGGCATACGGCGACGTACAGGGCAAGGAGCTCGCGGTAGAAATCGCTGCGCACCACTGAGATGCCTGCTGAAGAAGGTGAGTGGCCGCCAGCATCCGTCAACGAGCTGCTACAACACTGCCCCAACCGCAACCTCAGAAGCGTCCACCATCAGAGCGGTCGGGGCGTCCCCTCGTGGGTGGACGAGCATCATGACCCCAGCCAGTGCCTCCTTAGCCCTCTCGAATGCCGCTGTTGCTTCATCGGACCACTCAACCTCCCCGCGATGACCAGCAATCAGTGGAAAAGCGGACCGCTGCCGGCAAGAAACAGATAAAAGGTGACCATCCCCACGAATTCATGTAGGCCCTTAACTGTGGTCGGGAACCTGCCGACTGCACCCACCCTGGCCGGCAGAGGCACCACCCTCTGTGGAGTTACACGGAGGCCGAGGAGTTTGATGGCCGTCGTCTCAAAACGGCACTTGGACAAGTGATGGACAAACCAAATTCGCTGAGGCGCTGACACAGTTGACGGAGGTGAATGCAGCGACTGGCCACGAGTATGTCATCCAAATACGAAGTCCAGGCTGCGGCACACACAGTCCATAAGCCGCTGAAAGGCGCAGCATTCTTCAAACCAAACGACATCCATACAAATTCAAACAGTCCAAATGCCGTTATAGTGGCTGTCTTGGGGATATCATCAGGGTGGACTGGAATTTGGTGGTACCCTCGCACGAGGTCCACCTTGGAGAACACCGATGCTCTGGCCAGATGGGCATTGAAGTCCTGAATGTGCGGTACCTGTCGGTGACGGTCGCATCATTCAGGCGACGGTAATCGCCACACAGGCGCCAGCCCTCTCCCGTTTTAGGAACCATGTGGAGCGGTGACGCCCATGGGCTATTGGAGGGGCGCACGATGCCCATTGCCTCCACTCCCCCCCCCCCCCCCCCCCCCGAGCCAGACGAGCCAGGGCGTGCACAGGCGGGATGGAATACGATGCTCCACCCTGTGCTTGGGGGTGGAGGAGCGGAAGTGGGGTTTGAGGATGTCCGGAAAATCCGCCAGGATGCGCGCGAAAGTCACATCCACGGACGACAGGGGGCCATCAGGGCGTGCAAGTGGATCACCAATGCGGAGGAAGACCGGCTCCAGCGTGACGGAGTGAACCAGGCGCCGCCGCTTGACATCCGCGAGCAGTGAATAGGCTCGAAGGAAGTCGGCGCCCAGCAGCGGCTGGGAAACGTCGGCGATGACGAACTCCCATGAAAAGCAGCTGCGGCCAAAGTTGAGGGAGATGGTGCGAACCCCGTAGGCACGAATAGCATTCCCTTTCGCCCCGGTGAGGAGGGGACCTCATTTGACTGCACAGATGTCAGCGATAGAGGGAGGCAGAACACTCACTTCCGCACCAGTGTCTAGGAGGAATCGACCCCCAATGCGGTAATCCCAGACGAAGACGCGATGAATGTGGCCGGCCGCCGAAGGAATCACTGACGTCCACCCCCTTCGTTTCCTGGAAACGAACAGGCTGGGCGACATTGCCTGGCTGCAGCTCCCCAGCGACGATGGTAATAACACCAACCCCCCCCGTCAGCCAGCGCTTCCTGGCCCCGCTGGCGGGACATCCACAGCAGGTTGGCGTGCTCGGCCAGCACCTGCGTGTCGGTGAAGAGATCCCTAGCAAGCAGCAGGCGGATGTCGGGCGGGAGCTGCTGCAGATAAGCAAATTTAAATAGGAAACAGGGTTCGTGGTCCCCCATTAGGGTGAGCATGTCCTCCATGGGGACAGACGGCCGGCAGTCGCCCAGGCCATCCATTCGGAGAATCCAAGCTGCCCGCTCAGATTCACTAAGGCCAAACCTCCTTAAGGCCCCTATATTTGTTAGTTAACGGGGGGGGCTCGGAGGTAAGGCTTAACTCGCCTTAGCGCGCTGACCACGTAAAAGTATTTTGTTTCGTCAACAGTTACCCCTCGCACAGCAAATTGTGCCTCTGCCTGCTGGAACCAGATGTCAGGCTCTTCGGTCCACAGAGTAGGGAGTTTAAGTGCAATGGCATTGTTACCAGCTGTAACGGCGGGGTCACCAGTTGTCGTGGCCTGGACGAGGTCAGGAAAAGGCCAGACTTAAGACAGGTTCAAACAGTAGTTTTTAATTACACAGCGAGAACACACACTTCCCCGCAAGGGACCTCGGGAAACCCCATGGCAGACTAAAGCCCCTGTCCCTCAATAGCCTAGGGGGATGACCCAAGGAGTGGCCAAAACCCCCGGGACAGCCAGTGCTCCAACAAGTAAAAATCTGCTCAAAGATTGTAGGTCAACCACTTCAGAAATTGTATGAATCATTCTACCATAAAAACATACTAAGGATGGCCAACAACATTTCTTCTGACCACAACCACGTTCTGAACAGCGAGTACAATTTGTTACCATCAAACCGGAGATATAGTGTTCCAAATTTTAATAAGGTTACTGAAGCACTCTTTTGTGCACCAGTCAATCCTCGAACTAAATCCGGCGCTTAATCCCAGATCAAATGCACGCTGATGGGCCTTAAATGTTGTCTTCTGTTATTGTAATGTTATATTGAATGTATGTATTTTGGGGTCCTGTCTTAATGCTTGTCTTCTCTTGTCTCTTTTGTCTTTTCTGTGATGCTGTAAATGGAGCTGGTGCGATGCAAAACAAATTTCAGACTTGCTCTGACGATAAAGTAATATCGTATCGTATCATATCTCAGTCTGAAAAAGGTTCTCGAACTGAAATGTCCCCATTCCTTCTCTCCAGAGATGCGGCCTGTCCCACTGAGGTACTCCAGCATTTTGTGTCTACCTTCGATTTAAAGCAGCATCTGCAGTTCTTTCCTACACCTCAATTTCCATACACAATACTCACTGATGAAGGCCACTGTACTGAAAGACTTCTTTACCAAAATGCTGGAGTAACTCAGCGGGTCGGGCAACATCTCTGGAGAGAAGGAATGGTTGAGACCCTTCTTCAGACTGAGTCTGGAGAAATGGAAACAAGGTATATAAATAGAAATATATGCAACAAAATAACGATAAAGGAAACAGGCCATTATCAGCAGTTTGCTAGGCGAGAACAGCAACCTAGCGCGACTTAGGTGGGGGTGTCAAGGGTTAATGAAGTTAGAGCAATCATAATTCATACAACTCTGTTGTAAGCTGCCCAGGCTAAATATGAGATGCTATTCCTCCAATTTGGGATTAGCCTCACTCTGACACTGGAGGAGGCCTAGGACAGAAAGGTCAGTGTGGGAATGGGAAGGGGAATTAAAGTGTTTAGCAACCGGGAGCTCAGGTAGGTCCAGACAGACTGAGCAAAGGTGTTCAGCAAAACGTTTCCAAAATTCTATAAAATATGCTGTATTTCATTCATTCATTAGAGTGGTGGCTCAGGGAGAGTTAAGTGTCTGTTGCATACTTGACTGTATCCCTGACACTCACGGCAGCTGATGATCAGTAAAGTTGTGTTGGTTTACATAGCCCATTGTGAGTTGTGTGTTTTAAGAAATGAACCGTAACATTGGCATATAGTCGGACCCCTTGAGACCTACCTCCCGATGAAGCTCCCAGGAAAACTTAGATCCCTGTCAGAAAGTTGATCTGGTGTCCCTGCCAAAATCCTTAGAAGCAGACAACAAAGGTAAGACCAACTATATTGAGATTTTTGCTACTGGGAAAGTAGTCGGCAAATGGATGGAGCAGACTAAAATGGTTTGTCATAAATTAGTATGGTTTTGCTACCAAGAGAGTAGTCGACGAGTGGACATGGCAAACAAAAAAGGTTTGTCACAAATGTGTAATTTGCTACTAGGAAAGTAGTTGGTAAGAGATTTTGCTACTAGGAGAGTGGTTGGTAAGGTATTTTGCTACAAGGAAAGTAGTCGGCAATTGGCTCCGCAAACTAAAAGGTTTGTCGTTCACAAAGTAGCCGGCTGAGAGAGACTCGCGGCTATAGGGAATAATCTGGATAAATGTGACGGGGGAACACCCGTATTTTGCTAATAGGAAAGTAATCGGTGATTGGCTCCGGAGGTAGAAAGCCTGTCGTTCGCAATTCAGTAAATGTTAAAAGACACGGTAATAATGGGTAACAATTTGGACAAAAGTGACGGGGGAACACCTGTGCAACACGTGTTATTTGAATCTTAAAAGTAATATGCCAGTGGGCAGAGGAACAAGTGAAAAGGGCCAAGGTAGAGAGAGAAAGCACTGATAAGAGTTCAGAAAACAAGCAATTGGTGGTTTAAAACAAACCCGGTACCGGTAAGTCGTCTAGTGACCCCTTGTATGGCACGGCCACCCTGTTTATAGAAGAGGGGGATGAAGGAACAAAGTCAGGAATAGTTTAGACCACCTCCTCAAAATAAGTTCCGCAGGGAGGGGGGGGGGGGGAGGCTCCAACATCCCTACAGGGAAAGGGCTAAGGCAGAAGAGGAAGAAAGAGCAGCAATTGAATCCAGCAGCGAGAGAGTTAAACAACGCAGGGTGCCAGAGAGAAACAGCAGATAAATTAAAGAAGATTGGAAAAGGAAAAAAAGCATGAGAATCAAGGCTGCTCAAGAACTTTAAATCATAGCCTGTACCGTTTAAAACAATCTTGCCTTCGAACTTTTAATAATTTTTGGCACAAAGCTGGACAGAGACAGAGAGGAGAGTTGGTGAGTGACCCGATGGGTGTGGAGTGTGGCAAGACCCTGAATGACAGGGAGTCTGACCAATCACAATCTGGATCACTGTCCAATCACAACGCCCAGGATCCTGACAGGGAATTGGACCATCCCATTGTGAATCATACAAGCCCGCCCATTCCTAGCAGATGAGGGTTAATCGTTTTCATTTTAACTCTCTCACTGCAACAAGACGACGACTTTCACAACTTAAAGACAACGCCTGCTGCTACACTAGCCACACTGCAAGCCTCAGCCCTCCCAGTCCACCTGGCCATTATTAAGTGCAACACCCATACGGGTGGCCATGATAAAGTCTCCCAGGGGAATGCCCTAACTTGCGAATTGTGTTCATTGGTCCCCACAGAACCAAAGATTCTAGCAGACATAACGATCTTGTCAGACATGAGGGAGGTTTAGGAATTACAGAGGGACACCTCTGATGCGCAACAACTATGGAAATGAGAGGGCTGTGCCATTGATTTCATCACGGGACTTTGGCTCACCCCTCTTGGACAAGTTTGAAGCATATTTACTTGTCTTACTAACATATATTCACTCCCTTACGCATGCTGGTAAGGAGGAAAAACAATGGAGATACACCTTACAATTTCTAAACCAAATTGTAATATCCATTTTCCTTTGTGAAAATTCCATGTTAATTTAGTAAATGGTGGGCAAGCTTATGAATGTATTTGGGTGTATCAAAGTTTTAAGAGTTAGAATGATTCCCTTGAGGTGAATATAACTGTGTTTTACTTTTGAGTGAGAATTTTATTGTTTTAAAATGCATGAATATCTGTGAGATTCGGCATATTGCATGAGGTGTGGCAACCTGTGAGTGAATGTCACAGAAGAAAAATTGTATAAAGTTTAAAGATTGTTACGCGTTTGTGGAACCGGTTCAGGGTGAATGTTGAATTAATCCTATAATTAAGATGAAATAGGATGTAATTGAATGAGCTTTTGCTCTTTTACGTAATAAATCCTTTTGCTGTTTTAAATAATAAATCACGTGTTTTAAGAGGCTGTGTCTCTTTAAGAAGTCAGTAAATGTGTGGGGATGGAGCCACACACAGTTACTTTATATTCCTTTGTTCTTTGCAAATGAGTTAGCAATCTATGAAAATTAACAGTTTATTCTTTGTTTTCTCTTAACTTTCAACAGGAGATGAAAAATGCAGGTTGTTTTGTCTTATTGGTGTTTTAAGGAGACAACAACCTGGCTGCTCAACACCCAGCGAGATCTAACTGTTCCTTTGGTTTATGTTTCATTCGCAAGAAGATGTTGTTTTTGTCCTATTTCTTTTTAATTGAGTTCAAAAGGAGACCTGGATGCCACACTGGCCATGTGTTAGATGAGATTGGAGAAGCCAATATCTCAGGAAAAAAATGTTAATTTGGGAAAATTGTTATTGGTATACATTTAAACTAGGAATTTGAAATTATGAATTTGGGGAGCTGGATTGGAACAATTGGAAATATTTTTTTAATTGTTTTTTTCTTAATAATCATCTATTTTTAAAGGGTTTAGAAGATGTTGGTGAAGAGTTATGGATGACTGATTTTAAGTTTTTGAGTTCTTTTGGGAAAGCTTGTTTTGATGTAAACACAGTATTTGTCTTTTAAAATATAAATGAGCTGCCAGGTTTCCTGTCTTCAGGCAAGTAAATGTGTGGAAGCTTGTAACATTTGTTTTGTAAAAATGCATGAATATCTGTGAGATTCGGCATATTGCATGAGGTGTGGCAACCTGTGAGTGAATGTCACAGAAGAAAAATGGTATAAAGTTTAAAGATTTTGTAAAAAACAAATGAGGGTCCATGCAGTATTGTGCTATTTGATTGCATCAGACTGTAGCTTACAAAAGTGGGTTTGAGGGAACTCACTATGGGAGGTAAAATGTTGAGAGATAAAGTAGACTGGGGAGGAGAAACATATTTAGACAACTGAAGACAAACATATCAACTAACCCTGACCTCCTTCCCAACACTGGGATTCTCATTTTTGATTAAACTCTACCATTTGTGCTGTTATAATGAAAGAAGGGTACATACGTGGTAGTAACAGACCATGAAGACAGAATGAGGACAGTTGCATGCTGTTCACTTAGGCAAAGTCCAGCGGTAGCTGGGCTGCACTGATATGTTTCATGACTACGTAACATGGGTAGTGGAAATCTTAGAGCCCAACACATTGAGAAGGATTATAGTTACTCTCCCCATAGTGTGACTTAGTCACAGGGAAGTTAAGGGCAGTATGAGATTGTTGCTGTGCCAAATGGAAAATGTGTTCAGCCTGAAAATCAACATAGATAAGATAGATTTCACAGGATCCTTGCTCTAGTCATAAAATATAGGGTACTATTTAGTACTGATTGATCACTTTACCTACTGGGTAACGGTATTCCTATGCCAAGATAGAACAGCTAGAATTGTTTTGAGTTAAAGAGATAATATTTAGGTGGGGGTCCCTCTTCAGATATCAGGGAACATGTCACACAGGGAAGGTGATGAAGGAGGCTCTGCTTTGTCAGTAATTAAAGAGTGATTTCATATCTTCCACCAACTGCACAGTTCTGGATTAGTGGAGGGAATAAATAGGACACTAAAGAGTTTAAGTAAAGCCTTGACTGAGACTGGACAGGAATGGGTTATGGTATTCCCAGCCATTTTGATAGAAACATAGAAATTAGGTGCAGGAGTAGGCCATTCAGCCCTTCGAGCCTGCACCGCCATTCAATATGATCATGGCTGATCATCCAACTCAGTATCCCGTACCTGCCTTCTCTCCATACCCTCTGATCCCCTTAGCCACAAGGGCCACATCCAACTCACTCTTAAATATAGCCAATGAACTGGCCTCAACTACCCTCTGTGGCAGAGAGTTCCAGAGACTCACCACTCTCTGTGTGAAGAAAGTCTTTCTCATCTCGGTCTTAAAGGATTTCCCCCTTATCCTTAAGCTGTGACCCCTTGTCCTGGACTTCCCCAACATCGGGAACAATCTTCCTGCATCTAGCCGGTCCAACCCCTTAAGAATTTTGTAAGTTTCTATAAGATCCCCTCTTAATCTCCTAAATTCCAGAGAGTATAAACCGAGTCTATCCAGTCTTTCTTCATAAGACAGTCCTGACATCCCAGGAATCAGTCTGGTGAACCTTCTCTGCACTCCCTCTATGGCAATAATGTCCTTCCTCAGATTTGGAGACCAAAACTGTACGCAATACTCCAGGTGTGGTCTCACCAAGACCCTGTACAACTGAAGTAGAACCTCCCTGCTCCTGTACTCAAATCCTTTTGCTATGAAAGCTAACATACCATTCGCTTTTTTCACTGCCTGCTGCACCTGCATGCCTACTTTCAATGACTGGTGTACCATGACACCCAGGTCTCGCTGCATCTCCCCTTTTCCCAATCGGCCACCATTTAAATAATAGTCCGCTTTCCTGTTTTTGCCACCAAAGTGGATAACCTCACATTTATCCACATTATACTGCATCTGCCAAACATTTGCCCACTCACCCAGCCTATCCAAGTCACCCTGCAGTCTCCTAGCATCCTCCTCACAGCGAACACTGCCCCCCCAGCTTAGTGTCATCCACAAACTTGGAGATATTGCCTTCAATTCCCTCATCCAGATCATTAATATATATTGTAAATAGCTGGGGTCCCAGCACTGAGCCCTGCGGTACCCCACTAGTTACTGCCTGCCATTGTGAAAAGGACCCGTTTACTCCTACTCTTTGCTTCCTGTTTGCCAGCCAGTTCTCTATCCACATCAATACTGAACCCCTAATACCGTATGCTTTAAGTTTGTATACTAATCTCTTATGTGGGACCTTGTCGAAAGCCTTCTGGAAGTCCAGATATACCACATCCACTGGTTCTCCCTTATCCACGCTACTAGTTACATCCTCGAAAAATTCCACAAGATTCGTCAGACATGATTTACCTTTTGTAAATCCATGCTGACTTTGTCCAATGATTTCACCACTTTCCAAATGTGCTGCTATCCCATCTTTAATAACTGACTCTAGCAGTTTCCCCACTACCGATGTTAGACTAACTGGTCTGTAATTCCCCGTTTTCTCTCTCCCTCCCTTCTTAAAAAGAGGGGTTACATTTGCTACCCGCCAATCCTCAGGAACTACTCCAGAATCTAAAGAGTTTTGAAAGATTATCACTAATGCATCCACTATTTCCTGAGCTACTTCCTTAAGTACTCTGGGATGCAGCCTATCTGGCCCTGGGGATTTATCGGCCTTTAATCTATTCAATTTACCCAACACCACTTCCCGACTGACCTTATTTCAGGCAGATTATTTATGTCTTCCTTAGTGAAGACGGAACCAAAGTAGTTATTCAATTGGTCCGCCATATCCTTGTTCCCCATGATCAACTCACCTGTTTCTGACTGCAAGGGACCTACATTTGTTTTAACTAACCTCTTTCTCTTCACATATCTATAAAAACTTTTGCAGTCAGTTTTTATGTTCCCTGCCAGTTTTCTTTCATAATCTATTTTTCCTTTCCTAATTAAGCCCTTTGTCCTCCTCTGCTGGTCTCTGAATTTCTCCCAGTCCTCTGGTATGCTGCTTTTTCTGGCTACTTTGTACGCATCATCCTTTGCTTTGATACTATCCATGATTTCCCTTGTTATCCACGGATGCACTACCTTCCCCGATTTATTCTTTTGCCAAACTGGGATGAACAATTTTTGTAGTTCATCCATGCAGTCTTTAAATGTCTTCCATTGTATATCCACCGTCAACCCTTTTAGAATTAATTGCCAGTCAATCTTGGCCAATTCACGTCTCATACCCTCAAAGTTACCTTTCTTTAAGTTCAGAACCATTGTTTCTGAATTAACAATGTCACTCTCCATCCTAATGAAGAACTCAACCATATTATGGTCACTCTTGCCCAAGGGGGCACGTACAACAAGACGGCTAATTACCCCTTCCTCATTACTCAAAACCCAGTCTAAAATAGCCTGCTCTCTCGTTGGTTCCTCTACATGTTGATTTAGATAACTATCCCGCATACATTCCAAAAAATCCTCTTCCTCAGCACCCCTGCCAATTTGATTAACCCAATCTATATGTAGATTGAAGTCACCCATTATAACTGTTTTGCCTTTGTCGCACGCATTTCTAATTTCCGTTTGATACCATCCCCAACTTCTCTGCTACTGTTAGGTGGCCTGTACACAACACCCACCAGCGTTTTCTGCCCCTTAGTGTTTTGTAGCTCTACCCATACCGATTCCACATCCTCCAAGCTAATGTCCTTCCTTTCCATTGCTTTAATCTCCTCTCTAACCAGCAACGCTACCCCACCTCCTTTTCCTTTCTCTCTATCCCTCCTGAATATTGAATATCCCTGGATGTTCAGCTCCCAGCCTACGTCACCCTGGAGCCATGTCTCCGTGATCCCAACTATATCATAATCATTAATATCTATCTGCACGTTCAACTCGTCCACCTTATTACGAATACTCCTTGCATTGAGACACAAAGCCTTCAGGCTTGTCTTTACAACGCATTTACCCCTTATACAATTTTGCTGAAAAGTGGCCCTTTTTGATTTTTGCCCTGGTTTTGTCTGCCTGCCACTTTTACCTTTCACCTTGCTACCTAATGCTTCTACCCTCATTTTACACCCTCCTGCCTCTCTGCTCTTGTACCCACCCCCCTGCCACATTAGTTTAAATCCTTCCCGACAGCACTAGCAAACACTCCCCCAAGAACATTGGTTCCATTCCATTCCAGGTGCAAACCGTCCTGTTTGTACCGGTCCCACCTCCCCCAGAACTGGTCCCAGTGCCCTAAAAATTTGAATCCCTCCCCCTTGCACCACTTTTCAAGCCACGTATTCATTTGCATTATCCTCCTATGTCTACTCTGACTGGCCCGTGGTACTGGTAGTAATCCGGAGATTACTACCTTTGAGGTCCTACTTTTAAGTTTATCTCCTAGCTCCCTAAATTCACCTTGTAGGACCTCATCCCTTTTTTTACCTATATCGTTGGTGCCAACATGCACCACGACAACTGGCTGTTCACCCTCCCCCTCCAGAATGTTCTGCAGCCGTTCAGTGACATCCCTGACCTTTGCACCAGGGAGGCAACATACCATCCTGGAGTCTCGTTTGCGGCCGCAGAAACGCCTATCTATTCCCCTGACAATTGAATCCCCTATTACTATTGCCCTTCCCCTCTTTTTTCCCCCCTCATGTGCTGCAGAGCCACCCATGGTTCAGAACCTCAGCTAGAGAGACAGGGTTAACACCTTTTGACAATAACAGGACAAGCTATGAACTTACCTACAGGTCCTCAGTGATTAATTAATTACATATGCACAGCAATTAACCCATGCCTTGCCAGGTCTGCATTCCCTGGTATGAGAGTCACAGAAGCCGCTACCCGTTGAACACAGGTCCATACTATTAGACAACGTACTGATATGATATTGGGATCAAAATAAATTGGGACTGTGTTGAAAGGGACTTTACCAGGTGCTACCAACAACCAACTGCCGTGAAGAGGATACATCCGATTGACTCTAAACGGATCAGAGAACCAAGAAAGGACAATGGGGCTATTGACCCTCCTTTTTATTCTGGGGTTGGCCCAGATGGACTGGACTTGGGGAAATAATTTGTTTCTGTTTATGCTTAACAATACCCCTTAACCTTACTGAGATTCTGGCCTTACACTGTTTTTGCAATAAAACAACAACTGGTGGGTGCCTTCAGAACGGCAAACTCAAGGACTAACCAATATTTAAAGGATGGTATACCCCCTCTTTTAAGCCAGGATGGAAGGTAAATGAGACCAGGATTTGGGAAAACCCACGGCTTAAATTAGTGGGTACACAAAAAGCTGGAGAAACTCAGCGGGTGCAGCAGCATCTAAGGAGCGAAGGAGATAGGCGACGTTTCGGGTCGAGACCCTTAAATTAGTGGATTGTCTTCACAGCCCAGTTAATACCACCTGTTATTGTGGCCCTTGTGGCTAATGGGATTCAATTCAATTCAACTTTAATGTCATTGCACAGATACAAGTATGGGTACAACAAAATGCAGTTTAGCGTCAGTTTCGTAGTAATAGCAATATATAAATAGAAACAGAATGCAGCCAATGTGGACGAAGAGACTGGAGAAATCTATCGATTTCCAGGATCAGGGGGTATGGAGAGAAGGCAGGTACGGGATACTGAGTTGGATGATCAGCCATGATCATATTGAATGGCGATGCAGGCTCAAAGGGCCAAATAACCTACTCCTGCTCCTATTTTCTATGTTTGTGACAAAAGAGGCAACTGGGTATACTTAAGAAACAGCACTCGCACCAAGGTTAGTAGTACTAGTGGCCGCGGCATCCAATAAATGGGACGTATTTTATGTGGATTCTGGACATACCCATGGTTACCTGGTATGTACCTGGGGATGAGAAGAACTGGGAAAGTTTGATCAGGCCAACCTACGACTGAAGGGAATGCTGTTATTTGCCCTTTGTCGTCCCTCACATGAGAGCTATGTAACATCTGACTGAATTGTATATCCCCATGAGGGCTAAGCGAGGAATCAGAGCGATTCTGGATGATTGCCTTCCCACTTTACGGGACAGCCCATCTATCACGAGAATTGATTAATATGACCCCTGTATCGGAGAAATTGGTTAATGAAACTGCGGGCACCTTTTCCTACAAGCAAAAGGCCCTCTCATCCATGATGGCTGAAATGGTTGCACTTTGACCTATAGCCCTGCAGAATAAATGGAGGGACCTATGCTATAATAGGGCAGGAATGCTGCACCTATGTCTCCGATGAATCCTCTAACATTACAGATTTAGCAGCACATATCACCAGAAAAATAAAGAAGATTACAGAGGTAGGGGAAGAGATGCATAACTTCAATAAAGGTGGAGAATGGTGGCCATTTAGCTTGTTTGGAGGAATATGGGGAATGATAATTCACTATGGATCTATTGCACTGTTGATTGTTGTATTAATCTATGTACTGAAATGCCTGAAGCCTTTACTGTGTTATCATTGAAATTGATAAAAGGAGGGAATGAGAATATCCTGGTTATGTAATAAATTGTAATGTAAAATATTTTATGAAGTAAAAGATTAATTGACTTTTTTGGGTCTGAATAAACTGAAGTTTTATAATTCTATACTATACTAGAGGAGCTGGGTAATCAGGAATCCTGCATGCCAAGCTCTTCTGATAGTTCTTCCTGATCCTGACCCTTAACAATAGTGGGAGAGGATGTGTTTCCAGGGGACTTGAACATTTTTGTAATCAGAGATCTTCCGTGGGTAACTGATATTGATCCTTACATTGTTAAGACGGAATTGCAAATGTTAGGCTTTTGACTAAGTTCCTGTTATTTAGAAGTTTTGTGATCAACAGTTTGTGATTGGTTTAACCATAGTAGGACAAGTATTGTATTAGTGATAAGTATACTTTGAATGGGTACAGCCTGTGATTGATTTGTGTTAAGTCATTGCTGTAACGCTGTATAAACAAGTGACTATGTTTCCAAAATACTATAAAAAATGCTGTATGTCTTTGTTCATTAGAGTGCTAGCTCATGGAGTATTAAGTGTTTGTTGCATATTGACTCTGTATCCCTGACATTCTCGCCGGCTGATGATCAGTAAAGCTTGTGTTGGTTTACTTGTCTGTTTTAAGAAATGAACCTTATCAAATGGATGCAGTAGATGAGGTTGGAGGAGTTGCCTAACCTGAAAGGACTGAAACAGTTGAAAACTGAGGAATTTGGTTTGTAAATTGGTAAATTAGGCAATCTATCAGTCAATATAAGCAAGACGGCTCTTAGGGAGCGGCAGTGTGCGAGTGCCCTGTGCGAAAAGTGCGAGTCTTTGGCTCGAGAGCCTTTGGCGAGGAGAGGAGGCTATGCAAATCGCTGGTGAGGGAGAGACGAAAGAAGGAGATGCCAAGCAAACTGATTCAGTGTGATTCTTCCAGAACGTAGGAGGTCAAGGACACTGCTGGTGCCTCTGGCTGCTACAAATGTGAGAAGTGCATCCAGGTACAGCTCCTGAAGGACCGTGTTGGGGAACTGGAGAAGCAAGTGGATGACCTCGGGTTCGTCCGAAAAACTGAGCCATTCCTCGACAAGTCCCACAGTAAGATTGTTACACCTAAGGTACTGGAAGCGAGAAGGTGGGTGGCGGTGAGAAACGGAAGGAAACATGGAATGCAAAAGTCCCCGGGTGTTGTACCTCTTGTGAACAGGTTCACCAACTTAGAAGCTGTTGGGACAGAAGACGTTATCAAACTGAGCGGCGGACTGGCTTGCGAAGCAAAAAGGGCTGTTGAGCCAAAACCAAAGAGGCCAACGTCAGGCAACGCCATTGTAGTTGGAGACTCCATTGTGAGGGCTACGGACAGGGGTTTCAGCGGCAACAGACGGGATTCGAGGATGGTGTGCTTCCTTCCTGGTGCCAGGATCCAGGATGTCACGGACAGAGCGCAGAAAATCCTCAAGGGCGAAGGTGAACAGCCGGAAGTGGTAGTGCATGTCGGCACAAACGATGTCGGAAAGAAGGGGATGAATATTCTGCAGCGTGACTTTACAGAGCTCGGAAAAATCCTGAATAGCAGAACCACTAGGGTTGTTATCACCGGTTTGCTTTCAGTTCCTCGTGCTGGCGAGAGCACGAACAGGGAGATACGGGACCTAAATGTGTGGCTGAGGAATTGGTGCAGGGGGCAGGGATTTAGATTCTTAGATCACTGGAATCTGTTTTGGAGTAAGGGGGAACTATACAAAAGGGACGGATTGCATCTGAACAGATGGGGGACCAGCATTCTGGCAGGCAGGTTTGCCACTGCTACACGGGTGGTTTTAAACTGAATAAGGGGGGTGCGGTGTCAAATGAGATAGTCGAGGACGGAGTTAAAGGGAAAGAGAGTAAAGGGACGGTTAATGACCCCAGAATTAACGGGAAAGGAAGCTCACAAAGGGATAGGAGAGTATGGCCAAGTGTAATATGGATCGATTTGAAAGGTGAGATGCGTAAGGAATTAAAAGTATTGTATATGAATGCGTGAAGTATAAGTAAAGTAGATGAGCTTGAGGCTCAGTTAGAGGTTGGTAGATATGACATTGTGGGTATTACTGAGACTTGGCTGCAGGAGGATCGGGCCTGGGAACTTAATATTCAGGGTTATACATCTTATAGAAAGAACAGACAGGTGGGCAGAGGAGGGGGGGTAGCTCTGCTGGTGAGGGTTGGAATGCAGTCCCTTGCGAGGGAAGACATAGGGACTGACGAGGTAGAATCACTGTGGATTGAGTTGAGGAATTGTAAAGGCAAGCAGACACTAATTAGTGTTATCTACAGACCCCCAAATAGTAGCCCGGACGTAGGGTGTAAGTTGCAGCAGGAGTTAAAACTGGCATGTAACAAGGGTTACATGGGGATGGGGGATTTCAATATGCAGGTAGACTGGGAAAATCAGGTTGGTTCAGGACCCCAAGAAAGAGAGTTTGTAGAATGCTGGATTCTTAGAGCAGCTTGTAATGGAGCCGCCCATAGAAAAGGAAATTCTGGATTTAGTGTTGTCCAATTAACCAGATATGATAAGAGAACTCGAGGTAAAGGAACCGCTTGGCGGTCGTGATCATAATATGATTAGTTTTGAGAGGGAGAACGTTAAATCAGAAGTGTCAGTGATGCAGTTGAACAAAGGGGACTATGAAGGCATGAGAGGGGAGCTGGCCAAAGTAGACTGGAAAGGGATACTAGCAAGAATGACGGTGGAACAGCAATGGCAGGAATTTCTGGGCATGATCCGGAAGACAAAGGATCATTTCATTCCAAAAAGGAAGAAAGATTCTAACGGGAGTAGGAGGCAACCGTGGCTGACAAGAGAAGTTAGGGATAGAATAAAAATAAAAGAAAAGATGTATAACACAGCAAAGAGAAGCCAGAGGATCTGGCCAGAAATATAAAGGACAGTAAAAGTTTATTTAGATATGTTAAGGCAAAAAGAGTAGCAAAGTCAAATGTGGGTCCCTTGAAGGCAGACACGGTACTGAATAGGTACTTCGGATCTGTCTTCACTAAGGAGGACACAATCAATCTCCCAGATGTACTGGAGAACAGAGGATCTAAGGGGGTAGAGGAACTGAAAGACATTTTCATTAGGTGAGAAATAGTATTGGGTAGGCTAATGGGACTGAAGAATGACAAATCCCCTCGGCCTGATGGTCTGCATCCCAGGGTCCTCGGGGAGGTGGCTCTAGAAACAGTGGACGCATTGGTGATCATTTTCCAACGTTCAATAGATTCCGGATCAGTTTCTGTGGATTGGAGGATAGCTAATGTTAACCAACTTTACAAGAAAGGAGTGAGAGAGAAAACGGGGAATTACAGACCAGTTAGCCTGACTTTGGTGGTGGGAAAGATGCTGGAGTCAATTATTAAAGAGGTAATAATGGGGCATTTGGATAGCAGTAAAATGATTAGTCCAAGTCAACATGCATTTATTGACACCTGGAAATATGATGTTGTGGCAATCAGTGAAACATGGTTGCAGGAGGGCTGTGATTGGAAACTAAATATACCAGGATTTCGTTGTTTCAGGTATGATAGACTTGGAGGGACCAGAGGTGGAGGTGTTGCATTGCTTGTCAGAGAGGATATTACAGCAGTGCTTTGGCAGGATAGATTAGAGGGCTCGTCTAGGGAGGCTATTTGGGTGGAACTGAGAAGTGGGAACGGTGTAGCAACACATTTAGGGGTGTATTACAGACCGCCAAATGGGGAGCGAGAATTGGAAGCGCAAATATGTAAGGCGATAACAGATATTAGTAGTAAGCACAAGGTAGTGATTGTGGGAGATTTCAATTTTCCAAAAATAGACTGGGAAACACATTCTGTAAATTGGCTGGATGGTTTGGAGTTTGTAAAATGTGTGCAGGATAGTTTTTTTCAGCAGTACATAGAAGTATCGACCAGAGAAGGGGCAGTGCTGGACCTCCTGTTAGGAAATGAGGCAGGTCAGGTGACGGAGGTATGCGTTGGTGAGCACTTCGGGACCAGTGATCACAACACCATTAGTTTCAATATAATTATGGAGAGAGTCAGAACTGGACCTAGGGTGGAGATTTTTGATTGGAGAAAGGCTAACTTTGAGGGAATGCGTAAGGATTTAAAAGGAGTGAATTGGGACACTTTGTTTTATGGGAAGGATGTAGAAGAGAAATGGAAGACATTTAAAGGGGAAATTGTAAGAGTACAGAATCTTTATGTCCCTGTTAGGGTGAAAGGAAATAGTAAAAATTGGAAAAAGCCATGGTTTTCAAGGGAAATTGGACACGTTTCGAAAAAAAGAGAGATATCTACAATATTTATAGGAGGCATGGAGTAAATGAGGTGCTAGTGGAGTATAAAGAATGTAAAAATAATCTTAAGAAATAAATTAGAAAGGCTAAAAGAAGATATGAGGTTGCTTTGGCAAGAAAGGTGAAAGTAAATCCAAAGAGTTTTTACGGCTATATTAATAGCAAAAGGATAACGAGGGATAAAATTGGACCATTAGAGAGCCAGAATGGACAGCTATCTGCAGAGCCAAAAGAGATGGGGGAGATATTGAACAATTTCTTTTCTTCGGTATTCTCCAAGGAGAAGGATATTGAACTCTGTGAGGTAAGGGAAAAAAGTAGAGTAGCTATGGAAACTATGAGATTCAAAGAGGAGGAAGTACTGACACTTTTGAAAAATATAAAAGTGGATAAGTCTCCAGGTCCCGACAGGATATTCCCAAGGACATTGAGGGAAGTTAGTGTTGAAATAGTAGGAGCTATGACAGAAATATTTCAAATGTCATTACAAACGGGAATAGTGCCGGAGGATTGGCGTATTGTGCATGTTGTTCCATTGTTTAAAAAGGGTTCAAAGAATAAACCTAGCAATTATAGACCTGTTAGATTGACGTCAGTGGTGGGCAAATTAATGGAAAGAATACTTAGAGATAATATATATAAGCATCTGGATAAACAGGGTCTGATCAGGAACAGTCAACGTGGATTTGTGCCTGGAAGGTCATGTTTGACAAACCTTCTTGAATTTTTTGAAGCGGTTACTAGGGAAATTGATGAGGGTAAATCAGTGGACGTTGTCTATATGGATTTCAGTAAGGCCTTTGATAAGGTTCCCCATGGAAGGTTGGTTAAGAAGGTTCAATCTTTGGGTGTTAATGGCGGAGTAGCAAGATGGATTCAACAGTGGCTGAATGGGAGACGTCAGAGCGTAATGGTGGATGGCTGTTTGTCAGGTTGGAAGCCGGTGACCAGTGGGGTGCCTCAGGGATCTGTGTTGTGTCCACTGTTGTTTGTCATGTACATCAATGATCTGGATGATGCGGTGGAAAATTGAATAAGTATGCAGATGATACTAAGATAGGTGGTGTTGTGGATAATGAAGTAGATTTTCAAAGTCTACAGAGAAATTTGGGCCATTTGGAAAAGTGGGCTGAAAGATGGCAGATGGAGTTTAATGCTGATAAGTGTGAAGTGCTACATCTTGGCAAGACAAATCAAAATATGACGTACATGGTAAATGGTAGGGAATTGAGAAATGCTGTGGAACAGAGAGATCTAGGAATAACTGTGCATAGTTCCCTGAAGGTGGAATCGCATGTAGATAGGGTGGTAAAGAAAGCCTTTGGTGTGCTAGCCTTTATAAATCAGAGCATTGAATATAGGAGTAGGGAAGTAATATTAAAATTGTACAAGGCATTGGTAAGACCAATTCTGGAGTATGGTGTACAATTTTGGTCGCCTAATTATAGGAAGGATGTCAACAAAATAGAGAGAGTACAGAGGAGATTTACTAGAATGTTGCCTGGGTTCTAGCAACTATGTTACAGAGAAAGGTTGAACAAGTTAGGTCTTTATTCTTTGGAGCGCAGAAGGTTAAGGGGGGACTTGATTGAGGTCTTTAAAATGATGAAAGGGATAGACAGAGTTGACGTGTATACGCTTTTCCCATTGAGGGTAGGGAAGATTCAAACAAGAGGGCATGTCATGAGAATTAAGGGACAGAAGTTTAGGGGTAACGTGAGGGGGAACTTCTTTACTCAGAGGGTGGTGGCTGTGTGGAATGAGCTTCCAGCAGAAGTGGTGGAGGCAGGATCGATTTTAACATTTAAAAGTAAAGTGGATAGGTATATGGAAGGGAATGGAGGGGTATGGTCTGAGTGCAGGTAGATGGGACTAGGGGAAAACAAATGGTCGGCACGGACTGGAAGGGCCGAGAGGGCCTGTTTCCGTGCTGTAATTGTTATATGGTTATGAAAGGGAAATCAAGGGGGTGCCAGTGGATGTAGTGTATCAGACTTTCAGAAAGCCTTTTATAAGTTCCCGCACGGGAGACTAGTGACTAAAATTATAGCACATGTTATTGGAGGTAGGATGTTGACATGGATAGAAAATTGGTTGGCAGGCCGGAAGCAAAGAGTAGGAGTGAACTGGTCCTTTTCAGAATGGCAGGCAGTGGCGAGTGGAGTGCCGCAAGGCTCGGTGTTGGGGCCGCAACTGTTTACCATATATATTAATGATTTGGAAGAGGGAATTAGGAGCAACACTTGCACGTTTGCGGATGATACAAAGCTGGATACAAAGAGGATGTTAGGAGGTTGCAGGGTGACCTGAACAGGTTAAGTGAGTGGGCAGATGGTGGCAGATGCAGCATAATATAGATAAATGTGAGGTTATCCACTTTGGTGGCAAAAACAAGGGGACAGATTAGTATCTCAATGGGGTTAAGTTAGGTAAGGGGGGGGTACAGCGAGATCTGGGTGTCCTTGTACACCAGTCACTGAAAGGTGGCGTGCTGGTACAGCAGGCAGTGAAGAAAGCTAATGGAATGTTGGCCTTCGTAACAAGAGGATTTCAGTATAGGAGTAGAGGTTCTTCTGCAGTTGTATAAGGCTCTGGTGAGACCACATCTGGGGTTTTGTGTACAGTTTTGGTCTCCTAATTTGAGGAAGGACATCCATGTGATTGAGGCAGTGCAGCGTAGGTTCACGAGATTGATCCCTGGGATGGAGGGACTGTCATATGAGGAAAAATTGAAAAGACTAGGCTTGTATTCACTGGAGTTTAGAAGGATGAGGGGGAATCTTATAGAAATGTATAAAATTATAAAAGGACTGGACAAGCTAGATGCAGGAAAAATGTTCCCAATGTTGGGCGAGTCCAGAACCAGGGGCCAGTCTTAGAATAAAGGGGAGGTCATTTAAGACTGAAGTGAGAAAAACCGTTTTCATCCAGAGAGTTGTGAATTTATGGAATTCCCTGCAACAGTGGAGGCCAAGTCACTGGATGGATTTAAGAGAGAGTTAGATAGAGCTCTAGAGGCTAGTGGCGTCAAGGGATATGGGGAGAAGGCAGGCACGGGTTATTGATAGGGGACGATCAGCCATGATCACATTGAATGGTGGTGCTGGCTCGAAGGGCCGAATGGCCTCCTCCTACACCTATTTTCTATGTTTCTATGTTTCTATGACTGTGGGGATCCCTGGACAGAGTCGAGGGCGGAGGTATATGGACAGGTGTTGCATCTCCTGTAGTTGCAGGGGATGGTACCTGGTCAGGGGGTGGTTTGTGTGGGAAGGATGAGTTAACCAGGGAGTTACAGAGGGAGCGGTCTCTGCAGAAGGTGGAAAGTGGCGGAGATAGAAAGATGTGACTCGTGGTGGAATCCCGCTGGCCGTGATGAAAATGTCGCAGATTGCATGTTGCAAATTGGCTAATCGCAGATTGGAGGAACAGCTACTCATATTTCACTTGGGCAGCTTACAACCGAGTGGTATGGCTCTTACTTCAAGTAACCGAGTGGTATGATTCTTACTTCAAGTAACCCCTGCACACCCTCTCTCTCCTTCCCTCCCCCACCCAACTTGCACCAGGTGCCCTTTCTCACACCTGGCACCCAGCTAGCAATAGTCTGTTTCCTATATCATTATTACTTTTTTACATACCCTTCATTCATTGTTCTATATCTACATTACTAGTTAATTCAGAAAGTATTCAGACCCCTTGACTTTTTCCACATTTTAAAATTGATTAAATTAATTTTTTTAATCATTAATCTACACACAATAACCCAGAATGAAGAAACGAAAACAGGTGTTTAGAAATGTTTGCAAAGTAATTAAAAAGTAGTAACTGAAATATGACATTTACAAAAGTATTCAGACCCTTTGCTATGACACTCAAAATTGAGCTTTGGTTCATCTGTTTCCATTGATTATCCTTGAGATGTTTCTACAACTTGATTGGAGTCCACCAGTGGTAAATTAAATTGATTTGACATGATTTGGAAAGGCACACGCCTGTCTATTTAAGGTCCCACAGTTGACAGTGCATGTCAGAGCATGTCGTAACACTGAACAGACTCTAAATCAAGCCAAACCCGCCTATAGGATTGCTGAGATAACGGCTTCTCACACTAAGTCTGTGATCTTTGGGCAGCCATCCCAGTATAGTGTTAACCATACAGGCACCTCCTGACATAACAAGGGTCTGCAGCCTTCCCCTGCCTGGCAGCAGACCCTTGCTGCTGCTCGATGTCCGAATTGTAACTATTCAATGGCCGCCTCGCCACGCCCGCTGAAAACCAAAGCAGAATCACTCGATGGAGCTGGAGTAACTCCCTGGAGTAACTCTTGCTTCTTGGTTTCCTGGTCCTCCAAAAATATTCGAAATGGATTTAAACAGGAGTGGACCCACCACCAAACTCTGAAAAATAACAGCCTATTGCATTTTATCTGTTTATTTATTGTATATATATCTATATATAAATATATATGGTCTATGGTTATACAGACACACTGAACTTTTATCTCCTGTTCTGTATTATGTTTACATTTTCTGTTGTGCTGCAGCAAGCAAGAATTTCATTGTCCTACCTGGGACACATGACAAAAAAACTCTCTTGACTCTTGACTTGGGACTTAAACAAAAAAGGTTTCTTGGGGGGGAAAAAAGAGCTACCTTAAATTTAATTGCTTCTGGTTGGGTACCCATTCCATGCTTTAATGGTTCGGGGGAACTCCATGGAGCAGCCAGCATCTCTGGATAGAAGAAATTGGGTGATGTTCTGGGTAGAGACCCTTCTTTAGATTTCCTCTGGTTTTAGTGTTTATAGTTTAATTTAAAGATACAGTGTGGAACCAGGCCCTTCGGCCCACCGAGTCCATGCCGACCACCCGTACACTAGTTCTATCCCACACATTAGCAACGTAAGTCAAGAGTCAAGAGTGTTTTATTCTCTTGACTAATATTTATATATGAACCTGGGATTAATAACGTTCTATTGTGTAGTATCGTGTGTGTAGGAAGGAACTGCAGATGCTGGTTTAAACTGAAGATAGACACAAAAAGCCGGAGTAACTCAACGGGTCAGACAGAATCTCTGGACAAAAGGAAAATATTACGTTTTGGGTTGGGTCTGAAAAAGGTTCCTGCACACCTTTGGAATATGGAAGGAAACAAGAGCACCCGGAGAAAACCCATGCGATCAAAGGGAGAAGGAGCAAACTCCATACCGACAGCACCCATATTCAGGATCAATTCTGGGTCTCTGGCAATATTAGGCAGCATCTTTATGGCCAATGTACTGCCTCATAGTCTTGAACTGAATTAAAACATACAGTAGCTGTAAAGGGGGACATAGTGTCACTTAGAGATTTAAGACTGAAAATTGATAGTTCCTTAATTTTTAGAAACCAAAGTTATCAACATATAATTTTTTGTGTGTTGGAAAATAAAATATAGTGGCACACCTGGTGGACATGCTGCCTCACACGCCAGAGATCTGTGTTCGATCCTGTCCTCAGGCACTGTCTGTGTTGAATTTGCACATTCTCCCTGCAAGCATGTAGGTTTTCTCCCACATCCCAAAGGCGCATTGGCTTTGTAGGTTAACTGTCTCTGTAAAATTGTCCCTACTGTGTAGGGAGTGGGTGAGGAAAGTGGGATAACAGAACGTGTGTGAATGGGTAGACAAAAATGCTGGAGAAACTCAGCGGGTGAGGCAGCATCTATGGAGCGAAGGAAATAGGTGACGTTTCGGGTCGAGACCTTTCTTCAAACTGATGTGAGGGTGCAGGGGGGTGGGAAGAAGAAAGGAAGAGGCAGAGACAGTGGGCTGAGGGAGACCTGGGAAGCGGAGGAGAAAGCAGGGACTATTTGAAATTGGACAAGTCAATTTTCATACCGCTGGGGTGTATACTGCCCAAGCAAAATAAGGTGCTGCTCCTCCAATTTACGGTGGGCCTCACTCTGCACATGAAGGAGGCCCAGGACATAAAGGTAGGATTCAGAATGGGAGGGGGAGTTGAAGTGCTGAGCCACCGGGAGATCAGGTTGGTTATTCCGAACCGAGCGGAGGTGTTGGGCAAAGCGATCGCCAAGCCTACGCGTGGTATCACCGATGGTAGCTGTAGAAACCCTTTGGGTTCACTTTCACCTTTCTTGCCAAAGCAACCTCATATCTTCTTTTAGCCTTCCTAATTTCTTTCTTAAGATTCTTTTTACATTCTTTATACTCCTCTAGCACCTCATTTACTCCATGCCTCCTATAATTATTGTAGATATCTCTCTTTTTTCGAAACAAGTGTCCAATTTCCCTTGAAAACCATGGCTCTTTCCAATTTTTACTATTTCCTTTCAACCTAACAGGGACATAAAGATTCTGTACTCTTACAATTTCCCCTTTAAATGTCCTCCATTTCTCTTCTACATCCTTCCCATGAAACAAAGTGTCCCAATTCACTCCTTTAAAATCCTTACGCATTCCCTCAAAGTTAGCCTTTCTCCAATCAAAAATCTCCACCCTAGGTCCAGTTCTGACTCTCTCTATAATTATATTGAAACTAATGGTATTGTGATCACTGGTCCCGAAGTGCTCACCAACGCATACCTCCGTCACCTGACGTGTCTCATTTCCTAACAGGAGGTCCAGCACTGCCCCTTCTCTGGTCGATACCTCTATGTACTGCTGCAAAAAACTATCCTGCACACATTTTACAAATTCCAAACCATCCAGCCCATTTACAGAATGCGTTTCCCAGTCTATTTTTGGAAAATTCAAATCTTCCACAATCACTACCTTGTGCTTACTACTAATATCTGCTTACATATTTGCTCTTCCAATTCTCACTCCCCATTTGGCGGTCTATAATACACCCCTAAAAGTGTCGCTACACCGTTCCCACTTCTCAGTTCCACCCAAATAGCCTCCCTAGACGAGCCCTCTAATCTATCCTGCCAAAGCACTGCTGTAATATCTTCTCTGACAAGCAATGCAACACCTCCCCCTCTGGTCCCTCCAATTCAATCACACCTGAAGCAACAAAATCCAGGAATATTTAGTTTCCAATCACAGCCCTCCTGCAACCATGTTTCACTGATTGCCACAACATCATATTTCCAGGTGTCAATCCAGGCTCTAAGTTCATCCACCTTACTTACAATGCTCCTAGCATTAAAATATACACATTTTAGAAACCCACCATCCCTTATTCTCTGTCTATTATCCTTTTCATCTTTCTCGCCTACATTTTGGATCCGAGTGCTTCCCTTCTCTGACTCTTGCCCCACACCTTGACCCCTAGCCCCCTCTACCCGAGTCCCTCCTAGACTTTACTAGAATGTTGCCAGGGTTCCAGCAACCATGTTACAGAGAAAGGTTGAACAAGTTAGGTCTTTATTCTATGGAGCGCAGAAGGTTAAGGGGGGACTTGATTGAGGTATTTAAAATGATGAAAGGGATAGACAGAGTTGACGTGGATAAGCTTTTCCCATTGAGGGTAGGGAAGATTCAAACAAGAGGGCATGACATGAGAATTAAGGGACAGAAGTTTAGGGGTAACGTGAGGGGGAACCTCTTTACTCAGAGGGTGGTGGCTGTGTGGAATGAGCTTCCAGCAGAAGTAGTGGAGGCAGGATCGATTTTAACATTTAAAAGTAAAGTGGATAGGTATATGGACGTGAAGGGAATGGAGGGGTATGGTCTGAGTGCAGGTACATGGGACTAGGGGAAAACAAATGGTCGGCACAAAAATCTAGCGCGGGGCTTGTTTTCTTTCAGAGGCCCACAGGAGCCGTTGGAAGAGGAGGAGGGGGAGGAGCGACACCCGACCGGTAAGCTTCAAAATCTAGCGCGGGGCTTGTTTTCTTTCAGAGGCCCACAGAAGCCGTTGGAAGAGGAGGAGGGGTATAAAGAATGTAAAAAGAATCTTAAAGAAATTAGGAAGGCTAAAAGAAGATATGAGGTTGCTTTGGCAAGAAAGGTGAAAGTAAACCCAAAGGGTTTCTACAGCTATATTAATAGCAAAAGGATAACGAGGGATAAAATTGGATCATTAGAGAACCAGAATGGACAGCTATCTGCAGAGCCAAAAGAGATGGGGGAGATATTGAACAATTTATTTTCTTCGGTATTCACCAAGGAGAAGGATATTGAACTCGGTGAGTTAAGGGGAAAGAGTAGAGTAGCTATGGAAACTATGAGATTCAAAGAGGAGGAAGTACTGACACTTTTGAAAAATATAAAAGTGGATAAGTCTCCAGGTCCTGACAGGATATTCCCTAGGATATTGAGGGAAGTTAGTGTAGAAATAGCAGGAGCTATGACTGAAATATTTCAAATGTCATTAGAAACGGGAATAGTGCCGGAGGATTGGCGTACTGCGCATGTTGTTCCATTGTTTAAAAAGGGTTCAAAGAATAAACCTAGCAATTATAGACCTATTAGTTTGACGTCAGTGGTGGGCAAATTAATGGAAAGGATACTTAGAGATAATATATATAAGCATCTGGGTAAACAGGGTCTGATCAGGAACAGTCAACATGGATTTAACCATATAACCATATAACAATTACAGCACGGAGACAGGCCCTCTCGGCCCTTCCAGTCCGTGCCGACCATTTGTTTTCCCCTAGTCCCATCTACCTGCACTCAGACCATACCCCTCCATTCCCTTCACGTCCATATACCTATCCACTTTACTTTTAAATGTTAAAATCGATCCTGCCTCCACCACCTCTGCTGGAAGTTCATTCCACACAGCCACCACCCTCTGAGTAAAGAAGTTCCCCCTCACGTTACCCCTAAACTTCTGTCCCTTGATTCTCATGTCATGCCCTCTTGTTTGAATCTTCCCTACCCTCAATGGGAAAAGCTTATCCACGTCAACTCTGTCTATCCCTTTCATCATTTTAAAGACCTCAATCAAGTCCCCCCTTAACCTTCTGCGCTCCAAAGAATAAAGACCTAACTTGTTCAACCTTTCTCTGTAACATAGTTGCTGGAACCCAGGGGTATGGAGGGGTATGGTCTGAGTGCAGGTAGATGGGACTAGGGGAAAACAAATGGTCGGCACGGACTGGAAGGGCCGAGAGGGCCTGTTTCCGTGCTGTAATTGTTATATGGTAATATGGTTATAAGAGCCCTGCTATGCAAACGGTAGAGGAAGTTGCTGCTCAAATAGGCAACAAATCCGTGTTCTCCGTTCTGAATGCCAAAAGCTAATTTTGGAAGATTCCGTTGGACTTGTCCAAGCTTACTACGTTCGGTACCCCATTCAACCGATACAAATTCCTGAGAATGCCCTTTGGCATCAACTGTGCCAGCGAGGTTTTCCAGCGCACGATGGAACAACTGTTTGCGGGGTATACATGCATTATTGATGACATTCTCGTCTACGGGTGCGACCTGGCTGAGCATGAAGCTAATCTGAAGAGAGTGTTGGACCGTGCCAAAGACATTCAGCTCAAACTCAATCCCCAGAAGTGCAAGTCTCGAGCCCCAGAAGTTACCTACGTTGAACATGTTTTCACAAGTGATGGTCTCAGACCTGTCCCATCAAAAACTGCTGCTATCAACGAGATACCGGTTTCTACTGACGTTACGAGTCTACAAAGGTTCCTTGGAATGGTCAACTTCCTGGGGAAATATATTCCCAACCTCAGCGACATATCTGCCCCCCTGCGGGAACTGACACACAAAGGCAGTGCATGGTCCTGGTATCCGCAGCACCAAACAGCTTTTGATATCCTCAAGTTGCAGTTACCCTCGCCTATTTCGCTTTGGAGTTACCAATAAGGCTCACATGTGATGCGTCCCAGTACGGACTTGGCACTGCTTACCTGCAGAACACTGCCGATGGCGACTGCAAGCCTGTTTCATATGTCTCTCGCACACTAACCGGTACTGAACAAAGTTACGCCCAGATTGAAAAATAATTGTTTGCAGTGGTTTTCGCCTGCACGAAATTCAAAGACTTTATTTTTGGGAAGTCTGTGATTATAGAAATCGGAACCACCATCACAGCTGGTCACAATCTTGAACAAACCCATTCACGCTGCTCCGGCTCGCCTGCAACAGATGATGATGCAGCTGCAGCGTTTTGATTTCAACGTTGCCTACAAAAAAGGCAAGGACATACACAAAGCTGACACGCTATCAAGGGCCCCACGCAAAACCAGAGAACAACTACTTTCTGAACTGGACCAGTTCTCAGTAATGAAGGTATCGTATTTTCCCATTGATTGCCGAAGCAGCTGCAGATGAGACTTTACAATGGCTGTCCACAGTCACCCGGCGTGGCTGGCCGGATAAACAACAAAGCACCACGCTTGTGATCCGCCCATACTTCCTGGTTCGCGGCAAACTGGTGTTACAGGACGGGATTATAGTCAAGGGCCACAAGGCAGTTGCCCCAGCTGTCCTCCGGGACAAGTACTTTGACGGGGCCACCCCAGTGTGGAGGCCATCTTAAAACGGGCACAGAGCATGTTTTACTGGCCTGATATGACCAAGTATATACGTGACAAAACTGAAGTCTGCACCATCTGCAAAAGCCTGACGCCACACCAGCAGAGGCAGCCCTTACTGCCGCACCCTCCTCTACCGTGGTCCACGGGTGGTCTGCTGACCCGTCCAGCACGTGTGCAGTACGAATCCGCATCTCCTCCTTTCACCGGTGATACACAGAAACGTTTTTTCAACAAGTCCAGTAAGCCACTTAAACCTCTCTCCAGTGGACAGGTTGTTCGCCTCCCAACCAACAAGGGCTATGGCCGTCTGGGTCACATCCACAGCCCTGCCAAAGAACCGCGCTCCTACCTGGTTAGCGTGGACGGGGCCATTTACTGACGCAACCCTCAACATCTCCTTCCAGTGAAAGAACCGCTTCCTGCAGCTCCGCATCCAGAGGTTTTGCGTTTTGTATACCCTCCCACTACCGGGCCGACTGTTCCACTATCAGAAACCATGTCTCCCGCGGCCTCCCCACGGCGTTCAGCGCCTAGCTCGCCTATTTCACTACCTCCACCCTGCGGGTCCCGGTCACATCCCGGTTCCCTCCCCGGTCACTTCGCCGGTGAAAGGAGGAGATGCGGATTCGTACCACACAATGCCGGACGGGTCAGCAGGCCACCCATTAGATACGGCGATTTTGTGTAACCGTTTATACTTCCCCATATGTGTTATTAACGTTTCTGCTGCTGTATTGTTTAGCCACCATGTTTCCACATATCTAGGTTTTATTTTGTTTCTACAAGGATAGATGTAGATTGGTTATTTCATACTAACCAATTGTAGTGCTTGTTACAATTGCAGCCACGGCCTCTCAACTACAATGGGCAGCAACTGGTGGGGGAACGACGGCAGCCACGGACTCTCAGCTCCGATGGGCAGCAGCTGGTGGGGGACCGGCAGCAGCCGCGGCCTCTCAGCTCCAGTGATCGGTTCAAGGCGGGTCATGCGGGAGAGATTGGCAGCCACCAAACAAGGCCCGGACCGCGCCCATCGACCCAGGCAGCCTGAGCTGCTGAGACCAGTCACAAGAGCGTGTTGAGGCGGTCGGCAGCAGCATACATTGCGGTAATGCTGGGTTGGCGGCAGCATCGTTCAGCAAGGCTTGGTTGTCGGCTGCAGACGTCAGGTCTCCGGAGGCTGCGTGCGTCGGGAGAAATCCAAAATCCTAATTTGGATCGTTGCGGGTCACCAATGTAGCGGTACCAAACGTGGTGAACAAACAGTTGCTTTATTCAGACATTACATGGTTGGTGTACGTGCTAGTTTGGTCATCTAACATATTGTCATCGCTGCTGCAGCTGAGCGAGAGAGTTGTCTCGAGCTCAGCTACCTGTCGACTCATGATCTCCAGGTGAGATCTGCTTATGTAGCAGGATACTCTCCTTAACCCATGACGTCACGTGACAGCCTTTGTAACCACTGACGAGGGTTCAACCGTAAGTGATCTGACTATCAGCTGATGCCACAATATCTCACTTATTTCTTTGCAAAAATTTTAAAACACCTGTTTTCGCTTTTTTATTATGGGTATTGTGTGTAGATTGATGATAACAAAATTAATTTAATCTATTTTAGAATAAGACTAATGTAACAAAATGTGGAAACAGTGAAGGGGTCTGAATACTTTCTGAATGCGCTGTATCTCTTGTTTCCCTTTCCCCTGACTAGCCTGAAAGGTCGCAACCCGAAAGCAAGAGGATTGGGTAATGTTTAAAGAACAACAGAAGATAACCAAAAAGACAATATAGGGAGAAAAGATGAGGTACGAAGGTAAGCTAGCCAAGAATATAAAACACGATAGTGAAAGTTTCTTTAGCATTGTGAAGAGGGAAAAATTAGTTAAGACCAAAGTTGGTTCCTTGATTCCGGAAGTGGCGGCGCTGCCTCGCAGCTGCGGCTCACCTGCAGTCAGTCTGTTTTTTATTTTATTTTTGTCTTCTTGTGTCTGTTTTAGTGATTATTTTGGTTTATTAGGCTGTGTATGTGTGGGGGTGGGGGGGGGGGGGAGGGGGGGAGAAACAAGGTTTTAGTCTCTCCCTTCGGGGGATGCGACTTTTCTTGTCGTGTCCCCCGTCACCGTCTCCGTCTCTGCTGAGGCCCTAATGGCGGAGCTGGCGGCCTTGGAGCTATGGCTTCCAGCAGTGCCGGCACAGCTTCGGAGCTTCAGCGACGACCTGGCTTCGGGGCTGCGGTGCTCCGGCGGTGACCTGGCTTTCGGGGCTGTGGTGCTCCAGCGGCGGCCTGGCTTCGGTGCTCCAGCGGGGACCTGACTTTCGGGGCTGCGGTGCTCCAGCGGCGACCTGGCTTCGGGGCTGCGGTGCTCCAGCGGCGACCTGGCTTTCGGGGCTACGGGGCTCCAGCGGCGACCTGGCTTTCGGGGCTACGGGGCTCCAGCAGGGTTCCGGCGGCGGCCTGGCATCGGGGCTGCGGTGCTCCAGCGGCGACCTGGCTTCGGGGCTGCGGTGCTCCAGCGGCGACCTGGCTTTCGCGGCTGCGGTGCTCCAGCGACTTTCCAGCGGCGACCTGGCTTTGGAGCTGCGGTGCTCCAGCGTTCCAGCGGCGGGCCCTGTGGCGGTGTTCCGGCATTCCGGCGCCGGCAGCCCGGCTTCGGAGGCTCAGCCGCGGGCCTGGTGGACGGCAGCATCGGAGGCCTGGATCTCTTCGGCGCAGAGGGAGAACAAGGAGGGAAGAAGACAGAGACAAGACTTTTGCCTTCCACTACAGTGAGGAGGTGCCTGGTGAACTCACTGTGGTGGATGTTAAATATGTGTTTATTGTGTGTATGTTTTTTATTATATGTTATGACTGCAAGGTAACGTCATAGTTGAACAGGTACTTTGGATCTGTCTTCACTAAGGAGAACACAAACAATCCACACAAACAATCTTCCTGATATAGTAGCGGCCAGAGGATCTGGGGTGACAGAGGAACTGAAGGAAATCCACATTAGGCAGGAAATGGCATTGGATAGACTAATGGGTCTGAAGGCTGATAAATCCCCAGGGCCTGATGGTCTGCATTCCAGGGTACTTAAGGAAGTGGCTCTAGAAATCGTGAATGCATTGGTAATAATTGTCCATTGTTCTATACTCAGGATCAGTTCCTGTGGATTGGGGGGGTAGCTAATGTTGTCCCACTTTTTAAGAAAGGCGGGTGAGAGAAAATGGGGAATTATAGACCAGTTAGCCTGACATCGGTGGTGAGGAAGATGCTGGAGTCAATTATAAAAGATGAGATAACCGCACATTTGGATGCAGTAACAAGCATGGATTTACGAAGGGGAAATCCTGCTTGACTAATCTGGAATTTTTTGAAGGTGTAACTCGGAAAATGGACAAGGGAGAGCCAGTGGATGATGTGTACCTGGACTTTCAGAAAGCATTTGACAATGTCCCACATAGGAGATTAGTGGGCAAAATTAGGACACATGGTATTGGCGGTAAGAGTGCTGACATGGATAGAGAAGTGGTTGGCAGACAGGAAACAAAGAGTAGGGATTAACAGGTCCCTTTCAGAATGGCAGGCAGTGACTAGTTAGGTACCGCAAGGCTCGGTGCTGGGACCGCAGCTAATTACAATATACATCAATGATTTGGATGAAGGGATTCAAAGTGACATAGAACATAGAACATAGAAATTAGGTGCAGGAGTAGGCCATTCAGCCCTTCGAGCCTGCACCGCCATTCAATATGATCATGGCTGATCATCCAACTCAGTATCCCGTACCTGCCTTCTCTCCATACCCTCTGATCCCCTTAGCCACAAGGGCCACATCCAACTCACTCTTAAATATAGCCAATGAACTGGCCTCAACTACCCTCTGTGGCAGAGAGTTCCAGAGACTCACCACTCTCTGTGTGAAGAAAGTCTTTCTCATCTCGGTCTTAAAGGATTTCCCCCTTATCCTTAAGCTGTGACCCCTTGTCCTGGACTTCCCCAACATCGGGAACAATCTTCCTGACAATCTGACATTAGCAAATTTGCAGATGACACAAAGCTGGGTGGCAGTGTGAACTGTGAGGAGGATGCTATGAGAATGCAGGGTGACTTGGCCAGGTTGGGGGAGTGGGCAGATGAATGGCAGATGAAGTTTAATGCGGATGAATGTGAGGTTATCCACTTTGGTAGCAAAAACAGGAAGGCAGATTACTATCTAAATGGTGTTGTTGGGAAAAGGGGAAGTACAACGGGATCTGGGGGTCCTTGTACATCAGTCTATGAAAGTAAGCATGCAGGTACAGCATGCAGTGAAGAAAGTGAATGGCATGTTGGCCTTTATAACAAGAGGAATCGAATATAGGAGCAAAGAGGACCTTCTGCAGTTGTACAGAGCCCTATTGAGACCACACCTGGAGTACTGTGTGCAGTTTTGGTCCCCTAATTTGAGGAAGGACATTCTTGCTATTGAGGGAGTGCAGCGTAGGTTTACAAGGTTAATTCCCGGGATGGCGGGACTGTCATATGCTGAGAGAATGGAGCAGCTGGGCTTGTACACTCTGGAGTCTAGAAGTATGAGAGGGAATCTCATTGAAACATAACATTGTTAAGGGCTTGGACACACTAGAGGCAGGAAACATGTTCCCGATGTTGGGGGAGTCCGGAACCAGGGGCCACAGTTTAAGAATAAGGAGTAAGCCATTTAGAACGGAGACGAGGAAACACTTTTTCTCACACAGAGTGGTGAGTCTATGGAATTCTCTGCCTCAGAGGGCGGTGGAGGCAGGTTCTCTGGATGCTTTCAGCAGAGAGCTAGATAGGGCCCTTAAAATTAGCGGAGTCAGGATACATGGGGAGAAGGCAGGAACGGGGTACTGATTGGGGATGATCAGCCATGATCACATTGAATGGCGGTGCTGGCTCGAATGACCAAATGGCCTACTCCTGCACCTATTGTCTATCACCCATTCCTTCCCTCCAGAGATGCTCCAGCATTTTGTGTCTATCTTCGGTTTAAACCAGCATCTACAGTTCCTTCCGACACACTTCTTTCCAATCTTATCAACCTGTGACATCACTCTCGGGTATCTATGCCCCTATACTCCTAGATCCCTTTGTTCTACAACACTTTGAAGATCATTCACCGTCAAGGTCCGGCCCTGGTTTGACTTCCGAAAATGGAACACCTCACACATCTGCATTAAATGCCATTGGCCATTGCTCTGCCCACTTGCCCTGTCGATCAAGATACTGCTGCAATTTTTGATAACCTTTTTCACTGTCTACGATAGCAGTCTCATCTGCAAATTTACTATTCATGCCTTGCATATTCTCATCCAAATCGTTGATAGAAACCACAAATAGCCATGGGGATATAGCTATATAGAAAGAACATCTATCCATGAGGGGCACCACAAGTCCAAAATACAACATTCCACCACCACCCTTTGTTGCCTTCCATCTCCCGTGCTGACTATCCCTAATCAGTCCGTCAAACCTGCCTACCAGAGATGTTAGGCTCCCTACTCTATAGTTCTCAGGCTTTTCCTTGCAGCCCTTCCTAAATTGAGGCACAATATTTGCCACCCTCCAGTCATCCGGCACCTCAATCAAAACTATTTATCTCAACCTTGAATATATTTCGTCACTAACAAGCCACATTGTTAAGGTTTATTTCTTAAAGACAGAAACTCACAATTGGTTAGGTAAACCAACGCAAGCTTTACTGATCATCAGCCAGCGAGAGTGTCAGGGATACAGAGTCAAGTATGCAACAGACCTTAGCGACCACTCTAATGAATGAAGACATACAGCATCTTTTTATAGTATTTTGGAAAGGTAGTCACATGTTTATACAGAGTTGCAGCAATGACATTTAACACAAATCAATCGCAGGCTTTACTTATTCAAAGTATACTTGTCACTAATAGAATACTTGTCATCTATGGTTATATGAATCATAAACTGTTGATCACAAACTTCGAAACAACAGGAACTTAGGCAAAAGCTAGCATTTGCAATTCCGTCTTAACAATGTAAGGATATTTATCAGTAGCAGCACAGGTTTCTGTTTACAGAAACTACCAAGTCCCCAGGAAACTCAAGATTGATCCCTGAGATGGCGGGACAGTCATATGAGGAAAGATTGAAAAGACTAGGCTTGTATTCACTGGAGTTTAGAAGGATGAGGGGGTATCTCATAGAAACATATAAAATTATAAAAGGACTGGACGATGCAGGAAAAATGTTCCCAGGGGCCACAGTCTTAGAATAAAGGGGAGGCCATTTAAGACTGAGGTTAGAAAAAACGTTTTCACCCAGAGAGTTGAGAATTTGTGGAATTCCCTGCCACAGAGGGCAGTGGAGGCCAAATCACTGCATGGATTTAAGAGAGAGTTAGATAGAGCTCTAGGGGGTAGTGGAATCAAGGGATATGGGGAGAAGGCAGGCACGGGTTATTGATTGGGGACGATCAGCCATGATCGCAAAGAATGGCGGTGCTGGCTCGAAGGGTCGAATGGCCTCCTCCTGAACCTATTTTCTATGTCTATGTTTCTATCCTCTCCCACTATTGTCAATCGTCTTTTGCTTGGGCATAACAGGAAGCACTACCAGAGCAACTTGAATGTTGGCCTCCAACTTCTTGATTTCCACAGATCCTCTACATCACAGAATTCAGTGTGTCTCTGAGGATCCTCCAGTGCTTCTACTCAGCGGCTGTGAAATGTATCTTGTCCGGAAATATTACAATCTGGTTTGGGAATTGCTCTGCCCAGGACAAGAAGGCTCTGCAGAGAGTAGTGCGTTCAGCTGAACGCAATATGGGAACTTCACTCGCTCCTCTGCAGGAACTATACATCAGGAGGTGCAACTCCAGAGCCAATAAGATCGAGGGAGGCCCCTTCCACCCCTGCAACGGACTGTTCCAGCTGCTATGGTCAGGCAAACGCCTCCGTTGCCATGCTGTGAGAACGGAGAGGTTGAGAAGGAGTTTCTTCCCAGAGGCCATTAGGTGAGACTGTAAATTCCTATCTCACCAGGGACTAACTTTACTGTACCACGCTTTTTTGCCCTTTTTCCTTCCCTTTGTCCACAATATTTAATATGTAAAATAATATGTGATTCTGTTCCATTCTGTTTGTAGTTTGTTTGCTTGTTTTTTTGCACAAAGTCCGCGAGCACTGCCACTTTTCATTTCACTGCACATCTCGTATGTGTATGTGACGAATAAACTTGACTTTGTGGTGTCAGTCTAAACATGGGCCACTTCTGCTCGAACACTCGTCAGGAGATACGAGGGCGGGCACGTGACGTCATGGGCTAGAAGGAGTGTCCTGGTCCTTAAGGTCATCTCACCTTCCGGCCGGATGCCGTCCCTACACCCTGATCACCGGCAACAGCGCCACCGTCAGAGCGGCTGCCGTCACTGCAGCCTCACCGCCGTCCATAGCGCCACCTTGCAGCCGGACGCAGTTCCTGCAGCCTGACTACCGGCAACAGCGCCTCATTCAGGCCGGAGGCAACACAGCTTTCCTATCCTGCACTATGAACACTGGACAACTTGAATTTTGGACACTGATTGCACTGTAATTTGTCTTTTTACTGTTCATTTTTGTGTTCACTGCATTTCCACGCTCAGTTCAAAAATTAGTTTGTTTATTTTATTTAGTTTTGTTTCCCCTCATCGTTGCTGGGGGCCGTATTTCACAGGACACTCTCCGTTGGCTGGTCGAGGAGATGCGACCGTGTCTCTTCAGTCCGGCGGCTTCGCCATCGGTCTCCTCGCACCCCTTGGTACCTCAGGATCGTCCACGCAGAGCGTCACTGCGCCCGTGGAGCCCTCTGTCCCGACCCACGCCCGGGGTGTCCCAGACCCACATGCAGGAGCCGCCCTTGACCATGCTATTCCTTCCTCCGGTTCTGGGGGGGGGTCCTGTGGCGTCAGCCTAAACACGGGCCACTTATGCTCGAATCCTCGTCAGGAGATGCCAGGGCGGGCATGTGACGTCATGGGCTAGAGGGAGTGTCCTGGTACCTCGAGACCTTAAGCAGTCAACAGGTAGCCGAGCCCGAGAGTACAACTTCGCTCAGCTACAGCAACATTGTAATATGGTTAGCGCACCCACCTAATGTGTCACTACTGAATAAACAACCGTTTGAACCGACCTGCCATCTCACCTTTATTCACCACGTATGGTGCCGCTACATTGGTGACCCCGACTGTCCAAATTGAAATTTGGACTCACCTGAAGCACGCAGCCTCGGGAGACCTGATGCCTGAAGCCGGCTGCCCAGCCCTGCAGAACTACGCTGCCGACAACCAGGCCCTGCAGCCTCTTCCCCACCAGCTACTGCTCTCCGGAGCTGAGAAGGCGTGGCTGCCGCCGCTCTCCCGCTCCCAGCAATGGGGCAGGCCCGGCTTCCAAACCCCACACCGCTCCAGGTCTTGCAGAGATGCCAACCCTAAATTTAGTTCACAGTAACATTCAACCCATTTGTCAGTAACAAATGGGGGTAAATGCATTTCTCTCAGTAACATGTTGCGGCACCAGAAATATGTATGGCAACGACCCAAAATCTGCAACGCGCGTTGAATCCAACCTTCCTTTTTTCAACTAGTACTATATACAAACTCATTAAACACACATAAACATCCTTTAGTATACACATACACATAAACTCAATTGTCTAAATGACAATGCCGATGTTGGGGGAGTTCAGAACCAGGGGCCACAGTCTTAGAATAAGGAGTAAGCCATTTAGAACGGAGACGAGGAAACACTTTTTCTCACAGAGAGTGGCGAGTCTGTGGAATTCTCTGCCTCATAGGGCGGTGGAGGCCGGTTCTCTGGGTGCTTTCAACAGAGAACTAGATAGGGCTCTTAAAGATAGCTGAGTCAGGGGATATGGGGAGAAGGCAGGAACGGGGTACTGATTGGGGATGATCAGCCGTGATCACAGTGAATGGTGGTGCTGGCTCAAAGGGCCGAATGGCCTCCTCCTGCACCTATTGTCTATTGAAACATACAACACAGGCAATGGGCCCTTAGCCCCACAATGCTAATGTTACCTCTGTTCCTTGCACATGAATGTCTTAACAGCCTTTTGACCATCTCTGTCTGTAGCATCATCCTGTACCCACCATCGCTCGTTCCCGTTCTCGCTCGTTCCCGTTCCCGCCCTTCCCGCTGCACGTGTCCAACCGCCGCTCGTTCCCGCTCCCGCTCTTCCCGCTGCACGTGTCCAACCGCCGCTCGTTCCCGCTCCCGCTCTTCCCGCTGCACGTGTCCAACCGCCGCTCGTTCCCGCTCCCGCCCTTCCCGCTGCACGTGTCCGACCGCCGCTCGTTCCCGCTCCCGCCCTTCCCGCTGCACGTGTCCGACCGCCGCTCGTTCCCGCTCCCGTTCTTCCCGCTGCACGTGTCCAACCGCCGCTCGTTCCCGCTCCCGCCCTTCCCGCTGCACGTGTCCAACCGCCGCTCATTCCCGCTGCACGTGTCCCACTGCCGCTCGTTCCCGCTCCCGCCCTTCCCGCTGCACGTGTCCAACCGCCGCTCATTCCCGCTCCCGCCCCCGCCCTTCCCGTTTATTGTTTTGATTATTTTTCGTTCCCGCCCTTCTCCGTAACGACATGTTTGCCTGCCGGAACACCGTATTTAGGTTGTTTCGCCGGGACGAAATACGGCGAATCCGGGACAGTTGGTAACCCTGGGTCTTGTGTAACGGCCATCGAACTCCCCTGCATGACCTGCCAGGAGCCGACCACCAGAGCGGAGAGGTTTTAGCAGCCGCTGCTGCCCCGCCAGCGGCTGCAGGAGCTGCGAGAGTAGCAACCTCCTGCCCACAGCAACGCTGACGCACGCCCGATGGCCCTGGGATCAGAGAGAAGTACCTGCCGCTCTCCTGCTCCCGACAATGGACCCGGCCTCGCACCGCGAACACGGCTCCAGGCCCTGCACAGCACCGGGCCCCACCGCTCCAGACTCGCCACGGCTCCGCGCCCTGTCCTGCACCGTGCCTGGCCCAGCCGGCCGCTGCCCAGGGCCTAGCCACCCGATAGGACGGGCTTACCTGGGGCACCTGCCGAAGACACCCTTCTGCTCCTCACCAGTCTTGAATCGCTAGTGAATGCCGCCTCAGCCGGCCGGCAAAATGACCACCGAGGCCTCCTACAACAAGCGGCCGACCCGACTACAAAAATGGCCGCCGCGACCGGCCGGTAGAGAAGCTCGAACTTACCGTCCACAGTGCCACCTTCCGGCCGGATGCCGTCCCTACACCCTGATCACCGGCAACAGCGCCACCGTCAGAGCGGCTGCCGTCACTGCAGCCTCACCGCCGTCAACAGCACCACCTCCTGGCCGGATACCGTCACTGCAGCCTCACCGCCATAGCGCCACCTTGCAGCCGGACGCAGTTCCTGCAGCCTGACTACCGGCAACAGCGCCTCATTCAGGCCGGAGGCAACACAGCTTTCCTATCCTGCACTATGAACACTGGACAATTTAAATTTTGGACACTGATTGCACTGTAATTTGTCTTTTTACTGTTCATTTTTGTGTTCACTGCATTTCCACGCTCGGTTCAATTAGTTTGTTTATTTTATTTAGTTTTGTTTCCCCTCATCGTTGCTGGGGGCCGAGCCCGAGAGTACAACCTCGCTCAGCTACAGCAACATTGTAATATGGTTAGCGCACTCACCTAACGTGTCACTACTGAATAAACAACCGTTTGAACCGACCTGACGTCTCACCTTTATTCACCACGTATGGTGCCGCTACAACTTGACTATAAAACTTCAGTTTATTCAGAACCCAAAAAAGTCAAGTTAATCTTTTACTCAATAAAACCTTTTACATTATAATTTATTATATAACTAGGATATCTCAACATCTCCCGAAAGTAGAAAACTCCAAGGAGATTTAGGAAATAATTTAAAATGTACTTTAGAGGCTATCTATGCCAGTCAAAGCCTGAATGCTGAAGCTCACCTTCTATCACTAGGTTTGCAATTTCAAATGTCACTCTTCTGGTGCAGATTCAACTACTTATTAACTATGATGAGCGTCTCCAATACTTTTTCAGACAACAGGTTCATCATCACTTTAAAATCCTTTACCAATTAAATCTACTCACTTTGCTCAGGAAAATTAGTTATTTTCTATTTACTCTGTCAAGGCCTTTGAGAATTGTATTTTTCCCTTCTCTCTTACAAAACACAACAATGCTAATTTAATCTTCCCTGGATTTTGAATACTGCCTGGATTAGTGGGTATTAGTTACAAGGAGAGGTTGTACAGAGAGAAAAAAAAAGTTATGAGATGCAGAACAAACCAGTTGTGATCACAAACCAGCTTTGTGATATGAAAGATAATGATGACAATACAGTAGAACTGGTCAATCTGCAGAGTGGGAAAAGCTGCTTCATCAGGAAGCAAAGAGTAGGAGTAAACGGGTCCTTTTCACAATGGCAGGCAGTAACTAGTGGGGTACCGCAGGGCTCAGTGCTGGGACCCCAGCTATTTACAATATATATTAATGATCTGGATGAGGGAATTGAAGGCAATATCTCCAAGTTTGCGGATGACACTAAGCTGGGGGGCAGTGTTCGCTGTGAGGAGGATGCTAGGAGACTGCAAGGTGACTTGGATAGGCTGGGTGAGTGGGCAAATGTTTGGCAGATGCAGTATAATGTGGATAAATGTGAGGTTATCCACTTTGGTGGCAAAAACAGGAAAGCAGAATATTATTTAAATGGTGGCCGATTAGGAAAAGGGGAGATGCAGCGAGACCTGGGTGTCATGGTACACCAGTCATTGAAAGTAGGCATGCAGGGCAGCAGGCAGTGAAAAAAGCGAATGGTATGTTAGCTTTCATAGCAAAAGGATTTGAGTACAGGAGCAGGGAGGTTCTACTTCAGTTTGTACAGGGTCTTGGTGAGACCACACCTGGAGTATTGCGTGCAGTTTTGGTCTCCAAATCTGAGGAAGGACATTATTGCCATAGAGGGAGTGCAGAGAAGGTTCACCAGACTGATTCCTGGGATGTCAGGACTGTCTTATGAAGAAAGACTGGATAGACTTGGTTTATACTCTCTGGAATTTAGGAGATTAAGAGGGGATCTTATAGAAACTTACAAAATTCTTAAGGGGTTGGACAGGCTAGATGCAGGAAGATTGTTCCCGATGTTGGGGAAGTCCAGGACAAGGGGTCACAGCTTAAGGATAAGGGGGAAATCCTTTAAGACCGAGATGAGAAAGACTTTCTTCACACAGAGAGTGGTGAGTCTCTGGAACTCTCTGCCACAGAGGGTAGTTGAGGCCAGTTCATTGGCTATATTTAAGAGTGAGTTGGATGTGGCCCTTGTGGCTAAGGGGATCAGAGGGTATGGAGAGAAGGCAGGTACGGGATACTGAGTTGGATGATCAGCCATGATCATATTGAATGGCGGTGCAGGCTCGAAGGGCTGAATGGCCTACTCCTGCACCTAATTTCTATGTTTCTATGTTTCTATGTAGGCGACTCTTCAGGTGACTGCCAGGGATTAATTTTAATGGAATTCACCTATGACACCTGGCGACAACACCTACGACAGCAAAAATTGTCTCCACTGTCGCCAAAAAATTTTCAACAAGTTGAAAATTATGTGACAGTCGCCTGGAGTTGCCCAGAAAATCACCTAAGTGGGACATGCCCATTAAAGTGTTGTTTTCATCTGACCATGACAAGAAAATAAGATGGTTAAGGCTGTGTACTCTATCACCTTGGCCTGCGAGATCTCCTGGTTGCCAAACACTTTAACTCCCCTTGCCATTCCCAAACTGACCTTTCTATTCTGGGCCTCCTCTATAGCCAGAGTGAGGCCAAATGCATGTTGGAGGAACAGCACCTCATATTTCCCTCGGGCATCTTACAATCCAGAGGTATGAATATTGATTTCTCGAACTTCAAGTAACCCTTGCATCCCTTCACTCTCTGTCCTTCCCCACCCTAGTCATCATACTAGTTTCATTGCATCCTAGAAACATAGAAACATAGAAATTAGGTGCAGGAGTAGGCCATTCAGCCCTTCGAGCCTGCACCGCCATTCAATATGATCATGGCTGATCATCCAACTCAGTATCCCGTACCTGCCTTCTCTCCATACCCTCTGATCCCCTTAGCCACAAGGGCCACATCCAACTCACTCTTAAATATAGCCAATGAACTGGCCTCAACTACCCTCTGTGGCAGAGAGTTCCAGAGACTCACCACTCTCTGTGTGAAAAAAGTCTTTCTCATCTCGGTCTTAAAGGATTTCCCCCTTATCCTTAAGCTGTGACCCCTTGTCCTGGACTTCCCCAACATCGGGAACAATCTTCCTGCATCTAGCCTGTCCAACACCTTAAGAATTTTGTAAGTTTCTATAAGATCCCCTCTTAATCTCCTAAATTCCAGAGAGTATAAACCGAGTCTATCCAGTCTTTCTTCATAAGACAGTCCTGACATCCCAGGAATCAGTCTGGTGAACCTTCTCTGCACTCCCTCTATGGCAATAATGTCCTTCCTCAGATTTGGAGACCAAAACTGCACGCAATACTCCAGGTGTTATACATCCTGTTGAGTTTCAGTCTGTATAACACGTTATCACGAATCCCACAGCTGACAATGGACCATTGTTGGCTCCAGCTTTTCATGATCATCGTTACTTTTTGTTTACCTTTCTTTCATTTGTTTTATATCTCTTTATCACTGTTTATATCTCTCATTTCCCTTTCTCCCGACTCTCAGTCTGAAGAAGGGTCTCGACCTGAAACATCACATATTCCTTTTCTCCGGAGATGCTGTGTGACCCACTGAGTAGTAGCTTTGAATGAACCTTGCGTTCATTCAAATACACAGCTGCTTACATTTTAAATATTTATCTTTGCAAATAAAAATGTAAGAGCATGTTGAATGTTTCTTCATGGCATGGTTGCATCTCAAGTGAGTATGCAATAATATTCAGTTGTAAGGATGATTAGCTAATTTTGTTTTGAGAAAGCAAGGGGGCAGACATAATGGATGAATGGGTTATTTGTGGTCTAAGTTATTTTGCCAAAAGGTTCTCAACCAGCCAAGTTGCATCCTGCAATAACATCCCTAATTCATTCAGTCGCACCACCGTCTCTGGCCTGTATTAATACCATTAATACTATACCTGGCATTCGCTGACGACACCACTGTTGTGGGACGTATCGCTGATGGGGATGAGTCAGAGTATAGAAGAGAGATCGAGCGACTGTCCATATGGTGCCAGCACAATAACCTGGCCCTCAACACCAGCAAACCAAGGAACTGATTGTGGACTTTGGAAGGAATAGGATGGGGACCCACAGTCCGGTTAATATCAACGGGTTGATGGTTGAAAGGGTCAAGAGCTTAAAATTCCTGGGCGTGCACATCTCTGAAGATATTTCCTGGTCCGAGAACACTGATGCAATTATTAAGAAAGCACATCAGTGCCTCTACTTCCTGAGAAGATTACGGAGAGTCGGTTTGTCAAGGAGGACTCTCTCTTAACTTCTACACGTGCACAGTGGAGAGCTTGCTGACTGGTTGCATCGTGGCTTGGTTCGGCAACTTGAGCGCCCTGGAGAGGAAAAAACTACAAAAAGTAGTAAACACTGCCCAGTCCATCATCGGCTTTGACCTCCCTTCCATCGAGGGGATCTATCGCAGTCGCTGCCTCAAAAATGCTGGCAGTATCATCAAGGACCCACACCATCCTGGCCACACACTCATCTCCCCGCTACCTTCAGGTAGAAGGTACAGGAGCCTGAGGACTGCAACGTCCAGGTTCAGGAATAGCTACTTCCCCACAGCCATCAGGATATTAAACTGGGCTCGGACAAAACTCTGAACATTAATAGCCCATTTTCTGTTATTTGCACTTCATCAGTTTATTTATTCTTGTGTGTATATATTTATATAATGGTATATGGACACACTGATCTGTTTTGTAGTCAATGCCTACTATGTTCTGTTGCGCTGAAGCAAAGCAAGAATTTTATTGTCCAATCAGGGACACATGACAATAAACTCACTTGAATCTTGAACCAATTTTTTAAACAGTAAAACAACCACTCGATGCAGTAATTGTAAATGAAGCGAAGGAATGCAAAATAGACTGTGTTAATTGTTGAACAGTTAAACTATAGTTTGAAAACATGAACGTTGAAAATGTAGTTTTAACCATATAACAATTACAGCACGGAAACAGGCCCTCTCGGCCCTTCCAGTCCGTGCCGACCATTTGTTTTCCCCTAGTCCCATCTACTTGCACTCAGACCATACCCCTCCATTCCCTTCATGTCCATATACCTATCCACTTTACTTTTAAATGTTAAAATCGATCCTGCCTCCACCACTTCTGCTGGAAGCTCATTCCACACAGCCACACCCTCTGAGTAAAGAAGTTCCCGCTCACGTTACCCCTAAACTTCTGTCCCTTAATTCTCATGTCATGCTCTCTTGTTTGAATCTTCCCTACCCTCAATGGGAAAAGCTTATCCACGTCAACTCTGTCTATCCCTTTCATCATTTTAAAGACCTCAATCAAGTCCCCCCTTAACCTTCTGTGCTCCAAAGAATAAAGACCTAACTTGTTCAACCTTTCTCTGTAAAATAGTTGCTGGAACCCTGGCAACATTCTAGTAAATCTCCTCTGCACTCTCTCTATTTTGTTGACATCCTTCCTATAATTAGGCGACCAAAATTGTACACCATACTCCAGTATTGGTCTTACCAATGCCTTGTACAATTTTAACATTACTTCCCTACTCCTATATTCAATGCTCTGATTTATAAAGGCCAGCACACCAAAGGCTTTCTTTACCACCCTATCTACATGCGATTCCACCTTCAGGGAACTATGCACAGTTATTCCTAGATCCCTCTGTTCCACAGCATTCCTCAATTCCCTACCATTTACCATGTACGTCCTATTTTGATTTGTCCTGCCAAGATGTAGCACTTCACACTTAACAGCATTAAACTCTATCTGCCATCTTTCAGCCCACTTTTCCAAATGGCCCAAATCTAGACTTTGAAAATCTACTTCATTATCCACAACACCACCTATCTTAGTATCATCTGCATACTTACTTATCCAATTTTCCACCCCATCATCCAGATCATTGATGTACATGACAAACAACAGTGGATCCAACACAGATCCCTGAGGCACCCCACTGGTCACCGGCTTCCAACCTGACAAACAGCCATCCACCATTACTCTCTGACATCTCCCATTCAGCCAATGTTGAATCCATCTTGCTACTCCGCCATTAACACCCAAAGATTGAACCTTCATAACCAACCTTCCATGGGGAACCTTATCAAAGGCCTTACTGAAATCCATATAGACAACATCCACTGCTTTACCCTCATCAATTTCCCTAGTTACCGCTTCAAAAAATTCAAGGTGGTTTGTCAAACATGACCTTCCCGGCACAAATCCATGTTGACTGTTCTTGATCAGGCCCTGTTGATCCAGATGCTTATATATATTATGTCTAAGTATCCTTTCCATTAATTTGCCCACCACTGACGTCAAACTAATAGGTCTATAATTGCTAGGTTTATTCTTTGAACCCTTTTTAAACAATGGAACAACATGCGCAGTACGCCAATCCTCCGGCACTATTCCCGTTTCTAATGACATTTGAAATATTTCTGTCATAGCTCCTGCTATTTCTACACTAACTTCCCTCAATGTCCTAGGGAATATCCTGTCAGGACCTGGAGACTTATATCCACTTTTATATATTTCAAAAGTGTCAGTACTTCCTCCTCTTTGAATCTCATAGTTTCCATAGCTATTCTACTTTTTTTCCTTACTTCACATAGTTCAATATCCTTCTCCTTGGTGAATACCGAAGAAAATAAATTGTTCAATATCTCCCCCATCTCTTTTGGCTCTGCAGATAGCTGTCCATTCTGTCTCTCTAATGGTCCAATTTTATCCCTCGTTATCCTTTTGCTATTAATATACCTGTAGAAACCCTTTGGATTTACTTTCACCTTTCTTGCCAAAGCAACCTCATATCTTCTTTTAGCCTTCCTAATATCTTTAAGATTCTTTTTACATTCTTTATACTCCTCTAGCACCTCATTTACTCCATACTTCCTATAATTATTGTAGATATCTCTCTTTTTTCAAAACGTGTCCAATTTCCCTTGAAAACCATGGCTCTTTCTAATTTTTACTATTTCCCTTCACCCTAACAGGGACATAAAGATTCTGTACTCTTACAATTTCCCCTTTAAATGTCCTCCATTTCTCTTCTACATCCTTCCCATAAAACAGAGTGTCCCAATTCACTCCTTTTAAATCCTTACGCATTCCCTCAAGGTTAGTCTTTCTCCAATCAAAAATCTCCACCCTAGGTCCAGTTCTGACTCTCTCCATAATTATATTGAAACTAATGGTATTGTGATCACTGGTCCCGAAGTGCTCACCAACGCATACCTCCGTCACCTGACCTGCCTCATTTCCTTACAGGAGGTCCAGCACTGCCCCTTCTCTGGTCGATACCTCTATGTACTGCTGCAAAAAACTATCCTGCACACATTTTACAAACTCCAAACCATCCAGCCCATTTACAGAATGTATTTCCCAGTCTATTTTTGGAAAATTCAAATCTCCCACAATCACTACCTTGTGCTTACTACTAATATCTGCTATCTCCTTACATATTTGCTCTTTTAATTCTCGCTCCCCATTTGGCGGTCTATAATACACCCCTAAAAGTGTTGCTACACCGTTCCCACTTCTCAGTTCCACCCAAATAGCCTCCCTAGACAAGCCCTCTAATCTATCCTGCCAAAGCATTGCTGTAATATCCTCTCTGACAACACCTCCACCTCTGGTCCCTCTGAGGAAAGAATGTCTTTCCTCAGATTAGGAGACCAAAACTGTACGCAATACTCCAGGTGTGGCCTCACCAAGACCCTGTACAACTGCAGTAGAACCTACCTGCTCTTGTACTCAAATCCTTTTGCTATGAATGCCAACATACCATTCGCTTTCTTCACAGCCTGCTGCACCTGCATGCCTACTTTCAATGACGGGTGTACCATGACACCCAGGTCTCGCTGCATCTCCCCTTTTCCTAATCGGTCACCATTCAAATAATAGTCTACCTTCCTGTTTTTGCCACCAAAGTGGATAACCTCACATTCATCCACATTATACTGCATCTGCCATGCATTTGCCCACTCACCCAGTCTATCCAAGTCATCCTGCAGCCTCTTAGCATCCTCCTCACAGCTAACACTGCCCCCCAGCTTCATGTCATCCGCAAACTTCGAGATGTTGCATTTAATTCCCTCGTCCAAATCATTAATGTATATTGTAAATAGCTGGGGTCCCAGCACTGAGCCTTGCGGCACCCCACTAGTCACTGTCTGCCATCCTGAAAAGGACCCGTTCATTCCTACTCTTTGCTTCCTGTCTGCCAGCCAGTTCTCTATCCACATCAATACTGAACCACCAATACCGTGTGCATTAAGTTTGTATATTTCATTATTTCATAAACAATACCAAAATGAAGAGATTTTTGATAAAGAAACAATTTACTTACTGTGGGTACACAAAAGGCTGGAGACCGAAGAAGGGTCTCGACCCGAAACGTCGCCTATCTCCTTTGCTCCTTAGATGCTGCTGCACCCGCTGAGTTTCTCCAGTCTTTTGTGTACCCTCGATTCTCCAGCATCTGCAGTTCCTTCTTTAACAATTTACTTACTGTGGATACTTTGCTCACGACCTCTCTTGCAACTCTAAGGCCTTGTGCAAAAGATCTAGCAGCAATAAATGCCCTTGTCACTTGGAGTTTCAGCTTCCGTGGCACGTCTCCAAATGGTTTCAGCTGCTCTGTATATTTGCTAATGCAATCCAGATACTCTTCCGTGAAATGGTATTGAGGGTTTATCAACCGAAACATCCGCTCCAGAAGACGAGCCCAGAAGTCATTCAACATGTCTTCCAAGTTTAGATTTCCAGCCATGTAGTATTTCTTCAACTCTTTAAATAGGTCCTGGAACACGTCTGCGTTCTTCTTATAAACCATGCCGTAAGTACGTACAAACATATCATTTAACGATTTTTCAGCATTATTTACTAATTCCTTGAAAAATTCTGTGGAAATGAATGAATTAGTTTTGTTAGCATCTATTATTTGATGATTATTGATTAAAGCAAGCAGACCAAGTCTTAACATTCACGGCCATTATAACAAAAGTAGGTAGACTAAACAGTTAAGTAGGTAGATTTATCAGAATTTGTAAACAATGACACACGTTCCCTTTTTCTTCCCTTTTACAGGTTTATATAAAAACATTGAATAGTTGCAATACTGGAATCCACTTAGCCTTCACCTCTCCATCAGCTCTTCACCGGATCATGACTATTCTTCACACTTTTTCTCCATGGAATTGGAGAATATTTAACCAATATTGGTTAAATCTATGGTGGCGAAATTGAAAATCACCAAGAAATTTGTCTTCACCTCATCTGCCTCCGAAACATTTAATATTCCAACAAAGTCACGTTAAAACTTTCCCCAAGTCCAGATATGACAAAAAATGCATCTCATCAGTACCACATCCTCTATTCAATTTGACCCCTACTTGCAATTCCTCAATAGTTTTTAGCCCATCCAGAATTTCAATTTAATCTCCCATGTGTTCAGACAATCTTCTTGCTCGATGAAGACTAACGTAAAGGCAATGAAAATCAAAAATTATTTTGGAATCTTACATAAAAAACACTAAGTGTTGGAAGGCGAGAGAAGAAAGAGTAAATAGGAACCCGAGGGTCAACTATTTCACAGAGGGTAGTGGTTATATGGAACAAACTTCCAGATGTGGTAGTTAGAGGCAGGTATGACAACAACAATATTTAAAAGACATTTGGACAGATACATGGATAGGAAAGGTTTAGAGGGATATGGGCCAAGCCCAAGAAGGTGGGACTAGTGTAGATGGGGCATCTTCGTCTGCGCGGGAAGCTGAAAGACCTGTTCCATGCTATATGACTCTCAGCACTGAAAGAAAAACAAGTTTTAATGTTTCAGGCTGAAGTTCCTTCATCAGGATCTGAAGTACTCAATTACCTCAGATCCACGGCATCTTAGGCTGTGGACAGAGGAGCTTTTTCGTTCCAAGTTCGTGACCCAACTCACGGAACTACCTGAATTTTTAATTTATTGTGTAAAAATATCATATAACTCATGCCTGAAACTCGTCAAGACTAAAAATTGCAAAAAAATTTAAAAATATTTGAAAAACCTCCAATTTTCCGAGTAGTAATTGTCCAATCAATGCACATTTGACAGTGAGGTCGGACGCAAAATGACCAATCCCGCGCATATGGTCGCTAGGCAGCGAGGACCCTGCGATCATGGCTGTCTCCTAATTACATCAAAACAATAACAAGGTTTCCAAGGAGTAAAGGTAATGCTAACCTTGCTAATAATCTTGTTTTTCAATTGATTTATCTTTATAAAGTTATGATGTGAATTGCTAAATAAAAACAATAAATAACAAATGTAGAGCTAGGGTTAGGATTAGGATTAGGGTCAGTCGGTTATTCAGTTGGTCAGGCTGTCGGTCGGGCTTGTCTGTAGGCCGATGGATGCTGTGGAGGATCGGTCGGGCTGGGCCGCCGGTGGGTGCTGAGAGTGGTCGGTCGGGCCGGGCCGCCAGTGGGTGCTGCGCGTGGTCGGACGGCCGGTGGGTGCTGCGAGTGGTCGGTCGGGCTGTCGGTAGGCCGGTGTTGCAGTGATCATGCGGGCGGTCTAATGGAGCCGGCGCTATGGAGGTTCTGAAGGCAGCCCGGGCGGCGTGCAGGGCAGTGCTGCTCCCCACCTTCATCGTTACGATGATCCAGAAGGGCATGCTGGCTGAGGTGGACACGCTGAGTGGCCGCACATATGGAGCCCGCAGCCGGTCCCAAAGCGGCTCCAGTCATGGACAGCTTTGGAAGAAGGGCGAGTTAGGGTTAGGGTTTGTCATTTTCCAGTCAGTGGAAGATGCCTTAGGCTTCCCCCAGCCTGGCACTGCCCCAGTCTCACAATGGCCGTGACCCCCACTCTGCACAGTGGGGTTCAGTAAACGGGGGAACCCGCAGGAACTGCCCTCACCCATTAATTAGGCTGGTTCAGGAGCCGGACCTCTGCAACAGTCTCATTCAAAAAACACGCTCACAATTATATTAATTATATTACTTTTATATAATATAATTATACATAATTATATATGATTAAAGTCATATTCACAAGATATATATACATATATAGATGGTATAATAATATGGTTTAAATATACCGCAGCACGGAATTAGGTTCCCCTTGGTGGGAATTAGGCTCCCCTTGGTGTAATATGTGTGTGAATTTATGGAATTCCCTGCCACAGAGGGCAGTGGAGGCCAAACCACTGGATGGATTTAAGAGAGAGTTGGATAGAGTTCTAGGGACTAGTGGAGTCAAGCGATATGGGGAGAAGGCAGGCACTGGTTATTGATAGCGGACGATCGGCCATGATCACAATGAATGGCAGTGCTGGCTCGAAGGGCCGAATGGCCTCCTCCTATTTTCTATGTTTCTATAATATGCGCATTGGACACTAGATGGCACTATATTAATAATGTGGATGAGGGTATTGAATGCAACATCTCCAAGTTTGCGGATGACACGTAGCTGGGGGGCAGTGTTAGCTGTGAGGAGGATGCTAGGAGGCTGCAAGGTGACTTGGATAGGTTGGGTGAGTGGGCAAATGCATGGCAGATGCAGTATAATGTGGATAAATGGGAGGTTATCCACTTTGGTGGCAAGAACAGGAAAGTAGACTATTATCTGAATGGTGGCCCATTAGGAAAAGGGGAGATGCAACGAGACCTGGGTGTCATGGTACATCAGTCAATGAAAGTAGGCATGCAGGTGCAGCAGGCAGTGAAGAAAGCGAATGGTATGTTAGCATTCATAGCAAAAGGATTTGAGTATAGGAGCAGGAAGGTTCTACTGCAGTTGTACAGGGCCTTGGTGAGACCACACCTGGAGTATTGCGCACAGTTTTGGTCTAATCTGAGGAAAGACATTCTTGCCATAAAGGGAGTGCAGAGAAGGTTCACCAGACTGATTCCTAGGATGGCAGGACTTTCATATGAACAAAGACTGGATAGACTTGGCTTGGACTCGCTAGAATTTAGAAGATTAAAGGGGGATCTTATAGAAACTTACAAAATTCTTAGGGAGTTGGACAGGCTAGATGCAGGAAGATTGTTCCCGATGTTGGGGAAGTCCAGAACAAGGGGTCACAGTTTAAGGATAAGAGGGAAGTATTTAAGGACCGAGATGAGAAAAAAAAAATTCACACAGAGAGTGGTGAATCTGTGGAATTCTCTGCCACAGAAAGTAGTTGAGGCCAGTTCATTGGCTATATTTAAGAGGGGTTAGATGTGGCCCTTGTGGCTAAAGGGATCAGGGGGTATGGAGAGTAGGCAGGTACAGGATACTGAGTTGGATGATCAGCCATGATCATATTGAATGGTGGTGCAGGCTCAAAGGGCCAAATGGCCTACTCCTGCACCTATTTTCTACGTTTCTATGTTTCATATCCTAGGTAGGCACGATGAGAGTTGAGACGGAGGCTGGTATAGGATAGGATAGCCTTTGTCTCTGCATTCCCATCAACACTTCATTAATAGTTCCACTTATCACCTACCCACCTCTGTCTGACCCATCCTCTCATTCTACATACAGGCTATCTTGCCGTTACAATCTCAGTAACGGTCTCAACCCGAAATGCCAACTATCCCTTTGCCTACATAAACGATGCTTGTCCGCGGAGTTCTTCTTAAATGTCTGCCACTATTCAGTCTACATTGAGAATAATTTAGCCAATTCAACCTTCATACCATTATAACTGCCTTATTTAGTTTTAGGGCACGAAGTTCATACCCAAGTTTCTCACCTTCAACTTTGAAATTCTACCATATTCGGTCATTCTTTCCCAAGGCATCCTTTACCGTGTGAATATTAATTATCTTTCATTACATAGTACATAATCTAAAGCAGCCTAGCCCCTGGTAGCTTCCTAAATGCACAGCTCAGAGAAATCTCTCAAATATAATCCATGAAGTTGTCCTGACGGCTGCTCTTACCAACTTAATAGACCCAATCCAAATTAATGTTCAGTGCGTTTCTGACAAGTCTGCATTATCTCTCGATTTATACTGTCTTCCATTTCTATAATGGGCCCTTTACACAACTTAAACATAAAATTTCCCGGAAGTGGCGGCGCTGCCTGGCTGCTGCGGCTCGCCTGCAGTCCATCTGTTTTTTCTTTTATTTTTGTTTTCTTGTGTCTGTTTTAGTTAAAATTTTAGTTTATTAGGCTGTGTATGTGTGGGAGGGTGGGAGAAACAAGGTTTTAGTCTCTCACTTCGCGGGAATGCGACGTTTTCTTGTCATGTCCCCCGTCACCGTCTCCGTCTGTGCTGAGGCCTAATGGCGGAGCTGGCGGCCTCGGAGCAGTGGCGGCGTTCCAGCAGCGGAGGCGAACCAGGTTTCAGAGCTGTGGCGTTCCAGCGGCGACCCGGCTTCAGAGCTGTGGCGGCATTCCAGCGGCGGCGGCAGACCCGGCTTCAGAGCTGTGGGTGTGGCGTTCCAGCGGACCCAGCTTCAGAGCTGTGGTGTTCCAGCGTTCCGGCGGCGGACCCAGCTTCAGAGCTGTGGCAGTGTTCCAGCGACGGCGGTCGCGGCAGCCCGGCTTCGGAGGCTCGGCCGCGGGCCAAGTGGACGACAACATCGGAGGCCCGGATCGCCTCAGCGCAGAGGGGGAACAAGGAGGGAAGAAGACAAAGACTTTAAGACTTTTGCCTTCATCACAGTGAAGATGTGCCTGGTGAACTCACTGTGGTGGATGTTAAATATGCGTTTTGTTTTTTATTATATGTATGACTGCAAGGCAACGAAATTTCGTTCAGACCAAAAGGTCTGAATGACAATAAAGGATACTTTGACTTTGACCCATCTCCTCTTAAACCGACTCCCTTTTATGAGCTCCTGAGTCAATACCATTGCACTGATGTCATCCTTTATTAACAGCTTTCCCAGCTCCTTTTGCCTTCCACCAAACCACCTGAACTGTCAAATATCCCACGACCATTCACTGCATGCATTTGTCACCTTGCAACCATGTCTCCACAACTGCTATCAGATCTTAAGCATGAACAATTCCCATACATGGTGCACGTGTAAACAAATGTTATTTTATGATTTTGAGCTTGCAACAATCCAAATACCATTGGCAAAAACAATATAAATATTAATGTGGCAAACAACAATTATATATCAATCCTTCCACTATTTACATCGCATACACGAGCCATTATTAAATTCCATTAAATTATATTTCTCCCTTAGACTTACCATCAAATTTCTTATATCTGGAAGCAAAGGTTGAGTGCAGCGCATTGCTCGTCTCCAACACCTCTTTGCTGAACTCTTGCTGGCTTTGTTGGCTGAGCTTCTCTTCCATTTCAGAGGTACAGCATGTATGGAGTTGAGGACACACCTTCAAGTGATCTCCTGGCAGCAAGTGAAAGAGATTGGATCATTATTACTTTGATGTCTATTCCCACTGAGCCCACAGCATTTTCGTGTATCTGTGAAGGATCTATCTGGTATACATCATAATCTGAGCTAAAACCCCAACACCAATCCTAAAAGGACAAAAACAAATTGAAACAAATGGAATTACAGACAATGAGAGAGCCTGGATAGGGAATCTGTTAGGAGGTAAATGATGGACTTCCGGTGGCGCTATGGAGGGCTAGAGGTTAACGCCAGCCAGCTCCTCGCAAAAAACGGGGGGGGGGAAAAAATCGGGGATTAACGGACCTACCTGCTGCCTGCTGTTTCTGCACCGATTGTTGTGAGTGACGTCATCAGGCGTGCGACTTGTTATGTCTACACAGCGCAGCCCAACCGAAAAATCGAAAAGTCGATCTACCAGGCTGAGACCGGGAGAAGGCCTGACTGAAGCCTCGGACTCAGGTAGGACGTCATCCCAGGAAGATGTGATGAAAAAAACGGCGAAAAAAACGGAAAGTGAAGAACTTGAAACTTTTATTTCATGTGAAATTGCTGGTTTAAAGGAGGAAATAAACCAGAAGAACACTGAAATGAAAGAATTGCAACTTGAAATTAATTCCAATATTAATACTAAGACAAAGAAAATATCGGATGATTTGAAGAAAGAAATCGCAGAAATGAAATGTCAAAGGAGATGAATGATAAGATTAAAAATGTGAAAACTAATTTTGAAGAAAGGCTGAATCCTGTGGAGAAGGCACTGGATCAACAGACGGCTGGCATAAAAAGCCTTGAAGAATTAGCCGATACAAGTGCTCGGACTACAGCAAAGCTTATCATAGAAAATAAACGTCTAACGGATTTATTGACCAAAATAACCGAGAAATGTACTGAACTAGAAGGTCGCCAGAGAAGACAAAACCTAAGAATTGCGGGTATTCCTGAAGGGGGAGAGAAAGATGAAGATACCCGAGAATTTACTGCAAATTTACTGCAAAATGTTTTATCTCTGGAACAAAAGCCTTTGCTAGCCCAAGCACATAGAGTGATGAGACGTCAGAGAAGACCAAATGCTCCCCCACCAAGACAAATGATAATAAAAGTACAATACGACTACGTCTTGGAGGAGATAATGCAAAAAACATCGAGAAACAGAAACCTTGCATTTGAAGGACACAAGATCAACATCTATCGAGATTATCCAGCAAAAGTCTCCAGGAAACGAAAAGCATTTAAATGAGACTAAAAGTCTCCTGAGGGGGGTGGAAAACTTGAAATATGGCCTGAATTACCCACCTAAGAGTTACTTTTAACCAGAAGGAATATTTCTTCTCCAACCCTGTGGAAGCGCTGTACTTTGCCCGGAAGAATAAGACCTGAGAATGCCTCATCATCGAATACACTGACTGCAGGACTTTACAAGACTTTGCAGGACCGGATGGAACTGGATAGTGCTGGATGGAAGCTGGAGAAAGATGTGGATCGGAAACCCTCCATGGATACTAATAATTAGTATAACTACATTACTAATACAAACAACTAATAAATATTAAAATTATACCATGGTATTTTCACTTATCAGAGCTAATTATTATGGCACTAACTACACTACTAATATAAAAACTAATAAATATTAAAATTATACCGTGGTATTTTTACTAATCAGAATTAATCATTATTACTAATGACTAATGCTTATTTATATTGGAATGATTAGAGTCAAATATAGAGCCTGATTTCATTTGTCCCCTTTGAAAACTTTTCTTTTGTACCAGTAATTTTCATTTTTATTTTTTATTTTCCTTTCCTTTCATGTGTTTTTTTATAATTAGATTTTCAAATGAGTTTTAAATAGATGTATTCTCACATTTTCGATTATTATAATCTGAATATTTTAAATTTAATATCCCCGGTAAAATATCATTATGGAATAATAATTCCAAAAAGCCAGGGAGCTGGTTAAGTTAGTAACATCAACTACGGAAGTCGGTAGATGGTTAGCCATGGCTAGCACTAACTACAATAATACTAGATGTAGTTTTTTCCTCCTTTGTGCACTACACTAACTTCTTAATCTATCCTCTCTTCTTCTCTATTATAAACTATTATTGTTATTTTCAGTTTGAATGGAGTTATATATTGGATCAAAGGAGATATACACGTGAGAGGCATTCAAGGGACTTAAAATTAGTCCATTCGGTGTTCGGGTGCAAGGTCGGGTCTGTCGAACTGAACCATTGGCTCTATTACAGACCCCCATAGACAAAAGATGCAAGATTTAAAAATGAATACGGGGAATGAAGGAATAACGTTTTGCAGCTGGAACGTTAAAGGTATTAATGAACCAATTAAGAGAGGTAAAGTATTAGCACATTTAAAAGCAATTAAAGCTGATGTAATTTTTATTCAAGAAACTCATTTAAAAAAAGATGCTGAGCATAGGCTGAAAGCTAAATGGATAGATAAAACGTATCATTCTTCTTTTACATACAAATCAAGAGGTGTAGCAATATTATTTCGTAAAGGCATTTTATTCAAACATACATCAACTATAACTGATAACGATGGCAGATACATTATTGTAATAGGAGAATTAAACGCACAAAAAATGATTTTGTTAATGTATATGGACCAAACTTTGAGAGTCCATTGTTTTTCAAGAAAATATTTAACATCCCGGAAATAACCCAACATAACCTAATAATTGGAGGAGATTAAAATTGTACATTAGATCCTTACTTGGACAGATCTACAAGACAAAGGGAAATTAAATCCCATTCCAGTGACTTATTAAATGCATATATGGAAACTACTAATATTAAAGATGTTTGGAGAGTAGAAAATCCAACTGGACGAGAATACTCCTTTACTCACCTGTACATAAAACTTACTCAAGAATAGATTACTTTTTGGTTGATGCCAAACTTATCTCATTCGCTTATAATTCTAAATATCATAATATTATAATTTCAGATCATGCACCTTTAACATTTAAGATTAAAATAAATGGTAAAATAGAAAAACGGGGACAATGGAGATTTAATCCACAAATTTAAAAAAAACAAAATAACTCAGGAATATATTACAGAACAGATCAAGATTTTCTTTGAAATAAATGATAAACCGGAAATATCTTATTCCTTATTATGGGAAACGTTTAAAGCATATCTCCGTGGAATTATGATTTCCTCTCAAGCATTTTATAATAAAAAGAATCGGAGGGATCAACAGAAACTGGAAAAGGAGATTAAACAATTAGATACAGAGAATGCAGCTAATCCATCCATAATAATACATAATAAAATTGCAGCTCTGAAATATAAATTAAATAAAATATATTCAGATCAAGTTGTAAAACTTTATCAATACACTAAACAATTACAGTTTGAATTTGGAGATACACCTCAAAAATTACTGGCTCGCCAATTAAGGAAGATGGAGGGAGAAAAAATAATCCATAGGATTAAATCACATAATGGCGAACTTTTAATACAACCTAAAGATATTAATGAGCGATTTTTGCAATATTATAAAAACTTATACTCTGCTAAAACGACAGAAAACAGGATAGGAATAGAAGCATTAAAAAAAAATGTAATCTCAATGGGTTGGATTCACAAAATAGAGAATCATTAAATGCTGAAATTTCAGTAAAAGAAATCCAAGAATCTATCAGATCATTAAAAAATGGTAAAACACCGGGAACAGATGGTATTGGCTCGGAATTTTATAAAACATTTTATGATCTGATTGCGCCACGCTTGAAGACATTATATGAATATATTTATACACAGCAGAAACTACCAGAAACATTAAATGAATCTATTATAACACTTATACCTAAAATAGACAAAGATCTGGATGACCCGGGATCATTTAGAGCTATAGTTCTTTTAAATACTGATCAAAAGATATTAACTAAAATATTAGCACAAAGGCCAAGTACAGTTATTAATGAATTAATTCATCCCGATCAAACAGGATTTATACCAAAACGATATTCCTCATATAACCTGAGACGTTTACTCAATATTATATATTGGAAAAGAGGTATTAAAAAAGATCTAGTAGTTATTTCGTTAGATGCGGAGAAAGCCTTCGATCAGGTGGAATGGTCTTATTTGTTTTCGGTTATGGAAACTTTTAAATTGGGAGAGAAGTTCATTACTTGGGTCAAATTATTATACACTAACCCAACAGCCAGAATAATACCAAATCAAATGCTATCAACTAAATTCAGTTTATCTCGAGGCTGTAGACAAGGTTGCCCTTTATCCCCACTACTATTTACACTTGCAATAGAACCATTAGCTCAACGTGTGAGATCACATCCTGAAATATATGGGTATGATACCAGAGATACTGAAAATAAAATTTCCTTATATGCGGATGATGTATTACTTTATATCACAAAACCGGAAATTAGTATCCAAAATTTATTAAAATTAATAACTGAATTTGGATCTTTTTCAGGATATAGTATTAATTGGAATAAAAGTGAACTCATGCCAATAATGGTAAATAACTTACATATTACAATTTCCTTTTAAGATAACAAACAAAAAAATCAAATATCTTGGAATTTATGTAACAAAAAGATTTGATTCTTTATTTAAATCCAACTTCCCACTATTATTGAATAAATTAAATAAGAACATTTTAGATTGGAAAACTCTACCCATTTCAATGCTAGGTAAAATTAATGTAATAAAAATTATTTTTCTTCCGCAATTACTATATCTTTTCCAATTAATTCCGATATATCTTCCTAAAAATTTCTTTAGGAAGGTGGACTCTTTAGTTACCAACTTTATTTGGGATTACAAGAGCCATAGAATTAAAAAAAAAAACATTTATGTAAATCAAAAATAAATGGAGGTTTAGCACTACCAAACTTTATGTTTTATTACTGGGCAGTTAATATTAAAAATATGAATTTTTGGTTAGTAGAGACATTTGGTTAAAAATGGAAAAAGATTGTTCTCCTTTTGAAATTAGTTCGATATTTGCCAATATTAATTTAGTTAAGAAACCTATAGTGAAAACCCTATAATACAAAGTGGAATACGTATCTGGAAACAAATAAAGAAAACATTAAAATTGAAATCTATACCACTAGCCCTTACCATTGTAGATAATGTTACATTTAAACCTTCAATGATGGATAAAGGCGTTTTACAATGGAAAAATAAGGGAATTAATAAGACGAGAGATCTCTACAGGGAAAATTATTTCCTTTCATTTCAAGAATTACAACAAATTTATGGATTACAATCAAAAGATTATTTTAGATATTTACAAATTAGAGACTATGTAAAAGCAAACACACAGGAAATTAGAAATAGAAAGACAGAAATTTTAGATGGATGTCGAAATAAACATCCGAACACAGAAAAATTGATATCATACATTTATAATATCCTATTGGAAAATGATGTCCCATTAACAGAAATATATAGACAATCATGCGAAAACAAATTAGGTCAAATTATTAGACCAGAAGTATGGGATGAAAGTTTACAACACATAAACCACTGTTCGTTAAATGCTAGACACTCTTACACAATTTAAAATATTACATAGACTACATTACTCAAAATCCAAACTACACAACATTTTTCCAAATGTATCTGCCATATGTGATAAATGTCAGCACTTAAAAGCTAATTTGACACACTCATTTACAAATTGTGTAAAAATTACATAATTTTGGATAGAAATATTTAGGATAATTTTGAATGTTGTTAATATGAACCTGACTCTCGATTCAAAGTTAATAATACTGGGAATACTGGAAACAGATCAATTAATAACTAATCAAATAATTTTTATTGATTATAGTTTAATAATTGGGAAAAAATTAATATTAAACTTCTGGAAAGGTCCTACATCCCCCACAATCAAAATGTGGAATACAGAAATGTCGGAGACACTCCATCTGGAAAGATTGAGGCTCGTCCTAATGGACAGGTTGGATCTTTTCAGAGGGATATGGTCTCCATATATTGAATGTCTACAGGGTCAAAATGGCTCGGTGCGAGAGCCTGACTGAGGCCTGAATAATAGAATAGATGAAGAATGACATATAACAAATCATGGATATATCTCCAACGATGGATAACTTTTTAACACTCCATTCACTTCCTTATTTTCGATTTTTTACCTCTATATTATTTTTCTCTATCCTTTCTTACTTATTAAAAAAGAATGTATAGAAATATAAACTCTTAAATGTTAATATTAATAATATTACGAATGTATGTAAGAAGCATTTTCTATTAATATGTATTTACAACTAATAAAAAATATTCTTCAGGAGGTAAATGGAGATCGATATAATGGACATTGAAAGGGCAATACGAAGCTCAGCTGAAATAAATGGGTCGGCGACAGCATTAGCCATGATCTAATTGAATATTTGGGCAGGTTTACATGGCCACATAGTCTACTTTTTTAAATGAAATTCAAACATAACTTGGATGAAAGAGGGGAGGGCTGCAGATCTAAGTTTATTGCCAATAATCTAGCTGGCAACAGAGTTCGCAATAGAAAGCTGCTAATCACTGATAGAGTGCGAAGTATGAGATCATTCAGTTTGTATCCAAGAATACAGAAGAATATTTTCAAAAGTATGAAAAGCTGGAACCACGGTTGAATAATAAAATAAAGGTCAATGTATAGAAATCATTAAAAGCCAGTGAACATTGCAAAAAAAAATAAAGTGACCAATTGAAGATTGGCTTCATCTCAAGACACTGAATATGAGTTCTATTGGCTTCATCGCAAGACACTGAATATGAGTTATTTCAGAACCACGCCTGCAACACGACCTTGACATTGAACTGAGGGAGGATCCATGAAGTTTGGAGCTTAAAACACATCAGTTATGATTTACTGAATGATCGAATAGCAAGATGATTAAAAATACTTTGACCAGTATCAATGTTCCTCAAACACTCATTCACCCCTCCCCCCATCTCGCTCCTTCTTCCACCTGTCCACAGAAACATCATCTGTATAGGAAGGAACTGCAGATACTGGTTTAAACCGAAGATAGACACAAAAAGCTGGCGTAAATCAGCGGGTCAGACAGCATTTCTAGAGAAAAGGAATAGGTGATGTTTTGAGGCGAGATCTTTTTTGTAGAACCATAAACAGTTCAGAAACATCATCGTCCTGTTTGCTATTTGTTCAGGTTCTATGTTAGAATACAATATAAATTCAGCCTTTCTGACGAGTCCCAACACAAAATTATTACTTTTGATTGCATTCAAATCACATGTTGAATTCCATTTACATGCCATTCCTGTGTTCCAAATGCTCCACTCATGGATACCCCTGTAAACAAGCAAGCTCCAATAATATTTGCCATATTTCTCCCCTTCCACCTATATTAATGATTTGGACGAGGGAATTGAATGCAACATCTCCAAGTTTGCGGATGACACGAAGCTGGGGGGGAAGTGTTAGCTGCGAGATGGATGCTAGGAGGCTGCAAGGTGACTTGGATAGGTTGGGTGAGTGGGCAAATGCATGGTAGATGCAGTATAATGTGGATAAATGTGAGATTATCCACTTTGGTGGCAAAAACAGGAAAGTAGACTATTATGTGAATGGTGGCCGATTAGGAAAAGGGGAGATGCAACGAGACCTGGGTATCATGGTACACCAGTCATTGAAAGTAGACATGCAGGTGCAGCAGGCAGTGAAGAAAGCGAATGGTATGTTAGCATTCATAGCAAAAGGATTTGAGTATAAGAGCAGGGAGGTTCTACTGCAGTTGTACAGGGTATTGGTGAGGCCACACCTGGAGTATTGCATACAGTTTTGGTCTCCTAATCTGAGGAAAGACATTCTTGCCATAGAGGGAGTACAGAGAAGGTTCACCAGACTGATTTCTGGAATGGCAGGACTTTCATGTGAAGAAAGACTGGATAGACTCGGCTTGTACTTGCTGGAATTTAGAAGATTGAGGGCGGATCTTATAGAGACTTACAAAATTCTTAAGGGGTTGGACAGGCTAAATGCAGGAAGATTGTTCCTGATGTTGGGGAAGCCCAGAACAAGGGGTCACGGTTTAAGGATAAGGGGGAAGTCTTCTAGGACCGAGATGAAAAAAAAAAATTCACACAGAGTGGTGAATCTGTGGAATTCTCTGCCACAGAAAGTAATTGACATGGCGTCACTTCCGGTGGCGCCATGTTTTGGTAACAGTCACCACACACGGCTCCGCACCCAAAAATTTGCAATTTTTCGCATTAAAACTGGATCTAGAGATCGGGGCCGATTAAAAAAGGTTATCGGAGGCCTTCAATGCTCTGCTGATGGCGTCAACAATAAGTGCTGTGCATTAAACTCTGGATTTAACCCTTTAAATGCAAAATCCGTTTTCTGCTCAGAGTCCTCAGAGAAGCATTTCAAAAATTTACTGCAACACTGAGAAAAAGCCTGAAGTGCTTGAAGAATGGACTTTTGAAGGTGCTCGATGGAAAACTGCCTTCCAAAATGTCTACAAGAGCTAAGGAAGATAAGGCAGATAAGGAGAAAGACTTGGAGGACTTAAAGCAAACGGTAAGAGAACTGAAAGATGAAAAGGTGGACGGAATGCACATGGAAAAAATGATGAAAGATATGACAGATAAGCTAATGCTGAATACGAATAAGGGCAATTTGAAAGTTATTGAGTCTGTGCAGGATTCGATCAACACCGTAAATAAAAGAATTGAAGATGTGAGAGTTGAACGATTGGAGCGAATGGACAAGGGGGAAGAAGACACTAATAAGAAGTTTGTCGCAGTGCATGAGACTGTCGCCTCATATGTGAAAACAATGAAAGATGGAGGAAGAGATGGAACGGATGGCTGAGGATATGAAGAAAATGAAGACACAGCACAACCTCACTGCAAAACAACTGGCAAAATGTTCGGATAAGTGCCTAGACTTGGAAACTCGTTCGAGACGCTTTAATCTAAGGCTAGTAGGAGTACCCGAGGAAGCCGAGGGAGATAACCCTCGGGAGTTTGCTGCGGATCTAATTAAAGAAGCTCTCAATCTTCCTAACCTTCCAAAAATTGAAGCGGCACATCGAATTCCAAGATTCAAACAGGCTCAGAATATACACATCAGATCATTGTGCAATTTCGGGACATTTCTGGCGTGGAAGAGGTTATGAGTAATATCAAATATGGAGTACCACTGAAATACGAGCAGACAACCTTCAAAATATTTAGAGATTACCCCTATGAAGTGGTCCAAAAAAGAAATCAGTTCTACAAGGTAAAGAAAGTGCTCCAAGGCACCTCCCCTTTTCCTAATCTGACACCATTCGGATAATAAACTGCCTTCCTGTTCTTGCCACCAAAGTGGATAACCTCACATCTATCCACATTATACTGCATCTGCCATGCATCTACCCACTCACCCAACCTATCCAAGTCACCCTGCAGCCTCATAACATCCTCATCGCAGCTCACACTGCCACCCAGCTTTGTGCTATTGGCAAACTTGGAGATGTCACGTTTAATTCCCTCGTCTAAACCGTTAATATATATTGTAAATAACTGGGGTTCCAGCACCCCACTAGTCAGTTGCGGCACCCCACTAGTCACTGGCTGCCATTCTGAAAAGGACCCATTAAGTCCTACTCGTTGCTTCCGGTCTGCCAACTAGTTCTTTATGATCAGTGATCAATTTTATTCAAAATCTGGGAAAATAATTGACCATGGGGTGGATTTCTGAACGCGTAAGTTAAATCCCTACCGAAATGGTAAAAATCTCCGCATTTTTGCGTCTGGTTTTCGAGGAGATACATTTCACATGCAAAGTCACACACACACACACACACACACATCCACGCAGAGTTTTAAAAGTATATAGATAATCATCATCAAATGCCTTTAGAAAATTCCTTGCGACCTGTATATTTTGTTGTGGATAAATTATGTGGGAAGCGAGAGTGTTTCTGTACCAATAGCAATAACGACCCATGTCATGATAATTGTCGGTCCTTCACGGAAAACATGCTTGCATCAATCAGTAGTGTGCATTGTTAAGCATATATGTTATCATGGTCCAGGATTTCTTGACACAAGTTGATCATACGCTGAATAATCCAATAACATTTTTGTTTGGAAGTGGAACGAAATAATAGAAATTGCATTAATTGCAATGTGTAAAAAGAGTTGAGATACTGTATTATAATTTTGCTGCATGTCATTGTGGTATATATCATGTCTTGATTGGTGAATGTTTAGATTGTGGCTTTATTTGAGGCAGAAATAATATGTGAATGCTTCATTGAGCATAATTCCGATTGGCGACTACGCACTTCGTCCGAGCACATTATCGCACGCGTCATGCAGGCCAGCTTAACTGACCACCTAAACTGGCATTTGGCAAGAGGGAGAAAATGGTAAGCGAGAGCCCTCACTCTCTTCCCCCCCCCCCCCTCCCCAGATACGCCTGCATGTTGGGGGCTATGCGTCAGTGGTAGGGCGGTTATGGGGTGGAAGGTGAGTGAGAGAGCACGCGCCCGCACCCAACACACATGTATAACTATGAGTGTACGTGCGTGTTATATATACCGACACACACACACACACACACACACACACACACAATTTCCCTCCTGGGATTAATAGTTCTATCGTATAGTATTGCGTTTGTAGGAAGGAACTGCAGCTGCTAGTTTAAACTGAAGATAGACACAAAAAGCTGGAGTAACTCAACAGGTCGGATAGAATCTCTGGACAAAAGGAAAATATAACTTTTTGAGTTATAACCATATAACACATTCCTTTGGAATGTGGAAGGAAAAGGAAACAAGAGCACCCGGAGAAAACAATCAAAGAGAAAAGGAGCAAACTCCATTCAGACAGCACCCATATTCAAGATCAATTCCGGGTCTCTGGCACTTTTAGGCAGCATCATTATGGCCAATGTACTGCCCCATAGTCTTGAACTTAATTAAAACGTACAGTAAATGGTAGGGAATTGAGGAATGCTGTGGAACAGAGGGATCTAGGAATAACTGTGCATAGTTCCCTGAAGGTGGAATCGCATGTAGATAGGGTGGTAAAGAAAGCCTTTGGTGTGCTGGCCTTTATAAATCAGAGCATTGAATATAGGAGTAGGGAAGTAATGTTAAAATTGTACAAGGCATTGGTAAGACCAATTCTGGAGTATGGTGTACAATTTTGGTCGCCTAGTTATAGGAAGGATGTCAACAAAATAGAGAGAGTACAGAGGAGATTTACTAGAATGTTGCCAGGGTTCCAGCAACTATGTTACAGAGAAAGGTTGAACAAGTTAGGTCTTATTCTTTGGAGCGCAGAAGGTTAAGTGGGGACTTGATTGAGGTCTTTAAAATGATGAAAGGGATAGACAGAGTTGACGTGGATACGTTTTTCCCATTGAGGGTAGGGAAGATTCAAACAAGAGGGCATGACATGAGAATTAAGGGACAGACGTTTCGGGGTAACGTGAGGGGGAACTTCTTTACTCAGAGGGGGAACTTCTTTACTCAGAGGGTGGTGGCTGTGTGGAATGAACTTGCAGCAGAAGTGGTGGAGGCAGGATCGATTTTAACATTTAAAAGAAAAGTGGATAGGTATATGGACGTGAAGGGAATGGAGGGGTATGGTCTGAGTGCAGGTAGATGGGACTAGGGGAAAACAAATGGTCGGCACGGACTGGAAGGGCCGAGAGAGCCTGTCTCCGTGCTGTAATTGTTATATGGTTATATGGTTAACTGTAAAGGGGGAAATAGCATCACTTAGAGATTTAAAACTGAAAATGGATAGTTTCTTTTTTTTAAGTAACCAAAGTTATCAACGTGTAATATTGTGTGATGGAAAACAAAATATAGTGGCACAACTGGTGGACTTGCTACCTCACACGCCAGAGATCGGTGTTCAAGCCTGTCCTCGGGCACAGTCTTTTGCACATTCTCCCTGCAAGTGTGTGGGTTTCCTCCCACATCCCAAAGACCCATTGGCTTTGTAGGTTAACTTGTCACTGTAAAATTGCCCCTAATGTGTAGGGAGTGGGTGAGGAAAGTGGGATAACAGAACTTGTGTGAATGGGTAGACAAAAATGCTGGAGAAACTCAGCGGGTGAGGCAGCATCTATGGAGCGAAGGAAATAGGTGACGTTTCGGGTCGAGGCCCTTCTTCAGACTGATGTGAGGGTGGGGGGAGGCGAGAAGAAGAAAGGAAGAGGCGGAGACAGTGGGCTGAGGGAGAGCTGGGAAGGGGAGGAGACAGCAGGGACTAAGGTCAATGTTCATACTGCTGAGGTGTAAACTGCCCAAGCGAAATATAAGGTCCTGCTCCTCCAATTTACGGTGGGCCTCACTCTGGCCATGGAGGCGGCCCAGGACAGAAAGTTTGGATTCAGAATCGGAGGGGCCGTTAAAGTGCTGAGCCACCGGGAGATCAGGTTGGTTATTGCGAACTAAGTGGAGGTGTTGGGCGAAGCGATCGCCAAACCTACGCTTGGTCTCACCGATGTAGAGCAGCAGATGCAAGAGATGACGTTGTAGGAGGTGCAGGTGAACCTCTGCCGCACCTGGAAAGACTGCTTGGGTCCTTGTATGGAGTCAAGGGGGAAGGTAAATCGACAAGTGTAGCATTTCCTGCGGTTGCCAGGGAAAGTGCCAGGAGAGGGGGTGGTTTGGGTGAGAAGGGACGAATTGACCAGGGAGTTACGGAGGGAGCGGTCTCCGCGGAAAGCCGACGGGGGAGGAGATGGGAAGATGTGGCCTGTGGTGGGATCCCGTTGGTAGACAAAAAAGCTGGAGAAAATTAGTGGGTGAGGCAGCATCTATGGAGTGAAGGAATAGGCGAAGTTTCGGGTCGAGACCCTTCTTCAGACTGATGTTGGGGGGGCTGGAAAAAGAAAGGAAGAGGCAGAGACAGTAGGCTGTGGGAGATCTGGGAATGGGATGGGAAGGAGGGAGAAAGCAAATATGAGGTGCTGTTCCTCCAATTTGCAGTGGGCCTCACTCTGGCCATGGAGGCGGCCCAGGACAGAAAGGTCGGATTTGGAATGGGAGGGGGAGTTGAAGTGCTGAGCCACCGGGAGATCAGGTTTGTTATTGCGAACTGAGTGGAAGTGTTGTGCAAAGCAATCACCAATATTGAGATACTGTATTGTAATTTTGCTGCATGGCATTGTGGTATATATCATTTTTTTAAAGAAGGAACTGCAGATGCTGGAGAATCGAGGGTACACAAAAAGCTGGAGAAACTCAGCGGGTGCAGCAGCATCTAAGGAGCGAAGGAGATAGGCGACGTTTCGGGTCGAGACCCTTCTTCAGACTGAAGAAGGGTCTCGACCCGAAACGTCGCCTATCTCCTTCGCTCCTTAGATGCTGCTGCACCCGCTGAGTTTCTCCAGCTTTTTGTGTACCCGTGGTATATATCATGTCTTGATTGGTGAATATGTTTAGTTTGTGACTTTATTTGAAGCAGAAATAATATGTGAATGCTTCATTGAGCTTAATTCTGACTAGTAACTACGCACTTCGTCCGAGAACATTATCGCACGCTTCATGCAAGCCATTTGAAATGAACACCTAAACTGACATTTGGCAACCTAAAAAGCTGCCTAGGTTGCCTGGCTGGAAACAGAGAAAAAAAGTGAGAGCCCTGACATCGGCGAAACCAAGCATAAATTTGGCGACTTGTTTTGCTGAACATCGATCTGCCAGGGCTTACAGGATCTCCCAGTTGCTAACCAGTTCAACTCCTCTTCCCATTTGGACCTTTTATGTCCTGAGCCCACTCCATTGCCAGAGGCCACACACAAATTGGAGCAACAGCACCTCATATTTCACTTGGGTGACTTACATCCCAGATGTATGAACATTGAATTCTCAAATTTTAGGTAACTTCTACAAATAGCCCCCGCCCCTCGCTCTTCCCCACAATCAGCCTCTCAAGGAATCTCCCTGCCTGAGGTCATCTGTTGCAGGCCCTTATTTGTCCTGGGGTTTTTCGCTTCCAGTACCCCACACAATCAATCTGAAGAAGGGGCCCAACACAAAACATCACCTATCCATTTTCAGAGAGATGTTGCCTGACCTGCTTAGTTCCTCCAGCACTTTGTGCCCTATTCCCTAATTTTTGATGCCCTAATCATAAAAAAAGACATATAAGCAGACGGAGTAAAGCGCATGCAGATAAAAATTAAGCAGAAATGACAGAAAACACAAAGTGCTGGAAGGAACCTTACGAATCTGGCTACATCTCTGGAGAGAATGGATAGACAATGTTTCGAGTCGGGACCCTTCTTTAGACTCCCAACACACACTCACCAGAGCCCAGTTGCTTGTATTCACTGCAAACAGATTTCCTCCATGTTCCTTGTGGTGAAGTCAACTTCAAAATTGATTAAATATAGCTAGAATTCTAAAATCTGTGCGCAATCATCCTGTGCGTCAGCGCCATAACCAAACGTTCAACAACTGGAAACACCCATTGGTATTCAGGATTAAAACTATCAAGATATTCTCTTATACAATTTAAAATATTACATAGACTACATTACTCAAAATCCAAACTACATAACATTTTTCCAAATGTATCTGCCATATGTGATAAATGTCAGCACTTAGAAGCTAATTTGACACACTCATTTACAAATTGTGTAAAAATTACAAAATTTTGGATTGAAATATTTAGGATAATTTCAAATGTTGTTAATATGAACCTGACTCTTGACTCAAAGTTAATAATACTGGGAATACTGGAAACAGATCAATTAATAACAAATCAAATAATTTTTATTGATTATAGTTTAATAATTGGGAAAAATTAATATTAAAATTCTGGAAAGGTCCTACACCCCCCACAATCAAAATGTGGAATACAGAAACGTCGGAGACACTCCATCTGGAAAGATTGAGGCTCGTCCTAATGGACAGGTTGGATCTTTTCAGAGGGATATGGTCTCCATATATTGAATATCTACAGGGTCAAAATGGCTCGGTGCGAGAGCCTGACTGAGGCCTGAATAATAGAATAGATGAAGAATTACGTATAACAAATCATGGATATATCTTCAACTATGGATAACTTTTTAACACTCCATTCACTTCCTTATTTTCGATTTTTTACCTCTATATTATTTTTCTCTATCCTTTCTTACTTATTAAAAAAAAATGTATAGAAATATAATGTCTTAAATGTTAATATTAATAATATTACGAATGTATGTAACAAGTATTTTCTATTAATATGTATTTACAACTAATAAAAAATATTCATCAGGAGATCGACATAATGGACATTGAAAGGGCAATACGAAGCTCAGCTGAAATAAATGGGTCGGCGACAGCATTAGCCATGATCTAATTGAATATTCGGGCAGGTTTACATGGCCACATAGTCTACTTTTTTAAATGAAATTCAAACATAACTTGGATGAAAGAGGGGAGGGCTGCAGATCTAAGTTTATTGCCAATAATCTAGTTGGCAACAGAGTTTGCAATAGAAAGCTGCTAATCACTGATAGAGTGTGAAGTATGAGATCATTCAGTTTGTATCCAAGAATAAATACAGAAGAATATTTTCAAAAGTATGAAAAGCTGGAACCACGGTTGAATAATAAAATAAAGGTCAATGTATAGAAATCATTAAAAGCCAGTGAACATTGCAAAAAAAAAAAATAAAGTGACCAATTGAAGATTGGCTTCATCTCAAGACACTGAATATGAGTTCTATTGGCTTCATCTCAAGACACTGAATATGAGTTATTTCAGAACCACGCCTGCAACACGACCTTGACATTGAACTGAGGGAGGATCCATGAAGTTTGGAGCTTAAAACACATCAGTTATGATTTACTGAATGATCGAATAGCAAGATGATTAAAAATACTTTGACCAGTATCGATGTTCCTCAAACACTCATTCACCCCACCCCCCCATCTCGCTCCTTCTTCCACCTGTCCACAGAAACATCATCTGTATAGGAAGGAACTGCAGATGCTGGTTTAAACCGAAGATAGACACAAAAAGCTGGCGTAACTCAGCGGGTCAGACAGCATTTCTAGAGAAAAGGAATAGGTGATGTTTTGAGGCAAGATCCTTTTTTAGAACCATAAACAGTTCAGAAACATCATCATCCTGCTTGCTATTTGTTCAGGTTCCATCTTAGAATACAATATAAATTCAGCTTTTCTGACTAGTCCCAACACAAAATTATTACTTTTGATTACATTCAAATCACCGGTTGAATTCCATTTACAGGCCATTCCTGTGTTCCAAATGCTCCACTCATGGATACCCCTGTAAACAAGCAAGCTCCAATAATATTTGCCATATAATTGAAAAATATAAAAGTGGATAAATCTCCAGGTCCTGATAGGATATTCCCTAGGACATTGAGGGAAGTTAGTGTAGAAATAGCAGGAGCTATGACAGAAATATTTCAAATGTCATTAGAAACGGGAATAGTGCCGGAGGATTGGCGTACTGCGAATGTTGTTCCATTCTTTAAAAAGGGTTCAAAGAATAAACCTAGCAATTATAGACCTGTTAGTTTGACGTCAGTGGTGGGTAAATTAATGGAAAGGATACTTAGAGATAATATATATAAGCATCTGGATAAACAGGGTCTGATCAGGAACAGTCAACATGGATTTGTGCCTGGAAGGTCATGTTTGACAAACCTTCTTGAATTTTTTGAAGCGGTAACTAGGGAAATTGATGAGGGTAAAGCAGTGGATGTTGTCTATATGGATTTCAGTAAGGCCTTTGACAAGGTTCCCCATGGAAGGTTGGTTAAGAAGGTTCAATCTTTGGGTGTTAATGGCGGAGTAGCAAGATGGATTCAACAGTGGCTGAATGGGAGATGTCAGAGAGTAATGGTGGATGGCTGTTTGTCAGGTTGGAAGCCGGTGACCAGTGGGGTGCCTCAGGGATCTGTGTTGGGTCCACTGTTGTTTGTCATGTACATCAATGATCTGGATGATGGGGTGGAAAATTGGATAAGTAAGTATGCAGATGATACTAAGATAGGTGGTGTTGTGGATAATGAAGTAGATTTTCAAAGTCTACAGAGAGATTTGGGCCATTTGGAAAAGTGGGCTGAAAGATGCAAGATGGAGTTTAATGCTGTTAAGTGTGAAGTGCTATATCTTGGCAGGACAAATCAAGATAGGACGTACATGGTAAATGGTAGGGAATTGAGGAATGCTGTGGAACAGAGGGATCTAGGAATAACTGTGCATAGTTCCCTGAAGGTGGAATCGCATGTAGATAGGGTGGTAAAGAAAGCCTTTGGTGTGCTGGCCTTTATAAATCAGAGCATTGAATATAGGAGCAGGGAAATAACGTTAAAATTGTACACGGCATTGGCGAGACCAATTCTGGAGTATGGTGTACAATTTTGGTCGCCTAATTATAGGAAGGACGTCAACAAAATAGAGAGAGCACAGAGGAGATTTACTAGAATGTTGCCTGGGATCCAGCAACTATGTTACAGAGAAAGGTTGAACAAGTTAGGTCTTTATTCTTTGGAGCGCAGAAGGTTAAGGGGGGACTTGATTGAGGTCTTTAAAATGATGAAAGGGATAGACAGAGTTGACGTGGATAAGCTTTTCCCATTAAGGGTAGGGAAGATTCAAACAAGAGGGCATGACATGCGAATTAAGGGACGGAAGTTTAGGGGTAACGTGAGGGGGAACTTCTTACCCAGAGGGTGGTGGCTGTGTGGAATGAGCTTCCAGCAGAAGTGGTGGAGGCAGGATCGATTTTAACATTTAAAAGCAAAGTGGATAGGTATATGGACGGGAAGGGAATGGAGGGGTATGGTCTGAGTGCAGGTAGATGGGACTAGGGGAAAACAAATGGTCCGCACGGACTGGAAGGGCCGAGAGGGCCTGTTTCCGTGCTGTAATTGTTATATGGTTATATGGTTATATTTCTCCCCTTCCACCTATATTAATGATTTGGACGAGGGAATTGAATGCAACATCTCCAAGTTTGCGGATGACACGAAGCTGGGGGGAAGTGTTAGCTGTGAGATGGATGCTAGGAGGCTGCAAGGTGACTTGGATAGGTTGGGTGAATGGGCAAATGCATGGTAGATGCAGTATAATGTGGATAAATGTGAGATTATCCACTTTGGTGGCAAAAACAGGAAAGTAGACTATTATGTGAATGGTGGCCGATTAGGAAAAGGGGAGATGCAACGAGACCTGGTTGTCATAGTACACCAGTCATTGAAAGTAGACATGCTGGTGCAGCAGGCAGTGAAGAAAGTGAATGGTATGTTAGCATTCATAGCAAAAGGATTTGAGTATAAGAGCAGGGAGGTTCTACTGCAGTTGTACAGGGTCTTGGTGAGGCCACACCTGGAATATTGCATACAGTTTTGGTCTCCTAATCTGAGGAAAGACATTCTTGCCCTAGAGGGAGTACAGAGAAGGTTCACCAGACTGATTTCTGGGATGGCAGGACTTTCATATGAAGAAAGACTGGATAGACTCGGCTTGTACTCGCTGGAAGTTAGAAGATTGAGGGCGGAGACTTACAAAATTCTTAAGGGGTTGGACAGGCTAAATGCAGGAAGATTGTTCCTGATGTTGGGGAAGCCCAGAACAAGGGGTCACGGTTTAAGGATAAGGGGGAAGTCTTTTAGGACCGAGATGAAAAAAAATTCACACAGAGAGTGGTGAATCTGTGGAATTCTCTGCCACAGAAAGTAATTGACATGGCGTCACTTCCGGTGGCGCCATGTTTTGGTAACATTCACCACACACGGCTCCGCACCCAAAGATTTGCGATTTTTCGCATTAAAACTGGATCTAGAGATCGGGGCCGATTTAAAAAGGTTATCGGAGGCCTTCAATGCTCTGCTGATGGCGTCAACAATAAGTGTTGTGCATTAAACTCTGGATTTAACCCTTTAAATGCAAAATCCGTTTTCTGCTCAGAGTCCTCAGAGAAGCATTTCAAAAATTTACTGCAACACTGAGAAAGAGCCTGAAGTGCTTGGAGAATTGACTTTTGAAGGTGCTCTTGATCAAAAACTGCCTTCCAAAATGTCTACAAGAGCTAAGGAAGATAAGGCAGATAAGGAGAAAGACTTGGAGGACTTAAAGCAAACGGTAAGAGAACTGAAAGATGAAAAGGTGGACGGAACGCACATGGAAAAAATGATGAAAGATATGACAGATAAGCTAATGCTGAATACGAATAAGGGCAATTTGAAAGTTATTGAGTCTGTGCAGGATTCGATCAACACCGTAAATAAAAGAATTGAAGATGTGAGAGTTGAACGATTGGAGCGAATGGACAAGGGGGAAGAAGACACTAATAAGAAGTTTGTCGCAGTGCATGAGACTGTCGCCTCATATGTGAAAACAATGAAAGATGGAGGAAGAGATGGGACGAATGGCCGAGGATAAGAAGAAAATGAAGACACAGCACGACCTCACTGCAAAACAGCTGGCAAAATGTTCGGATAAGTGCCTAGAATTGGAAACTCATTCGAGACGCTTTAATCTAAGGCTAGTAGGAGTACCCGAGGAAGCCGAGGGAGATAACCCTCGGGAGTTTGCTGCGGATCTAATTAAAGAAGCTCTCAATCTTCCTAACCTTCCGAAAATTGAAGCGGCACATCGAATTCCAAGATTCAAACAAAAATCTCAAACAGGCTCAGAATATACACATCAGTTCATTGTGAAATTTCAGGACATTTCTGGCGTGGAAGAGGTTATGAGTAATATCAAATATAGAGTACCACTGAAATACGAGCAGACAACCTTCAAAATATTTAGAGATTACCCCTATGAAGTGGTCCAAAAAAGAAATCAGTTCTACAAGGTAAAGAAAGTGCTTCAAGGCACCTCCCCTTTTCATAATCTGACACCATTCGGATAATAATCTGCCTTCCTGTTCTTGCCACCAAAGAGGATAACCTCACATTTATCCACATTATACTGCATCTACCCACTCACCCAACCTATCCAAGTCACCCTGCAGCCTCATAACATCCTCATCGCAGCTCACACTGCCACCCAGCTTTGTGCTATTGGCAAACTTGGAGATATCACGTTTTAATTCCCTCGTCTAAATCGTTAATATATATTGTAAATAACTGGGGTTCCAGCACCCCACTAGTCAGTTGCGGCACCCCACTAGTCACAGGCTGCCATTCTGAAAAGGACCCATTAAGTCCTACTCGTTGCTTCCGGTCTGCCAACTAGTTCTTTATGATCAGTGACCAATTTTATTAAAAACCTGGGAAAATAATTGACCATGGAGTGGATTTCTGAACTCGTAAGTTAAATCCCTACCGAAATGGTAAAAATCTCCGCATTTTTGCGTCTGGTTTTCGAGGAGATACATTTCACATGCAAAATCACATACACACACACATCCACACAGAATTTTAAAAGTATATAGATAATCATCATCAAATGCCTTTAGAAAATTCCTTGCGACCTGTATATTTTGTTGTGGATAAATTATGTGGGAAGCGAGAGTGTTTCTGTACCAATAGCAATAACGACCCATGTCATGATAATTTTCGGTCCTTCACAGAAAACATGCTTGCATCAATCAGTAGTGTGCATGGTTAAGCATATATGTTATCATGGTCCAGGATTTCTTGACACAAGTTGATCATACGCTGAATAATCCAATAACATTTTTGTTTGGAAGTGGAAAGAAATAATAGAAATTGCATTAATCGCAATGTGTAAAAAGAGTTGAGATACTGTATTATAATTTTGCTGCATGTCATTGTGGTATATATCATGTCTTGATTGGTGAATGTTTAGTTCGTGGCTTTATTTGAAGCAGAAATAATATGTGAATGCTTCATTGAGCATAATTCCGATTGGTGACTGCGCACATCGTCCGAGCACATCATCGCACGCGTCATGCAGGCCAGCTTAACTGACCACCTAAACTGCCATTTGGCAAGAGGGAGAAAATGGTAAGCGAGAGCCCTCACTCTCTTTCCCCCCCCCCTCTAGATACGCCTGCATGTTGGGGGCTATGCGTCAGTGGTAGGGCGGTTATGGGGTGGAAGGTGAGTGAGAGAGCACGCACCCGCACACAACACACATGTATAACTATGAGTGTACGTGCGTGTTATATATACCGACACACACACACACACACACACACAATTTCCCTCCTGGGATTAATAGTTCTATCGTATAGAATTGCGTTTGTAGGAAGGAACTGCAGCTGCTAGTTTAAACTGAAGATAGACACAAAAAGCTGGAGTAACTCAACAGGTCGGACAGAATCTCTGGACAAAAGGAAAATATAACTTTTTGAGTTATAACCATATAACATATAACCATATAACAATTACAGCACCCGGAGACAGGCCCTCTCGGCCCTTCCAGTCCGTGCCGACCATTTGTTTTCCCCTAGTCCCATCTACCTGCACTCAGACCATACCCCTCCATTCCCTTCACGTCCATATACCTATCCACTTTACTCTTAAATGTTAAAATCGATCCTGCCTCCACCACCTCTGCTGGAAGCTCATTCCACACAGCCACCACCCTCTGAGTAAAGAGGTTCCCCCTCACGTTACCCCTAAACTTCTGTCCCTTAATTCTCATGTCATGCCCTCTTGTTTGAATCTTCCCTACCCTCAATGGGAAAAGCTTATCCACGTCAACTCTGTCTATCCCTTTCATCATTTTAAAGACCTCAATCAAGTCCCCCCTTAACCTTCTGCGCTCCAAAGAATAAAGACCTAACTTGTTCAACCTTTCTCCGTAACATAGTTGCTGGAACCCTGGCAACATTCTAGTAAATCTCCTCTGTACTCTTTCAGACTTTGTTGAGTCTGAAAAAGGTTCCTTTGGAATGTGGAAGGCAACAAGAGCACCCGGAGAAAGCAATCAAAGAGAAAAGGAGCAAACTCCATTCAGACAGCACCCATATTCAAGATCAATTCCGGGTCTCTGGCACTTTTAGGCAGCATCTTTATGGCCAATGTACTGCCCCATAGTCTTGAACTTAATTAAAACATACAGTAACTGTAAAGGGGGAAATAGCATCACTTAGAGATTTAAGACTGAAAATGGATAGTTTCTTTTTTTTAAGTAACCAAAGTTATCAACGTGTAATATTGTGTGTTGGAAAACAAAATATAGTGGCACAACTGGTGGACTTGCTACCTCACACGCCAGAGATCGGTGTTCAAGCCTGTCCTCGGGCGCTGTCTTTTGCACATTCTCCCTGCAAGTGTGTGGGTTTCCTCCCACATCCCAAAGACCCATTGGCTTTGTAGGTTAACTTGTCACTGTAAAATTGCCCCTAATGTGTAGGGAGTGGGTGAGGAAAGTGGGATAACAGAACTTGTGTGAATGGGTAGACAAAAATGCTGGAGAAACTCAGCGGGTGAGGCAGCATCTATGGAGCGAAGGAAATAGGTGACGTTTCGGGTCGAGGCCCTTCTTCAGACTGATGTGAGGGTGGGGGGAGGCGAGAAGAAGAAAGGAAGAGGCGGAGACAGTGGGCTGAGGGAGAGCTGGGAAGGGGAGGAGACAGCAGGGACTAAGGTCAATGTTCATACTGCTGAGGTGTAAACTGCCCAAGCGAAATATAAGGTCCTGCTCCTCCAATTTACGGTGGGCCTCACTCTGGCCATGGAGGCGGCCCAGGACAGAAAGTTTGGATTCAGAATCGGAGGGGCCGTTAAAGTGCTGAGCCACCGGGAGATCAGGTTGGTTATTGCGAACTAAGTGGAGGTGTTGGGCGAAGCGATCGCCAAACCTACGCTTGGTCTCACCGATGTAGAGCAGCAGATGCAAGAGATGACGTTGTAGGAGGTGCAGGTGAACCTCTGCCGCACCTGGAAAGACTGCTTGGGTCCTTGTATGGAGTCAAGGGGGAAGGTAAATCGACAAGTGTAGCATTTCCTGCGGTTGCCAGGGAAAGTGCCAGGAGAGGGGGTGGTTTGGGTGAGAAGGGACGAATTGACCAGGGAGTTACGGAGGAGCGGTCTCCGCGGAAAGCCGACGGGGGAGGAGATGGGAAGATGTGGCCTGTGGTGGGATCCCGTTGGTAGACAAAAAAGCTGGAGAAAATTAGTGGGTGAGGCAGCATCTATGGAGTGAAGGAATAGGCGAAGTTTCGGGTCGAGACCCTTCTTCAGACTGATGTTGGGGGGGCTGGAAAAAGAAAGGAAGAGGCAGAGACAGTAGGCTGTGGGAGATCTGGGAATGGGATGGGAAGGAGGGAGAAAGCAAATATGAGGTGCTGTTCCTCCAATTTGCAGTGGGCCTCACTCTGGCCATGGAGGCGGCCCAGGACAGAAAGGTCGGATTTGGAATGGGAGGGGGAGTTGAAGTGCTGAGCCACCGGGAGATCAGGTTTGTTATTGCGAACTGAGTGGAAGTGTTGTGCAAAGCAATCACCAATATTGAGATACTGTATTGTAATTTTGCTGCATGGCATTGTGGTATATATCATTTTTTTTAAAGAAGGAACTGCAGATGCTGGAGAATCGAGGGTACACAAAAAAAAAAAGCTGGAGAAACTCAGCGGGTGCAGCAGCATCTAAGGAGCGAAGGAGATAGGCGACGTTTCGGGTCGAGACCCTTCTTCAGACTGAAGAAGGGTCTCGACCCGAAACGTCGCCTATCTCCTTCGCTCCTTAGATGCTGCTGCACCCGCTGAGTTTCTCCAGCTTTTTGTGTACCCGTGGTATATATCATGTCTTGATTGGTGAATATGTTTAGTTTGTGGCTTTATTTGAAGCAGAAATAATATGTGAATGCTTCATTGAGCATTATTCCGACTGGTAACTACGCACTTCGTCCGAGAACATTATCGCACGCTTCATGCAAGCCATTTGAAATGAACACCTAAACTGACATTTGGCAACCTAAAAAGCTGCCTAGGTTGCCTGGCTGGAAACAGAGAAAAAAAGTGAGAGCCCTGACATCGGCGAAACCAAGCATAAATTTGGCGACTTGTTTTGCTGAACATCGATCTGCCAGGGCTTACAGGATCTCCCAGTTGCTAACCAGTTCAACTCCTCTTCCCATTTGGACCTTTTATGTCCTGAGCCCACTCCATTGCCAGAGGCCACACACAAATTGGAGCAACAGCACCTCATATTTCACTTGGGTGACTTACATCCCAGATGTATGAACATTGAATTCTCAAATTTTAGGTAACTTCTACAAATAGCCCCCGCCCCTCGCTCTTCCCCACAATCAGCCTCTCAAGGAATCTCCCTGCCTGAGGTCATCTGTTGCAGGCCCTTATTTGTCCTGGGGTTTTTCGCTTCCAGTACCCCACACAATCAATCTGAAGAAGGGGCCCAACACAAAACATCACCTATCCATTTTCAGAGAGATGTTGCCTGACCTGCTTAGTTCCTCCAGCACTTTGTGCCCTATTCCCTAATTTTTGATGCCCTAATCATAAAAAAAGACATATAAGCAGACGGAGTAAAGCGCATGCAGATAAAAATTAAGCAGAAATGACAGAAAACACAAAGTGCTGGAAGGAACCTTACGAATCTGGCTACATCTCTGGAGAGAATGGATAGACAATGTTTCGAGTCGGGACCCTTCTTTAGACTCCCAACACACACTCACCAGAGCCCAGTTGCTTGTATTCACTGCAAACAGATTCCTCCATGTTCCTTGTGGTGAAGTCAACTTCAAAATTGATTAAATATAGCTAGAATTCTAAAATCTGTGCGCAATCATCCTGTGCGTCAGCGCCATAACCAAACGTTCAACAACTGGAAACACCCATTGGTATTCAGGATTAAAACTATCAAGATATTCTCTTATACAATTTAAAATATTACATAGACTACATTACTCAAAATCCAAACTACATAACATTTTTCCAAATGTATCTGCCATATGTGATAAATGTCAGCACTTAGAAGCTAATTTGACACACTCATTTACAAATTGTGTAAAAATTACAAAATTTTGGATTGAAATATTTAGGATAATTTCAAATGTTGTTAATATGAACCTGACTCTTGACTCAAAGTTAATAATACTGGGAATACTGGAAACAGATCAATTAATAACAAATCAAATAATTTTTATTGATTATAGTTTAATAATTGGGAAAAATTAATATTAAAATTCTGGAAAGGTCCTACACCCCCCACAATCAAAATGTGGAATACAGAAACGTCGGAGACACTCCATCTGGAAAGATTGAGGCTCGTCCTAATGGACAGGTTGGATCTTTTCAGAGGGATATGGTCTCCATATATTGAATATCTACAGGGTCAAAATGGCTCGGTGCGAGAGCCTGACTGAGGCCTGAATAATAGAATAGATGAAGAATTACGTATAACAAATCATGGATATATCTTCAACTATGGATAACTTTTTAACACTCCATTCACTTCCTTATTTTCGATTTTTTACCTCTATATTATTTTTCTCTATCCTTTCTTACTTATTAAAAAAAAATGTATAGAAATATAATGTCTTAAATGTTAATATTAATAATATTACGAATGTATGTAACAAGTATTTTCTATTAATATGTATTTACAACTAATAAAAAATATTCATCAGGAGGTAAATGATGGAGATCGACATAATGGACATTGAAAGGGCAATACGAAGCTCAGCTGAAATAAATGGGTCGGCGACAGCATTAGCCATGATCTAATTGAATATTCGGGCAGGTTTACATGGCCACATAGTCTACTTTTTTAAATGAAATTCAAACATAACTTGGATGAAAGAGGGGAGGGCTGCAGATCTAAGTTTATTGCCAATAATCTAGTTGGCAACAGAGTTTGCAATAGAAAGCTGCTAATCACTGATAGAGTGTGAAGTATGAGATCATTCAGTTTGTATCCAAGAATAAATACAGAAGAATATTTTCAAAAGTATGAAAAGCTGGAACCACGGTTGAATAATAAAATAAAGGTCAATGTATAGAAATCATTAAAAGCCAGTGAACATTGCAAAAAAAAAAATAAAGTGACCAATTGAAGATTGGCTTCATCTCAAGACACTGAATATGAGTTCTATTGGCTTCATCTCAAGACACTGAATATGAGTTATTTCAGAACCACGCCTGCAACACGACCTTGACATTGAACTGAGGGAGGATCCATGAAGTTTGGAGCTTAAAACACATCAGTTATGATTTACTGAATGATCGAATAGCAAGATGATTAAAAATACTTTGACCAGTATCGATGTTCCTCAAACACTCATTCACCCCACCCCCCCCATCTCGCTCCTTCTTCCACCTGTCCACAGAAACATCATCTGTATAGGAAGGAACTGCAGATGCTGGTTTAAACCGAAGATAGACACAAAAAGCTGGCGTAACTCAGCGGGTCAGACAGCATTTTCTAGAGAAAAGGAATAGGTGATGTTTTGAGGCAAGATCCTTTTTTAGAACCATAAACAGTTCAGAAACATCATCATCCTGCTTGCTATTTGTTCAGGTTCCATCTTAGAATACAATATAAATTCAGCTTTTCTGACTAGTCCCAACACAAAATTATTACTTTTGATTACATTCAAATCACCGGTTGAATTCCATTTACAGGCCATTCCTGTGTTCCAAATGCTCCACTCATGGATACCCCTGTAAACAAGCAAGCTCCAATAATATTTGCCATATAATTGAAAAATATAAAAGTGGATAAATCTCCAGGTCCTGATAGGATATTCCCTAGGACATTGAGGGAAGTTAGTGTAGAAATAGCAGGAGCTATGACAGAAATATTTCAAATGTCATTAGAAACGGGAATAGTGCCGGAGGATTGGCGTACTGCGAATGTTGTTCCATTCTTTAAAAAGGGTTCAAAGAATAAACCTAGCAATTATAGACCTGTTAGTTTGACGTCAGTGGTGGGTAAATTAATGGAAAGGATACTTAGAGATAATATATATAAGCATCTGGATAAACAGGGTCTGATCAGGAACAGTCAACATGGATTTGTGCCTGGAAGGTCATGTTTGACAAACCTTCTTGAATTTTTTGAAGCGGTAACTAGGGAAATTGATGAGGGTAAAGCAGTGGATGTTGTCTATATGGATTTCAGTAAGGCCTTTGACAAGGTTCCCCATGGAAGGTTGGTTAAGAAGGTTCAATCTTTGGGTGTTAATGGCGGAGTAGCAAGATGGATTCAACAGTGGCTGAATGGGAGATGTCAGAGAGTAATGGTGGATGGCTGTTTGTCAGGTTGGAAGCCGGTGACCAGTGGGGTGCCTCAGGGATCTGTGTTGGGTCCACTGTTGTTTGTCATGTACATCAATGATCTGGATGATGGGGTGGAAAATTGGATAAGTAAGTATGCAGATGATACTAAGATAGGTGGTGTTGTGGATAATGAAGTAGATTTTCAAAGTCTACAGAGAGATTTGGGCCATTTGGAAAAGTGGGCTGAAAGATGCAAGATGGAGTTTAATGCTGTTAAGTGTGAAGTGCTATATCTTGGCAGGACAAATCAAGATAGGACGTACATGGTAAATGGTAGGGAATTGAGGAATGCTGTGGAACAGAGGGATCTAGGAATAACTGTGCATAGTTCCCTGAAGGTGGAATCGCATGTAGATAGGGTGGTAAAGAAAGCCTTTGGTGTGCTGGCCTTTATAAATCAGAGCATTGAATATAGGAGCAGGGAAATAACGTTAAAATTGTACACGGCATTGGCGAGACCAATTCTGGAGTATGGTGTACAATTTTGGTCGCCTAATTATAGGAAGGACGTCAACAAAATAGAGAGAGCACAGAGGAGATTTACTAGAATGTTGCCTGGGATCCAGCAACTATGTTACAGAGAAAGGTTGAACAAGTTAGGTCTTTATTCTTTGGAGCGCAGAAGGTTAAGGGGGGACTTGATTGAGGTCTTTAAAATGATGAAAGGGATAGACAGAGTTGACGTGGATAAGCTTTTCCCATTAAGGGTAGGGAAGATTCAAACAAGAGGGCATGACATGCGAATTAAGGGACGGAAGTTTAGGGGTAACGTGAGGGGGAACTTCTTACCCAGAGGGTGGTGGCTGTGTGGAATGAGCTTCCAGCAGAAGTGGTGGAGGCAGGATCGATTTTAACATTTAAAAGCAAAGTGGATAGGTATATGGACGGGAAGGGAATGGAGGGGTATGGTCTGAGTGCAGGTAGATGGGACTAGGGGAAAACAAATGGTCGGCACGGACTGGAAGGGCCGAAGGGCCTGTTTCCGTGCTGTAATTGTTATATGGTTATATGGTTATATTTCTCCCCTTCCACCTATATTAATGATTTGGACGAGGGAATTGAATGCAACATCTCCAAGTTTGCGGATGACACGAAGCTGGGGGGAAGTGTTAGCTGTGAGATGGATGCTAGGAGGCTGCAGGATGACTTGGATAGGCTGGATGAGTGGGCAAATGCATGGTAGATGCAGTATAATGTGGATAAATGTGAGATTATCCACTTTGGTGGCAAAAACAGGAAAGTAGACTATTATGTGAATGGTGGCCGATTAGGAAAAGGGGAGATGCAACGAGACCTGGTTGTCATAGTACACCAGTCATTGAAAGTAGACATGCTGGTGCAGCAGGCAGTGAAGAAAGTGAATGGTATGTTAGCATTCATAGCAAAAGGATTTGAGTACAAGAGCAGGGAGGTTCTACTGCAGTTGTACAGGGTCTTGGTGAGGCCACACCTGGAATATTGCATACAGTTTTGGTCTCCTAATCTGAGGAAAGACATTCTTGCCCTAGAGGGAGTACAGAGAAGGTTCACCAGACTGATTTCTGGGATGGCAGGACTTTCATATGAAGAAAGACTGGATAGACTCGGCTTGTACTCGCTGGAAGTTAGAAGATTGAGGGCGGAGACTTACAAAATTCTTAAGGGGTTTGGACAGGCTAAATGCAGGAAGATTGTTCCTGATGTTGGGGAAGCCCAGAACAAGGGGTCACGGTTTAAGGATAAGGGGGAAGTCTTTTAGGACCGAGATGAAAAAAAATTCACACAGAGAGTGGTGAATCTGTGGAATTCTCTGCCACAGAAAGTAATTGACATGGCGTCACTTCCGGTGGCGCCATGTTTTGGTAACATTCACCACACACGGCTCCGCACCCAAAGATTTGCGATTTTTCGCATTAAAACTGGATCTAGAGATCGGGGCCGATTAAAAAAGGTTATCGGAGGCCTTCAATGCTCTGCTGATGGCGTCAACAATAAGTGTTGTGCATTAAACTCTGGATTTAACCCTTTAAATGCAAAATCCGTTTTCTGCTCAGAGTCCTCAGAGAAGCATTTCAAAAATTTACTGCAACACTGAGAAAGAGCCTGAAGTGCTTGGAGAATTGACTTTTGAAGGTGCTCTTGATCAAAAACTGCCTTCCAAAATGTCTACAAGAGCTAAGGAAGATAAGGCAGATAAGGAGAAAGACTTGGAGGACTTAAAGCAAACGGTAAGAGAACTGAAAGATGAAAAGGTGGACGGAACGCACATGGAAAAAAATGATGAAAGATATGACAGATAAGCTAATGCTGAATACGAATAAGGGCAATTTGAAAGTTATTGAGTCTGTGCAGGATTCGATCAACACCGTAAATAAAAGAATTGAAGATGTGAGAGTTGAACGATTGGAGCGAATGGACAAGGGGGAAGAAGACACTAATAAGAAGTTTTGTCGCAGTGCATGAGACTGTCGCCTCATATGTGAAAACAATGAAAGATGGAGGAAGAGATGGGACGAATGGCCGAGGATAAGAAGAAAATGAAGACACAGCACGACCTCACTGCAAAACAGCTGGCAAAATGTTCGGATAAGTGCCTAGAATTGGAAACTCATTCGAGACGCTTTAATCTAAGGCTAGTAGGAGTACCCGAGGAAGCCGAGGGAGATAACCCTCGGGAGTTTGCTGCGGATCTAATTAAAGAAGCTCTCAATCTTCCTAACCTTCCGAAAATTGAAGCGGCACATCGAATTCCAAGATTCAAACAAAAATCTCAAACAGGCTCAGAATATACACATCAGTTCATTGTGAAATTTCAGGACATTTCTGGCGTGGAAGAGGTTATGAGTAATATCAAATATAGAGTACCACTGAAATACGAGCAGACAACCTTCAAATATTTAGAGATTACCCCTATGAAGTGGTCCAAAAAAGAAATCAGTTCTACAAGGTAAAGAAAGTGCTTCAAGGCACCTCCCCTTTTCATAATCTGACACCATTCGGATAATAATCTGCCTTCCTGTTCTTGCCACCAAAGAGGATAACCTCACATTTATCCACATTATACTGCATCTACCCACTCACCCAACCTATCCAAGTCACCCTGCAGCCTCATAACATCCTCATCGCAGCTCACACTGCCACCCAGCTTTGTGCTATTGGCAAACTTGGAGATATCACGTTTAATTCCCTCGTCTAAATCGTTAATATATATTGTAAATAACTGGGGTTCCAGCACCCCACTAGTCAGTTGCGGCACCCCACTAGTCACAGGCTGCCATTCTGAAAAGGACCCATTAAGTCCTACTCGTTGCTTCCGGTCTGCCAACTAGTTCTTTATGATCAGTGACCAATTTTATTAAAAACCTGGGAAAATAATTGACCATGGAGTGGATTTCTGAACTCGTAAGTTAAATCCCTACCGAAATGGTAAAAATCTCCGCATTTTTTGCGTCTGGTTTTCGAGGAGATACATTTCACATGCAAAATCACATACACACACACATCCACACAGAATTTTAAAAGTATATAGATAATCATCATCAAATGCCTTTAGAAAATTCCTTTTTATTTTGTATATTTTGTTGTGGATAAATTATGTGGGAAGCGAGAGTGTTTCTGTACCAATAGCAATAACGACCCATGTCATGATAATTTTCGGTCCTTCACAGAAAACATGCTTGCATCAATCAGTAGTGTGCATGGTTAAGCATATATGTTATCATGGTCCAGGATTTCTTGACACAAGTTGATCATACGCTGAATAATCCAATAACATTTTTGTTTGGAAGTGGAAAGAAATAATAGAAATTGCATTAATCGCAATGTGTAAAAAGAGTTGAGATACTGTATTATAATTTTGCTGCATGTCATTGTGGTATATATCATGTCTTGATTGGTGAATGTTTAGTTCGTGGCTTTATTTGAAGCAGAAATAATATGTGAATGCTTCATTGAGCATAATTCCGATTGGTGACTGCGCACATCGTCCGAGCACATCATCGCACGCGTCATGCAGGCCAGCTTAACTGACCACCTAAACTGCCATTTGGCAAGAGGGAGAAAATGGTAAGCGAGAGCCCTCACTCTCTTTCCCCCCCCCCCTCTAGATACGCCTGCATGTTGGGGGCTATGCGTCAGTGGTAGGGCGGTTATGGGGTGGAAGGTGAGTGAGAGAGCACGCACCCGCACACAACACACATGTATAACTATGAGTGTGCGTGCGTGTTATATATACCGACACACACACACACACACAATTTCCCTCCTGGGATTAATAGTTCTATCGTATAGAATTGCGTTTGTAGGAAGGAACTGCAGCTGCTAGTTTAAACTGAAGATAGACACAAAAAGCTGGAGTAACTCAACAGGTCGGACAGAATCTCTGGACAAAAGGAAAATATAACTTTTTGAGTTATAACCATATAACATATAACCATATAACAATTACAGCACGGAGACAGGCCCTCTCGGCCCTTCCAGTCCGTGCCGACCATTTGTTTTCCCCTAGTCCCATCTACCTGCACTCAGACCATACCCCTCCATTCCCTTCACGTCCATATACCTATCCACTTTACTCTTAAATGTTAAAATCGATCCTGCCTCCACCACCTCTGCTGGAAGCTCATTCCACACAGCCACCACCCTCTGAGTAAAGAGGTTTCCCCCTCACGTTACCCCTAAACTTCTGTCCCTTAATTCTCATGTCATGCCCTCTTGTTTGAATCTTCCCTACCCTCAATGGGAAAAGCTTATCCACGTCAACTCTGTCTATCCCTTTCATCATTTTAAAGACCTCAATCAAGTCCCCCCTTAACCTTCTGCGCTCCAAAGAATAAAGACCTAACTTGTTCAACCTTTCTCCGTAACATAGTTGCTGGAACCCTGGCAACATTCTAGTAAATCTCCTCTGTACTCTCTCTATTTTGTTGACATCCTTCAGACTTTGTTGAGTCTGAAAAAGGTTCCTTTGGAATGTGGAAGGCAACAAGAGCACCCGGAGAAAGCAATCAAAGAGAAAAGGAGCAAACTCCATTCAGACAGCACCCATATTCAAGATCAATTCCGGGTCTCTGGCACTTTTAGGCAGCATCTTTATGGCCAATGTACTGCCCCATAGTCTTGAACTTAATTTAAAAAACAGGCAATTCTCCCTGCAAGTGTGTGTCCCAAAACCCATTGGGGAACTGTAAAATTGCCCCATAACACTGGGTAGACAAAAAGAGAAACTCAGCGGGTGAGGCAGCATCTATGGAGCGAAGGAAATAGGTGACGTTTCGGGTCGAGGCCCTTCTTCAGACTGATGTGAGGGTGGGGGGAGGCGAGAAGAAGAAAGGAAGAGGCGAAGACAGTGGGCTGAGGGAGAGCTGGGAAGGAGAGGAGACAGCAGGGACTAAGGTCAATGTTCATACAGCTGAGGTGTAAACTGCCCAAGCGAAATATGAGGTCCTGCTCCTCCAATTTACGGTGGGCCTCACTCTGGCCATGGAGGAGGCCCAGGACAGAAAGTTTGGATTCAGAATCAGAGGGGCAGTTAAAGTGCTGAGCCACCGGGAGATCAGGTTGGTTATTGCGAACCAAGTGGAGGTGTTGGGCGAAGCGATCGCCAAACCTACGCTTGGTCTCACCGATGTAGAGCAGCTGACACCTAGAGCAGCAGATGCAAGAGATGACGTTGTAGGAGGTGCAGGTGAACCTCTGCCGCACCTGGAAAGACTGCTTGGGTCCTTGTATGGAGTCAAGGGGGAAGGTAAATCGACAAGTGTAGCATTTCCTGCGTTGCAAGGGAAAGTGCCAGGAGAGGGGGTGGTTTGGGTGAGAAGGGACGAATTGACCAGGGAGTTACGGAGGGAGCGGTCTCCGCGGAAAGCCGACGGGGGAGGAGATGGGAAGATGTGGCCTGTGGTGGGATCCCGTTGGTAGACAAAAAAGCTGGAGAAAATTAGTGGGTGAGGCAGCATCTATGGAGTGAAGGAATAGGCGAAGTTTCGGGTCGAGACCCTTCTTCAGACTGATGTCGGGGGGCGGGAAAAAGAAAGGAAGAGGCAGAAACAGTAGGCTGTGGGAGAGCTGGGAATGGGATGGGAAGGAGGGAGAAAGGAAATATGAGGTGCTGTTCCTCCAATTTGCAGTGGGCCTCACTCTGGCCATGGAGGAGGCCCAGGACAGAAAGGTCGGATTCGGAATGGGAGGGGGAGTTGAAGTGCTGAGCCACCGGGAGATCAGGTTGGTTATTGCGAACTGAGTGGAAGTGTTGTGCAAAGCAATCACCAATATTGAGATACTGTATTGTAATTTTGCTGCATGTCACTGTGGTATATATCATGTCTTGATTGGTGAATATGTTTAGTTTGTGGCTTTATTTGAAGCAGAAATAATATGTGAATGCTTCATTGAGCATTATTCCGACTGGTAACTACGCACTTCGTCCGAGCACATTATTGCACGCTTCATGCAAGCCATTTGAAATGAACACCTAAACTGACATTTGGCAACCTAAAAAGCTGCCTAGGTTGCCTGGCTGGAAACAGAGAAAAAAAGTGAGAACCCTGACATCGGCGAAACCAAGCATCTGCTAGGGCTTACAGGATCTCCCAGTTGCGAACCAGTTCAACTCCTCTTCCCATTTGGACCTTTTATGTCCTGAGCCCACTCCATTGCCACAGAGGCCACACACAAATTGGAGCAACAGCACCTCATATTTCACTTGGGTGACTTACATCCCAGATTTATGAACATTGAATTCTCAAATTTTAGGTAACTTCTACAAATAGCCCCCGCCCCTCGATCTTCCCCACAATCAGCCTCTCAAGGAACCTCCCTGCCTGAGGTCATCTGTTGCAGGCCCTTATTTGTCCTGGGGTTTTTTGCTTCCAGTACCCCACACAATCAATCTGAAGAAGGGGCCCAACACAAAACATCACCTATCCATTTTCAGAGAGATGTTGCCTGACCTGCTTAGTTCCTCCAGCACTTTGTGCCCTATTCCCTAATTTTTGATGCCCTAATCATAAAAAAAGACATATAAGCAGACGGAGTAAAGCACATGCAGATATACTCAAAAATTAAGCAGAAATGACAGAAAACACAAAGTGCTGGAAGGAACCTTACGAATCTGGCTACATCTCTGGAGAGAATGGATAGACAATGTTTCGAGTCGGGACCCTTCTTTAGACTCCCAACACACACTCATCAGAGCCCAGTTGCATGTATTCACCGCAAACAGATTCCTCCATGTTCCTTGTGGTGAAGTCAACTTCAAAATTGATTAAATATAGCTAGAATTCTAATCTGTGCGCAATCATCCTGTGCGTCAGCGCAATAACCAAAAGTTCAACAACTGGAAACACCCGTTGGTATTCAGGATTAAAACTATCAAGATATTACAATATTCTTTTTCACCAACTGACTGACGATCGATCTGTAGTTACAGCACTCAGCTGGGGCGGGGTGAAAGTGGAAGCTGCCTCTCACACTGGGTGGGACATGCTGAAGTTAAACTGCTTCACAACTTGAATACACGGCACCTTCCTGTAATGTGGCCCCCTCACCCCTCTGGCCTGTCCTCTTCACAACCCACCGAGCCTGGCCCCGAGTATCTCGCTGCTCCTCCCTTCTGAAGCTTCGGGACGATAACCAACTCGCTCATCAAGTTCCTCGACACAGAAACTCTGTCCCTCCCCCCACCCGCCCGCCGCTGCCCCGTCCCCGGCCTTGTCCCCGTCACTTACCCGCCGCAAGGTCCCTCGAGAGCCCGGGGCCATCATGTCTTCGGGGGCTGAGAAGTTTCGCCAACTCGGAGCAGTTGCGAGGCTGGAGGTCGGGCCGAGCGGGCTGGCAGAGCAGAGCGAGGGCCAAGGCGCAGAGCGGGAACATGGCGAGGCCGGCCTGGGGCCGCGGGCGGGGAGCGGGCACAAAGACGGCGGCAACACGCGGCTCAGCCCGACTCCATCACCGGCCAAAGTACCGGCGCTACGCACAGGCCGAGGCCGAGGCCGCGACCGCACCCATGGGCACGGAGCCACCGTGTGAGGGAGTGAGTGAGAGAGTGCGGCCTGCGGGCGCCGTGGATCTGCCTGCCCGAGCCACCAGCAGCAAACGCCGCCCGCTCCAGTCCACTCCAGCCCAGCAAACTTTCCCGGCCTGAGCCCAGACTAACTTTGCGGTGTTGCAATTGGTCCAAGCCCACGCCCATGAGGCGGTCGTCGGAACCTGAATGGTTGAAGTGTGCGCGGGGGTGGGCCCGATGTTTGGTTGTGAATGGCATTCCCCACAAAGCCAGCCGCCCATTCACAGAACCCGCAACCCTCCCGCCAACGCACCGGCCGCCACAGTCCCACCTTCACCCGTATTACACACATTCTTCATTAGTACGGTGTCAGGGGTTGTGGGGAAAAGGCAGTAGAATGGGGTTGAGAGGGAAAGATAGATCAGCCATGATTGACTTGATGGGACTGTTCCCAGAACTTATGAATGAAAACACAGACGATCACGCATCCCAGTCGAAAACACTATTCAGCCCACCTCTAGTTAACGATCATTCTACCCCTACACCGTCTTCTTCCATTTTTCCAATTCTATCTATATATTCTATCTGTCTACCTACCTACCTACCTTATCTATCTATTGTGTGATCTATGCGTGTGATCCTGCAATTATGCCAAAACGATACACTCTAACGCAAACATTTTTTGCACTACCTTACCATTGTCCTGTGGTAGTCTGTGTCAAATTTCATTCAGAATAATGTTATATTTTACAAGTGATACTTAATTTTTTACTTTAGAAATTCAAGTCGAAGAAAAATTTAGCTGCTAAAATCCTTGCTGGTCCAGCTTGTAACAGTTACAATCAAGGAACATTCAGACCTTCCAGCAAGTTTTTAGCTGAACAGAACGGGAGGGGGAATGGGGCAATTGCATTGTTTTAAATGTCCTCGAGGCAAGAGGAGGGGAGGCAGTGCTGGGGGATATGCTCCTGCACAGTTGGGGGTTATGGGTCAGTGCTGAAATATGGGGGAACGGGTGAGTGATGGAATATTGCATTATAACCATATAACCATATAACAATTACAGCACAGAAACAGGCCCTCTCGGCCCTTCCAGTCCGTGCCGACCATTTGTTTTCCCCTAGTCCCATCTACCTGCACTCAGACCATACCCCTCCATTCCCTTCACGTCCACATACCTATCCACTTTACTCTTAAATGTTAAAATCGATCCTGCCTCCACTACTTCTGCTGGAAGCTCATTCCACACAGCCACCACCCTCTGAGTAAAGAAGTTCCCCCTCACGTTATCCCGAAACTTCTGTCCCTTAATTCTCATGTCATGCCCTCTTGTTTGAATCTTCCCTACCCTCAATGGGAAAAACGTATCCACGTTAACTCTGTCTATCCCTTTCATCATTTTAAAGACCTCAATCAAGTCCCCCCTTAACCTTCTGCCCTCCAAAGAATAAAGACCTAACTTGTTCAACCTTTCTTTGTAACATAGTTGCTGGAACCCTGGCAATATTCTAGTAAATCTCCTCTGTACTCTCTCTATTTTGTTGACATCCTTCCTATAACTAGGCGACCAAAATTGTACACCATACTCCAGAATTAGTCTTACCAATGCCTTGTACAATTTTAACATTACTTCCCTACTCCTATATTCAATGCTCTGATTTATAAAGGCCAGCACACCAAAGGCTTTCTTTACCACCCTATCTACATGCGATTCCACCTTCAGGGAACTATGCACAGTTATTCCTAGATCCCTCTGTTCCACAGCATTCCTCAATTCCCTACCATTTACCATGTACGTCCTATTTTGATATGTCCTGCCATGATGTAGCACTTCACACTTAACAGCATTAAACTCCATCTGCCATCTTTCAGCCCACTTTTCCAAATGGCCCAAATCTCTCTGTAGACTTTGAAAATCTACTTCATTATCCACAACACCACCTATCTTAGTATCATCTGCATACTTACTTATCCAATTTTCCACCCCATCATCCAGATCATTGATGTACATGACAAACAACAGTGGACCCAACACAGATCCCTGAGGCACCCCACTGGTCACCGGCTTCCAACCTGACAAACAGCCATCCACCATTACTCTCTGACATCTCCCATTCAGCCACTGTTGAATCCATCTTGCTACTCCGCCATTAACACCCAAAGATTGAACCTTCTTAACCAACCTTCCATGGGGAACCTTGTTGTAGATGGTTTATATGCAACCAATAATATAGTTACCTCACTCCCATTAACCCCGCCCAGTTAACATCAATCATAACGCCTTCCCCTTCCTGGGCACAGCAGTAGAAGAATGTAGCCTGTGCTTGAAGGTGTATGTAATACCCAGTGCTATCATTAAAAGATGTTGCACACTTAAGAGCTTGTAAAGTTTTCATTTACATGGTGTCAAAGCTGGAAGATACTTGCGTCTCCTGTATGTCGGTTTTTTATTTCTTTTTTTTTGATTTGTGTTTTTTGTGCTTTTGATCTCTCTGGCCATGGCGTCCTCTTGCAGAAAGCCCGAGCAGCTTGTCTTCGATGCCGACATCTCTGAGCGCTGGGCCACGTTTGAATTTGATTTCACACACTTTGTCAACGTCGCACACCGTGCTGATCCTGACTCCCTTAAAGCTTCCCTCCTACTCAACCTTGTCGGACCTGATGCCATGAAGAGAGCCAGAACTTTCACCTACGCTCCAGCGGTCCTGGGCGTCGATGACGAGGTGATTACTCCTGCAGAGTCTGCCGACGACCCCGTTTGCCTGCTACGTAAGTTCAGGGAGATTTGTGACCTGCCCTCGAACCGCATTCTAGAGAGGGCACGGTTCTTTACAAGGAGACAGTTGCCGGATGAACATGTTGAATGTTTTATTGCTGATTTGCGTCATCTCGCCCAGCGGTGCCGTTTTGGCGACATGACAGACCAGCTCACTAGAGACATTTTAGTAACTGGCATGCGTGACCAGAAGCTGCGATGTGAGCTTTTGAGGGATCCGGATCTAACGTTGGAAAAAGCTATGCATGCCTGCAGATTGTCTGAGGTCGTTGTTTTGCAAGAGGACCACCGGGACTCGGGCAATAAATCTGTCAACCTGGCTGGGTTTCGGAGCCCACAGCCTCGGTGGGAAACAATGTTTTTTCTGCCGCGTGCCCGCCCTGGACCTGGCGATGTGCCCCGAAAAAGGTGCCCGAACTGTAACTACATGCACCATAGACTGTCGACGTGCCCCGCCTTTGGTAAAACCTGTAACTTTTGTAAAAAGCTGAACCATTTCTCAGCCTCCTGTCGCTTACTCCATTCCCGTGGGAGCCAGGCACAAGCTTCCAGACCCAGTCTAAACATGCTGGGGCAATCTGATATCTGTTTCGACTCACAGCCCAATTTAGTTGAATGCAATGGTGCAGATCCAATTAATTCTGCCGAGGACTCGCATGTGTTTACCCTCCTACAGACACCCGCCCACCGCAATGATCCCTCCGTATCTATGACTGTCAATGATGTAACCTTCTTTGCTAAATTAGATACAGGCGCGAAAGTCAATGTTTTGTCCATGAATCTTTTCAACAAGATAAGGAATAATGAGCCTCTGGTTGCTGACGATGCTACCCTGCACGCCTATGGTGGAGAGATTCTAAGGCCTGCGGGGAGGGCCACTTTAACTTGCGTGCTGCAAAAGGCCACAAGAAACCTGGTTTTCTATGTTTTGAACTCTGACTGTGTAACCCTGTTGGGCAACGTGCGTGCCAGGATCTTGGCCTGGTCTCCTTTGACCACACGGTCCACAAAGTGCAACTGTCGTTTGACCCGGTTGCAGAATACCAGGACCTGTTCGACGATGACCTGGGAAAGTTACCACTGTCATACCATATTTCCATTGACCCAAATATACAACCCGTGGTCCGCGCACCTCACAGGGTGTCTCACGCCATGAAGGACAAGGTCGAGGTGATGCTCAACGAGATGGTCGAAAAGGGGGTGCTAGTAGCAGTTAGCGAGCCCACCGATTGGGTCTCCACCATGGTTGCCATGATTAAGAAAGACAAGAACGAGATACGCGTGTGTATCAACCCGAAGGACTTAAACCTTGCCATCAGGCGACCACATTACCCCATGCGGTCTGTTGAGGATGTGGCGGCAAAGGTCGGGCAAGCCACCATCTTTTCGGTCCTAGACGCTAAGAACTCGTTTTGGCAGATCCCGTTGGACAAAGCGTCTTCTGACCTGACGACCTTCGCCACACCGTTCGGCAGATTCAAGTTCCTGCGAATGCCATTCGGCATCAATTCTGCTAGCGAGGTGTTCCAGCGGACGATGGAGCAGATATTCTCGGACCTGCCATGTGCCATCATCGTGGATGATATCCTGGTTTATGGGAAGGACATTGCCGAGCACGACCTGAACCTCCGCCGCGTCCAGGATCGCGCGCGACAGGCGCACCTGAAGCTGAATCCCAAGAAGTGCCGGTTTTCGTGTCTCAGAGGTCACGTATGTTGGACATGTTTTCACCCCTAACGGACTAAAGCCCGACCCCTTGAAGGCAGCTGCCATCTCCGAAATGGCAGCCCCCACTGACGTGCCAGGTCTGCAACGATTCTTGGGCATGGTGAACTACCTTGGAAAGTTTGTACCAAACCTCAGTGAGCTGAGTGCTCCCCTGCGGCAGCTGACAAAAAAGGATATCGCCTGGGCCTGGCTCCCACATCACCAGCAGGCCTTTGACTGCCTCAAGTCAAAACTGATTAGCACTCCGACGTTGCGGTTCTTCGACGTGGGTCGCCCCATCACCGTCACCTGTGACGCTTCCAAGTTCGGCCTGGGTGCGGCCTGCCTTCAGTCTGTCGATGGATCGCTGCATCCTGTCTCCTATGCCTCCCGCACCATGACGGACACTGAGCAGCGGTACGCTCAGATCGAGAAAGAGCTGCTCGTGGTGGTGTTCGCCTGCTCCAAGTTCAGAGACTTCCTGTTCGGCAGCAGATTTACGGTCGAAACCGACCACCAGCCACTGGTGACAATCCTGAACAAGCCGATTCACGCTGCCCCTGCCAGACTGCAGCGTATGATGCTGCAGCTCCAGCGCTTCGACTTTGATATAATCTACAAGAAGGGCACCGAGATGCACATTGCGGACACCTTGTCGCGCGCCCCGCGTACCTCCTGCGCTCGCCACCCCTACGAAACAGAGGACTTGCTCGTACTGGGCGTTAACTTTATTCCCACCAAGCAGCTACAGGTTTTGGCCGAGCACACCGCTGCCGATCCGGTTTTGCAGCAGCTTGCCTCTGTGATTAAAGCAGGGTGGCCAACAAAGCGCTCCGCCGCGCCGTCTGAAACACAGCCTTTCTTCCTGGTCCGCGACGAACTGGTGCTCCAGGATGGCGTTATCGTCAAGGGACATAAAGTTGTGGTCCCGTCCTCCCTGTTTGACTTTTACTTTTGTGCAGCCCACAGCGGATACCCTGGGGTCGATGCAACACTCGCCCAAGCTCAGTGCCAATTCTATTGGCCTGGAATGGCCAAATATATCCGAGACCGAGTTTCTGCCTGCTCCTCGTGCAACAGTCTTGCGCCACACCAGCAGCGACAGCCCCTGCTGCAACAGCCCGCCCCTGCCTTGGCCTGGTCCTCGCTGGCTGCCGACATATTCGAGTGGCGTGGTAACCACTACCTTGTCCTGGTCGACTCGTACTCCAACTGGTTCGAAGTGGATTTGCTGACATCCCTCACGTCGGAGATGGTGATCCGCAAGCTGCGGAAACACTTCTCCACTTTTGGGACCCCGGTCAGGCTGCAGACTGACAACGGCAGGCAGTTTACAAGCCGAGAATTCAAAAGCTTTGCCGACAAGTGGAACTTCGTGTGCATTTCACCAGCAGCCCAGAGTACCCACAGAGCAACGGCCTTGCAGAACGGGCCGTCCGCAGCGCCAAGCTTCTGATGGAACAGGCGCGACTATCCAATTCGGATTTGTATTTGGATCTCCTGAACCTCAGAATGTTTCCAGGGATCCGGCCATGGGGTCACCTGCTCAGCGTCTGATGTCCAGAACTACCAGATCCACCATCCCGATTGCCCAGCGCCAGCTGAAACCTCGGGTGCTGGAGCCCGCCTCCGTGCAGAGGCGAATTCAAGAGAAACATGACAGCCAGCGGCGTTCCCACGATCGGTCGTGCAGACCACTCGATCCTCTGTTGCCCGGACAGGTTGTTCGATTGCAGACCGCCAGTGGTCACTACTGTCTGGCCACCGTGGTTGGGGTGGCCGACTCACCTCGTTCGTATCTGGTCGACTGTGAGGGTTCCATCTACCGAAGAAGCCGACAACACCTGCTTGCGGTTAATGAGCCACAGCCGCAGCCCCCTGGGCCCTATGCCCCTCCACTCTCCTATCAGCAGCCGGCTGCCGCCCCGGCTGGTGTTCCCTGCATGCCTCGGTCCCCGTCGCGGGCGCCTGGTTCCCCTCTGCGCGGGTCCCCTGTTGCCGGTCGCGGTTCTCCCCCTCCTGTTTCTCCCGCCCCAATGCCCTTCCCTGGTTCCCCAGCTGCCTTGCGTCCTACTGTTTCTTCTGCTCTTTCAGGGGGAGGAGGAGACATCCGTACGCACTCGGGCAGGATCAGTAAGCCGCCTGTTCGCTACGGCGATTTTGTTTAATTCTGCTGTTTAATTCTGTTGTCGTGACAACAATCTGTTTTTTGATTTCTAAGGGGAAGGATGTAGATGGTTTATATGCAACCAATAATATAGTTACCTCACTCCCATTAACCCCGCCCAGTTAACATCAATCATAACGCCTTCCCCTTCCTGGGCACAGCAGTAGAAGAATGTAGCCTGTGCTTGAAGGTGTATGTAATACCCAGTGCTATCATTAAAAGATGTTGCACACTTAAGAGCTTGTAAAGTTTTCATTTACACTTGTCAAAGGCCTTACTGAAATCCACATAGACAACATCCACAGCTTTACCCTCATCAATTTCCCTAGTTACCGCTTCAAAAAATTCAAGAAGGTTTGTTAAACATGACCTTCCAGGCACAAATCCATGTTGACTGTTCCTGATCAGACCCTGTTTATCCAGATGCTTATATATATTATCTCTAAGTATCCTTTCCATTAATTTGCCCACCACTGACGTCAAACTAATAGGTCTATAATCTCTCTCTCGCGCGCTCTCTATCTCTCCCGTTCCCCACCTCTCTCTCTAGCTCTCTCGGCATTCCCGGAATCATTGACGTTTTGCGGTAGACAAAAATGCTGGAGAAACTTAGCAGGTGAGACAGCATCTATGGAGCGAAGGAAATATGCGACGTTTCGGGTCAAAACCCTTCTTCAGACCCGGCTATTTCCTTCGCTCCATAGGTGCTGCCTCAAGCCCTGTCCCACTGTGCGAGTTCACCCAAGAGCTTAAAATCTCTGTGTAGCATCTCTGTCCCTATCTTCAAATTCCCACTTTGAAATAAAATACAGTTTTCAACTTAAAAATTTCGCCGCAGGACGATTAGTCGATTCCCACAATTTTTCAATCATCGTTCGATCTTTTTAAAGATACAGTACATTACAATAAATAGTGATGAATAGTAATAAATGCAAATGCTTCAAGTTACGCTTCTTGTGTGGTGGTAAGGTGGGGGGGGGGGGGGGGGGGGATAAAATACCATATATTTGCATTTATATAGCGATCTTTTTTAAGTGGGAATTGGAAGATAGGGACAGGTGCTACACAGAGATTTTGATAGGAAGGAAACAGCAGCTGAGTAAAAGATCGGTCAAATGGTAGGTTCAATGAAAATCAGGCGAGGGGGATTTGGGAGTGGGGGAAAAGTATCTATAGCTTGGGACTTGCCTAAATGAGTACTGAGATGGATTATCATTCCACACCAAATTTCTTAGACAATAATACATTTTATGCAATTATCACAACATTTTGTTGGATATGGATAAACCTATGGTACATGCTCATAAATTAGTAAACAAATGTTCTTTAGGTACTGTTATTTCTGGGATGGGATTTCTGATAACAAATAACCTACACTCTATATTTTGTTATAATGTGGCTGAAACAATGGCATATTTTGTGATATTTATTGAGATAGAAACTGGGCAAGATATTACCTTGCAACATTCTGTATGTCTGATAGATATTGTGAACTCAGAAATTATGGGAGGATTACATAAAACTACAATTCAAAGGTATGAAAACACAGAATATTCTTATTTCCATCATGAACATGCAATAGTGATATAGGACACCAGGTCCTACTACGGTAAACTCACGAGCTACTAAAGTATGACTACGTATTAAAAAGTATCACATTTTTACATCCTGAGTGTGGACATTTACATTTACATGTGGACATTTTTCAACATGTTGAAAAATCTTCACGATTTACCACGTTTCCCGAGTACCTGCCGTTAGCGCTAAGAAATGGCATGTTGGCCTTTATAACAAGAGGAATTGAATATAGGAGCAAAGAGGTCCTTCTACAGTTGTACAGAGCTCTAGTGAGACCGCACCTGGAGTATTGTGTGCAGTTTTGGTCCCCTCATTTGAGGAAGGACATTCCTGCTATTGAGGGAGTGCAGCGTAGGTTTACAAGGTTAATTCCCGGGATGTTGGGATTGTCATATGCTGAGAGAATGGAGCAGCTGGGCTTGTACACTCTGGAGTTTAGGATGAGAGGGGATCTCATTGAAACATAGAAGATTGTTAAGGGCTTGGACACGCTAGAGGCAGGAAACATGTTCCCGATGTTGGGGGAGTCCAGAACCAGGGGCAACAGTTTAAGAATAAGGAGTAAGCCATTTAGAACGGAGACGAGGAAACACTTTTTCTCACAGAGAGTTGTGAATCTGTGGAATTCTCTGCCTCAGAGGGCGGGGGAGGCCGGTTCTCTGGATGCTTTCAAGAGAGAGCTAGATAGGGCTCTTAAAAATAGCTGAGTCAGGGGATATGGGGAGAAGGCAGTAATGGGGTACTGATTGTGGATGGTCAGCCATGATCACATTGAAATGCGGTGCTGGCTCGAAGGGCCAAATGGCCTGCTCCTAAACCTATTGTTATTGTCTATTGAAACGTCCCAAGCTCCGACGTACCCGCTACGTTCATCCTACGTGTTTACCACGAGTTTTGATTTTTTTTAACCTCGGGAGCGCTCTTGAGTGAACTCGCACAGTGGGACAGGGCTTCACACCCGCTGAGTTTCTCCAGCATTTTTGTCTACCTTCGATTTTCCAACATAATATAGTTCTTTCTTAGACGTTTTGCGGTGATGGCTGCATCTGCGGTTCCTTTCTGTTGGGGGGGGGGCGGGTGTGCAAGGGAAGAGTCCTGGCCCATGGCGGCTCCTGGTCCATTCCCTCCGTGGGTGCCGCCTTGCCCGCTGAGTTCCTCCAGCACTCTGTGTTTTTGTTTTGCTCTGAAGTTGAAGGTGGACTCCCCTGTGTCTACCTTCAACTCCCTGTCTGTGGTGACTCAGCGGGACGGGCAAGGGCTCTGGGGAGAGGGTTGTGGTTCTGGTCGAGACAATCACAAGTACTCTCACCGACGAGAGTTCAGTTCAGTCTGAAGAATGGTCTTCTCTCCAGTCGTTGCGCTGCCTGTCCTGCTGAGCTACTCCATTGTTGCTGTACTGAGATATAGACAAGTCTATCCCTCATTGCTAGCAGCTGATGGGAAGCGGCTGTAAAAGGACAGCGCTACTGGGAGGGGGGGCGGGAGTTCCTTTTACAGCGTGCGGGTAGTCTGTCCAGGGGAGGGCAGGAGCGTTGAGAAGGAGGGGGTCAGCCAGGGATCATCCAGCTCAAGAGCGGGTCAGCGGGCGATGGATAACAGGACAGCGGGCGGTGGAGCTTACTCCATATGTCAGTGTGAGTAACCTCAATTGATCCCTTGTTCGCACTGACACAGGAGTAAGCTCCACCGCCCGCTGTGATGTTATCCATCACCCGCTGACCCACTCCGCTCTATGATCTTTGCTCTTGAGCTGGCCCCCTCACTGTTCAGACGGAGAGCACTGCCAGAGGTGAGTTGCCAGAGATGAATTGGGCCCCGCACCTCCTAAGGCCGACCCTGTGCAGAAGGACCTCTTTGTTCCTATACTTGATTCCTCTTGTTATAAAGGCCAACATGCCATTCGCTTTCTTCACTTCCTGCTGTACCTGCATGCTTACTTTCATAGACTGATGAACAAGGATCCCCAGATCCCATTGTACTTCCCCTTTTCCAAACCTGAAGCCTTTTAGATATTAATCTGCCTTCCTGTTTTTGAATACTTCTTCTAATGCCATTACGAAAGCTTCATACCACAACAGATCTCCAACATAGGTAGGAATTTCTGCTGGTGGTAGAGTGAGAGAGGTATTTTGTCGCGCTATGATCTGGTTGAATTCAGCTGGCCTATTCGTCCAAGCCAATAATCCATCCTGATAACCTTGACTTGGCTCCAACGAATGATAGACAGGCCTTGGCTCAAACTGGCTTGCTCGAGCCTGTGCACCAGGCCTTGGAAAAGCATGGTTTGTCCCGAGCATCTTCAGATGCTCCATAAGTAGTTTGTTTTAATCTAACACTCATTTGTTGAGATTAAGTTTTACCCATTTTACTCTGTTCCAATGGGTTTTCAAAGCCATGAAATTGTGGAATTGATCCAACTGCTGACTCACTTCGAGCAATCTTTCTTCCCAAATTGGAGTTTATCGTCTTCGATGTTCTATAACTACATCTTGAACCCTTACTTTCCACTATCTCCTTCTTTGCTTTGGCCACCGCCATCTTCGTCTCTAATTCCAGCTGTTCTTCTCGTCACCTCATCTCTTCTTTTTGTCGCTCAATCTCATGTTTCTTCTTCAAGGCTTCCGCTTCTATTGAGAGAGCGGCTAGATCAGCTTCAACTCCCAACCGAGCAGAAACCCTTGATACCAAACTGGTTGTAGGACCAGATTTATGTCCTGATCTTCGTGTAGATACTTTCGAGATATTATCTTGTAGTGTAATCTCATCTTCCATTCCAGCACCTTGTTGCATCACACCTCCAACTGTTAAGCGCGTAAGTTGTGGTATCATTTTTTGATAACCACTCCTCCGCCTCATCCATGAAAGCATTGAATATCTTCACCCTGTCTTCCCACCACTGGGTGTGTCTTATGCATTCTTCCCAATATGGTTGTGAACACAGCAGCATATTTTGTTTCCTTCCAACCTCTTGACAGAGTTGGCCCAGTTTAGATTCTACTTTGATCGCGTTCTGTACTGATTCCATTAGTTTCTTCCGTTTTTCAATTGATTTGGTAACCTGTTTCCATAATTTGTTTCTCTCCTTCCCAGTTTCTTTCAGGTAGGCAGCTTGTGTATTATCTGTTTCTTCTCGATACATGAGTTTTCTGTAGCTTTCAATTAACTCATTCCCATATCCAGTTTTCCTCCTTCTTAGTTTCTTTCAGGCAGGCAGCTTGTCCTAGACTAAGCTTGACTTCGCCACCTTGTGGTTCCTCAGGCATGGCTCTTTCTTCATCTTCTGGCTCCATGATTTTAAAGAAGTCTTTGCAGATTGCCAAGTCATTAAATTGAATGAACAAAATCTTCTCTGAATTCTGCTCCAACTTTGTGTAAACATCGAGTCGCTATTTTGAAAATAATTTTCCCAAAACAGTAACATACTGAGATTGTTCCCAACATCTCTCAACATCCAAGGGCTTAAAAATGACGTTAGTTCAAAAGGAATGCGTGTTATCAAGACTTCAAAACAAATCAATGTCAATCATCTCCTTTCTCCAGACAGATTGTAAAAACACTTTTTTTGGCTATCTTCCAAGCTAGTGGCTAGCTTTCTGGCTCTTCTTACAGAAGCCGTTTAAAATTAAAGCTTTGCAGCTTCAAAATTCAAAGAAATAATAGTCGATCTCTACTCACAATTTCTTGATAATGTCTTCAGATAAGTCTCTTTGCTGACGATTGACCTTGAGGCCATCTCTGGCCGAGATCTATTATCTTCAGTTCCTCGGTTGGAACTGGTCTTCTGGCCAAAACCTCTTTCAAGATCTTAGCCAAATCTTCTATCCCACTCTCTGGGACTGGCTTTCACCCCCCGCCAAAGGTATCCTTTGACTTAATATAGCGGCAGATTTTTATATTGTTTAAGGGATTACTCCCTCTAGCCACTAAGTGGACTACATGATTAAGGAGAATGTCGTTATATGCATGCGAACTCTCCATCAGACACCTTCAGAGCTTCTTCACAGATAAATTTTCATAACAGTCTTATGATTAATAGATTATTTTTGTTGATGAAAAACAATATGGTTTTATATTGTTTATTGTTTGAAAAACAATAAACAATAACAACCAGGCAGTGGCTTAATGAAAAAATCCCAAAACAAGAACAGTGGCTAGAAATTGTGCGAGACATCTTTACTATGGAGAAACTGACATATCTCTTGAGAGTCAAGGAGAATTCATTTGGGAAGATCTGAGAGAATTGGATTGTTTATTTGAGCGATGACACCAACTAGATAAATGCTAAGCTAGATATGGGAAGATTGTGTTATATAGAACTAACTTGGAACTTGGAAAACTTTATTGTCATTCAGACCTTGCGGTCTGAATGAAATTTCGTTGCCTGCAGTCATACATATAGTAAATAACAAAACACACAATAAACACATATTTAACATCCACCACAGTGAGTTCACCAGACACCTCCTCACTGTGGTGGAAGGCAAAAATCTTGTCTTTGTCTCTTCCCTTCTTCCTCTTCCTCTTCCTCTGCGCTGAGGCGACCCGGGCCTCCGATGTAGTGACCGCACCGGGTGATGCAAAGAAGTCCCGTGGGTGAACCGCGCTCCGCGAGCGGGCCGGTTCAACTCCGCGGCCCGGGGCGGCCGAAGCTGCCGAAGCTACCGCCCTCCAGTCCAGCGGACGCAACTGTTGCCGCGGGAGCTCCGGAAAAACAGGTCACCAACCTGTGACCTGCGAGCTCCCGACGATGTCGTCCACTGGGCCCACGGCCGGGCCTCCGAAGTCACTGCCGCCGCCACCGGAAAGCCACCACAGCTCCGAGTCGCGCCGCCGGAACGCCTGAACTCGCCACAGCCCCGAAGTCGGCCAGCCCCGCGCTGGTGAGTCCTGGCTGGCTCTGCCTCCGGAGCCTCGGGTCAGTCGCAGTTAAAGTTGGAGGCCGCCAGCTCCGCGATAAGAAAAGGACAAGAAAAGTCGCGTCCCCCCAAAAGGAAGAGACTAAGAACGTTTCTTCCCCCCTCTCCCCCCCCCCCCCCCCCCCCCACACCACACATACACTACATAATAACTCAAACTAACGCTAAAACAAGACAAGAAAACAACAAATAAAAAGAAAAACAGGCGGACTGCAGGCGAGCCGCTGCTGGCAGGGCAGCGCCGCCACTCCCAGAACTAGATGGTATGTTTGTGAGAATATGGAAATATCTCCGAATTACTAATCATGTAATTATTTTTATCTGGTAGGTGTACCACACGCTCTTATTCCAATTTTTTATTTATTTACTTTTTGTTTTTTGCCCCCCCCTATTTATTTATTTATTTTCATTGTTGCTTTTCTTATTTTGTTTTATTTATGGTGATAGTGTTGCACTGTTTTGTATATATCTCTGTGAAAAATCAATAAAAACGGAAGAGCAAAAAAGAAAAACAATAACATCCAAATTTCTTCCGACTCATACACTATAATCTTCATCAAACTCCAGCTTATCGCTTTAAAGGTTGGGAAACTCCTTGTGTCTCCGTTACACTCTGCATGGTCAAAGGGTAAACCTTCCCCATGCTGGTCCAAAACTAAACTAAACTAAAAACTAAGCTTCTGCACAAGAAAAGTATCTCCAAACACGCCCTAAAATACGTCATAATTCCCACCCGCAACATAACGGGCAGTCTAAAATTTAAAGACACATGCCATCATTAATGAAACACAAAACAAGCCAAATGGCCACTACACCCTACTCTTGACCATAGAAACAGAGAAAATAGGTGCAGGAGGAGGCTATTCGAGCCAACACCGCCATTCATTGTGATCATGGCTGATCATCCCCAATCATTAACCCGTGCCTGCCTTCTCACCATATCCCTTGATTCCACTCGCCCCTAGAGCTCTATCTAACTCTTTCTTAAATCCATCCAGTCACTTGGCCTCCACTACCCTCTGTGGCAGGGAATTCACAAATTCACAACTCTCTGGGTGAAAAAGTTTTTTCTCACCTCAGTCTTAAATGGCTTCCCCTTTATTCTAAGACTGGCCCCTGGTTCTGGACCTGACAAACATTGGGAACATTTTTCCAGCATCTAGCTTGTCCAGTCCTTTTATAATTTTATATGTTTCTATAAGATCCTTCCACATCCTTATAAACTCCAGTGAATACATGCCTAGTCTTTTAAATCTTTCCTCATATGACAGTCCCGCCATCCCAGGGATCAATCTCATGAACCTACGCTGCACTGCCTCAATTACAAGGATGTTCTTCCTCAAATTCGGAGACCACAACTGGACACAATACTCCAGGTGTGGTCTCACCAGAGCCATATGCAACTGCAGAAGAACCTCTTCTGCATCCCCCTCCTCTTGGCCCATGGTGGGGTTCACCACCTTGATCTAGACGCTAGTGTATCAGTAGGGTTGGGTGGCCTGCTTCCACATCACCACATAGAAGCGGCTGTTGAATTGGAAGCCAAAGACAAAGCCAGCGTAGATTGCAGTCTGTGTTGATGTAGAAGATGCCACTGAAGTTGATGGCGTTGAACTCCTCAAATCCGACAGTAAGGCTAGGGTCACAGTTGGCAGTCTGCAGTAACTCTTTGCCCTTGTTGCCCATTACCCAGTTAGGATTGATCTGCATCGTCCTCTTTGGAACTTCCTCAGGTCAGTCTCACTGATGGCGCTGTTCTCGGGGCACACGTCATAGATATCTGGGATGTTGTTGTCAAAGTCCTTGCAGGTGTCTCCTCTGCTGTCACCATCGGCATCGATCTGGTCAGGGTTGGGAACAAAACGGCAATTGTCCTTCTCATCAGAAACGCCATGATTGCCATCCTCATGATGTCATGATTGTCATCACACTGATTACCCACCAGGTCTCAGTCATTGTCTTCCTGGATAGGGTTAGGCATAATCTCTTTCAAGAGGTCCATCTGTTTCAAAATGGTCAGCTTCTCTCTTTCTAGACCCTTGGTCATACGATAGAGTTCAAAATGCTTCAAGATTGTTGATCAAATGTGGTTTGTCTTTCGGAAGTTGTGACCAAAGGCTTTGCACTTCCTGCTGATCTGTAAAGATGTTCTTTCTTCTGTATGGATCAGCTTTATATGGCGCGATTGTAACGATCAATCAGAAACACCTTGTTACATCCTGGGTGGAGGCAAGGTCTTTCACGCACCTCTTCATGCTGCTCTTTTATATGTTTCTTAAGTCCGTCAACTCCTCTGTAAACAGCACAGCAACCCTTATACTGACATCGATACATGGTGGGCAAAATCTTCCCTTTCCAAGTTTGACTTTGGCATCTTGTGCCTGAACCTTTTCCCAAGAGCACTCTGTATATTCAAGATCTGAGCACAAGAACATATCCTTCTTCAATGGGGATTCCCAGTTGTCCACATCCACTGGCCGTGAAGTGGCTCCACTGTATGTACAAGGCTGAAAGTCTGCTAACACTGGGACAGGTTGATGCTTCGCAACATTATCACCCTCACAATTTTCAGTCACTGTTCCATTCCGAGGTGAAATTGAACCATCCAGAACTTCCTCCATTGAGTCCTTATTTTATTTTTATTTTTTTGATATAATGTAATTTTGATTTTACTTCGGAGTCACGTGAATGACTACGTGAAGAAGCCCCGCCTGGCGCTGGAACGGCATTACGTCGACGCTGACGGCAGAAGCAAGAGTTGCAGAGCGCAGCTCTTCGCAGCGGACGGAACGGACCCGCAGGTAAGTGTAAGGAAAAGAGGGGACATTCTAAAAAAGACGTTACGCTGGTAAAACCAGCAAAAGAGAAAGTAAAAGTTAAAATCAGAGTCACGCTGGCGTACTGATTTAGCCAGATAAATGGAAAAGAAAAATGGAGAAGTCTCAAAGGAAAATTTCGCGGGTAAAAAGATCGTCCCGGGGTGAAGCTAAAGAAACGGGACAAGAGTTTAGTGCGGATCCGGTTCCGATACCGGTGGCCGCTGATTCACCCGTTAGTGAGACTATAATTTTCCAGAAATACAAACCACGGAGGAAAATGTTCCTAGAAAAAGTAAAAAGAAATCCGTGAGGCCCGTGGTTTCTGATAATGACTCTGATAATGAAAAGTCCTCCGGATAATAAAGCTATATGGCTAAAAATGGAACATATGGAGAAAGTGCTCTCCAAAATATAATGAGACAAGGTCACAGTACCCAGAAGTTTCCCAAAATGACCCTGAGGGGTTTGAAATATACAGAATATGGCTATGTGCCAAATTGGAATTTGAAACTCCGGACCCAGGATTAAGGGCGGAGGAAGTCTCATTGGATATAATTCCAAGTGTATCAGGGCTGCAAAAGACAGACCCTGCAAGTGGTGATGTGGATTATGAGTGCACACCACAAATAAAAAAGAGGAGGCCAGATGTGCCTGAGATGGCAAAAGATTTTGTTTATACCTGAAGGAAGTGGTGAGGCTATGGAAGAAAAACCTAGCTGCCAGTATTAATTATATGGTATCTCACCAACTTCAAGATTCTGTGATGATTGAAACAGCAGAATTATATAAAAACACCCGGAAAATTGCACCTCATTGAAGGTACCTACAGTTAATCCGTCTATATGGACGCCTATGACTCCAGGCATGAGAGGACAAGAAATAAGATTTTAAAGAATCCTCAAATTGATTTCTGCTGCCATTACTGCTTTTGGAAGGCAAATGGAGGGGTTGGAGATGGATAAAATCCAAAAAGATACTTTGGGCTTATTATGCAATTCCTTCTATGAAATTAATTGTATGAAAAAAATTGCGATTCGGCCCATATTTCATCCAAGGTTTGCAGGTCTGTGTCGATCAAGTGGTGTTCAAGCTCCTGGTTATCTATTTGGAGAAAACCTGCCTAAACAAATAAGAGAAATTGATGAAGAGGCTAAATCTATTAGCCACATGAGACCTTTCGTCTTTGGACAAGAAAGGTATTTTTTCGTCAAGAAGGGGATTTGATTTTGGAAACAGAGGCAGAGTATGATAAGAAAATATTATCATCCGACACAGCCTAATGTTCACCCGTATACGGGGGAGAAGGAGACCACCACGTTCATATGGAGAGGTACAAAAAAATATTTCTATGCTTAAAGAAACTGTGGGACAAATCTCCAGTTGGAGGGAGATTACAAATGTTTTATGATGAATGGCTTGCCATCACATCTGATCGGTTTATTTTACAAACAGTTTCAGGAGCTACTATTACATTCCAAAGAAGGTGTTAATTCTCTGGTACAAAATAAACCTGCTTATGGTTTCATGTTTTCTGCAATTGAAGAGGCAGAAATTAATGTGGGAAATTGACAAATTGTTTTAAAAAAAGGTGTTATTGAAAAAAACTGTTGAACATGAGCATCAATTTGTGTCAAATATATTTCCAAGAAATAAAAAAGATGGTGGTTGCAGAATTATTCTGGACCTTACAAATCTTAATAAATTTGTCGAATATAAACATTTTAAAATGGAAACACTTAACACTGCAAGACATTTGATATCAGCAGGTTGTTATATGGCTACAATTGATTTAAAGGATGCGTACTATTCAGTACCAATTCATCAGTTCTTTCGAAGGTATTTAAAATTTAATTGGCTGGGACAGCTGTGGCAATTCAAAGCTTTACCAAATGGGTTAAGTTCAGCTCCCAGGCTCTTTACAAAGCTGTTGAAACCAGCTTTAGCACAATTAAGAGCACAAAAACACATCATTATGGCTTATCTGGATGACATTTTAATCATCAATAGTAATCAGGAATCAGCTGAAAAACCAGTTTCAGCAACTAAAACTTTATTTGAGAAGTTAGGTTTCTTGATTCATCCAATTAAGTCCCAGCTGCAGCCCGCACAGTCAATTAACTATTTGGGGTTTGTGATTAATTCAGTTACTATGTTAGTAACTTTGCCAACAGATAAGATTGATGATATTTTAGTGACCTGTAGGGGTCTCATTCACAAATCTTATCCCTCCATCCGAGAAGTAGCAAAGGTTATTGGGAAATTAGTAGCAGCATTTCCTGCAGTAGAATTTGGTCCATTACATTACCAAAACCTTAAAAGGGACAAAATAAGAGCTCTAAAAAAGAGAGCAGGCCATTTTGATAGGCCTATGCAATTAACAAAATAAGCTTTATTGGAATTACAATGGTGGATTGAAAATGTCCCACAGCTGCTAAAAACATTCTGATACAACAGCCTGAAGTAATTTTACAAACAGATGCTAGTGCTCTCGGATGGGGGGCAACAGCTTCATTCACCAGCTGTGGGGGCAGATGGACTGTCCAAGAGGAAATGTTTCTCCAAACATATGGTATTAACTATTTTAGAATTTATTGGGTGCATTTTATGGGTTGAAGGCATATTGTTCTACAAAAAAGGAATCTGCATGTACTGATACAATTAGACAATAAAACAGCTGTTGCATATATTAATCACATGGGTGGAGTCAGATCGGTATCATGTGATTGTTTGGTCAATCAGATATGGCAATGGTGTATTAAGCACCAAATTTGGATTTTCGGCAAATTACATCCCAGGTAAAGACAATGTGGTGGCAGACAATAGATCAAGGATGTTTAAAGACAACACAGAATGGATGTTGAACCCAGTAATTTTCAGTAAAATTGTGACTCAATATGGGTTACCAGACATTGATCTGTTTGCATCAAGACTAAATCATCAATTGCCTAAATATGTGTCTTGGGAACCAGATCCAGACGCAGTAGCAGTAGATGCTTTTTCACTAAACTGGGGGAATATGTTCTTTTATGCTTTTCCGCCATTTGCTCTGGTTCAGCAATGTCTGAAGAAAATAGAACAAGATTCTGCCACAGGATTATTGGTAATTCCAAATTGGCCGACACAACCATGGTTCCCATTGATGTTAAACATGATTAAAGAACCATATATGTCAATTCCTAGCAGCAGTGATTTATTGATAAAACCAGTAACCAAATCCATTACATGCTTATATGAATTTGTTAATCTGCAGGTTTTGACCAGACCACTACAGGAGCTTGGATTGTCGGATAGAACTATGGATATTATAGTCGTATCATGGCGAGATAGCACTCAGAGACAATATATGACACATATAAAGAAATGGGAAAATTTTTGCAGACAGTCAAATATATCCTATCATACTGTGAACATTGCAAACATATTGGAGTTCCTTGCCGAGTTGCATTTTGAACAACACTTAAGTTACAGTGCCATTCACTGTCCATCTTCAAATCCTCCCTCAAGACTCATTTTTATTCCTTGGCTTTCGACACTGGCTGAGGCTTTGCTCCTGTTCTTAGTGCTTTTAATGTCTTTTAACTTTTAGAGTGTGTTTTTTATAGTCCTTCGTCTTACGGTTTTTAATGGTTTGTAATGCCTTGTCCATGAGTTCTCATGTACAGCACTTTGTGGCAACTGTAGTTGTTTAAAGCGCTTTATAAATAAAGTTATTATTATTATTATTAATAGTGCACGTAGTGCCTTGTATCTTATTTAGGACAAATCTCTGACCAGAAATTAATTGGATCACATCAATTAATATCCAGATTTATGAAAGGAAGCTTTAACAAAATTCCACCCAAACCAAGATATACAGAAATTTGGGATGTTAGCATTGTACTTACCTTACTTAGGCAATGGACTCCAATCGAAGTTTTGTCATTGGAAAAGTTAACATTTAAATTAGTAATGTTAATGGCATTGGTTTCAGCTCAAAGGGTGCAAACATTACAAATGTTACGTTTAGACTGTATGCATGTGACTGCAGATAACATTGTGTTCTATGTTTACGATCTGATCAAACAAAGCAGACCAGGGAGAACTGGAGCGAAGGTAATGTTTCAAGCTTATCCCATTGATCCAACGTTGTGTGTAGTTAAACATTTGAATCATTATGTAAAAGTTACCAAAACTCTTCGAGGAGATGAAAAAACATTAATGATTATGAGTAAGAAACCACACACAAAAGCTTCAGTGCAAACAATCTCAAGGTGTTAAAACAGGTGTTACTTTTAGCAGGAGTAGACACTGATGTGTTCAAATCTCACTCCACCAGGGCAGCAGCTACATCCGCGGCAAAGTTACAGGACGTACCACTCGAACATATTTTAGAAACCGCAGGGTGGTGTAAAGAAGAAACTTTTTCAAAGTTCTACAATAAACCTGTTCACACAATGACAGGCTTTGGACACGCAGTTTACACAAAATGCTGGAGAAACTCAGCGGGTGCAGCAGCATCTAAGGAGCGAAGGAGATAGGCGACGTTTCGGGTCGAGACCCTTCTTCAGACTGGTCAGGGATCAGGGAAATGAGAGATATAGACGGTGATGTGAGAGATAAAGAACAATGAATGAAAGATATGCAAAAAAGTATCGATGATAAAGGGAACGAGCCATTGTAAGCTGTTTGTGGTGTGAAAATGAGAAGCTAGTGCGACTAGGGTGGGGGAGGGAGATAGAGATAGAGGGAATGCCAGGGCCCGAGGGCTGAGGGAGAGGTGTGAGGGGGAGGAGACAGCAGGGGTTAACAGAATTGAGAAAATTCGATGTTCAAGCCCAAAGGATGCAAACTCCCCAAGCGGAATATGAGGTGCTGTTCCTCCAACTTGCGATGTTGCTCACTCTGGCCATGTGTTGGGTTCACTATAATCACCTGCTTTGTTTCACTATTGATTGATATTATCAATTATGTTATCACTTATATCTTTTATCACTTTGTAATGGTTCCCTCAGGTGTAAAAAGAGGGTTATTATATGTTCTTTTATCATTAAAAGATTTATGGAAAGAACTAAAACTAGTCTGGTTTTTCTCATGTATGTGTTGACCTAGCCGGACTGTCGTCTGGAGGAATTCTATGACATGAAAGACACAGAAGCTTCAAAATCTTCACGTAGTCACTCACGTGACTCCGAAGTAAAATAGTAAGATTAAATGAGAACTTACCAGTTCGAAGTTTGATCTTTATTTTATGAGGAGTAACGATGAGAGATTACGTGCCCTCCACTCCACACCCTCATAAAATAAATGATCATCTGGTAGTTCTAAATCTATGATGAGCCTTACTATCTTACTCCGGCTATTGTGTTCTGTGTTTTTCATGCCGCTGCTTTGAAGACATGAGAATTAAGGGACAGAAGTTTCGGGGTAACGTGAGGGGGAACTTCTTTACTCAGAGGGTGGTGGCTGTGTGGACTGAGCTTCGAGCAGAAGTGGTGGAGGCAGGATCGATTTTAACATTTAAGACTAAAGTGGATAGGTATATGGACGTGAAGGGAATGGAGGGGTATGGTCTGAGTGCAGGTAGATGGGACTAGGGGAAAACAAATGGTCGGCACGGACTGGAAGGGCCGAGAGGGCCTGTTTCCGTGCTGTAATTGTTATATGGTTATATGGTTATATGGTTATATGGTTAAGTATGCCGTTCCAGCGCCAGGCGGGGCTTCTTCACGTAATCCCTCATCGTTACGCCTCATAAAATAAAGATCAAACTTCGAACTGGTAAGTTCTCGTTTAATCTTACTATTATGTTTTGTAAAATATTTTTATTAGAAATACATATTAAGAAGGAATAACATAAAATAAAAAGAAAGAGACATATTATACGTCACATACATTCTTAATATTTTTAAAGTTTACAATCATTCTTATTTATACTTCTATACTTTTTATTATTTTATAACAGAAAGAAGATAGTAAAGAGAAATAACAAAGAGAAATAAAATAAAAGTAGAAAATCAATAATATGAGTGGAGTATTAAGCAGGCTATTCTTCATTGGAGATATATCAGTGGTCTATTATATATAGTTCTTCATCTATTCCTTCATTCAGGTTTCAGTCAGGCCCTCGAACCGGACCACCTTGACCCTTTAAATATTAAATATTTGTATATTCAAGATCTGAGCACAAGAACATATCCTTCTTCAATGGGGATTCCCAGTTGTCCACATCCACTGGCCGCGAAGTGACTCCACTGTATGTACAAGGCTGAAAGTCTGCTAACACTGGGACAGGTTGATGCTTCGCAACATTATCACCCTCACAATTTTCAGTCACTGTTCCATTCCGAGGTGAAAGGGTTATTGAACCATCCAGAACTTCCTCCATTGAGTCCTTATTTCTACTGGATGGGCAGTGTCCTCAATTCAAAACAATGCTGTGACTTGAATGCATGTCCAGGATGTAACTGTGGCCCTCTGTTATCAGAGTTCTGATCAGTCCTTCCAATTGCTAGGATTCTGCCTGATTCACCTCTATCCCATTGCAGACATTACACTTTGTCTCTGGAACTGGTGTGCTATAATGCTCAGAACTATATTCTCCACACTAACCTTTCCTTTGCTCTACCTATTTAAGGTGAGCCTGGCTTGTTTACATTTATTCATGTTAATCCTTTGTGTCTTGCAGATATTGAAAATGATAAGTAAGATTCTTTACTTATCATTTATCTGTTGAATAACTATTAACTGGGTTCCTGCTTAATTAATGTTTAAGAAGGAACTGCAGATGCTGGAAAAATCGAAGGTAGACAGAAATGCTGAAGAAACTCAGCGGGTGAGGCAGCATCTATGGAGCGAAGGAAATAGGCAACGTTTCGGGTCAAAACCCTTCTTCAGACTGATGTGAGGGTGGGGGGGGGGGCGGCGGGAAGAAGAAAGGAAGAGGTGGAGCCAGTGGGCTAAGGGAGAGCTCAGAAGGGGAGGAGAAAGTAGGGACTACATGAAATTAGAGGTCAATGTTCATACCGTTGGGGTGTAAACTGCCCAAGCGAAATATGTCCCAAGCCCAATTTACGGTGGTCCTCACTCTGGCCATGGAGGAGGCCCAGGCCAGAAAGGTCGGATTCGGAATGGGAGGGGGAGTTGAAGTGCTGAGCCAACGGGAGATCAAGTTGGTTATTGCGAACCAAGTGGAGGTGTTCGGCAAAGCGATCGCCAAACCTGCTCTTGGTCTCTCCGATGTAGAGCAGCGGATGCAATAGATGAGGTTGCAGGAGGTGCAGGTGAACCTCTGCTGCACCTGGAAAGATTGTTTGGGTCCTTGAATGGAGTCAAGGGGGGAGGGTAAAGCGACATGTGTAGCATTTCTTGCAGTTGCAAGGGAAAGTGCCCGGAGAGAGGGTGGTTCAGGTGGAAAGGGACGAGTTGACCAGGGAGTTCCGGATGGAGCGGTCTCTGCGGAAAGCAGATAGGGGAGGAGATGGCAAGATGTAGCAAGTGGTGGGTTCACGTTGGAAGTGGCGAAAATGTAAGATTATTTGTTGTATGTGACAGCTGGTAGGGTGGATGGGGAGGACAAGAGGGACTCTGCCCTTGTTACGACTGGGGGGATGGGGAGTGAGAGCAGAGTCACGGGGTATAGAAGAGACCCTGGTGAGAACGTTATCTATAGTAGGGGAGGGGAACACCCGTTCTCTGAAGAATGAGCACATTGCCCTGTTTTGGAACACCTCATCCTGGGAGCAGATGCGGCATAGATGGAGGAATTGGTAGTAGGGGAAGAAGTCCTTACAGGAAGCAAGGTGGGAAGAAGTGTAGTCCAGATAGCCATGGGAGTCAGTGGGTTTGTAGTGGATGTCGGTCAGTAGTCCATCACCTGCGATGGAGATAGTGAGGTCAAGAAATGATAGGGAAATGTCAGAAATGGTCCAGGTGTATTTGAGTGCCGGATGGAAGTTAGTGGTGAAATGGATGAAGTCAGTGAGTTGTGTGTGCGTGCAGGAGGTAGCACCAATGCAGTTGTCAATGTAGAGGAGGTAGAGTTTGGGAATAGGGCCACAGTACTTCTTGAACAAGGATTGTTCGACATACCCTACAAAGAGGCAGGCATACGTGGGGTCCATGCGTGTGCCCATAGCTACGCCTTGTATTTGGAGGAAATGGGAAGAGTCAAACGAAAAGTTATTAAGGGTAAGGACCAGCTCCGCTAGGCGGAGGAGAGTATCAGTGGACGGGGATTGGATGGCTCTCCGGTCGAGGAAGAAATGGAGGGCTTTGAGACCCTCCTGGTGGGGGATGGAGGTGTAGAGTGACTGGACATCCATGGTGAAGATGAGGGAATGGGGGCCTAGATAACGGAAGTCCTGGAGTAGATGAAGAGCGTGTGAGGTGCCTTGAACATAGGTAGGGAGGGATTTAACCAAGGATGGAGTCAAGGTATGTGGAAATAAGTTCAGTAGAACACAAACAGGCAGAAACAATGGGTCTGCCAGGACAGTCAGGTTTATGGATTTTGGGGAGAAGGTAAAATTGGGCCGTGCAGGGCTGGGGAACGATGAGGTTGGAGGCTTGGGAGGGCAGGGAGCCGGAGTTGATGAAGTCAGTGATGGTGCTGGAGATAGTGGCCTGGTGCTTGTCTGTGGGGTCATGGTCCAAGGATAAGTAGGAGGAGGTGTCAGAATTAGTCGCCTGGCCTCAGCCTTGTAGAGATCAGTGCGCCAGACTACCACGGCACCTTCCTTATCGGCAGGTTTGATCACCCAGTGAGGGTTGTTGCAGAGTGAGCGGTGGGCAGTACATTCAGGGGGGGAGAGGTTAGAGTGAGAAAGGGGAGTGGAGAAGTTGAGGCGGTTGATGTCCTGCTGGCAGTTTAAAAAAAAAAGGTCTAAAGCCGGTAGATGGCCATGAGGGGGAGTCCAAGAGGAGGGAGTCCGTTAGAGACGGGAGAAGGGGTCATAAATGGGGGCGAGGATTCTTTCCCATGGAATAATGCTTTGAGGTGGAGTCGATGGAAGAAGAGCTCCACATCATGGCGGGCACAGAACTCATTGAGTTGGGGACGGAGGGGGCAAAGGTAACGCCTCTGCTGAGGACAGACCGTTCGGTATCAGAGAGGGGGAGGTCAGGGGGGATGGTGAACACACGGCAAGGATGGGGGTTGGGGAAGGCAGGTGAGTGGACTGAGATCGAGGCGATGTCTGGTGGGGGAGTAGTGGGTGGTCAGGGAGGGATGGAGTATGAGGAATATAGGGTGAGGAAGAACTGGGGTCACATGGCTTGAGGGGGAAGGGGAAGACCCAGTGGAACAACCGCTGAGGTTCCCTGTGTTAGAGAGACTAGCACTAGGACCCAGCGCAGTTAGAGCCTGTGATGTCAGAATCTGCAGCGTGGAAACTTCAGGCCCCGTGCTGAGCCTAGGGCTCAGGTAAGGCAATGGCTGTGGCCTGCTGGAGAGCGCTGGAGTGGTGAGGGTTGGTGTAGTCGACGGTGGAGGCCCATGGGGAGTGGAGTCTGGGACAGCGGACGAAGCGTAGGGGGTCCCGGTCAGCGGATGGCCGGTGAGGCGGCGAGGTTTGGCTATCCTGGTGAGGCGACGATGTTCGACGGTCCCGGTAAGGCAGCGATGTTCAATGATCCCAGTGAGGTAGCGAGGTGAGTAGGCCCCGGTGAGGTGGCGAGGTTATAGCCCCATTGTCCTTTCTTAGTTCTCCCTTTAGAGTTCTCCTCCGTTTACAGTATCAGATGTCTGCAGCGGGGGTAATCTTCAATCTTCATGGCGGTTGGTGTCGTAGTAGTACCTGGTACAGTCCCCTCCAACACAGTCCGATCCCATTTCTCATCTGTACGTAGTCTCCCTGTAGTATGGACTGTGTCTGTATTCAACTGGTAGTGGTTTCTGCGTTTTCAACCCCTGTGAATGCAAGACTGACAAGGTTGTGCTGTTCATTGCTGTGGGCCTGTAGGTCATAACTAATTTCCACACTCTTTAGTGTCCTATTCATTCCCTCCAGTAATGCAGAATTCTACGGGTGGTGGGGGCTGTGAGATCACTCTTTAACTACATATAAGGAATACTCTTTAAAAATAGATCATTATTTTTAAAAAAAATTAAAAATATTCCCAATTATTCCAATCTATCTCCTTAAATTTACAATTTCAAATTAACAGATTTTGTCTGAGATAAAGGTCTATCCAATCTCATCTAACACATCTACCTGTATGCCATGTGGCCATCGTGGAATTCAGGTCTCTATTTGAACTCAATTCAAAAGGTAAGAAATAGGGAAAAAATAAACTTAAAGTTAAGAGAAAACAAAGAATAAACAATTAATTTTCATAGATTGCAAACTCATTCAATGACATCGTATTTCATCTGACATGGACCATTTCATCACAAGGGGCATATATATATATATGAATAAATATACCCTGGGACTGGATGTCAAGTATCCCGATAGGTTTTGGGAGAAATGAAACAGACAGAGCGAAATCCTGAACACAGAAGGCTGCATAGTCTTGAAATGAACACTGAGCTCTCTAGTCAGATAAGGCTCAGAACTTGGAAGAGTGACAATACGAAAGAACATGAAGATCTGTCAAGTGTGATAAGGGTCAGAACTTGGATGAGTGACAACTTGAAAGAACATACTAGAATATTATCAGAGAGCTTTGCGTTTAGAACAAATACTTCCCTTCGAACATTGAAAAGTAAAAGAAAACTAGTACAAAAAACAGGCAAAACATACATAAAGTACACAAATTTATCCAAGAGGAGGTAGACAAAAGTGCTGGAGAAACACAGCGGGTGCAGCAGCATCTATGGAGCGAAGGAAATAGGCAATGTTTCGGGCCAAAACCTTTCCTCAGACTATCCAAGAGGAGTTAGCCAAAGCGCAGCCCCTTCGTTTCCAAAAAAAATTGCACAAAACATTAGAGATGTCTCTCTGTAGTAACGATTTAACCATGGTTCCCCTCCCTTGGTGGAGGACGGACCAAAAAAGGCGTACAACTTTGTGTTTCAATCGGAGCTCACTGTTGTTTTCTAGCCCTGGGGATCAATTTGCAGAATTGATGCAGAATAACTTGCAAGGTGAGGCCTAAAATCCCATTCCTTTGCTCCCCTGGGGCCCACAATTTTGTGAACTGGGACTTCGGAGGTACCCTTGCGAAAATGCCTTTGTCTTCTTGTTGAGAATGACAATTTAAAATGAACAACCAGGACCAAGTATTAGTTAACTGTCGAAAATGTCAGTAGCCACCATAAACACGGCATGCAGGAAGTGGGTGCTGCAAAATGGGAGGGGTATTTCTGTTGTGGAGCTGCTGATTGCACACAGCACAGGACTGCATCCCGTAAATAATTGTGGGCCAGAAAACCATTGGCTCGGTGCACGTAGCTTGAACCAGGATGCCTCCTTCTTCTAATAGATTAGGGACTTGTGCCTTTTTGCCATTGCCAGAAATGGCAGTTGTCTCAGAGAGGCTCAATGCTGATTGCCAGACCATCCGAGAAGACGAGTCCAGCATACTGCAGGTACCGGCCTTTGTTCTCCAAAGCTCAGATGTATGTGCAAGCGCTTTCTTTCTCTCCCTTAGCCTATGTGTCCCACTGGCATTCCACCTGCTTGAGTGAGTACTTTCATCTTTTAATAGTTCTGTCATTTTTGCAGCACACCACAATTCAATCCCTCTTTTTATTAAGCATAATCCATGTTTCATTTTCTCTCTCCCCCTCTCTCTCAGTAATCCCTTCCCCCCTCTCTCTCTCTCTCTCTCATCTTCCTCTCCCCCTCAACCCTGTAGAATGCCCCACACACACATTCCATTATTCCTCAAAACAGGTTTTGGTCAATTTATAAGCCAAAGGTGGGCATGACTCTATAGTCCTTGTTGTTTATATGTCCCAACAATAACACTTGTGTTGTTCGCAAGGGAGCCGTCTTTCCATCACTCTTATCCAAATTATGTCCATGTCTATCCAATCTCCAAATAGTAATAAACTTTTCAGCCTGTTTAAGCCCAATTCCTTTATTAGTATAACAAACCTACTGGCTACTCTCTCTGGTAGTTGTATCACAACAGTCTTTTCAAAACAATGTCTCTGCAGCAGTCAGATACACATTGTCTTTTGCAATACACTGGGTCTTTTAGACACCTTGTCTTTCCATATACAAGCGTTAGTGACAAAAACTTTGTAGTCTGCTGTTGTCCTGGAGAATCCTGGAGGTTATTTGTGTGATCAAAACCTCCTTAGTCTGCCATGGCCAATCCTTTACGTTGGTGTTCATTCACCTCGTTGCAATGCTCGCCCGCTGCCGCCCACCCTGTACAATGCCAATCGTCTTAGTATACAACCGTCTGTGGTCTTACCTTCGACTGTCTGCTTCTAGATCCCCGACCGGTGTCACAACTCGTGCTGGTAAGCGGGGCCCCCCAGGCCGGGGAGCGACATCCGAACTTACGGGTACTGAGGATCTTGCAATCACCTTTAGTTTTTTTCCATGTGGAGCTCAGCGCTCTTGGGAGCCAATTTCCTCCGCGCTCGGTCTCAAAGCGGTCGACTAGGAGCTCAGTCTTTTCTCCTGCCTTCACACTCCACTCCCGCAGCTCAATGCTGTCACTCCCATACGCCGCCTTCCTCTCTTCCCAAGCTCCTTACGCCCCCTTTGTTGGGGCGGCCCCTGGGTCCCAGCAAACATCCCTTGCCAATTATACAGCCTAATGTCAAAGCGCGCCCCTTAAAAAGCTCAGATACAACAAAAACTGTTAAAGGTAAACATGGCAATCTAATATGATTTGTGAGCATGGGGGTGGCAAAGATCTACATTGAGCACAAACGTTGCTCAGTGCTTCTCGGGCTCCCACTCACAGAACAAAGGAGCACTATTATACGTTTTTCTTATCAGTAAAACACTCCTACCAAGTCTGAATATGGCATGACTGAAAGATTCTGTAGCCTTTCAGAAGGTAGGAAAACTGAGTCAAAATCAAGCTCATCCAATAACAAGTTATTATTTATCTCTGGAGCATCTTTTCACTCTTGGCTTCTTTATGGCCTTGAAAAGAAGCGCACGCAGGCTGCCATCTAATGTCTTTATTGAAAAAACAACCTTCATATTATGTGTATAAAACTATAAAAAATAACTAATCTACAGTAAAGTAATGGAGGATATACAGCAAGTGATATAACTAATGTCAGTTATGTCAGTTATAGTTAATTAGAGTCCAAGATCTGCATCTGGACATAATCCCCATATCTAGGCACAGGCTTGCTGACCCGTCCTGCGTGTGTACGGTACAGGCCTTCAGCCGTGCCCCTCACAGGAGATGTCGCCACAGGCACGGCCTCCATCGGGAGTTTCTTAGCAGGCGATGCCTCAACCAGCACAGGTTTCACAGTGGATTTGTCGACAGGCTTTACAGGGATCTTCGTTATCGGCACCAGACACTTTGGCAACCCTTTTGCAGGTGCAGGAACAAAGTTCTGATCGCAGAACTGCTCACCGTCTGCTATCACATGTCCCTCATTCAGATAGTCGTTTCCACCCTTCTGTCGCATAACACTATCAGTCTGGTCATCTGCATCATGTACTGAAGCCTGCCTCAATGGCACTTCATTGCTACTCCCTCTATGGCAGAATATGTCGTTGGTTTTGTCTGACCAAAACTGTTATAGAACCTCCGCCAGTAGATTGGAATCAAATAAGACCTTGGTTCCGACGGACACACCTTGTCCTGGTGCCCCATACGGTCATATCTCCCCTTCTGGGTTTGGAGACGGACCATCTGCACCAAAGTGCCTCTATCCACAATGAATTTTGAGTCATCTTGCAGTCTCTAGACAACTGCCCCCATATCCGCAAACTGTTGCGTCCAAATCGTAATAGCTGGGTCCTACTGAGCCTTCGGGAGGCGGCGTCAGTTTCCGTTTACTACTCTTTGCTTCTATCGCCAGACAGTTTCTCTATCCACACTGAACCACGGGAAACATCGGTTAACTCGTGAAAAAAATCACAAACGTGTGTTGATTTTTTCCACGAGTCAAAATAACTGACTTTCAAGTTAAAAGATGGAAACATTTAAAACGTTGTAATAATTGTAGTGGCCCTGCGTTCTGTCTAGTGATGAGTCTACCGTGGGAACAATAATCTTTCTTTCGCGCGAGTAAGACTGAACCAAGATAGACACAAAATGCTGGGACTCAGCGGACCAGTGCATGGAGATGTTGAAGGTGGACTTCTCCATGAGCTCCTTCGACATTGCGACAGCTCGCTCGAAATGCCAGCCCGTTCGACTGGGGGTAATCAGGACTGCCTTGATGTGCCTAAAACTCCCATTCCTTGTGCAAAGTCCTTGAAACGCCTTTGGCTGCGATGAATCTGGCCACAATTGTCCTTTGACATTTTGAGGGTTTCGAGTTCGTACCCCATGGACGCGGTTAAAAATGCCTGCAGTTTCTTGACGACCACCTTCTGAGAAGGCTGTAGGGAGCAGATCGATCTCACCACCCGGAGTAAGTGTTGGATCAGGACCAGGAACTTGCAAGTAATTAGTTAGCCACTACAGTCGAAAATGTCAGTAGCCACCTAAACCACGGCATGTCAGAGAAGTGGGTGGGTGATGCAAAAGGGAGTATTTCTGTTGTTTTTTTTTTTTTTGATGTGGAGCCATGCTGTTGGCACAGCCCAGATGTGGAGCCTGCTGTTGCCGGTCAGTCCGGTGATCATCGCCCTCCGCCCGGGATGCAGCGGAGGTTTCCATCCGGTGAGTTGTCCAGCGCTCACGGTGGACGAGGGAAGACAGCAATAGGCCAGGTGAATGAATACAGCACATAAATGAGTCGACCTTTAATATTTCTTGATTTTGTGTTTTAATTTACAAGCCGCTTCAAGTGAGGCAAGTTTTATTTTCAGTCCGAAGAAGGGTCTCGACCCGAAACGTCACCCATTCAACGATAGACACAAAAAATCTGGAGTAACTCAGGGGTCAGGCAGCAACTCTGGAGAGAAGGAATAGGTGACTTTTCGGGTTGAGATCCTTCTTCAGAAGACGAGCCCTTATCCAAAACGTCACCTTCTCCAGAGATGTTATCTGGCCCGCGTTGTTACTCCAGCTTGTTGCGTCTGCCTTCCGTCTAAAGCCTTGGGATCGTCGCCAACATGAAGACGGTGTGAAGCCCCCGCGCCCGGCGCAATGGGCGGGAGCTGGAGAGGGGAGGGAAGGGGTCACACACATGGCCGGGAAGCAGAGGGGTGGGGGTGGGGTTGGTGACCGTCAGGGCCAACAATAAGATGGAGAAATACAGAAACACCGACGTACAAAGGAGACCTACAATAGCGCATGATCTCTCTCGTGTTATGGCGGGTGATTGTCGCCTGTCCACTGTTTCTGCCCCTAAAGCCTTGGGAACGTTGCCCTTTGTGTTGGCGTGAAGGGGGAGGGGGCTATTGTGCTGCTTGATTGCCCCCTGCTATCATAGGGACAGGGAGACACAGCGGATTTTGAGACTGGTGGGCAATCACAACCAAAGTGTCTGCCTGCAGTCAGCACACCTCTCCTACACATGTCTCCCACATGTCTCCCGCACTAAGACCATCCCGCAGAGAATGATCCCAGCACCCAAGAGCCTTGTCTGTCACCCCCCACCCCCAACCACCCTCCACCTCAACTTACGCCTGGGCACCAAACTAGCTCAGGAGGCGAACCCTGAGCTCCGTCTCCCAACAATCTGATGTGCAACTGATGTGAAAGAACAGCGGCTGCGGCCGGCACCCGGCATGGACTTCTCACACCCTCACACACTTACCTTCATTCACGGTTGGCTCAAGAGTAACGGGAGAGGAACTTGGTAACTCAGGAGAGGAACTTGGAACATCGCAGCAATGACATACCCGTGGGAACTCGGTTCAACACTTGATCATAAACTTGAAATCTCGTACATAACCACGAGTTTGTTTTTTTTCTTTCACTTGGGGTCACTCGTGGGATGACTCTCACCGTGAGACAGGGCCATAAGGCATCTGCTATTTCTGGGGCTACTTCCTTAAGTACCCTGGGATGCAGCCTATCTGGCCCTGGGGATTTATCGGCCTTTAATCCATTCAATTTACCTAACACCACTTTCCGGCTAACCTGGATTTCACTCATTTCCTACATCTCATTTGACCCGCGATCCCCTGCTACTTCTGGCAAATTATTTATGTCATCCTTAGTGAAGGCAGAACCAAAGTAGTTATTCAATTGGTCTGCCATGTCCTTGTTCCCCATGATCAATTCACCCGTTTCTGACTGCAAGGGAACTACATTTGTTTTAACTAATCTTTTGCGCTTCACATATCGAAAAAAACTTTTGCAGTCAGTTTTTATGTTTCCTGCCAGTTTTCTTTCATACTCCATTTTCCCTTTCCTAATTAAGCCCTTTGCCCTCCTCTGTTGATCTCTGAATTTCTCCCAGTCCTCTGGTAGGCTGCTTTTTCTGGCTAATTTGTACGCTTCATCATTTTCTTTGATACTATCCCTGATTTCCCTTGTTATCCACGGATGCGCCACCTTCCCTGATTTATTCTTTTGCTATACTGGGATGAACAATTGTTGTAGTTCATCCATGCAGTGTTTAAATGCCTTCCATTGCATATCCACCGTCAACCCTTCAAGAATCAATTGCCAGTCCATCTTGGCCAATTTACGTCTCATACCCATGAGGGGACCAAAACTGCACACAATAGTCCAGGTGTGGTCTCATTAGGGCTCTGTACAACTGCAGAAGGACCTCTTTGCTCCTATATTCAATTCCTCTTGTTATAAACGCCAACATTCTTAAACTATGGCCCCTGGTTCTGGACTCCCCCAACATCGGGAACATGTTTCCTGCCTGTAGCGTGTCCAAACCCTTAAGAATCTTATGTGGTTCAATATGTTTCCCCTCTCAACCTTCTAAACTCCAGAGTGTACAAGCCCAGCTGCTCCATTCTCTCGGCATATGATAGTCCCGCCATCCCGGGAATTAACCTTGTAAACCTACGCTGCACTCCATCAATAGCAAGAATGTCCTTCCTCAAATGAGGGGACCAAAACTGAACACAATAGTCCAGGTGCAGTCTCATTAGGGCTCTGTACAACTGCAGAAGGACCTCTTTGCTCCTATATTCAATTCCTCTTGTTATAAACGCCACAGGAGCCGTTGGAAGAGGAGGAGGGGGAGGAGCGACACCCGACCGGTAAGCTATAAAATCAAGCGCGGGGCTTGTTTTTTCAGAGGCCCACAGGAGCCGTTGGAAGAGGAGGAGGGGGAGGAGCGACACCCGACCGGTAAGCTATAAAATCAAGCGCGGGGCTTGTTTTTACCAAAATCCATAACATTCCATTTGGAGAAGTGGGTTTTTTTGAGGAAGCCGCTGATTGGTGGGAAGTGGACTAGGGAAAGCAGCTGATTGGTGGGAAGTGGACCAGGGAAAGCAGCTGATTTACAGTCAGATCCCAGCAGTTTGTAGTGATTTTATATTGTGTTGCTATTGTATCCTGTGTAAGGGGGGCAGTATGAAGGCCAGGGCAGTGTACTGTTCTGGATGTCAGATGTGGGAGGTCAGGGAATCTGATAGCCCTCCAGACGTACACACCTGCGCCAGGTGTGTCGAGATGGGGCTCCTAAAGGATCGTGTTAGGAACCTGGAGCAGCAGCTCGACGACCTCCGTCTGGTCAGGGAGAGTGAGGAGGTCATAGAGAGGAGCTACAGGGAGGTAGTCACTCCCAGACCACAGGAGGCAGACAAGTGGGTCACGGTTTAGGAAGGGCAAGGGGCAGAGGCAGGGGCTAAGAGAGTACCCCTGTGACCGTACAACAAAAATAGGTACTCGGGTTTTGAGTACGATTGGAGGGACAGCCTAGCTGGGGGCAACAACACAGCCGGGCCTCCGGCACAGAGACCGGCCCTGATGCTCAGAAGGGTAGCTAAAAGAGGAGGGCAATTGTAATAGGGGACTCTATAGTTAGGGGTTGGATAGGCGATTCTGTGGACGCAGTCGGGAGACCCGGAAGGTAGTTTGCTTCCTGGTGCCAGGGTCTCGCATGTGTCAGAACGTGTCCAAAAGATTCTGATAAGGGAGGGAGAGGAGCCTGATGTTGTGGTACACATAGGTAACAAATGACATAGGCAGAAAAAGTGACGAGGTCCTGAAGGGAGAATTTAGGGAGTTGGGGGAAAGTTAAAGAGAAGGACCAAAAGGGTAACGATTTCAGGATTACTGCCTGTGCCGCGTGACAGTGAGAGTAGGAATGAAATGAGGTGGAGGCTAAATGCGTGGCTGAGGGACTGGTGCAGTGGGCAGCGATTCAGTTTCTTGATCACTGGGACCTCTTTGGGGAAGGCAATGATCTGTACGCAGAGGACGGGTTGCACTTGAACCCGAAGGGACCAATATCCTGGCAGGGAGATTTGCAAAGGCTACTGGGGAGACTTTAAACTAGAAAGGCTGGGGGGGAGGGACTCGGTCGAGGGGGCTAGGGACAGGGTGTGGGGCAAGAGGCAGAGAAGGGAAGCACTCGGACCCAAAAATGTAGGCGAGAAAGATGAAAAAGATAATAGACAGAGAATAAAGGATGGTGGGTTTATAAAATGTGCATATTTTAATGCTAGGAGCATTGTAAGTAAGGTGGATGAACTTAGAGCCTGGATTGACACCTGGAAATATGATGTTGTGGCAATCAGTGAAACATGGTTGCAGAGGGCTGTGATTGGAAACTAAATATTCCAGGATTTCGTTGCTTCCGGGGTGATAGAATTGAGGACCAGAGGTGGAGGTGTTGCATTGCTTGTCAGAGAGGATATTACAGCAGTGCTTTGCAGGATAGATTAGAGGGTTCGTCTAGGGAGGCTATTTGGGTGGAACTGAGAAGTGGGAACGGTGTAGCAACACTTTTAGGGTGTACTAATAGACCGCCAAATGGAGAGCGAGAATTGGAAGAGCAAATATGTAAGGAGATAGCAGATATTAGTAGTAAGCACAAGGTAGTGATTGTGGGAGATTTCAATTTCCCAAAAATAGACTGGGAAACACATTCTGTAAATGGGCTGGATGGTTTGGAGTTTGTAAAATGTGTGCAGGATAGTTTTTTGCAGCAGTACATAGAGGTATCGACCAGAGAAGGGGCAGTGCTGGACCTCCTGTTAGGAAATGAGGCAGGACAGGTGGCGGAGATATGCGTTGGTGAGCACTTCGGGACCAGTGATCACAATACCATTAGTTTCAATATAATTATGGAGCGAGTCAGAACAGGACCTAGAGTGGAGATTTTTGATTGGAGAAAGGCTAACTTTGAGGGAATGCGTGAGGATTTTAAAGGAGTGAATTGGGACACTTTGTTTCATGGGAAGGATGTTAGAAGAGAAATGGAGGACATTTAAAGGGGAAATTGTAAGAGTACAGAATCTTTATGTCCCTGTTAGGTTGAAAGGAAATAGTAAAAATTGGAAAGAGCCATGGTTTTCAAGGGAAATTAGACACTTGTTTTCGAAAAAAGAGAGATATCTACAATAATTTATAGGAGCATGGAGTAAATGAGGTGCTAGAGGAGTATAAAGAATGTAAAAAGAATCTTAACAAAGAAATTAGGAAGGCTAAAAGAAGATATGAGGTTGCTTTGGCAAGAAAGGTGAAAGTAAATCCAAAGGGTTTCTACAGCTATATTAATAGCAAAAGGATAACGAGGGATAAAATTGGACCATTAGAGAACCAGAATGGACAGCTATCTGCAGAGCCAAAAGAGATGGGAGAGATATTGAACAATTTATTTTCTTCGGTATTCACCAAGGAGAAGGATATTGAACTCTGTGAGGTAAGGGAAAAAAAGTAGAGTAGCTATGGAAACTATGAGATTCAAAGAGGAGGAAGTACTGACACTTTTGAAAAAATATAAAGGTGGATAAGTCTCCAGGTCCTGACAGGATATTCCCTAGGACATTGAGGGAAGTTAGTGTAAGAAATAGCAGGAGCTATGACAGAAATATTTCAAATGTCATTAGAAGCGGGAATAGTGCCGGAGGATTGGCGTACTGCGCATGTTGTTCCATTGTTTAAAAAGGGTTCAAAGAATAAACCTAGCAATTATAGACCTATTAGTTTGACGTCAGTGGTGGGCAAATTAATGGAAAGGATACTTAAAGATAAATATATATAAGCATCTGGATAAACAGGGTCTGATCAGGAACAGTCAACATGGATTTGTGCCTGGAAGGTCATGTTTGACAAACCTTCTTGAGTTTTTTTTTGAAGCGGTAACTAGGGAAATTGATGAGGGTAAAGCAGTGGATGTTGTCTATATGGATTTCAGTAAGGCCTTTGACAAGGTTCCCAATGGAAGGTTGGTTCAGAAGGTTCAATCTTTGGGTGTTAATGGCGGAGTAGCAAGATGGATTCAACAGTGGCTGAATGGGAGATGTCAGAGAGTAATGGTGGATGGCTGTTTGTCAGGTTGGAAGCCGGTGACCAGTGGGGTGCCTCAGGGATCTGTGTTGGGTCCACTGTTGTTTGTTATGTACATCAATGATCTGGATGATGGGGTGGAAAATTGGATAAGTAAGTATGCAGATGATACTAAGATAGGTGGTATTGTGGATAATGAAGTAGATTAATCAAAGTCTACAGAGAGATTTTGGGACATTTGGAAAAGTGGGCTGAAAGATGGCAGATGGAGTTTAATGCTGATAAGTGTGAAGTGCTACATCTTGGCAGGATAAATCAAAATAGGACGTACATGGTAAATGGTAGGGAATTGAGGAATGCTGTGGAACAGAGGGATCTAGGAATAACTGTGCATAGTTCCCTGAAGGTGGAATCGCATGTAGATAGGGTGGTAAAGAAAGCCTTCGGTGTGCTGGCCTTTATAAATCAGAGCATTGAATATAGGAGTAGGGAAGTAATGTTAAAATTGTACAAGGCATTGGTAAGACCAATTCTGGAGTATGGTGTACAATTTTGGTCGCCTAGTTATAGGAAGGATGTCAACAAAATAGAGAGAGTACAGAGGAGATTTACTAGAATGTTGCCAGGGTTCCAGCAACTATGTTACAGAGAAAGGTTGAACAAGTTAGGTCTTTATTCTTTGGAGCGCAGAAGGTTAAGGGGGACTTGATTGAGGTCTTTAAAATGATGAAAGGGATAGACAGAGTTGACGTGGATAAGCTTTTCCCATTGAGGGTAGGGAAGATTCAAACAAGAGGGCATGACATGAGAATTAAGGGACAGAAGTTTAGGGGTAACGTGAGGGGGATCTTCTTTACTCAGAGGGTGGTGGCTGTGTGGAATGAGCTTCCAGCAGAGGTGGTGGAGGCAGGATCGATTTTAACATTTAAAAGTAAAGTGGATAGGTATATGGACGTGAAGGGAATGGAGGGGTATGGTCTGAGTGCAGGTAGATGGGACTAGGGGAAAACAAATGGTCGGCACGGACTGGAAGGGCCGAGAGGGCCTGTCTCCGTGCTGTAATTGTTATATGGTTATATGGTTAACATGCCATTTGCTTTCTTCACTGCCTGTTGTACCTGCACGCTTACTTTCATAGACTGATGTACAAGGACCCCCAGATACCGTTGTACTTCCCCTTTTCCCAACTTGACGCCATTTAGACAATAATCTGCCTTCCTGTTTTTGCTACCAAAGTGGATAATCTCACATTTCTCCACATTAAACGTCTTCTTCCATGCATCCGCCCACTCCCCCAACCTGTCCAAGTCACCCTGCATTCTCATAGCATCCTCCTCGCAGTTCACACTGCCACGCAGCTTTGTGTCATCTGCAAATTTGAATCCATTCATCCAAATCATTGATGTATAATAACCATATAACCATATAACAATTACAGCACGGAGACAGGCCCTCTCGGCCCTTCCAGTCCGTGCCGACCATTTGTTTTCGCCTAGTCCCATCTACCTGCACTCAGACCAAATGTATATTGTAAATAGCTGCAGTCCCAGCACCGAGCCTTGCGGTACCCCACTAGTCACTGCCTGCCATTCTGAAAGGGACCCGTTAATCCATACTCTTTGTTTCCTGTCTGCCAACCACTTCTCTATCCATGTCAGCACTCTACCCCCAATACCATGTGCCCTCATTTTGGCCACTAATCTCCTATGCGGAATCTCATCAAATGCTTTCTGAAATTCCAGGTACACTACGTCCACTGGCTCGCCCTTGTCCATTTTCCTAGTTACAGGGGTCTGCCTTTCGTATTCATTTATTTGGATGACATTCTGGTCGCCAACGCCTCATAGGCGGAGCACGTTGCACACCGCCGTCTTTTGTTCCATTTTCCTCCGTGAACACGGCCTGGTCATTAACCCCGCGAATTATGAAAGAAGAACAAATATCCCGTTGTCAGTTCCCAGTTAGGGAGATGCCTAACCCAGCCTTTGATCTGGCTAATGCAGTTGGTGCAAACAATCCCCGAACCATTGATGTATATTCCCCATGGAAACCTAATGAAACGATGGCAGTACTGAGTGAAATACTTGACAAAAAGAAATCACCTGCTTCCATTGTGTAGATCATAACTCCAACAGTTCATAACTCCTACAGGTTCCTCGCCACTTTAGGACACCCAACCCATGATGCACTGGCTAATGTGATCGCTGATAATAGTGCAAGAGAAGATGCAGTTTTAACTGCCCTTGCTAATACCCTTCAGAAGCCGATAGATATTGCTAGGATTCTGGATGTTCAGCCAAAGAAAGGAGCAGGAGCAGATGAGTTTTGCGAAAGGTTCTCGGAACAATATATGGACCAATCAGGAGATCTAATTTTTCGGAATGGGGCAAATTCTCCTCAGTACTGCGCAATATTGTTAAAATGTCTGCCAACTAATGTGGCCAAAGCAATTAAAACAAACAACATGGACTGGTCGGAAGACAGTTCTAGTAAAATGGCTCGTGCAGTGAGGCATCACTGGAAGGATATCAAGACACAAGAGAGTCAGCCAGTGGTTAGCAAAAACTGAATACGTGACAAAGAAGGAGGCTCCAAATTCGCCCTCCTCCGTCTTTTGTTCCAGGTCTGGTCATTAACCCCGCGAAGTGCCAGTTTGGCCTTCATCTCCTTCCTGGGGCACCGGGTAACCCCGCAAGGCTCTACCCCGCTGCCTGCGAAGGTTGAGGCCATCCGGCAGTTTCCCCAGCTGCTCACCTTGAAGGGGCTGCAGGAGTTCGCCAGCATGGTGAATTTTTATCACCGTTTTGTGCCGGTGGCTGCTGCAATCATGCGCCCCATGTTCCGGTGCCTGGCGGGTAAGCCGCGGGACCTAGTGTGGTCCACAGAGATGGATGCGGCTTTAGAGGGTGCTAAGGCGGGTTTGACTAACGTAACCATGCTGGTACACCTGCGTGCGTCCGCCCCCACTGCGCTCACCATCGACGTCTCGGACGCTGCCGTTGGCGCAGTTCTGGAGCAGTTTGTTGATGTCCATAAAAGCTCCCGCCTGTTGGTCCGCACAGGTTTTTAGAACACAACTGTGTTTACCATCAGGTCCAGGTGCTTTCCGAGGGTTCACCCCTCTGAAGGATCTTCTGACATTGGCCTCTGTGACTGTGACTGAAATATCATCACAGCGAATGGGGGCTCGGGAAGGCACGACTCAGATACTAAGGGATTTGCATTCTAGGGTGAAATTCTCCATTCTCGGGACAATTTTTACATTAATACCAAGCCAATTAACCTACAAACCCGTATGTCTTTGGAGTGTGGGAGGAAACCAAAGTTCTCAGAGTAAACCCACGCAGGTCACACGGAGAACATACAAACTCCATACAGACCAGCACCTGCAGCCAGGATCAAACTGGGGTCTCTGGCTATAAGGCAGCAACTCTACCGCTGCACTACGGTGCTGCTCCTCTTGTGTAGGGGAGAACTGCAGATGTTGGTTTACTCAAAGGATACACACAAAATGCTGGAGTATCTCATCGAGACAGGCAGCATCTCTGGAGAGAAGGGTGAACGAACAGGTGACGTTCGAAACATCACCTGTTCATTCTCTCCAGAGATGCTGCCTGTACTGCTGAGTTGCTCAGATTATCTTTGTGGGAATAGAAAACTCAACATATTTCATTTTGCAATAAGCATATACATACAGCTCCATTGGGGAGTCCTTGAACCTTACCCTATCTATTGAGTCCAAGAAATCGTGAAACACTTTATAAGTTCTTAAATCATAGTAGAAGTAGGCCATTCGGCCCATCCTTCCGCTAAACAATCACGGTTGATCTATCTTTCCCTCAAAACTGTATTTTCCTGCGTCTCTCCATAACCTTTAACAAGCTCATTAACCATATAACCATATAACCATATAAAAATTACAGCACGGAAACAGGCCCTCTCGGCCCTTCCAGTCCGTGCCGACCATTTGTTTTCCCCTAGTCCCATCTACCTGCACTCAGACCATACCCCTCCATTCCCTTCACATCCATATACCTATCCACTTTACTTTTAAATGTTAAAATCGATCCTGCGTCCACCACCTCTGCTGGAAGCTCATTCCACACAGCCACCACCCTCTGAGTAAAGAAGTTCCCCCTCAGGTTACCCCTACTATGGGAACTATGCACAGTTATTCCTAGATCCCTCTGTTCCACAGCATTCCTCAATTCCCTACCATTTACCATGTACATCCTATTTTGATTTGTCCTCCCAAGATGTAGCACTTCACACTTAACAGCATTAAACTCCATCTGCCATCTTTCAGCCCACTTTCCCAAATGGCCCAAATCTCTCTGTAGACTTTGAAAATCTGCTTCATTATCCACAACACCACCTATCTTAGTATCATCTGCATACTTACTTATCCAATTTTCCACCCCATCATCCAGATCATTGATGTACATGACAAACAACAGTGGACCCAACACAGATCCCTGAGGCACCCCACTGGTCACCGGCTTCCAACCTGACAAACAGCCATCCACCATTACTCTCTGACATCTCCCATTCAGCCACTGTTGAATCCATCTTGCTACTCCGCCATTAACACCCAAAGATTGAACCTTCTTAACCAACCTTCCATGGGGAACCTTGTCAAAGGCCTTACTGAAATCCATATAGACAACATCCACTGCTTTACCCTCATCAAGTTCCCTAGTTACCGCTTCAAAAAATTCAAGGTTTGTCAAACATGACCTTCCAGGCACAAATCCATGTTGACTGTTCCTGATCAGACCCTGTTTATCCAGATACTTATATATATTATCTCTAAGTATCCTTTCCATTAATTTGCCCACCACTGACGTCAAACTAATAGGTCTATAATTGCTAGGTTTATTCTTTGAACCCTTTTTAAACAATGGAACAACATGCGCAGTACGCCAATCCTCCGGCACTATTCCCGCTTCTAATGACATTTGAAATATTTCTGTCATAGCTCCTGCTATTTCTACACTAACTTCCCTCAATGTCCTAGGGAATATCCTGTCAGGACCTGGAGACTTATCCACTTTTATATTTTTCAAAAATGTCAGTACTTCCTCCTCTTTGAATCTCATAGTTTTCATAGCTACTCTACTTTTTCCGCTTAACTCACAGAGTTCAATATCCTTCTCCTTGGTGAATACCGAAGAAGAGAAATTGTTCAATATCTCCCCCATCTCTTTTGGCTCTGCAGATAGCTGTCCATTCTGGTTCTCTAATGGTCCAATTTTATCCCTCGTTATCCTTTTGCTATTAATATAGTTGTAGAAACCCTTTGGGTTTACTTTCACCTTTCTTGTCAAAGCAACCTCATATCTTCTTTTAGCCTTCCTAATTTCTTTCTTAAGATTCTTTTTACATTCTTTATACTCCTCTAGCACCTCATTTACTCCATGCCTCCTATAATTATTGTAGATATAACTCACATTAATCAAGAACCTGTCAATCACCGCTTTATAAATACCCAATGACTTGTCCTTCACAGTCATCTGTGACATTAAATTTCACAAACTCACCATCCTCCCCATCCCTTTTCTCATAGAGTGAGGAAACTGGCCCTTAGTCCCAACTTGCCCACACTGGCCAACAGTGTCCCAGCCACACTTACCTGCACTTGGTCCAAATCCCTCCAAACTTGTCCTATCCATTGTGGCGGCACCTGGTGACAACACAAGGTCACAACGAACCATCGGCTCTTGGTTTGGGAGACGCTAGTCACGGGGTCAGTATCTGATTTGGTATTTAAGGCCGGGCAACGCCCCTGTCCTTGGAGGAGTAGGGAGCTGTATTAAAGAGATTAAGCATGTCTAGTGCACACAACTCATGTCCGACTAGTCTTTGGCTGGACTCCTGCGAGTCCCCGCTACACTGGTGACCCCAACGCCCAGGAGTGTAATTCTGGAAGGTAAATGTGAGGAAACAATGCATTCTGCCACTGCCACCTATGAGGCCGCAAGGCCGGACTCAATTCGGTCTCCCTAAAGCTACCAAAATTTTGGACCTCGCAGCTGGGGGTTTGGTTTCGACAGGCCGAATCGCAATTTTACATCCGCAGCGTTACAGCCTTCGAGACTCGCTATCACTATGTGGTAAACACCCTTGACCAACAGACGGCTGGTCGGGTCATTCCTTAGATGGATACCACACTGGTGGTGGGTAAGTACGCAGGCCTCAAGGAGCTGCTGCTCCGGATCTACGGGCCGAGCCGAATGCAGTGCGCCTGTCAGGTCCTTAACGTGGACAGGCCCGGCAACCGGATGCTCTCAGTCCTCATGAGCGAGATGCTAACGCTCATGGGTGATCGCCTGCCCTGCCCGCTCTTTGAATTTACCTACCTGCAGCAGTTGCCGGGGATCCCATCTGGCTAGCGGCCCACGCTGATGAGCTGTGGATCTCTGACCACCAGCAGGTGGGTGGAGCTGCTGGAATCCCCAGAATCTCTGGACCGGATTGATTCAAAGACCTGGCAGGCCCAGTGACCGAGGACCACGCCCACAAGAGGGCCACGCCCACAAGAGCCACAGACCAGACAAGTGGCACAGGAGAGGAGGCTGGTGAGCAGGACCCAGGAGATCCAAGGAGACGAATGTGGTGTTTTACTTCGGAGTCACGTGAGTGACTACGTGAAGAACCCGTTGGCTCGCATGCGCATCATTACGTCTAACGCATGGCGCTGCGACTGGCTGGTTGGCGCGTCGCTCCACCAGCGGTAAGTTTAAAAGGCCTTCAGGTAAGTCTTTCCACTTGGTCTGCGGTCGTTTTTTCTCCCGTTCTTGTTACAGCTCAAGAATGGACAAAACTATGGATAAAGCGAGGGTGAAGTCTTGACGAACAGCGGAGAGAACCGCTTTGGAAGACCGCAAGAGTGCGGTCAGCGGGCGGCTGACTGCTCAGCCAGCAGCTACGGACCCGGTGCACCTGGAAAGCACTGTGGCTACCCCGCGGGTCGGGAAGGCCAAGTTCAAGTCCAACAGGCCGGTTGACTCGGATGTGTCCGGCCGGGAGGATTCGTCTCCTGCAACAGGAAGCGTCTTTGGATGCCTTTCCCGAGTGGAGCATCTTATGGAGAAGATGCTCGAACATGATATACTCCACAGTCGGGAGTCATATCAGAGCGGGCCTCGGGGGCCCGCAACAGCGCCTAGTGCAGGGCTGCCTTATATCTCCCTATCCGAGGATGGGAGAGTAGGCCATCAGTCCTGGGCAGACTCGCATTTGAACGAGCCGATGGAACGTCCCGCGATACGGGACCCGCGAGAAGCAGAGATACCTACCATGGTCTCTAAGTTCGCGATGCCATCTCTGGTCGGGGAGCTGCTGGACGAAGAGCTAGCGGCCAGTATAAATTACCTCGCTTCTCACCAACTCCAAGAGCAGGTGATGGTGGAGACGGCCATCAAGTACCACACGCCCAGCAACTGTGCCTCCCTTAAGGTACCGGCTGTGAATAGTTCGATTTGGAGCTATATTGGCGGGGGCATTAAGACCCAAGAGGTCAAATTGCAGAGAATCCTGAAGCTGCTGGCGTCGGGGATGACAGCATTTGCCTGGTCGGTAGACGGCAGCTCCCTATCTGAGGAGCAACGGGACGCAATGGCAATGTTGTGCAACGCACACATTGAAATAAATTGCTTTCACAAGAATGCCATTCGTCCCGTCCTCAACCCCAAATTTGCGGGGTTGTGCAGGTCTAGCAATGTACAGCCTCCCAATTATTTATTTGGAGAAGACCTGTCCAAGCAAGTGAAGGAACTGGATGACAAGTCGTAGGCTGTGGGGCTCCACCTGCGAACAGACCTGGGTCCTTTTGATGGCAGCACCCCTATGCCTCAACCAACACCAAACGGTCTGCTGAAACCACCTCCAGCTTGAGGACCGAAAAAAACAGCCGGTAGTCTTTTTTAAGACATGGCCCAAGCCGGCCGACAGCGAAGATGCGCAACTGGTGCACTGCAGCACCTCAATCCCCAAACATCGGTGGAGGAAATGAACATCAAGACTCCACCAATAACCACGGAGGTAGGTGGGTCTGGTTCGCCATGGAACATACGGGGTGTGGATCTGTTGCATGTTGGTGGCAGGTTACGGTTCTTTTTGCATGAATGGAGGTGGATAACGCCTGACTTGTTCATACTGCGCAGTATAGATGGGTTCGAAATTGAATTTTCTGGCTCACTGCCACCCACACAGCATGCTCCAAACCGTACCTTTGTTCATTCACAACAGGTTGGTTTGGAGGTTCAGGCTGAAATTCAGGCATTATATGAAAAAAGGGTCATTGAAAAAATGTATCATGAACCTCACAAATTGGTTTCCAACATTTTACCAGGCAAAAGAAGGATGGGGGTGCCGCATTATCTTGGACTTGACCCAACTTAATACCTTTGTGCAGTACAAACATTTCAAAATGGAAACCTTTGTTATTGCCAACAATTGATTTCCAAGGGATGTTATATGGCTGGCATCGACCTCAAAGATGCCTATTATTCGGTGCCTATTCACAAGGATCACAGAAAATACCTGAAATTTAACTGGATGGGGCAGCTATGGCAGTTTAAAGCGTTGCCTAATGGGTTGATCTCAGCTCCCAGATTGTTCACTAAAATATTGAAACCTGTTCTAACTCTATTACGAGCTCAAAAACACATAGTAATGGCTTACTTGGAGAATATTATCATCGTAGCTAAAACTCTGGAGTTGACTATTTCGTCGGTCTCAGCTACCAAGCTCGTGTTCGAGCAGCTGGGGTTCCTAATTCACCTAGTAAAATCCAGGTTGACACCATCCAGAGTTATGGATTATTTAGGATTTACTATTGACTCCAATCACATGTGATGCTGCCTAAAGGCAAGAGATTGAAGTTAATAGAAGCCTACAATCATCTTATTACACAGCAGCTGCCTTCAATTCGGCAAGTGGCCAGCTTAATTGGACAATTGGTGGCCACCTTTCCAGCTGTTAAATATGGACCTTTGCACCATCAGCAATTACAAAGAGCAAAGGTGCAGGCACTTAAACACAATTTGGGCCACTTTGACAGGGCTATGCAATTACCGGCTGAAGCAGTTGCCGAGATGCAGTGGTGGAAAGCCAATATTTTGCATTGTTCTGGCAATATTTCGATCGAAAGTCCTTGTTCTTTTACAGACTGATGCCAGTGCTCAGGGATGGGGCGCCACTGACACAGTTTCTAGCTGCGGTGGCAGATGGAATATGCATGAGCTATCTTTAATGCAGGTGCATGGTATTAACTATTTGGAGTTGCTCGCAGCCCTCTATGGTCTGAAGGCTTATTGCACCATCTGCATGTTAAATTACAGATAGATAACACCACAGCGGTGGCATACATAAATCACATGGGTGGTATCAAGTCAGTATCCTGTGATAAATTGACTAACCTCATTTGGCACTGGTGCATCATTAGGAATATTTGGGTTTCAGCTACCTACCTTCCAGGTAGATTCAACACAGTGGCGGACACCAGGTCACGGAAATTCAATGACAACATAGAATGGATGTTGAATCATAGAGTGTTTAAGGATTTTGTCTCTAGGTATGGAACACCGGATATCGATTTGTTTGCTTCAAGATTAAATCATCAGTTACCGAAGTATGTTGCATGGGAGCCAGACCCAGCGGCAGTAGCGGTAGATGCCTTCTCGCTACATTGGGGAGGAATGTTTTTCTATGCATTTCCCCAATTCTGCCCTGTCAGTCAATGTCTGCAAAAAATTCAGCAGGATCTCCGGCATCCTGGTAGTCCCTGACTGGCCTAATCAACCATGGTACCCTCTCATCCTGGGCATGGTTGTAGAACCACTCATGATGGTTCCCCAAAACAGGTCAGTTAACTCATCCCATGTCTGGGGAAGTACATCCTCTGCATGATTGGCTGAACTTATTAGCTTGCAGGTTTTGAGAAGACCTTTCCTCGGACTGGGACTAGCTGATCGCACAGTGGATGTGCTAACTGTGGCCTGGAGAACTAGTACCCAAAACAATACGCCTCCTATATCAGGAAATGGGAAGCGTTCTGTGCGCATTCCGATATCTCGTATGACACAGCGCACATTTCAGATGTTTTAGAGTTCCTCTCAAAACTGCATTTTGATGACAAATTAAGCTACAGTGCCCTAAATTGTGCCAGAAGTGCACTGTCGTCATACTTGCTGCCAACTTTAGGACACCAGCCTGTGGGGTCTCATCCTTTAGTATCAAGGTTCATGAGGGGAGTCTTCAATTCGAACCCGCCTAGGCCCAGATACACTGAAATTTGGGATGTAGGGGTGATCTTTACTCTGCTTCGCTCATGGTCTCCAGCAACATCCCTGTCTCTACTCCGGCTCACATACAAGGTGGCCATGCTCATGGCTCTAGTGTCAGCTAACTGGTCCAGTCATTGCAGAAACTACGTCTGGATAGGATGCTCACTTCTGCCAGCGGCATCACCTTTTTTTTGTATGACCCTATCAAACAGAGTAGACCAGGTACTTCAGGTCTTAAGTTACAGTTCATGGCGTACCCCTTGGATCCCAAATTATGTGTAGTCACTTACCTCCAGCTATACATCAATATCACCAAGGGGCTTAGGAGGTCTGAGTTAGCATTATTTATTAGCCTCAAGAAACCACATAAGAGGGTTTCAGCTCAGACCATTTCCAAATGGCTTAACCAGGTTCTGGCAGATGCTGGGGTTGATACTGAATTGTTTCAATCTCATTCCACCAGGGCTGCAGCTATGTCCGCAGTGAGGGTCATGGACGTCCCGCTAGACCAGATTCTATCAGCTGCAGGGTGGTCCTCAGAACGTACATTTCAAACGTTCTATAACAAACCTTTATCCAGACCAAGTGTGTTTGCGAACTCAGTTTTAAGTTCGGGTTTATAGTCCCTCTCGGGTAGAGAGATGACTGTTGTTGTTTTTCTTTATGTACATTAAATTGTCAACATGTTTCATTTATGTCATGACTGAACACTCTTTTTGTCCACTCTTCCTTGGTCAACTATGCAGTGTGTGACACATGGACTCGTTCCACGGTATGAAGTCACAGAGCTTTAAAATCTTCACATAGTCACTCACGTGACTCCGATGTAAAATAGTAAGATTAAATGAGAACTTACGAGTTTGAAGTTTGATCTTTATTTTATGAAGAGTTACGATGAGGGATTACGTGAAGAATTACGTGAAGTGCCTTCCGCTCCCAACCCCTCCTCATAAAAGTCAGCTGGTAGTTCTAGTTTCTCGAATCTTACTATTTTCAGGTCAACTGTTCCTGTCTGTGACTTAACACCGCTGCTTTGTAGATTGACGCGCATGTGAGCTGACGGATTCTTCACGTAATCCCTCATCGTAACTCCTCATAAAATAAAGATCAAACTTCAAACTGGTAAGTTTTCATTTAATCTTACTATTATTACCATCAGCGCTGGGGTTCAGCAGCCCGCCATTGCCGCCAGCCATGTTCGTTTCTGGGAAACGGCTGCGCTTGCCACCGATAGTCACCGCAGTGGCCGGCAGGATCCATCGACTGTATGTCTGGGACCGACGTACGGGGCTCAGATTCTTGGTGAACACCGGGGTGGAGGTCAGCCAGGCACTGCATACCCTGACTAAAATCATAAAATGGTAATTACTAAATATAAATAGTAAAGGCATGGGAGAATTATGCCTATCTAAGAGATCGATCTCTTAGATAGGCATAATTCTCCGTGCCTTTCATCCGCAGCACTTGCAACACGCGAAGCTCTGTGCAGCCCATGTGCCGTCAGCGCTGCTTCAAGCCATCAATTTCAAGGGGAGCTGAAGGCAGCAGAAATTCTGCCTTTGCTGTACTGCGCATGCGCAGCGCTAGTTTTTGGGGGGGGTTTTCAAATATGGATTGCCATTATCTGAAGAGTATCTTAGGAAACAAAGAGAGAAGAATGGAGTTTGTGTACCAATAATGCGGTAAGTACATTTCTTGGTGCTATATGTTTTTAAATACCGTATTTCCCAGGGTGGGGGAGTTCCTTTCACAGCGTTTGTGGAGTCTGGCCTGGGGTAAAGTTGCGGGGAGGGCAGGAGTGTTGTGAAGGAGGGGGTCGTGATCATGCCACTTGTGACACTCCTTGCACGGAGGTGTGCAATGCCACCGCATTGAGGACGGGGTGGGGAGAAGTAGCTCGGTAGGCTGTGAGCAGCCGCCAGGCCAGACAGTGGAACTGGCTGCCACCTCAGCGCCTTCTGCCGGCCTCCGCTCACGTCTGGCAGCTCTCCGTCTAAAAACCTCTCTCCTGTCGCTTGCTGACCTTACTCATGTCAGCCGCTTCCCGCAAATCCTTCAATTACGACAGCGCAATTGAGGTTACTCGGCTGTGGGAATTTAAGGATTTGCAGGAAGCCGCTGACATGAGCAAAGCCGGCAAGCGGCAGGTGAGAGGTGTTCAGACGGAGTTCACAGGTGAGCGGGCCAGCAGAAGGTGCTGAAGTGGCGGCCAGTTCTGCTGTCGGGTCCCGGCGGCCGCTCGCAACTACCCGAGCTGCTTCTATCCCCGGCTACAATGCGGTGGCTCCGCGTCCGGAGCGCCACAGCAGTGGTGAGTGAGTGAGTTACTGGCATTATCCCCAACCCCCTACTTCTCAACACTCCTGCCCTCCCCGCAATTTAACCCTGGCACAGACTCTCCACATGCTGTGAAAGGAACTCTCCCCCCAATTGGTCTCTTGAACAAGTTTTGTCATTCAATAAGATGACAACTGATTCAACTTTCCCCTGTGCTCCTGTTTTTCCCACCATCTCTCCACCTCCCTTCACCCATTTAGTAATTCAGAATAAAGGAGAGTTGGAAGCCTTGGGAAAATTGAATTGTTACTGTCTTTATTTTTATTTTTTATTTTTCCGGAGAGAACAATCTGCGCATGCGCGGTTTAAGTTTTTTTTTAAAGCCGACTGACTGCCTACCCCGAATAATTACTCACGGCATGTGCCTGAGGTCACCATATTTCCCCCATCTGGACTCAACCTTCGTGCTGGTAAGAGGGCTCCCCCGTTAACTGCTGCGAATGGGAGTTCAATCCACACACCCGCATGGTTCCTGTCATTTCGGCGCATGCCATTTCACCTGGGCATTCATCATCGCGGACGTGGCCCAGCCGCTGCTGGCCGCAGATTTCTTGCGGGCACAGTCACACCTCATGGATGTGAGGGGCCAACATCTCGTCCATGCGTCAACTTTTGAGAAGATCTCCTTGTGCTCCACTGCGCCGGTCAGCAACCCCATAGCTACGGTGGACAATGTCTACGCCCAGGTACTGGCTGAGTTTCCGGACATTGTCGCCCCCAATTTCGACTCAGCCTGCCTGAGGCACAGTGTCATGCCCCATATTCTGATCCACCGCTCCACGCCCCCACCCGTAGGCTCGCTCCTGAAAAGCTCTTCATAGCAAAGGCGGAGTTTCGGAGTATGGAGGCCATGGGCATCGTTCGATGCTCCAACAGTCCATGGGCCTCCCCGCTGCACACGGTGCAACAGGTATCTGGTGGCTGGAGGCCGTGCGGGGACTACCGCTGCCTCAACAAGGCCATGACTGCTGACCGTTACCCTATTCCCCACATACAGGACTTCTCAGCCCATCTGGCCGGGGCTAGGTTCTTCTCCAAGATTGACCTAGTCCGGGGATATCACCAGATCCCGGTGCGACCGGAGGATTTATCACCCCGTTCGGGTGGTTTGAGTTCCTGCGGATGCCCTTCGGCCTTAAGAACGCCGCGCAGGCCTTTCAGCACCTGATGGACACCGTGGTGCATGGGCTCAACTTCTTGTTAGTCTACTTGAACATCATCCTCGAGGCAAGTCGCTCACGAGAGGAACACTGCGCCCACCTGCGTCTACTCTTCCAACGCCAATTCAGCCTTCAGGCCATCAACTTCCTGGGGCATCAGGTGACACAGCACGGAGCAGTGCCTCTGCTGGACAGGGTTGAGGCAATCCGCCAGTTCCTGTGGTCTGCTATGGTATGTGGCCTCTGGGAATTCGTAGGGGTGGTCACATTTTATCACCTGTTCTGGCGGCTGCCAAACCTTTGTAGCCACTTTTCCAGTTGCTGACGGGCAAGCAGCGGCAGATACAGTGGGACGCTGTAGCCTTGGTTCAGGCAACTATGCTCGTGCATCCGTCGGCCGACGCCCCCACAGCCCTTACCGTGGATGCTTCGGACTCTGCGGTCGGCGGCGTTTTGGAACAGTCTGTTAACAGCCGTCACCTTTAGCCATCACCTACAGTGCTTTCGACCGGGAGTTACTCGCCTTATACCTTGCAGTGCGGCATTTCCGGTACTTCTTCGAGGGCCCCTCACGTTTGCTTTTGCGAAGGTTTCGGATCCTTGGTCCACCCGTCAGCAGCGCCAGCTGACGGCCATTTCGGAGTATACAATGGACGTCTGACACATCGCTGGGAAATGCAACCTCGTGGCGGATACTTTGTCCCATCCGGCAATTGCAGCCGTGCTTAACCCGGCCTCTGGAATAGATTACTCCACCTTGGCGGCGGCCCAGCTGGCGGACAAATGAGATGCGGGCGGACAATGAGATGCTGGCGTACCGCACCGCGATCTCTGGCTTGGTGCTTGAGGACGTGCCGTTGGGTTCCTTGGGTTCCATACTGTGACGTATCCATGGGTCAGCCGAGGCCTATCGTTCTGGCGGCCTGGCACCGCCACGTGTTTGAGGTGATCCATGGGCTGGCCCACCCATCCATCCAGGCCACGGTCGCTATGGTGCCCCCAAGGTTTACGTGGCATGGACTTCAGAACCAGGTCGCTCGCTGGGCCCGGGCGTGCATCCCGTGCCAGACATCAAAGGTGCATCAACACGTCCGGGTGCCCGTTCAAGACTTCGCAGTGCCACGCCGGCGATTCGATCACATACACGTGGATATCGTGGGACCACTGCCTCCATCCCAGGGTGATTGACCATTTTACATGGTGGCCGGAGGCCATCCTGCTCACGGACACTTCAATTCAGTCATGCGCTCGTGCGCTTCTGCCCTCGTGGCAACTTGGATTGCCCGGTTTGGGGTTCCACTTCACATCACGTCTGACCGGGGCGCCCAGTTCATGCCTGAACTGTGGTCTGCCTTGGCCCGCCTGTTGGGGACGCAGCTCCACCATACGACAGCGCACCATCCCCAATCAAATGGGTTGGTGGAGCGGTTCCACCGCTGTCTGAAGGCTGCCCTGAAGGCTCGTCTCACAGGCCCTGGGTGGATGGGCGAGTTGCCGTGGGTCCTGTTGGGGATTCGGACGGCCCCCAAGGAGGATCTGTCATCGTCCTCTGTGGAGTTGATATATGGTGCACCGCTCACCGTCCCCGGGGAGTTTGTCCCTGCTACTGATGAGTCCCAGGAACCGTTGTCATCGGTGCTGATCCGCTTATGGGAGAGGGTCGGCGCCCCGTCTCCCATCCCAACGTCGCGTCATGGAGTGGCCCCTTCCCATGTGCCACTGCCACTGATTGGCTGCCCGTACATTTTTCTTTGCCGTGACACCCACAGTTCGCCCTTGCAGCGCCCGTATGAAGGTCCCTTTCGCGTGCTGCGGCACGGGTCTACTACATTCGATTTGGACATGGGAGGCCGGCGTGAAACGGTGTCTATGACTCGTTCGAAACCGGCCCACTTGGACCCGAGTGTGCCAGTCCATGTAGCTCAACCACCCTGTCGCGGGCGTCCGCCGTCCCGGGCTCCCGGAGATTTTTCTGAACTGCGCAAGCTCCCGGAGCGTGGGATTGTATCTACACATTCGGGCCCCCAGTTCGGCGTACTGTCCGGTTTGGTGCCTCTGGTTCTGGGGGGGGGGGGGGGGTCATGTGGCGGCACCTGGTGACAACCCAAGGTCACAACGAACCATTGGCTCTAGACGGTGGCACCTTGGTGTGGGAGGAGCTAGTCACGGGGGTCGGTGCCTGATTTGGTATTTAAGGCCGGGCAACGCCCCTGTCCTTGGAGGAGTAGGGAGCTGTATTAGAGAGATTAAACACGTCGAGTGCACACAACTCGTGACCGACTAGTTTTTGGCTGGACTCCTGGGAGTCCCCTCTACAATCTGTTTCTTAAACAATGGAATAGTCTCAGCCTCAACTACCTCCTCTGGCAGCGTATTCCACATCCCGCCACCCTTTGTGTGAAAAGGTTACCCCTCGGATTCCTATTAAATATTTTTCCCTTCATATTTAACCTATGTCGTCTGGTTCTCGATTCCCCTACTCTGGGCAAGAGATTCTGTGCATCTACCTGATCTATTCCTCTCATGATTTTTTACAACTCTATAAGATCACCCCTCATCCTCCTGCGCTCCAAGGTCCTGGCAACACCCTCGTAAATCTTTTCTGAACCCTTTCAAGCTTGACAATATCTTTCCTATAACATGGTGCCCAGAACTGAACACAATGTTCTAAATGCAGTCTCACCAACATCTTATACAATTGCAACATGACCTCCCAACTTCTGACTGATGAAGGCCAATGAGCCAAAAGTCTTTTTCACCACCTTTACCTGTGACCCGACCTTCAAGGAACCATGCACTTGTACTCCTAGATCCCTCTGCTCTACAACCCTACCCAGAGGCCTACCATTCACTGTGTAGGTCCTGCCCTTGTCAGACATTCCAAAATGCAACACCTCACACTTCTCTGTATTAATTCCCATCAATCATTCCTCAGCCCACCTGGCCAATCGATCCAGATCCTGCTGCAATCTTTCACAACCATCTTCACTATCTGCAAAACCACACATTTTTGTATCATCAGCAAACTTGCTAATCTTGTACTGTATGTTCTCATCCAAATCATTGATGTAGATGACAAACAGTAACGGGCCCAGCAATGAACCCTGAGGCACACCACCAGTCACAGGCCTCCAGTCCGAGAAGCAACCTCCCACCTTCACCCTCTGCTTTCTTCATGGAGCCAATTTCCCATCAATTCAGCTATCCCTCCTTGGATCCCATGCGATCTAACCTTCCCGAGAAGCCTACCAAGCGGAACCTTGTCGAATGCCTTACTGAAATTCATGTTCACAACAGCTACAGCTCTGCCTTTATCGACCTTTTTGGTCACGTCTTCAAAAAAAATCGATCAGATTTGACACGACCTCCCACGTACAAAACCATGCTGACTATCTCTTATCAGCCCTTGCCCATCCAAATGCCTGTATAACGTATCCCTCAGAATACTCTTCAGTAACTTACCAACTACAGATGTTAAGCTCACCAGCCTATAGTTCCCAGCATTTTCCCTGCAACCCTTCTTGAAAAGAGGCACAACATTTACCACCCTCCAGTTTTCCGGCACCTCTCCTGTATTTAGGGACAACTCGTAATTTTCAACCAGTGCTCCCGCAAATTCCTTTTTAATTTTCCGCAATGTCCTCAGATATATCTGAGTAGGTCCTGAAGATTTGTCTACCTTCACACATGACAGTACCTTCAGTACTTCTTCGACGGGAATACTAACTGCTCGCAAGACACTTCAAGTTCAAGTGAGTTTATTGTCATGTGTCCCTGATAGGACAATGAAATTCTTGCTTTGCTTCAGCACAACAGAACATAGTAGGCATTGACTACAAAACAGATCAGTGTGTCCATATACCATATATAAATATATACACACATGAATAAATAAACTAATAAACTGCAAATAACAGATAATGGGTTATTAGTTATCAGAGTTTTGACTGAGCCAGGTTTAATAGCCTGATGGCTGTGGGTAAGTAGCTATTCCTGAACCTGGTCGTTGCAGTCTTCAGGCTCCTGGACCTTCTACCTGAAGGTAGCGGGGAGATGAGTGTGTGGCCAGGATGGTGTGGGTCTTTGATGATACTGCCAGCCTTTTTGAGGCAGCGACTGCGGTAAATCCCCTCCATGGAAGGAAGGTCAGAGCCGATGATGGACTGGGCATTGCTTACTATTTTTTGTAGTCTTTTCCTCTCCAGGGCACTCAAGTTGCCAAACCAAACCACGATGCAACCAGTCAGCAAGCTCTCTTCTGTGCACCCGTAGAAGTTAGAGAGAGTCCTCCTTGACAAACCAACTCTCCGTAATCTTCTTAGGAAGTAGAGGCACTGGTGAGCATTCTTGATACTTGCATCAGTGTTCTCGGACCAGGAAAGATCTTCACAGATGTGCACGCCCAGGAATTTGAAGCTCTTGACCCTTTCAACCATATAAACGGGACTGTGGGTCCCCATCCTACTCCTTCCAAAGTCCACAATCAGTTCTTTGGTTTTGCTGGTGTTGAGGGCCAGGATATTGTGCTGGCACTATATGGACAGTTGTTCGATCTCTCTTCTGTACTCCGACTCATCCCCATCAGTGATACGTCCCACAACAGTGGTGTCGTCAGTGAACTTGATGATGGAGTTCGCACTGTGACCGGCTACGCAGTCATGAGTATAGAGTGAGTACAGCAGGGGGCTGAGCACGCAGCCTTGAGGTGCTCCCGTGCTGATTGTTATCGAGTCTGACACATTTCCACCAATACGAACAGACTGTGGTCTGTGAATGAGGAAGTCGAGGATCCAATTGCAGAGGGATGCGCAGAGACCCAGTTCTGCGAGTTTGGTAACCAGCTTGGAGGGGATGATAGTATTAAATGCCGAGCTGTAAATGATGAATAACAGCCTGACATATGAGTTTTTGTTGTCCAAGTGGTCCAGAGCAGAGTGAAGAGCCAGCGAGATCGCATCCACCGTTGATCTGTTGTGGCGGTAAGCGAACTGCAGTGGGTCTAAGTTTTTGCCGAGGTAGGAGTTGATTTGCGCCATGATCAACTTCTTGAAGAACTTCATCACCACAGGTGTTAGTGCCACTGGTCGATAGTCATTGAGGCACGTCACCTTGCTCTTCTTGGGCACTGGTATAATTGATGCCCCTTTGAAGTAGGTGGGAACCTCAGACCTCAGAAGTGAGAGGTTGACACTTCCATCGACTGCTCCAAGTTCCTCCGTCCTACTGTCTTCCTCTGTGGTAAATACAGATAAATGATCATTGTGGACTTTGCCAATCTCCTGTGGCTCCACACAGAGGTGGCTGCTTTGATTCCTGAGAGGTCCCAATGTCTCTCTTGTTACCCTTTTCCCTCTTATCTATATACTTAAAAGTCTGATTGTGGATGTGTATTTATTTGTGTGTTTGTTTGTGTATAATCACATCTTCTTGAAAAAACGACACGCTAACGGTAACATTTTTACATATTCCGGTCGAGATTTTTTCCGTGGAGTCCGAAATTACTTTATCTGAAAATGTCATGCTTTATTTCAAGTTATTACTGAAAATGTTAAAAAATTTGAGGCCCACAGATTGGTTGGAAGAGGAGGAGGAGGGGGAGGAGCGACACCCGACCGGTAAGGTTAAAAATCAAGCGCGGGGCTTGTTTTTTCAGAGGCCCACAGGAGCCGTTGGAAGAGGAGGAGGGGGAGGAGCGACACCCGACCAGTAAGGTTAAAAATCCAGCGCGGGGCTTGTTTTTACCTAAATCCATAACATTCCATTTGGAGAAGTGGTTTTTTTTGAGGAAGCCGCTGATTGGTGGGAAGTGGACTAGGGAAAGCAGCTGATTGGCAGTCAGATTCCAGCAGTTTGTTGTGTATTTTGTATTGTGTTGATATTGTATCCTGTGTAAGGGGGCAGTATGAAGGCCAGGGCAGTGTACTGTTCTGGATGTCATATGTGGGAGGTCAGGGAATCTGTTGGAGAAAGGCTAACTTTGAGGGAATGCGTAAGGATTTTTAAAGGAGTGAATTGGGACACTTTGTTTCATGGGAAGGATGTAGAAGAGAAATGGAGGACATTTAAAGGGGAAATTGTAAGAGTATAGAATCTTTATGTCCCTGTTAGGTTGAAAGGAAATAGTAAAAATTGGAAAGAGCCATGGTTTGCAAGGGAAATTGGACACTTGTTTCGAAAAAAGAGAGATATCTACAATATTTATAGGAGGCATGGAGTAAATGAGGTGCTAGAGGAGTATAAAGAATGTAAAAAGAATCTTAAGAAAGAAATTAGGAAGGCTAAAAGAAGATATGAGGTTGCTTTGGCAAGAAAGGTGAAAGTGAACCCAAAGGGTTTCTACAGCTATATTAATAGCAAAAGGATAACGAGGGATAAAATTGGACCATTAGAGAACCAGAATGGACAGCTATCTGCAGAGCCAAAAGAGATGGGGGAGATATTGAACAATTTATTTTCTTCGGTATTCACCAAGGAGAAGGATAGTGAACTCTGTGAGTTAAGGGGAAAAAGTAGAGTAGCTATGGAAACTATGAGATTCAAAGAGGAGGAAGTACTGACACTTTTGAAAAATATAAAAGTGGATAAGTCTCCAGGTCCTGACAGGATATTCCCTAGGACATTGAGGGAAGTTAGTGTAGAAATAGCAGGAGCTATGACAGAAATATTTCAAATGTCATTAGAAACGGGAATAGTGCCGGAGGATTGGCGTACTGCGCATGTTGTTCCATTGTTTAAAAAGGGTTCAAAGAATAAACCTAGCAATTATAGACCTATTAGTTTGACGTCAGTGGTGGGCAAATTAATGGAAAGGATACTTAGAGATAATATATATAAGCATCTGGATAAACAGGGTCTGATCAGGAACAGTCAACATGGATTTGTGCCTGGAAGGTCATGTTTGACAAACCTTCTTGAATTTTTTGAAGCGGTAACTAGGGAAATTGATGAGGGTAAAGCAGTGGATGTTGTCTATATGGATTTCAGTAAGGCCTTTGACAAGTTCCCCATGGAAGGTTGGTTAAGAAGGTTCAATCTTTGGGTGTTAATGGCGGAGTAGCAAGATGGATTCAACAGTGGCTGAATGGGAGATGTCAGAGAGTAATGGTGGATGGCCGGTGACCAGTGGGGTGCCTCAGGGATCTGTGTTGGGTCCACTGTTGTTTGTCATGTACATCAATGATCTGGATGATGGGGTGGAAAATTGGATAAGTAAGTATGCAGATGATACTAAGATAGGTGGTGTTGTGGATAATGAAGTAGATTTTCAAAGTCTACAGAGAGATTTGGGCCATTTGGAAAAGTGGGCTGAAAGATGCAAGATGGAGTTTAATGCTGTTAAGTGTGAAGTGCTATATCTTGGCAGGACAAATCAAGATAGGACGTACATGGTAAATGGTAGGGAATTGAGGAATGCTGTGGAACAGAGGGATCTAGGAATAACTGTGCATAGTTCCCTGAAGGTGGAATCGCATGTAGATAGGGTGGTAAAGAAAGCCTTTGGTGTGCTGGCCTTTATAAATCAGAGCATTGAATATAGGAGAAGGGAAGTAATGTTAAAATTGTACAAGGCATTGGTAGGACCAATTCTGGAGTATGGTGTACAATTTTGGTCGCCTAATTATAGGAAGGATGTCAACAAAATAGAGAGAGTACAGAGGAGATTTACTAGAATGTTGCCAGAGTTCCAGCAACTATGTTACGGAGAAAGGTTGAACAAGTTAGGTCTTTATTCTTTGGAGCGCAGAAGGTTAAGGGGGGATTTGATTGAGGTCTTTAAAATGATGAAAGGGATAGACAGAGTTGACGTGGATACGTTTTTCCCATTGAGGGTAGGGAAGATTCAAACAAGAGGGCATGACATGAGAATTAAGGAACAGACGTTTCGGGGTAACGTGAGGGGGAACTTCTTTACTCAGAGGGTGGTGGCTGTGTGGAATGAGCTTCCAGCAGAAGTGGTGGAGGCAGGATCGATTTTAACATTTAAAAGTAAAGTGGATAGGTATATGGATGTGAAGGGAATGGAGGGGTATGGTCTGAGTGCAGGTAGATGGGACTAGGGGAAAACAAATGGTCGGCACGGACTGGAAGGGCCGAGAGGGCCTGTTTCCGTGCTGTAATTGTTATATGGTTATATGGTTATATGGCTATCTGACAAAACTTTGAATTTAAAAACGACTGTCTTTCGCTGATGGCGTCACAATGCGTGCCATTCTTCCTCGCGCTGCGAGTGATGTCACCACCCGACCCCCCGTTATTCGAGACTCTGCACGCCCCTGGTCCAAAAGACGCAGCAAGAACGAGCAAGTCAGGCCTTCCCCGCTCGCCGAGTCCACTTCCCCCCCCCCCCCTCCTCCCTATCTGCCCTCGTTGAGGGGACGGGACCGAGCTGTCGGGTCCTCGGATCCGTTAACCCAGTCATCGGTGGGATCATTCATGTGGGCATCCTCTGGACTTTCTCCAACACCAGGATATCTCTCATCAGATACGGACCAAAAACTGCTAAATACTCTAAATGTGGTCCATTATAAAGCCTCAGAATTACATACCTGCTTTTATACTCTAGTCCGCTTGATATGGTTGCTAACATTGCATTTGCCTTCCTTGCTACCGATTTAACCTATAAATTAACATTTTGGGAATTCTGCAACAGCACTCGCAAATCCCTTTGCTCCTCCAAATTCTGAATCTTCTCCCCATTGAAAAATGGTCTATCTGTTTATTCCTAACAACCAAAATGCATGATCGCACTTTGCAACACTGTATTCCATTTGCCTCCCTTAACCAGCTCTGTGCAATCCGCCTCAGAGCTGTGCCCCTCAGTTGGTGCCTATAAGCAGAATAGCCAGGTAGCCCGACTTTTCAAAGTGCAGGTGTGGGATGAAGCGATGGCCATCCCTGGTGGAATAGCTGTGGTCAAGTGTTTGATCCTCAGGTACTGCAGGAGACATGCTGATGGTGATATCTTTAAGCTAGCCTTGTTGAAGGCCTCAGCAACAATGGATAAGCCATTGGGGTACACCGCACAATGTTTGTTGACCATAAAGTGTAGTCCCTCACGAGCTAGCCAAACATCTGATGGGTGGAATGTAGACTGCAGTTGCAATTATATAAACTTACACAATTTGAATGGTGAAATCAGCACATACAGCATGAATGGTACAAGGATTAATGAGGAACAGAGGGACCTTGATACACAAGTCCATAGATACCTGAAGGTGGCAGCACAAGTAATGCTGGAGTTCATGAGCATGGAGGTCATGGTACAGCTTTATAAAACCCTGTATAGGCCACAGCTCTCAGACTGGGCTCAGTTTCCTTCACCACAGTACAATGACCGATTACACTGGATAGGTGCAGGAGATTTAGTAAGATGGTGCCTCGGATGGAATGTTTCAGTTGAGGAGAGATTGGATCGGCTGGGCTCATTTTTCTTGGAGTTGCAGTAGGCAAGGGAGGACTTGATAAAGGTACACAGAATTATGAGGGCAGAGATAAGAAAAAAACAGAAATAAAACCTTTTGTCTAGGGATAATGCAACAAAAAACCACATAGGTTTGGGGTGTGGTATGTGTTTCAGGTAGAATTGGAAGAATGTTTTTATTCAATGGGTAGATGCAATCTGAAGTGCACTCCCTGAGAAGGTGGAGGATTCAGAGACACTCGAATTTAAAGAATGTTGGTGAGCACATGAATCATCAAACCATAGAATACAACAGACAAGTGTTCATAAATGGAATTAGTACATATGAGTATCTTAAGGTGAGCATGGGGTGAAGGGCATAAAGAAAATTGGCAACTCACTTGGTGATCTAAACAATAAATGGTAACCCAGATGGCCACAAGGGAGTACCAGGTGATACAGGACAGGAATAACTTCCTGTAATCTGCTGCAGATCATTTTTAAGATATACAAAGGCACATCTGTTCTTCCCACTTCCTCCCTATCTAGAGTTGCGCTGAAGAGCATGCATGAAAAAAATAATGGTCACAAAAGTACGGAGGTTTTGCTTTTCTAGCTTGAAATTGTGCAATCTGGTGCATACTGTAGCCAGCCTTTTAACTTACAGTTGAATGCAACATTTACACTTTAAATTGGATTAGCTATGAATAAGGTTAGGCTAAATTACATTCCTAATTACATTCCACAGTAAAGCCAGGCTCTAATCAACAGGTGCAGCACAAGAATGATCATGTAAATATCATGAATATATTCATGTATGGAAATCAGATTATAATCAAGCATTTGGGACTTCCGGTGGCGCTATGGAGGGCTAGAGGTTAACGCCAGCCAGCTCCTCGCAAAAAACGGGGGAAAAATCAGGGATTAACGGACCTACCTGCTGCCTGCTGTCTCTGCACCGATTTTTGTGAGTGACGTCATCAGGCGTGTGACTTGCTATGTCTACACAGAGCAGCCCAACCGAAAAATCGAAAAGTCGATCTACCAGGCTGAGACCGGGGGAAGGCCTGACTGAAGCCTCGGACTCAGGTAGGACGTCATCCCAGGAAGATGTGATGAAAAAAACGGCGAAAAAAACGGAAAGTGAAGAACTTAAAACTTTTATTTGACGTGAAATTGCTAGTTTAAAGGAGGAAATAAACCAGATGAACACGGAAATGAAAGAATTGCAACTTGAAATTAATTCCAATATTAATACTAAGACTAAGAAAATATTGGAAGATTAGAAGAAAGAAATTGCAGAAATGATGATTGAAATGTCAAAGGAGATGAATGATAAGATTAAAAATGTGAAAACTGATTTTGAAGAAAGACTGAATCCTGTGGAGAAGGCACTGGACCAACAGACGGCTGGCATAAAAAGCCTTGAAGAATTAGCCGATACAAGTGCTCGGACCACAGCAAAGCTTATCACAGAAAATGAACGTCTAACGGATTTATTGACCTAAATAACCGAGAAATGTACTGAACTAGAAGGTCGCCAGAGAAGACAAAACCTAAGAATTGCGGGTATTCCTGAAGGGGGAGAGAAAGGTGAAGATCCCCGAGAATTTACTGCAAATTTACTGCAAAATGTTTTGTCTCTGGAACAAAAGACTTTGCTAGCCCGAGCACATAGAGTGAGGAGACGTCAGACAAGACCAAATGCTCCCCCAAGACAAATGATAATAAAAGTACAATACGACTACGTCTTGGAGGAGATAATGCAAAAAACATCGAGAAACTGAAACTTTGTATTTGAAGGACACAAGATCAGCATCTATCGAGATTATCCAGCAGAAGTCTCCAGAAACGAAAAGCATTTAATGAGACTAAAAGTCTCCTGAGGGGGTGGAAAACTTGAAATATGGCCTGAATTACCCAGCTACTCTAAGAGTTACTTTTAACCAGAAGGAATATTTCTTCTCCAACCCTGTGGAAGCGCTGGACTTCCACAGGGATTATACCGTGGTATTTTTACTAATTAGAATTAATCATTATTACTAATGACTAACGTTTATTTATATTGGAATGATTAGTCAAATATAGAGCTTGATTTCATTTGTCCCCTTTGGAAACTTTTCTTTTGTACCAGTAATTTTCATTTTTATTTTTTATTTGCCTTTCCTTTCATGTGTTTTTTTAATAATTAGATTTTCAAATAAGTTTTAAATATACGTATTCTCACATTTTCGATTATTATAACCCGAATATTTTAAATTTAATATCCCCGATAAAATATCATTATGGAATAATAATTCCAAAAAACCAGGGAGCTGGTTAAGTTAATAACATCAACTACGGAAGTCGGTCGATGGTTAGCCATGCTAGTATGGCTAGCACTAACTACAATAATACCAGATGTAGTTTTTTCCTCCTTTGTGCACTATACTAACTTCTTAATCTATCCTCTCTTATTTTCTATTAATTAAATCCCATTCCAGTGACTTATTAAATGCATTTATGGAAACTACTAATATTAAAGATGTTTGGAGAGTAGAAAATCCGACGAGAATACTCCTTTTATTCCCCGGTATATAAAACCTACTCAAGAATAGATTACTTTTTGGTCGATGCCAAACTTATCTCACTCACTTATAATTCTAAATATCATAATATTATAATTTCAGATCATGCACCTTTAACATTTAAGATTAAAATAAATGGTAAAATAGAAAAACGGGGACAATGGAGATTTAATCCACAAATTTTTAAAAACAAAATAACTCAGGAATATATTACAGAACAGATCAAGATTTTCTTTGAAATAAATGATAAACCGGAAATATCTTATTCCTTATCACATAATGGCGAACTTTTAATACAACCTAAAGATATTAATGAGAGATTTTTGCAATATTATAAAAACTTATATTCTGCTAAAACGACAGAAAACAGGATAGGAATAGAATCATTTAAAAAAAAATGTAATCTGAATGGGTTGGATTCACAAAATAGAGAATCATTAAATGCTGAAATTTCAGTAAAAGAAATCCAAGAATCTATCAGATCATTAAAAAATGGTAAAACACCGGGACCAGATGGTATTGGCTCGGAATTTTATAAAACATTTTATGATTTGATTGCACCACGCTTGAAGACATTATATGAATATATTTATACACAGCAGAAACTACCAGAAACATTAAATGAATCTATTATAACACTTATACCTAAAATAGACAAAGATCTGGATGACCCAGGATCATTGAGAGCTATAGCACTTTTAAATACTGATCAAAAGATATTAACTAAAATATTAGCACAAAGGCTAAGTACAGTTATTAATGAATTAATTCATCCCGATCAAACAGGATTTATACCAAAATGATATTCCTCATATAACCTGAGACGTTTATTCAATATTATATACTTGAAAAGAGGTATTAAAAAAGATCTAGTAGTTATTTCGTTAGATGCGGAGAAAGTCTTCGATCAGGTGGAATGGTCTTATTTTTTTTTGGTTATGGAAACTTTTAAATTGGGAGAGAAGTTCATTACTTGGGTCAAATACACTAACCCAACAGCCAGAATAATAACACATCAAATGCTATCAACTAAATTCAGTTTATCTCGAGGCTGTAGACAAGGTTGCCCTTTATCCCCACTACTATTTGCACTTGCAATAGAACCATTAGCTCAACATGTGAGATCACATTCTGAAATATGTGGGTATGATACCAGAGATACTGAAAATAAAATCTCCTTATATGCGGATGATGTATACTTTATATCACAAAACCGGAAATTAGTATCCAAAATTTATTAAAATTAATAACTGAATTTGGATCTTTTTCAGGATATAGTATTAATTGGAATAAAAGTGAACTCATGCCAATAATGGTAAATAACTTACATATATTACAACAATTTCCTTTAAGAGATAACAAACGAAAAAATCAAATATCTTGGAATTTATGTAACAAAAAGATTTGATTCTTTATTTAAATCCAACTTCCCACTATTATTGAATAAATTAAATAAGAACATTTTAGATTGGAAACCTCTACCCATTTCAATGCTAGGTAAAATTAATGTAATAAAAATTATTTTTCTTAATTTGTCACTTTGTTTGCCAATTATGAATAATCCTTTGTTTAAGCCCTCTGTATTGGACAAGGGGTTTAAACATTGGAATGACTTAGGAACTAAAAGGATAGAACATCTTTATAAGGAAGGACATTTCTCTCATTTCAAGAGTTACAGGATATCTATGGATTGCAGTCAAATAACATATTTAGGTATTTACAAATTAGAAATTATATTGTCAAATACGCAAGACTATAAAAATAGAAAACCAGGATTATTAGATGAATTGTTTAATAAACACCCAAATACAGAAAAATTAATAGCGTATATATACAATACTATTTTGGATAAGGAAATCCCAACTTCGGAAATATATCGACAAACATGGGAAAATGAAATGGGTTTATCTATAACGAAGGAAATTTGGGAAGAAAGTCTACAATGTATACATCGTTCCTCATTAAATGCTAGACATATATTGATACAATTTAAGGTATTACACAGATTACATTACTCAAAAACGAAATTAAATAGAATTTATTCCAACATTTCTCCTATTTGTGATAAATGTCAGAACTTGGAAGCTAATTTAACGCATAGTTTTGTAACATGTATAAAACTTAATTATTATTGGATAGAAATCTTTAGAGTTATTTCTGAAGTTCTTAAAATTAAACTAGACCCAGATCCAAAATTAATAATATTAGGAGTCCCGGATTCAAATCTAACATTAACAGTAAACCAAAGAAATTTCTTGGATTACTGTTTGATAATAGGGAAAAAATTAATATTGAAATTTTGGAAGGGAACATTATCCCCCACAATTAAAATGTGGACAGTGGAAATGTTGGAGACGTTGCATTTGGAAAGAATCAGATTTGTCCTAATGGACAAATACGAACTCTTTGAACAGATATGGTCTCCATATACAGAATATTTGAAGGGGTAGCTGTTCTTGGCATCACAACTCAATGGGTACCCGGCAGGATTAGATGAAAATAACGCTTTGTTTTTCTTTTTGATTTGTATACATGTCTCCATTAATATTGTATTTGAAATTGTTATTCACTATTAAGATGTATAGTATAATCTCTCTCTTTTTCTATATAATACTTTATTTTAATTAAATACATATAACAAGAATATATACATATACATATATATATTTTTTCTCCTCTTTTTTCTTTTTCTCTTTCTTTATAATCAAAATTATTATTTAATCACCACTCTTATTGATTAAAATCTATTCTTTTCTTTTTCTACTTTAAAAAAAATAGAAGTTTATAAGTACTATTCGTAACATTCGTATACTTATTGAAATAAGTTGGTTGTGTATTTGAAAAGTTGTAATACCGTTGTTATGATGGATTCCTTTTAATAAAAATATTATTACAAAAAATTTTTTTTTTTTCTTCCGCAATTACAATATCTTTTCCAATCAATTCCAATATATCTTCCTAAAGAACTCTTTAGTTACCAACTTTATTTGGGATTATAAGAACCATAGAATAAATAAAAAACATTTATGTAAATCAAAAATAAATGGAGGTTTAGCACTACCAAACTTTATGTTTTATTACTGGGCAGTTAATATTAAAAATATGAATTTTTGGTTAGTAGAGACGGATAAACAACCAATTTGGTTACAAATGGAAAAAGAAGATTGTTCTCCTTTTGAAATTAGTTCAATAATATTTGCCAATATTAATTTAGGTAAGAAAACCTATATTGAAAATCCTATAATAGAAAGTGGAATATGTATCTGGAAACAAATAAAGAAAACATTAAAATTGAAATCTATACCACTAGCCCTTACCATTGTAAATAATGTTACATTTAAACCTTCAATGATGGATAAAGGCTTTTTACAATGGAAAAATAAGGGAATTAATAAGACGGGAGATCTCTACAGGGAAAATTACTACAGAAAAATTGATATCATACATTTATAATATCCTATTGGAAAATGATGTCCCATTAACAGAAATATATAGACAATCATGGGAAAATGAATTAGGTCAAATTATTAGACCAGAAGTATGGGATGAAAGTTTACAACACATACACCACTGTTCGTTAAATGCTAGACACTCTCTTATACAATTTAAAATATTACATAGACTACATTACTCAAAATCCAAACTACACAACATTTTTCCAAATGTATCTGCCATATGTGATAAATGTCAGCACTTAGAAGCTAATTTGACACACTCATTTACAAATTGTGTAGAAATTACAACATTTTGGATAGAAATATTTAGGATAATTTCGAATGTTGTTAATATGAACCTGACTCTTGACTCAAAGTTAATAATACTGGGAATACTGGAAACAGATCAATTAATAACAACAAATCAAAGATTTTTTATTGATTATAGTTTAATAATTGGGAAGAAATTAATATTAAAATTCTGGAAAGGTCCTACATCCTCCACAATCAAAATGTGGAATACAGAAATGTCGGAGACACTCCATCTGGAAAGATTGAGGCTCGTCCTAATGGACAGGTTGGATCTTTTCAGAGGGATATGGTCTCCATATATTGAATATCTACAGGGTCAAAATGGCTCGGTGCGAGAGCCTGACTGAGGCCTGAATAATAGAATAGATGAAGAATTACGTATAACAAATCATGGATATATCTCCAACGATGGATAACTTTTTACCACTCCATTCACTTCCTTATTTTCGATTTATACCTCTATATTATTTTTCTCTATCCTTTCTTACTTATTAAAAAAAAATGTATAGAAATATAAAGTCCTAAATGTTAATATTAATAATATTACGAATGTATGTAAGAAGTATTTTCTATTAATATGTATTTACAACTAATAAAAAATATTCAACAAAATAATCAAGCACTTGGCGCATGTTGACCAACCTGGGACTCACTGCACACCTGGTACTACTCCTGACCCTGACTCCAGTTGCATACCTTCTCTCATTCCTGACCCCGAGTCCAGCCTTACACCTGCCCCCTATTCTACCCTGATCATAGCTGCTTACCTGCTTAGGTTCCCAGTGCTGGACACTCCAAATGTCGCAGCTTTGACTGCACACCTAGTGTTATTCCAGACCTTGACTCTGGATGCACACTTGGCCTTGCTTCTAGCCCCTCTCCTCTGACAATATATCTGGCCCACACATAAAGCCCCATATCTGACCCCCTGGACTTAACCTATTACGTTCAAGTCCACAGGTGCTTATCGAATCATTTATGGGCACTTCATGGATCAAATTTTGAATAACAAAATATGCTACATCCATTTGCTTCCTTGTTATCTAACATGCTAGTTACTTTGTCAAATAAGTAATCAATTGGTTGAACACAATTTCTCATCCATAAAATTATAGCCACTCAGCTGTATAAGTATTTTGTTACCGTTTATTTCATTTTCGTAACAAACTGAAGTCATGTTCACCCCCAATATTTTCAGTATTTTGCTGTCTTTCTCTCAGCTGGGATTTTTCCGAAATGCAACGTTCAATAACAAATAACAATATATATTTAAGCAATAATATTCTATTTAATGTGATCTTGAGAGTACATAATATATTTTGTGGTATTCATAACACAACAATGATAAAAAGATCTTTGTTTTGATTGCATCTACCAACATGCAAACATTATTATATTACAGTTAATTTGTACCAAGGGCAAATTTTTGTTCCAATGCTCCCCATTCCCAATTACTTTTACATTGAAGTGATTGAAATCCAAGTGAAGTTTAAATGGCATCAGAAAAATAAAACCTCCGGAATGGATGATATTCATTACGTGGTTGGTTGGAGTCACAATGACTGTCCCAAACTTTGAATCTTCAGATGTCCTGGTTCAAGCTAAAACTAAAGACAAATAAATTCCTCCTCACACATTCCCCTGAAAGTATCTCTGTCACTCCTTTAAAATATGCCCCTTCTTTGAACATCACATCTGTATCAGTTTCCATCAGATTACACTCCTTGAGGATGTTCATCTATGTGTTGAATTAATAAAACAACAAGATTAGGGACATTTCTCTTCAACCTGTCAATGGAATGGGGGGGTAAATGAGTCGAGTCGTACACACGTTAAGGTACAACACATATTTATTAAAGTTCACTTACAGCACTGATCTGCAGGACATTACATTAACTAGTGGTTACTCAGACTGGAATACGTAGGCAAGCTCTTGGTAATTTAAATCGCATATAGGCGGAACAACTACTAACAAGCACTACAATTGGTTAGTAGGAAATTCATGGCCATTCGACGGGGGCGGGGGTGCATTGGGCGCGACCGCTCCCCCCTTTTTTCCCCCCCAGAGTAAGAAAAAACCCAGAGAAAAAAAAAAAGGAAACAAAAAAATCAGTATTTCCACTTTGTCGGTTTTCTGGTTCCAGCCGCTGGATGATTTGGGAGAAAAAAATGGGACCATCCGCGCCTGCGCAGTTGGGGAAGCGACGTAAAATGACGCCTTCTCTCCACACGTGTGCAGTGGGCCTGGGCGGGATCAGACTGCCAATTGCACTCCACACATTAAGCTCGATGCCTCGTGTCGTCTACTCCAGGTAAGTAGTGGAATATTGGGAGGGTGCGGGGTGCAGGGTGCGGTGTCTGCCCGCACAGTCCAGCATCTCCATCTGCGGCGTCGGAGCCTCACCAACTGGAGACCGTTCTCCCGTCGCCGGGCGGGAGTGGCTGAATCTGAACCCAGCGGCTGTAACCCTGTGAGGGATAAAGTGATTAAATCTCATTAAAGAAAGGAGTTTTAAAGAGAATTTCTGAACGGCTGCAGAACATTCTGGAGGGGGAGGGTGAACAGCCAGTTGTCGTGGTGCATGTTGGCACCAACGATATAGGTAAAAAAAGGGATGAGGTCCTACAAGGTGAATTTAGGGAGCTAGGAGATAAACTTAAAAGTAGGACCTCAAAGGTAGTAATCTCCGGATTACTACCAGTACCACGGGCCAGTCAGAGTAGAAATAGGAGGATAATGCAAATGAATACGTGGCTTGAAAAGTGGTGCAAGGGGGAGGGATTCAAATTTTTAGGGCACTGGGACCAGTTCTGGGGGAGGTGGGACCGGTACAAACAGGACGGTTTGCACCTGGAATGGAATGGAACCAATGTTCTTGGGGGAGTGTTTGCTAGTGCTGTCGGGGAGGATTTAAACTAATGTGGCAGGGGGATGGGTACAAGAGCAGAGAGGCAGGAGGGTGTAAAATGAGGGTAGAAGCATTAGGTAGCAAGGTGAAAAGTAAAAGTGGCAGGCAGACAAAACCAGGGCAAAAATCAAAAAGGGACACTTTTCAGCAAAATTGTATAAGGGGTAAGTGCATTGTAAAGACAAGCCTGAAGGCTTTGTGTCTCAATGCAAGGAGTATTCGTAATAAGGTGGACGAGTTGAAAGTGCAGATAGATATTAATGATTATGATATAGTTGGGATCACGGAGACATGGCTCCAGGGTGACGTAGGCTGGGAGCTGAACATCCAGGGATATTCAATATTCAGGAGGGATAGAGAGAAAGGAAAAGGAGGTGGGGTAGCGTTGCTGGTTAGAGAGGAGATTAACGCAATGGAAAGGAAGGACATTAGCTTGGAGGATGTGGAATCGGTATGGGTAGAGCTACAAAACACTAAGGGGCAGAAAACGCTGGTGGGTGTTGTGTACAGGCCACCTAACAGTAGCAGAGAAGTTGGGGATGGTATCAAACAGGAAATTAGAAATGCGTGCGACAAAGGCAAAACAGTTATAATGGGTGACTTCAATCTACATATAGATTGGGTTAATCAAATTGGCAGGGGTGCTGAGGAAGAGGATTTTTTAGAATGTATGCGGGATAGTTATCTAAATCAACATGTAGAGGAACCAACGAGAGAGCAGGCTATTTTAGACTGGGTTTTGAGTAATGAGGAAGGGGTAATTAGCCGTCTTGTTGTACGTGCCCCCTTGGGCAAGAGTGACCATAATATGGTTGAGTTCTTCATTAGGATGGAGACTGACATTGTTAATTCAGAAACAATGGTTTCTGAACTTAAAGAAAGGTAACTTTGAGGGTATGAGATGTGAATTGGCCATGATTGACTGGCAATTAATTCTAAAAGGGTTGACGGTGGATATACAATGGAAGACATTTAAAGACTGCATGGATGAACTACAAAAATTGTTCATCCCAGTTTGGCAAAAGAATAAATCGGGGAAGGTAGTGCATCCGTGGATAACAAGGGAAATCAGGGATAGTATCAAAGCAAAGGATGATGCGTACAAAGTAGCCAGAAAAAGCAGCATACCAGAGGACTGGGAGAAATTCAGAGACCAGCAGAGGAGGACAAAGGGCTTAATTAGGAAAGGAAAAATAGATTATGAAAGAAAACTGGCAGGGAACATAAAAACTGACTGCAAAAGTTTTTATAGATATGTGAAGAGAAAGAGGTTAGTTAAAACAAATGTAGGTCCCTTGCAGTCAGAAACAGGTGAGTTGATCATGGGGAACAAGGATATGGCGGACCAATTGAATAACTACTTTGGTTCCGTCTTCACTAAGGAAGACATAAATAATCTGCCTGAAATAGCAGGGGACTGTGGGTCAAAGGAGGAATTGAGTGAAATCCAGGTCAGTCGGGAAGTGGTGTTGGGTAAATTGAATCGATTAAAGGCCGATACATCCCCAGGGCCAGATAGGCTGCATCCCAGAGTACTTAAGGAAGTAGCTCAGGAAAATAGTGGATGCATTAGTGATAATCTTTCAAAACTCTTTAGATTCTGGAGTAGTTCCTGAGGATTGGCGGGTAGCAAATGTAACCCCTCTTTTTAAGAAGGGAGGGAGAGAGAAAACGGGGGAATTACAGACCAGTTAGTCTAACATCGGTAGTGGGGAAACTGCTAGAGTCAGTTATTAAAGATGGGATAGCAGCACATTTGGAAAGTGGTGAAATCATTGGACAAAGTCAGCATGGATTTACAAAAGGTAAATCATGTCTGACGAATCTTGTGGAATTTTTCGAGGACGTAACTAGTAGCGTGGATAAGGGAGAACCAGTGGATGTGGTATATCTGGACTTCCAGAAGGCTTTCGACAAGGTCCCACATAAGAGATTAGTATACAAACTTAAAGCATACGGTATTAGGGGTTCAGTATTGATGTGGATAGAGAACTGGCTGGCAAACAGGAAGCAAAGAGTAGGAGTAAACGGGTCCTTTTCACAATGGCAGGCAGTAACTAGTGGGGTACCGCAGGGCTTAGTGCTGGGACCCCAGCTATTTACAATATATATTAATGATCTGGATGAGGGAATTGAAGGCAATATCTCCAAGTTTGCGGATGACACTAAGCTGGGGGGCAGTGTTCGCTGTGAGGAGGATGCTAGGAGACTGCAAGGTGACTTGGATAGGCTGGGTGAGTGGGCAAACGTTTGGCAGATGCAGTATAATGTGGATAAATGTGAGGTTATCCACTTTGGTGGCAAAAACAGGAAAGCAGACTATTATTTAAATGGTGGCCGATTAGGAAAAGGGGAGATGCAGCGAGACCTGGGTGTCATGGTACACCAGTCATTGAAAGTAGGCATGCAGGTGCAGCAGGCAGTGAAAAAAGCGAATGGTATGTTAGCTTTCATAGCAAAAGGATTTGAGTACAGGAGCAGGGAGGTTCTACTTCAGTTGTACAGGGTCTTGGTGAGACCACACCTGGAGTATTGCGTACAGTTTTGGTCTCCAAATCTGAGGAAGGACATTATTGCCATAGAGGGAGTGCAGAGAAGGTTCACCAGACTGATTCCTGGGATGTCAGGACTGTCTTATGAAGAAAGACTGGATAGACTCGGGTTATACTCTCTGGAATTTAGGAGATTGAGAGGGGATCTTATAGAAACTTACAAAATTCTTAAGGGGTTGGACAGGCTAGATGCAGGAAGATTGTTCCCGATGTTGGGGAAGTCCAGGACAAGGGGTCACAGCTTAAGGATAAGGGGGAAATCCTTTAAGACCGAGATGAGAAAGACTTTTTTCACACAGAGAGTGGTGAGTCTCTGGAACTCTCTGCCACAGAGGGTAGTTGAGGCCAGTTCATTGGCTATATTTAAGAGTGAGTTGGATGTGGCCCTTGTGGCTAAGGGGATCAGGGGGTATGGAGAGAAGGCAGGTACGGGATACTGAGTTGGATGATCAGCCATGATCATATTGAATGGCGGTGCAGGCTCGAAGGGCTGAATGGCCTACTCCTGCACCTAATTTCTATGTTTCTATGTTTCTATGTTTCTATGAATTCAAACAGAGAGGGGCTGGAGAGAGGATTCTGACACAGCGGTGTCTGAAGGTTGCCAGACCCATCCTTGAGTCCTTGAGTAAAAAGTGATAGCATTGTATAGCGGTAGAAGGGAGTGATGTAGAGAGATCCCTAACAGGGGAAGGGAGTGATAGATGGGACCCTTGTCACTATAGCTTAGCTTTAGTACTGATATAGGAGAACTGAGAGGGTTCACTAGGAGGTGAGTAAAACTAGGGTAGGTCATGAGCAACTGAGCATGCTTAATAGAATAAATGAATATTACAACACACCCCTGGTTAAGAAATTGCTCATTACCATGAACATGTTTGAACATGCAATGTATGATATGGGAGGTGCGAGGGGATGTACGGTGGGATGTACCTACAGATTGTGCACCTCCGACCCTGATTGGAGAAGGGTCCGGAGGGGAGGTTGAATGTAAGATTCTGTGTATAAAGGGGGATGATTTCTCTGGCTTCGGGGTGTCTCGAGTTGGGGAGGCACCCGGTCTGCAGACTTGTAAAATAAAGAATCTCTTGCTTCCAGGATTTAGTCTTTGAGCATTAATTGTGAGCATAAAGGGTATCTCACAACCCCAACACCAGACGCCGCTGCGGCGGGGCCTGCTCCCCTCGCCTTCTCCCGCCGCCGGGGCCCAAGCCATCTTCCCTCCACGCCAACCCCGCTGGGCCCACGCCACCCCCGCTGGGCCCACGCCACCTTCATCGCCCCACGCCCACTGGGCCTCTGCTGGGCCCGTGCCACCTTCATCTTCGCCCCGCCAGAAAGAGTGGGGGATGTGGGAGGGGGAGAGAGAGAGAGGGGAAGGGAGGGGAGAGAGAGATGGGGGAGGGAAGAGGGAAGGGGATTATCTTTAGTGAGATTGCAAAATTAAGGTAGGTTTTCGAGCTATTATATTTTCTCCTCCATATGAATAATTTTAAACAATATCAAATAATATCAAACAATTGGAACTGCTTTCTTTTCCTTGACTACAATACAGAAAATATGAATTCTATAGTTTGTGACATAAATATACATTTTAATGGGATCATTATATTCAGATGTAACATTTCCATTTCGAGATCGGGGGGGGGGGGGCGCAAATATGCTTCAAGCCGATAGCCTAATTGTTAAACGGTTAAAAGATAGCCTAATCGATAAAGAGCTGAGAAGAGGAAACAGAACTGCCAAGGAAAGGTACTCTGAGAAGTTGAGGAGCAAATTCTCAGCTAGTGACTCTTCTACAGTTTGGAAGGGCATGCAAGAAATCACCAGCTGTAAGAGGAAACCGGAACGGGAGAAGTAAGGGTCCGGGGAAACAGGATGAGGCTCATACTGATATGGAGCCTAACATTCCTCCCGATAGTCCGTTGGGGCGAATGTTGTATGGATGGGGTGAAGGGAACACCCGGGGTAAGAGTAGAGAAACTATGATAAAGTTTTGTTATTTTGAGTGGCCAAAGGAGCCTATTCGAGGGAGCGCAGTGTGGTGGCCGCGGTTGGGTTCAAATGAGGACTGGGAGAGACAGGCGTTGAATGTTTTTGTGAATGAGAGACAAACGCTGAATCAAATAGAAAAGGAATATGCCCAGTGCTGGAAACCCAATAATGGGATGTTTCCGTTAAAGACGGAAAGAGAGCAGGATGAACCTGACTGGCCACCAATTGGTGATGATCACCTACGGAGACTGCCCCCGCCATATGAATCCCAGCCCCCAAATATATCCCCATCAGCATCTGCCCAGGAGGTCCCACTAAGCCAGAGCGGATCGGCAGTAAACCTGTCCGCTCTTGTCTCAGAAGAGACAGATAATAGAGAATTACAGAAAGTAGAATAACCATATAACAATTACAGCACGGAAACAGGCCCTCTCGGCCCTTCCAGTCCGTGCCGACCATTTGTTTTCCCCTAGTCCCATCTACCTGCACTCAGAGAATGTGAAGGAGAGAGAGCCAGTCAGATAAGGAAGAGAAAATAAAAAGTGAGGACAAGGATGGGACGGGTGTCCCAGGCAGTAGTCGGAGGACGCGATCTCAAACGAGGGCAGCGGAACAGAGATTAGACCGATCTGTTCAAATGAAGCCCCTCAGGGAGGTCCCGTTAGGGGGAAATGCCGGGGGGATGGGATTTGTAAATGTGCCTCTCACCAGTATGGGGGTGAGGAACTTTAAAAAGGAGATGAAAAGTTTATTGGAAGACCCCTTGGGACTGGCTGAACAAATAGATCAGTACAAGAGTATGGTGTACAATTTTGGTCGCCTAGTTATAGGAAGGATGTCAACAAAATAGAGAGAGTACAGAGGAGATTTACTAGAATGTTGCCAGGGTTCCAGCAACTATGTTACAGAGAAAGGTTGAACAAGTTAGGTCTTTATTCTTTGGAGCACAGAAGGTTAAGGGGGGACTTGATTGAGGTCTTTAAAATGATGAAAGGGATAGACAGAGTTGACGTGGATAAGCTTTTCCCATTGAGGGTAAGGAAGATTCAAACAAAAGGACATGACATGAGAATTAAGGGACAGAAGTTTAGGGGTAACGTGAGGGGGAACTTCTTTACTCAGAGGGTGGTGGCTGTGTGGAATGAGCTTCCAGCAGAGGTGGTGGAGGCAGGATCGATTTTAACATTTAAAAGTAAAGTGGATAGGTATATGGACGTGAAGGGAATGGAGGGGTATGGTCTGAGTGCAGGTAGATGGGACTAGGGGAAAACAAATGGTCGGCACGGACTGGAAGGGCCGAGAGGGCCTGCCTCCGTGCTGTAATTGTTATATGGTTATATGGTTATAGTTCCTAGGGCCAAAAATGTTTTTATGAAAAATATTGAGTTGTTTCAAACAATCTCATTGAATGAAGTAAGAATGGAACTAATGTGATGTGAGTAAAAACCGGTTTTGTATGAATGAGGAAGTTTGTATATGTGATAGGTTTGTTTGCTGTGGGCCACATGTTGTAAGGGTATGTGTGTGTGTTCCTTTAAGAAATTGTAAGCAATGGGGGAGGTTATTGTAAGGTAACGGACAACGCTTTGTATAATCGCAACTTAAAAAGGGGAAGTTGGAAAATGTAGGTTGCTTGGCTTCTATTGATTTCTTTTCAGTAAAGTTAATTTGGAAAATTGTTAGTCGTATGTATTTAAACTAGGAATTGGAATTTGGGAATTGTAGGAGGAATGGTTTGAACAAAATTAGAAATAAGTTAATTGCTGAACAACAAGCAGCTTTTATGGTTTGTTTAGATAAACATTCTGGTTGGAGAAGGGTAATAAATTAATGGGGCCCAGGAAAAAAATAAAATTAAAAAAAAAAAAAAGGAGTTGGCAGACAATGATGTCAATAAGGGGAAGTTTGTTTACTTCAGAAGAAAGGCAGATGGTCAGACAGGCGGGAATAAAGGTCTGGGATAAGGGGTTGTCGGCTGACGCGGGAGCAGGAGATGCAGGAGCAGAAAAATATCCCAGCACTGCGCCGAATTGGAGTAACCAAACAGAGGAAGGAAGAAAAAGTATGAGAGATCTCAGGGAGATAATAATCAAGGGAATCAGAGAAGCCATTCCCAAGGGACAGAATTTCGAACGGGCTTTTGAAAATCAGCAGAACAAGGACGAACCTCCAACAGTGTTCTTACAAAGATTAAGGAAGAATGTCCAGCAGTATTCGGGGATAGACCCTGATACGACCGCAGGTCAGCAGTTGTTGAAGGTTAATTTTGTAACAAAATCATGGCCAGATATTAGAAAGAAATTGGAAAAATTGGAAGATTGGAATGAAAAACCATTGAATCAGTTGTTAACAGAAGCTCAAAAGGTATATGTAAGACAGGATGAGGAGAAACAGAAGGGAAAGGCAAAAATGATGTTGCAAGCAGTACAGCAAGGAGTACAGAAGGGGGGAATCGAAGGTGATAGAAGGCCGGGTGCTCGAGGAGACCGGGGAAGAGGAAGCGGTAGTATTAGAAGACGAGGAAGAGGTGAATGGAGGGACCGAAGTTGGGGTCCCCGGGAAAACAAGGAACAAGGATCAGGAGGGTGGTACACGGGGCCACCCCGGTGTTATTATTGTAAAGAGCCGGGTCATTTCAAGAGGGAATGTCCCAAGCTATGACGGGAGGTGCAGTCGTACGCACTCATGGAGGAAGAATAGGGGAGTCAGGGGTTCCGCTCCCTGGGGTGTATGGGATACACACGGGAACCTCTGGTAAACTTGAGATTAGGACCCCAGGGAGAGGATATGATATTTATGGTAGATTCGGGAGCAGAAAGATCGCGTGTAACTAAGGTACCAGAAGGAATGAGATTGGGTGAAAAAAAAAATGAATTAGAATCTAATTCAAGTTAGAATCTCAGGGGTAGAAGGGAAAGTGATGACATTACCCGAGGTAGAAGGGGTGGTGGTGAAATATGAGAATCGGGAAACTATGGAAGATTTAATATTGGTACCCCAGGCAGGGATAAATTTGATGGGGAGAGACTTACAAATCCAATTAGGAATGGGAACAGCCCCGTAGGGGGACAGATAATAGTCCAATTGTATAAATTGACCACGGAGGACGAGGGAAGAATAGTCCCGCAGGTGTGGGCCAAGGAAGGAAACCGGGGTGGGCTGCAGATCCCACCCTTGAAAATAGCTCTGAAAAAAAAAAGTGAGATAGTACGGGTAAGGCAATATCCAATTTCTATGGAAGGAAGAAGAGGACTTCAGCCAATTATAGAGAACTTACTAAAGGACGGTATATTAGAGAGTTGTATGTCCCCATATAACACCCCTGTACTCCCCGTAAGGAAGACCGACGGGACGTTCAGATTGGTCCAGGATCTCAGGGAATTAAATAAGGTAGTTAGAACGCGACACCCGGTAGTCCCGAACCCGTATACCATAATGGGACGGATACCCCCGAATCACAAGTGGTTCAGTGTGGTAGATTTAAAAGACGCTTTTTGGAGCTGTCCCCTGGCTGAAGAGAGCAGGGACCTTTTTGCGTTTAAATGGGAAAACCCAGAGACCCAAAGGAAACAGCAGTATCGGTGGACTGCACACCCTCAGGGATTTACAGAGTCCCCGAACCTGTTTGGACAGATATTAGAACAAGTATTAGAGGACGTCCCGAGGACTGATGAGACACAGCTGTTGCAGTATGTGGACGATTTATTACTATCAGGGGAAGAAGAGGAGGCAGTTAAGGACGCAACAATAGCCCTCCTGAACTTTCTGGGGAAAAAGGGGTTGAGAGTGTCCAAAAGTAAATTACAGTTTGTAGAACGAGAAGTTAAATATCTAGGACACCTGATAAGCGATGGGAAAAGGAGAATAAACCCGGAAAGGATAGCGGGAATTACCGGACTGCCAATGCCGAAGAATAAGAAGGAGATTAGGAAGTTTCTTGGACTGATTGGATATTGTAGATTATGGATAGATGACTATACCCGACAGGTTAGGTTTCTATATGATAAATTAGGTGAAGAAAACGACAAAGTAAAGTGGGAATCCGGGGACGAACACCAGTTTAGGAAACTAAAGAACAGTTTAATCACTGCCCCTGTACTGGCTCTCCCGTCTATTGACCAGCCATTCCATCTTTTTGTGAATGCAGAAAATGGAATTGCGCTGGGAGTACTAACCCAAGAGAAAGGAGGGAAGCGGCAGCCCGTCGCGTTCCTCTCCAAACTCTTGGATCCAGTATCGCGGGGATGGCCAGTATGTATTCAAGCGGTAGCGGCAACAGCAGTGTTAGTGGAGGAAAGTAGGAAATTGACGTTTGGAGGAACTATTTACTGGCAGTGTCTCGTTCCCTTACAGAATTAAAAGCTAAAGGATTATTGGCTCAAAGCCCACCACTCGACTTTCCAATACATGCTGTAAAGGCCGGCGACTGGGTACTGGTCAAGAATTGGAAGGAGGATAAACTCCAGTCCAGGTGGACCGGACCGTACCTAGTATTACTGACAACCGAGACAGCAATACGAGCAAAAGAAAAAGGGTGGACCCACGCGATCCGGGTTAAAGGACCCGTCGATCCACCCGTTCCTGTATTGTTTGCTTTGTATGTAATTGTTGTAAAAGGTATTAATAATTGCGATAAATGTTATCATCCTATTCAATACAGAGGGGTAATAACCAGATCATTTACCTATCATTCCCATGTGAACAAAGTATGCCATGACCGAAAGACTAGAACCATTTGTAAAGAGGGGGGAAAGGAGTATTTGATGGCAGGCAATAGGGGGTATATAGGGAAGTTTGGGGCCGTTACCTGCCCAAGGGGAGAGAGATGGGTTTGTGTACAGTTAGTTTTCCCTTCTCAGATCGTAAAATGGGCAATAGATAAGACGAAGGAGGAAGTAATAAAAGAGGTTACAAAGGTAGTGGTCACTAAGCCTCCCCCTCCCCCACATACTCAGCCTCAAGTGCACCAGACACTGTACGAAGAAATAAAGAAGCAGATCGAAATCCCTGAAGGAGAAAAAAACCTGTTTGTGGACTTGGCCACCCGGATAGCTGGGACCCTGAATGTGACTAACTGTTGGGTCTGCGGAGGACCACTGATGAATTCATGTTGGCCGTGGAGGGGATCCATCGTTGAAATATGGGACCTGATGGGGTGGAACCTGACAGTTGGACAAGACCGAGATCCCCAGGTATGGGTCCTGGCAGACGCTCCGGTTGGGACTGAGTGTATCGCTAGGCCCTGGGCAAAGGATGCCGTCCTAGTAGGCAGCAGCCCCTGACAGCGCATCGTCACCCAGTGGCCAAATCAGTCCCGAGTGTGGTGGCCAGAGGAGCCTAAATGGTATCTAACTAAGAAATATGGGAAAACTGCGCTATCCGGATGGAGATCGATGGAGTGGAATCAGCCGGACTATGGAACTGCACCGGGGATAACCCTTATCAGGGGATCCCAGTATTGCGAGATATATGGAACAAGGTTGCCTCTAGTGGACCGGCCCCTGAAGGACTGTTATGGATATGCGGATACAAGGCATACTCGGTGTTACCGATGAATTGGAGTGGGACTTGTTTTATTGGATTGGTACAGCCTGGATTCTTCCTGTTAAACACCAAAGAAGGCCGGTCGTTAGGAACACCTGTATTTGATGACCTATATCGGAAAAAGAGGAAAATAGACATTGGAGAATGGGAAGATGATGAATGGCCACCAGCAAGGATCATCTCATACTACGGACCAGCCACTTGGGCACAGGATGGATCCTGGGGCTACCGAACACCAGTATATATGTTAAACCGGATCATAAGGCTACAGGCAGTACTCAAGGTAATTACCAACCAAACTGCGGGGGCGCTGGAAATGCTGGCAAAGCAGCAGACGCAGATGAGAGCAGCGATATACCAGAACAGGTTAGCCCTAGATTACCTCCTGGCAGAAGAAGGAGGGGTATGCGGGAAATTCAACATCTCTAATTGCTGTTTGAACATCGATGATAATGGACAGGCAGTGATGGACATATCAGAAGGGATCCGTAAGTTGGCGCATGTTCCAATACAAAAGTGGAATTCGATTATGGGAACCCAATGGTGGGATTCCATCCTCGGAGGAACATGGTGGAGAATGGTGGGACTTGTGTTTCTATGTGCAGTGGCTGGATTGATCTTTATCCCCTGTTGTATCCCTTGTTTTAGGGAACTTATTACCAGAAGTATAAGTCAGATGCAGGCTGTAATCATGCCTATGGGAGAGAAAGGGGAAATACAGAGAATAATGATAATGCGGCCAGGGGAGGTTCAAGATTTACAGGAGGAGAAGGTTAGGACAATGTTACGTCAGTTCGAGTTGAGGGAACTTAAAATGAGGGTTTAATCAGTGTATGCGTAGCAAAAGAAAAAGGGAGGATTGTGAGGGATAAAGTGATTAAACCTCATTAAAGAAAGGAGTTTTAAAGAGAATTCAAACAGAGAGGGGCTGGAGAGAGGATTCTGACACAGCGGTGTCTGAAGGTTGCCAGACCCATCCTTGAGTCCTTGAGTAAGAAGTGATAGCATTGTATAGCGGTAGAAGGGAGTGATGTAGAGAGATCCCTAACAGGGGAAGGGAGTGATAGATGGGACCCTTGTCACTATAGCTTAGCTTTAGTACTGATATAGGAGAACTGAGAGGGTTCACTAGGAGGTGAGTAAAACTAGGATAGGTCATGAGCAACTGAGCATGCTTAATAGAATAAATGAATATTACAACACACCCCTGGTTAAGAAATTGCTCATTACCATGAACATGTTTGAACATGCAATGTATGATATGGGAGGTGCGAGGGGATGTACGGTGGGATGTACCTACAGATTGTGCACCTCCGACCCTGATTGGAGAAGGGTCCGGAGGGGAGGTTGAATGTAAGATTCTGTGTATAAAGGGGGATGATTTCTCTGGCTTCGGGGTGTCTCGAGTTGGAGAGGCACCCGGTCTGCAGACTTGTAAAATAAAGAATCTCTTGCTTCCAGGATTTAGTCTTTGAGCATTAATTGTGAGCATAAAGGGTATCTCACAACCCCAACACCAGACGCCGCTGCGGCGGGGCCTGCTCCCCTCGCCTTCTCCCGCCGCCAGGGCCCAAGCCATCTTCCCTCCACGCCAACCCCGCTGGGCCCACGCCACCCCCGCTGGGTTCCCGCTGGGCCCACGCCACCCCCACTACCCCTGCTGGGCCCACACTACCCCGCTGGGCCCCACTGGGCCCACGCCACCTCCGCTGGGCCCCACTGGGCCCACGCTACCCCTGCTGGGCCCACACTACCCCGCTGGGCCCACGCCTCCTCCGCTGGGCCCCACTGGGCCCACGCCACCCCCGCTGGGCCCACGCCACCCCCGCTGGGCCCACGCCACCCCCGCTGGGCCCACGCCACCCCCGCTGGGCCCACGCCACCTTCATCGCCCCACGCCCACTGGGCCTCTGCTGGGCCCGTGCCACCTTCATCTTCGCCCCGCCAGAAAGAGTGTGGGATGTGGGAGGGGGGGAGAGAGAGAGAGAGGGGAAGGGAGGGGAGAGAGAGATGGGGGAGGGAAGAGGGAAGGGGATTATCTTTAGTGAGATTGCAAAATTAAGGTAGGTTTTCGAGCTATTATATTTTCTCCTCCATATGAATAATTTTAAACAATATCAAATAATATCAAACAATTGGAACTGCTTTCTTTTCCTTGACTACAATACAGAAAATATGAATTCTATAGTTTGTGACATAAATATACATTTTAATAGGATCATTATATTCAGATGTAACATTTCCATTTCGAGATCGGGGGGGGGGGGGGGTGCAAATATGCTTCAAGCCGATAGCCTAATTGTTAAAGAGTTAAAAGATAGCCTAATCGATAAAGAGCTGAGAAGAGGAAACAGAACTGCCAAGGAAAGGTACTCTGAGAAGTTGAGGAGCAAATTTTCAGCTAGTGACTCTTCTACAGTTTGGAAGGGCATGCAAGAAATCACCAGCTGTAAGAGGAAAGCCGCCCGCTCTTTGGACAATCGTCAGCTGACGAACAACCTAAATGAGTTTTTCTGCAGGATTGAAAATTAGAAACATTACCCTGGTACCCCCTCCCCAACAAACACAGCCAGACCCCAGTCGGCAAAGAATGGACCCTGCACCCTCTCCTTCCCATTCACCACTTCACATCTACTTAAGGCAAGACTCCAGTATGAAAAGAGTGGACGCTTTCCCACCCCAACAAATACTTCACACCCAATTACTCATTTTTAGCCAGTCGCTGCAAAGATGTAATGTCCCTGCCTGCTTCAAAGTCTCCACTATTATCCCTGTACCCAAAAAGGTAAGGATTACTGGTCTTGATGGCGACAGGCTTGTCGCACTGACCTCTGTCATCATGATGACCGTTGAAAGGCTTGTGTTTTCCAAGCTAAAAAATATCACAATCCCTCTGCTGGACCCTCTGCAATTTGCATATTGGGCCAAAGATCTGTGGATGATGCAGTCAGCCTGGGCCTGCACTTCATCCTACAGCACCTAGACCGCCAGGGGACCTAGGCGAGGATTTTGTTTGTTGATTTTAGCTCAGCATTCAACACCATTGTGCCAGAGCTACTACGCTCCAAACATTCTGAGTTGACTGTACCTGAACCCCTCTGTGGGTGGATCACCAGCTTTCTGATAGACAGGAAGCAGTATGTGAGACGGGAAAGCATATCTCGGACCCGCAAACGCTCAGCATAGGAGCACCGCATGATGCGTACTGTCCCCTCTACTCTCGCCACACCAATGACTGCACCACAGACACCTCTGTCAAACTTCTCAAGTTTGCGGACAACACAACCCTGATTGGAATGATCCAGGATGGGGGATCTCTGTGTTAAAGAAGGAACTGCAGATGCTGGAGAATCGAGGGTACACAAAAAAACAGGCCCTGTTTTTCTAAAACTTCGCTCCTTAGATGCTGCTGCACCCGCTGAGTTTCTCCAGCTTTTTTTGTGTACCCTGGGGGATCTCTGTACTCTTTTCAGTTTGACATCTTACCTATAACATGGTGCCCAGAACTGAACACAATATTCTAAATGCGGTCTACCCAACGTCTTATACAACTGCAACATGACCTCCCAACTTCTATACTCAATACTCTGACTGATGACAGCCAAAGTGCCAAAATAAGTTTTGACCACCTGATATACCTTCAAGGAACCATGCAGCCATCAACCATTCCTCTGCCCACCTGGCTAATTGATCCAGATGCTACAATCTTTCACAACCATCTTCACTATATGCAAAACCACTCACTTCTGTATCATCAGCAAACTTGCTAATCTTGCCCTGTTCTGTGATAGTGCTGGAGTAACTCAGCGGGTCAGGCTGAGTATAGAGGTTGGGAGGTCATGTTGCAGTTGCATAAGAAGGTGGTGAGGCCGCATTCAGAGTATTGTGTTCAGTTCTGGGCACCATGTTATAGGAAAGATGTCATCAAACTGGAAAGGGCACAGTGAAGATTTACGAGGATATTGCCAGGACTAGAGGACTATAGGGAGAGGTTGAGTAGGCTGGGACTCATGGTGCACAGGAGGATGAGGAATGATCTAATAGAGGTGTATAAAATCATGATTTGAATAGATATGGTTGAGTCTTTTGCCCAGAGTAGGTGAACTGAGGAGCAGAGGACACAAGTTTAAGGTGAAGGGCAAAAGATAGGAATCTGAGGGGTATATTTTCACACAAATGGTGGTAGGTGTATGGAACAAGCTGCCAGAGGAGGTAGTTGAGGTGGGGACTATCGCAACATTTAAGAAACAGTTAGACAGGTACATGGTTAGGACAGGTTCAGAGGGATATCGATCAAACGTGGGCAGGTTGGACTAGTGCAGATGGGACATGCTGGGCTGAAGGGCCTGTTTCCACACTGTATCACTCTGTGACTCTATATATCTTTTCCTTTCAAACCCATTCTCCTGCCTTCTCCCCATTACCTCTGACACCCGTATCAATCAAGAATCTATCAATCTCCTCCTGAAAAATGTCCATTGACTTGACCTCCACAGCTGTCTGTGACAATGAATTCCACAGTTCACCACCCTTTGACTTAAGAAATTCCTGCTCATCTCCTTCCTAAAGGAATGTCTTTTAATTCAGAGGCTGTGGCAACTGGTCCTGGACTCTCCCACGAGTGGAAACATCCTCTCCACATCCACTCCATCCATGTTTTTACCAGGCTGGGACAGACGGCACCAGCTTCACACCGTGTCCCAAAGCTTGTGTCCTGTCCTGCATCACCCAAGGCAGCAGAGACGTCATAGGAGAGGGCAAGCATCGTAACAAAGTAGCTCACGATGGTTTGGGTAACATTCAGGAATGTCTATGCATGTCACATCATGAATATTACTGAAGAACGGTCTTGACCCGAAATATAATCTATACCTTTTCTCCAGAGATGCTGCCTGACTCACTGAGTTACTCCAGCACTCTGTGACATGTCATCTATCCATGTTCGCCAGAGAGGCCAGTTCGTTGGCCATATTTAAGAGGGAGTTGGATGTGGCCCTTGTGGCTGAAGGGATCAGAGGGTATGGAGAGAAGGCAGGTACAGGATATTGAGTTGGATGATCAGCCATGATCATATTGAATGGCGGTGCAGGCTCGAAGGGCCGAATGGCCTGCTCCTGCACCTAATTTCTATGTTTCTATGCTGCCAGATCCGCTGAGTTACTCCAGCACTCTGTGAAACGTTGCCTATTCATATTCTCCGCAGATGCTGCCTGACCCACTGAGTTACTCCAGCACTTTGTGTCCATTTTCCCTTCACCCATCTGCCCAAGCCCACTCTCCCCCCTCCTTTCCTATATTCCTTTCCACCCATAAACCTCTCTCTGCCTTTACATTTCACTTTTCTTTCAAATCTGCTCTACTTATCTACATGCATTTTTCTTCTTAACATTTTAGTCATAGAATGATGCAGTGTGGAAAGAGGCCCTTCAGCCCAACTTGCCCACACCAACCAACATGTCCCATCTAAACTAGTCCCACTCACACACGTTTGGCTCATATCCATCTAAATCTGTCCTATCCATGTACGTGTCCAAATGTCTCTTAAACATTAGGATAGTCCCAGCCTTAACTACCTCCTCTGGCAGCTCGTTCCATACACCCAACACCCTTTGTGTGAAAAAGCTACCTCTCAGATTCCTGTTAATTTCTGAAATATTAGTCATACATTTGGTGCAAAAATGCTCCCAAATAAGGCTCAGAATGCATCAGAGAGCATCTAAAACCCCAGAACTACAGGGCCCGCTTAAGGGCCCTGGACCCTGGCATCGAGGGTCTTCACACTTCACACTCGTGATGTGCGCAGCACGCACATTATTTCACATTAAATTGTTTGTAATCCTGTCATGCCACCCCCCTTTTTGGAAAACTTCGTACGGGCCTGGAAATAACCAATCTACATCTTTCCTTGGAGAAACAAATTAACGCATAGATTCATGGAAACATGGTGGCTAAACAATACAGCAGTCGAAACGTTAATAATGCATATGGGGAAGTATAGATAGTTAGTGTCCTGCTGACCCGTCCGGCAACGTGCGGTACGGGTCCGCATCTCCTCCTTTCACCGGCGAAGTGACCGGGGACCCGCCGGGTGGAGGTAGTGAAATAGGCGAGCTAGGCGTTGAACGCCGTGGGGAGGCCGCGGGAGACACAGTTTCTGAAAGTGGAGAAGTCGGCCGGTAGTGGGAGGGTAAACACAAAACCTCTGGATGCGGAGCCGCAGGACGCGGTTCCTTCAGTCGAAGGAGATGTTGAGGGTTGCGTCTGTAAATGGCCTCGTCCACGCTAACCAGGTAGGAGCGCGGTTCTTTGGCAGGTTTGTGGATGTGACCCAGACAGCAATAGCCCTTGTTGGTCTGGAGGCGAACAACCTGTCCACTGGAGAGAGTGGCTTACTGGACATGTCAAAAAAAAAAAATTTGTGCGTCGCGCTTAAATTGTAGTTGTTTCTGGACCGCAGGCAGAGAACGAACCTTTTGCTGCAAAAGCTGCTGGGACACAGGCAGGGCAGCATGGGTTTGGTGAGACATCAGACGTTGGGCTGGGGAACACAGTATGGGATCCCTGGTAATGTTCCTTAAATTGAGATGGTCCAGGTAGACGTCAGATTTAGCAAGGTTAGAACGCTCCATTAGTTATTTTTGCGCTTCGGACGGCTCGTTCGGTGAGTCCGTTGAACTGCGGGAACTTAGGGCTGCTGGTGATATGTCGAAAGTCCCATCATTGTGCAATGTTTTTGAAAAGCTGGCTGGTGAATTGACTGTCGTTGTCAGATAGAAGGTGTGCAGAGGAGCCGTGCATTGCAATTTCTGGATAACTGCTTCAGATGTGATGGTTTGGAGTAGATCGGTGTCAACCAGCCTGAATAAGAGTCGACAAGAACCAGATAGTGTTTCCCATGACATTCAAATATGTCGGTGGCTACCGTGGACCACAGTAGAGGAGGGGTGCGGCAGTAAAAGCTGCCTCTGCTGATGTGGCGTCAGGCTTTTGCAGATGGAGCAGACTTCAGTTTTGTCATGTATGTACTTGGTCATACCAGGCCAGTAAAACATGCTCTGTGCCCGTTGTAGGGTTGCCTCCACGCCAGGGTGGCCCCTGTGGACGGCATCGAAGTACTTGTCCCGGAGGATAGCTGGGACAACTGCCTTGTGGCCCTTGACTATAATCCCGTCCTGTAACACCAGTTCGTCACGAACCAGGAAGTATGGGCGGATCGTGAGCAGGGTGTTGTGTTGTTTATCCGGCCAGCCACGGCGTATGACAGCGGACAGCAATTGTAAAATCTCGTCAGCAGCCGTATGCTCTGCCAGGCTGCTTAGGCAATCAGTAGGAATATGTGATACCTTCATTACTGAGAACTGGTCCTGTTTAGAGAGTTGTTGTTCATTGGTGATAGCGTGTCAGCTGTGTGCTTGTCCTTTCCTTTATTCATAGACAACGTTGAAATCAAACCGCTGCAGCTGCATCATCATCCGTTGCAGGCGAGCCGGAGCAGCATGAATGGGTTTATTCAAGATGGTGACCAGCGGCTGGTGGTCCATTTCTATAGACTTCGCAAAAATAAAGTCTATGAATTTCATGCAGGCGAAAACCACTGCAAGTAATTATTTTTCAATCTGGGCGTAACGTTGTTCAGTATCAATTAGTGTGCGAGAGGCATATGAAACAGGCTTGCAGTCGCCATCGGCAGCGGAGCGCAGGCAAGCAGCGCCAAGTCCGTACTGGGACGCATCATATGTGAGCATTACGGGTACCTCCAAAGCGAAATAGGCGAGGGTAGGTGCACTGGCCAGCTGCAACTTGAGGATATCAAAAGCTCTTTGGTGCTGCGGATACCAGGACCATGCAGCGTCTTTGTGTGTCAAGTTAGGGATAGAATAAAACTAAAAGAAAAGATGTATAACACAGCGACGAGTAGCCAGAAGCCAGAGGATTGGGAAACTTTCATAGGACAACAGAAGGAAACAAAACGGGCTGAAAAGATGAAGTGCGAGGGGAAGCTGGCCAGGAATATAAAGAAGGACAGTAAAGGCTTCTTCAGATATGTTAAGCGAAAAAGAGTAGCAGTCAAATGTGGGTCCCTTGAAGGCAGACACGGGTGAAATTATTATGGGTAACAAGGAAATGGCAGAATTGAACAGGTACGGTTTGTTGTGTGAAAGGTGCTGGAGTCAATTATGAAATAGGTAATAATGGGGCATTTGGATAGCAGTAAAAGGATTAGTCCAAGTCAATATGGATTTATGAAAGGAAATCATGCTTGACTAATGTTCTGGAATTATTTAAGGATGTGACAAGTAAAATGGATGAAGGGGAGCCAGTGGATTTAGTGTATCTAGACTTTCAGAAAGCCGTTGATAAGGTCCCGCACGGGATAGAAGATTGGTTGACAGACAGGAAGCAAAGAGTAGGAGTGAACAGGTCCTTTTCAGAATGGCAGGCAGTGGTGAGTGGAGTGCCGCAAGGCTCGGTGTTGGAGCCGCAACTGTTTACCATATATATAAATGATTTGGAAGAGGGGATTAGGAGCAACTAGCAAGTTTGCGGATGACACAAAGCTGGGTGGCAATGCAAACTGTGAAGAGGATGTTAGGAGGTTGCAGGACGACCTGGACAGGTTGAGTGAGTGGGCAGATGAGTGGCAGCTGCAGTATAATATAGATAAATGTGAGATTATCCACGTTGGCGAAAAAAGCAAGCGGGCAGAATATTATCTCAATGGGGTTAGGTTAGGTAAGGGGGTGGTACAGCGAGACGTGGGTTTCCTTGTACACCAGTCACTGAAAGTTGGCGTGCAGATACAGCAGGCGGTGAAGAAAGCTAATGGAATGTTGGCCTTCATAACAAGAGGATTTCAGTATAGGAGTAAAGAGGTTCTTCTGCAGTTGTATAGGGCTCTGGTGAGACCACAACTGGAGTATTGTGTACAGTTTTGGTCTCCTAATTTGAGGAAGGACATCCTTGTGATTGAGGCAGTGCAGCGTAGGTTCACACGATTGATCCCTGGGATGGAGGGACAGTCATAAGAGGAAAGATTGAAAAAACTAGGCTTATATTCACTGGAGTTTAGAAGGATGAGGGGGATCTTAGAGAAACAAATAAAATTACTAGACTAAGTGGGACCCGTTGGGTCCCATGTTCACACGGGAGGGCTGGTCCCCCAACGCAATATTCCATCTCTCCACCAATTAAAATATTGGTGGCCAATGGGGGGGGGGGGGGGGGGTTCTGGAGCGCTAGTATGGGTACTGCAGGCTGAAGGGGCTGGTTAGTATGGACATTGTGGGCCAAATAGATTCTTGGGGTGGCAGCTCAGTCACTCAAGCCTGATGTGCTGGCAGCTCACTAACGGCTGGTGGGCTAGCAGTTGACACGGCTACTCCTTGAAATTCCATTTCAAGCAGGGTGCAAGGCCACCAAATTCAAGTGCAGTTTCTTACCACTTCAAGCAGGGTGCAAGGCCACCAAATTCAAGTGCAGTTTCATACCACTTCAAGCAGTGTGCAAGACAACCAAATTGAAGTGCGGTTTCATACCATTTCAAACAGGGTGAAAGGCTATCACATTCAAATGCAGTTTCATACCATTTCAAGCAGGGTGAAACCACCACAAAACCACTATAAAACCACACAAAACACCACATAAACACCACACTCACAGTTCAGTAGACCATATAACCATATAACAATTACAGCACGGAAACAGGCCCTCTCGGCCCTTCCAGTCTGTGCCGACCATTTGTTTTCCCCTAGTCCCATCTACCTGCACTCAGACCATACCCCTCCATTCCCTTCCCGTCCATATACCTATCCACTTTACTTTTAAATGTTAAAATCGATCCTGCCTCCACCACTTCTGCTGGAAGCTCATTCCACACAGCCACCACTCTCTGAGTAAAGAAGTTCCCCCTCACGTTACCCATAAACTTCTGTCCCTTAATTCTCATGTCATGCCCTCTTGTTTGAATCTTCCCTACCCTCAATGGGAAAAGCTTATCCACGTCAACTCTGTCTATCCCTTTCATCATTTTAAAGAACTCAATCAAGTCCCCCCCTTAACCTTCTGCGCTCCAAAGAATAAAGACCTAACTTGTTCAACCTTTCTCTGTAACATAGTTGCTGGAACCCAGGCAACATTCTAGTAAATCTCCTCTGTACTGTCTCTATTTTGTTGACATCCTTCCTATAATTAGGCGACCAAAATTGTACACCATACTCCAGAATTGGTCTTACCAATGCCTTGTACAATTTTAACATTACCTCCCTACTCCTTTTTTCAATGCTCTGATTTATAAAGGCCAGCACACCAAAGGCTTTCTTTACCACCCTATCTACATGCGATTCCACCTTCAGGGAACTACGCACAGTTATTCCTAGATCTCTCTGTTCCACAGCATTCCTCAATTCCCTACCAGGTACCATGCACGTCCTATTTTGATTTGTCCTGCCAAGATGTAGCACTTCACACTTATCAGCATTAAACTCCATCTGCCATCTTTCAGCCCACTTTTCCAAATGGCCCAAATCTCTCTGTAGACTTTGAAAATCTATTTCATTATCCACAACGCGACCTATCTTAGTATCATCTGCATACTTACTTATCCAATTTTCCACCCCATCATCCAGATCATTGATGTACATGACAAACAACAGTGGACCCAACACAGATCCCTGAGGCACCCCACTGGTCACCAGCTTCCAACCTGACAAACAGACATCCACCATTACTCTCTGACATCTCCCATTCAGCCACTGTCGAATCCATCTTGCTACTCCGCCATTAACACCCAAAGATTGAACCTTCTTAACCAACCTTCCATGGGGAACCTTGTCAAAGGCCTTACTGAAATCCATATAGACAACATCCACGGATTTACCCTCATCAATTTCCCTAGTAACCTCTTCAAAGAATTCAAGAAGGTTTGTCAAACATGACCTTCCAGGCACAAATCCATGTTGACTGTTCCTGATCAGACCCTGTTTATCCAGATGCTTATATATATTATCTCTAAGTATTCTTTCCATTAATTTACCCACCACTGACGTCAAACTAACAGGTCTATAATTGCTAGGTTTATTCTTTGAACCCTTTTTAAACAATGGAACAACATGCGCAGTACGCCAATCCTCCGGCACTATTCCCGTTTCTAATGACATTTGAAATATTTCTGTCATAGCTCCTGCTATTTCTACACTAACTTCCCTCAATGTCCTAGGGAATATCCTGTCAGGACCTGGAGATTTATCCACTTTTATCCACTTCGGTATTCACCAAGGAGAAGGATATTGAACTCTGTGAGTTAAGGGGAAAAAGTAGAGTATTTTTAAAAGGGATCCAATTTTATCCCTCGTTATCCTTTTGCTATTAATATAGCTGTAGAAACCCTTTGGATTTACTTTCACCTTTCTTGCCAAAGCAACCTCATATCTTCTTTTAGCCTTCCTAATTTCTTTCTTAAGATTCTTTTTACATTCTTTATACTCTTCCAGTACCTCATTTACTCCATGCCTATAATTATTGTAGATATCTCTCTTTTTTCGAAACAAGTGTCTAATTTCCCTTGAAAACCATGGCTCTTTCCAATTTATACTATTTTCTTTCAACCTAACAGGGACATAAAGATTCTGTACTCTTACAATTTCCCCTTTAAATGTCCTCCATTTCTCTTCTACATCCTTACCATAAAACAAAGTGTCCCAATTCACTCCTTTTAAATCCTTACGCATTCCCTCAAAGTTAGCCTTTCTCCAATCAAAAATCTCCAACCTAGGTCCAGTTTTGACTCTCGCCATAATTATATTGAAACTAATGGTATTGTGATCACTGGTCCCGAAGTGCTCACCAACGCATACCTCCGTCACCTGACCTGCCTCATTTCCTAACAGGAGGTCCAGCACTGCCCCTTCTCTGGTCGATACCTCTATGTACTGCTGCAAAAAACTATCCTGCGCACATTTTACAAACTCCAAACCATCCAGCCCATTTACAGAATGTGTTTCCCAGTTTATTTTTGGAAAATTGAAACCTCCCACAATCACTAACTTGTGCTTTACTACTAATATCTGCCATCTCCTTACATATTTGCTCTTCCAATTCTCGCTCCCCATTAGACATTCAGTGTGTTCAGTTGATTCACAGCTCAGACAGAGTCGTGACCTCTCTCTTCCCCCATCTTGCAGAGACTGGCCACACCCACACTTACAGGTTTTATAACCCCTCCCCCTCCAACTGGAAGGGGCGTAGCCTTCATGGCATGATTGACAGGAGAGAGATTCTCAATATTTTTTAAAACACTAATAACACTTTTATTTTTCAATGATGGGAAGAATCCTCTGCACCTGATGAGTGGCGAGGAACTGAGTAAGATGGCCAAAAATCACAACCGTAAGTGATAGAGTTTTATCTAAAATCAATATTCAGTGCAAACAGGAAGTTGTCAAGTTTCCACCAACAACAGCCATTTTTTTTGCAGTGCAGCCTTTCAAAGCAGTTACCACCACCAACAACAGCCTTTTTTTTGCAGTGCAGCCTTTCAAAGCAGTTACCACCACCAACAGCCATTTGTTTTGCAGTGCAGCATTTCAAAGCAACCATATTTTCAAACCACATTAAGGGCACTCACAGTTGATTAGTCATGTGTTCAGTGCTATTCAGAGAGACGTGACCCTCTCATTTCCTCCATCTTGCAGAGACTGAGTGAGGAACACCACTTCCTGGTTTTATAGTCCCCCTCCCCCCTACCAACAGCAGGGGCAGCAGAGAGAATGGCGAATTCTTGTTAGACATTAATATCTCTCTGATTTTTCATCGATGGGAAAAATCCTCCGGTCCAGTCCGGCAGAGGGGGGGGGGCTCTGAGCGACGTGGCCAAAAATGACAGCCGTAAGTGGCATGCAGTTGTGTAGCCTACATTTACAATTTGTTTTGTTAGGTCTACATTTGTGTCTACTAATGTTCGATTTCAAATGGTTTATTAATTGAAAAGGGGCGTTCGCGCATGCACAACTGATCCGGCCCGCATGAAGTTGCATTTTAGAAACATAGAAACATAGAAATTAGGTGCAGGAGTAGGCCATTCGGCCCTTCGAGCCTGCACCGCCATTCAATATGATCATGGCTGATCATCCAACTCAGTATCCCGTACCTGCCTTCTCTCGATACCCTCTGATCCCCTTAGCCACAAGGTCCACATCTAACTCCCTCTTAAATATAGCCAATGAACTGGCCTCAACTACCCTCTATGACAGAGAGTTCCAGAAACTCACCACTCGGTGTGAAAAAAGTCTTTCTCATCTCGGTCTTAAAGGATTTCCCCCTTATCCTGAAGCTGTGACCCCTTGTCCTGGACTTCCCCAACATCGGGAACAATCTTCCTGCATCTAGCCTGTCCAACCCCATAAGAATTTTGTAAGTTTCTATAAGATCCCCTCTCAATCTCCTATATTCTAGAGAATATAAACCGAGTCTATCCAGTCTTTCTTCATAAGACAGTCCTGACATCCCAGGAATCGGTCTGGTGAACCTTCTCTGCACTCCCTCTATGGCAATAATGCCCTTCCTCAGATTTGGAGACCAGAACTGTACGCAATACTCCAGGTGTGGTCTCACCAAGACCCTATACAACTGAAGTAGAACCTCCCTGCTCCTATACTCAAATCCTTTTGCTATGAAAGCTAACATACCATTCGCTTTCTTCACTGCCTGCTGCACCTGCATGCCTACTTTCAATGACTGGTGTACCATGACACCCAGGTCTCGCTGCATCTCCCTTTTTCCTAATTAGCCACCATTTAGATAATAGTCTGCTTTCCTATTTTTGCTACCAAAATGGATAACCTCACATTTATCCACATTATACGGCATCTGCCAAACATTTGCCCACTCACCCAGCCTATCCAAGTCACCTTGCAGTCTCCTAGCATCCTCCTCACAGCTAACGCTGCCCCCCAGCTTAGTGTCATTCGCAAACTTGGAGATATTGCCTTCAATTCCCTCATCCAGATCATTAATATATATTGTAAATAGCTGGGGTCTCAGCACTGAGCCTTGCGGTACCCCACTAGTCACTGCCTGCCACTGTGAAAAGGACCCGTTTACTCCTACTCTTTGCTTCCTGTTTGCCAGCCAGTTCTCTATCCACATCAATACTGAACCTCCAATGCCGTATGCTTTAAGTTTGTATACTAATCTCTTATGTGGGACCTTGTCAAAAGCCTTCTGGAAATCCAGATACACCACATCCACTGGTTCTCTCCTATCCACGCTACTAGTTACATCCTCAGAAAATTCCACAACATTCGTCAGACATGATTTACCTTTCGTAAATCCATGCTGACTTTGTCCAATGATTTCACCACTTTCCAAATGTGCTGCTACCCCATCTTTAATAACTGCCTCAAGCAGTTTCCCCACTACCGATGTTAGACTAACTGGTCTGCAATTCCCCGTTTTCTCTCTCCCTCCCTTCTTAAAAAGAGGGGTTACATTTGCTACCCGCCAATCCTCAGGAACTACTCCAGAATCTAATTTTGCCCAATCTTCTGGAATTTTTTGAGGATGTGACAAGTAAAATGGATGAAGGGGAGCCAGTGGATTTAGTGTATCTAGACTTTCAGAAAGCCGTTGATAAGGTCCCGCACGGGAGACAGGTGATTAAAATTAGAGCACATGGTATTGGGGGTAGGGTGTTGACGTGGATAGAAAATTGGTTGGCAGACAGGGAGCAAAGAGTAGGAGTGAACGGGTCCTTTTCAGAATGGCAGGCAGTGGCAAGTGGAGTGCCGCCAGGCTCGGTGTTGAGGCCGCAACTGTTTACCATATATATAAATGATTTGAAAGAGGGAATTAGGAACAACACTAGCAAGTTTGCAGATGACACAAAGCTGGGTAGCAGTGTGAACTGTGAAGAGGATGATAGGTGGTTGCAGGGTGACCTGGACAGGTTGAGTTAGTGGGCAGATGTGTGACAGATGCAGTATAATATAGATAAATCCACTTTAGCTGCAAAAACAAGGGGGCAGATTATTATCTCAATGGGGTTAGGTTAGGTAAGGGGGAGGTACAGCAAGACCTGGGCATCCTTGCACTCCGGTCACTGAACATGGGCGTGCAGGTACAGCAGGCAGTGAAGAAAGCTAATGGAATGTTGGCCTGCATAACAAGAGGATTTCAGTATAGGAGTAAAGAGGTTCTTCTGCAGTTGTATAGGGCTCTGGTGAGACCACATCTGGAGTATTGTGTACAGTTTGGTCTCCTAATTTGAGGAAGGACATCCTTGTGACTGAGGCAGTGCAGCGTAGGTTCATGAGATTGATCCCTGGGACTGTCATATGAGGAAAGATTGAAAAGACTAGGCTTGTATTCACTGGAGTTTAGAAGGATGAGGAGGGATCTTATAGAAACATATAAAATTATAAAAGGACTGGACAAGCTAAATGCAGGAAAAATGTTTCCAATGTTGGGCGAGTCCAGAACCAGAGGCCACAGTCTTAGAATAAAGCATTAACATTTAAGACTGAGGTGAGTTGTGAATTTATGGAATTCCCTGCCACAGAGGGCAGTGGAGGCCAAATCACTGGATGGATTTAAGAGAGGTAGATAGAGCTCTAAGGGCTAGTGGAGGCAAGGGATATGGGGAGAAGGCAGGCACGGGTTATTGATACGGGACGATCAGCCATGATCACAATGAATGGCGGTGCTCGCTCGAAGGGCCGAATGGCCTCCTCCTGCACCTATTTTCTATGTTTCTAAGTTTCCCGCAGGGGGCAGATATGTCACTGAGGTTGGGAATAAATTTCCCTCGGTAGTTGACCTTTCCAAGGAACCTTTGTAGACTCGTTACTTCAGTAGGAACCAGCATCTCGTTGATTGCAGAAGTCTGAGACTATCACTTGTGAAAACATGTCCGACGTAGGTAACTTCCGGGACTCGAATCTCACACTTCAGGGATTGAGCTGAATGTCTTTGGCATGGTCCAACACTCTGTTCAGATTATTGTCATGCTCAGCCAAGTCGCACTCGTAGGCGAGAATTTCATCAATAATGATGACGCATGGATACCCCGCAAACAGTTGTTCTATCGTGCGCTGGAAAACCTCGCTGGCAGAGTTGATGTCAAAGGACATTCTCAGGAATTTGAAACAGTCGAAGGGGGTACCGAACGTACTAAGGTTGGACAAGTCTGGGTCCAGTGGAATCTGCCAAAACGAGCTTTTGGCATCCAGAATGGGAAACACTGATGCGTTGCCTATTTGTGCAGCAACTTCCTCAACCGCTCACATAGGGTAATGCGGGCGTTTGATGGCAGTGTTGAGATCCCCGAGGTTTATGCAAAAACGGATTTCCTCCTTGTTTTTCTTCGTTGCAACCACCATGGTGGAACCCCAGTCAGATGGGTCAGTAACTTCAGCAATGTCACCCAGAGAGACCATCCGCTCGAGTTCATTGTGTACTCTGTCATGCATGGCATGCGGAACACAATGTGGTGCTCGAACCACAAGAGTGACTTTGGGATCAACGGCAATGTGGTACTTGAGGGGCAGCTTGCCAAGTTCCTCGTTAAATAGTTTGCTGTATTGAGAGAGTATTTGCTGAGTGGGCCCTTCAGCGAGAAAGAGTTGATGGACTGCTCGGCCGAATTATACTAGGCCTAGATCGTGGCATGCATTGATACCAAGCAGAGTTTCAGAATCCCCCTTGACGATATAAAACTTTAGGGTATGAGACAGCGAGTCTATGATGCAGTTTAAATCAGTCTGAAAAAGCGGGTGGAGAACCTCTCCCCCATAGGGCCGAAGCGTGGATGAGGCCTTTTCGAAATGTTCAGCATCACGTATTTTTTTAAACTCAGATAACGAGATGACATTGCATTTCGCGCCCATATCAATCTTTGCGATCACAGTCTTGTTATTCACAAACATGGTTACCTCGGGGTCAAGTTGCTCGTTAGAGGAAGTGAGGAGAGAGTGGATGGCTGAACTGTTATCTTCACTTTCAGAGAGCTGAGCGGAGGAGGATGGCACCTCGGCTTTCGTTATCAGCAAGCTCATGTTGTAACAGGTGCAAACTCGGCCTTGAGATGGATTGAGTCACACGAGAACTGCAACATTTTGCAAAGTGGTTGAATTTCCTGCAGAAATTGCAAATTTTACCATAAGCAATACAGAACTCCTGACCCGGAGCATGAGAATAGATACAATTAGGACATCAAGCAGCAGACCTTCTCTGCTGCCAGGCCGGGGAAGGCAGCGGATGCCTGTTAAGACAGGAGGTGTCCGTAAGCTTAACACTATACTGGGAACGCTGGCCAGAGATCACAGACTTAGGGTGAGAAGCTGTTATCTCAGCAATCCGACAGGCGTGTTTGGCTTGATTAAGAGTCAGTTCAGTGTTACGAACTAATTCATCTCTTAACTTGTCATTATGCATACCTCCAACGAGTTTGTTGCGGATCAGTTCATTGGATAAATCTCGAAATTGACAGCGTGCAGCCATGTGTTTCAAGACACCAATAAAACATTCTATCGGCTCGCCAACATGTTGCATACGAGCATAAAACTCGGTACGTTCGATAATATAGTTAGAGGGGAGGTCACGCAACTGTCTAAATTTTGCAAGTAGGACAGCAGGGTCATCAATCATTTCTGCAGGAACTTGAATCTGTCCCGTTTTCATCTAAAACAGCAGGCTCAAAAGTAAAACTCTCCACACGTTTCATTGCCTCAGGACCAGCCAGGTTGAGTAACACAGAAGCACATACATCTGGAGGATCATTGCAATGAACAATGCAAATGTAGTGAGTGTAGTCGCACTTGAAAAGGCGCCAGCATTCAGCAATGTCAGAGTCAAAGATCAGAGGACTAGGATGGCAAGACAAGTTTGCCATGAGAGATAACAGGCACATAAAACAAATATAAAAATCAAAACCTGATAAACATGAACAGTGTAGGTAAGACTCACTCTGACACCATGTAATGAGTTGAGTCAATCAGGATACAGCACGTTTAATAAATGTACTTACAGAATCAGTCTGCAGGACATAACAGTTCCTAGCAGCTACTCATACTGAATACAATAGGCACACTCTTGCTAATATAAAATGCATATTGGGTGGAACAACTACTAACAAGCACTACAATTGGGTAGTAGGAAATAACCAATCAACAATGGACAACTGGCCTCAGTTCCCCGCTCACATCTGGCAGTGCACTCCGTCTGAACACCTCTCTCCTGCCGCTCGCCGGCCTCGCTCATGTCAGCTGCTTCCCGCAAATACTAAATTCTGACCGCAGCCGGGAGCAGGACATGGCCTCACTTGCTGTGCTGGGTGACACTGTGTGGCATTGAAGACCGAAAAAGGTGAATTTATTATGGGGAACAAGGAAATGGCAGATGAGTTGAACAGGTACTATGGATCCATCTTCACTAAGGAGGACACAAATAATCTTCCTGATATAGTAGTGGCCAGAAGACCTAGGGTGACGGAGGAACTGAAGGAAATCCACATTAGGCAGGAAATGGTGTTGGGTAGACTGATGGGATTGAAGACTGATAAATCCCCAGGGGCCTGATGGTCTGCATCCAAGGGTACTTAAGGAAGAAATTGTGGATGCATTGGTGATAATGTTCCAATGTTCTTTAGACTCAGGATTAGTTCCTGTGGATTGGAGGGTAGCTAATGTCATCCCACTTTTTAAGAAAGGTGGGAGAGAGAAAACAGGGAATTATAGACCAGTTAGCCTGACATCGGTGGTGGGGAAGATGCTGGAGTCCAATATAAAAGATGAAATAGCCGCACATTTGGATAGCAGTAACAGGATGGATTTACAAAGGGGAAATCATGCTCGACTATCTTTTGAGTATGTAACTAGGAAAATGGATAAGGGAGAGCCAGTGAATGTAGTGTACTTGGACTTTCAGAAAGCATTTGATAAGGTCCCACATCAGAGATTAGTGGGCAAAATTAGGGCACATGGTATTGGGGATAGAGTGCTGACATGGATAGAAATTTGGTTGGGAGACAGGAAACAAAGAGTAGGGATTAACAGGTCCCTTTCAGAATGTCAGGCAGTGACTAGTGGGGTAGACAGTGTCTGAGGCAGGAGGCAGAGAAGGGAAGCACTCAGACCCAACATGTAGGGGGGAAAGAAGAACAAAATAATAAACAGAGAATAAGAGGTGGTGGGTTTCTTAAATGTGTGAGCAGAGAGAAAGAGTGGTGTAAAATGAGGGTAGAAGTAATTGGTAGCAAGGTGAAAAGTAAAAGTGGCAGGCAGACAAATCCAGGGCAAAAATCAAAAAAGTTACCAACTTTATCTGGGATTATAAGAGCCATAGAACAAATAAAAAACATTTATGTAAATCAAAAATAAATGGAGGTCTAGCACTACCAAACTTTATGTTTTATTACTGGGCAGTTAATATTAAAAATATGAATTTTTGGTTAGTAGAGACAGATAAACAACCAATTTGGTTAAAAATGGAAAAAGAAGATTGTTCACCTTTTGAAATTAATTCGATAATATTTGCCAATATTAATTTAGGTAAGAAAACCTACAGCGAAAACCCTATAGAAACATAGAAATTAGGTGCAGGAGTAGGCCATTCGGCCCTTCGAGCCTGCAACGCCATTCAATATGATCATGGTTGATCATCCAACTCAGTATCCCGTACCTGCCTTCTCTCCATACCCTCTGATCCCCTTAGCCGCAAGGGCCACATCTAACTCACTCTTAAATATAGCCAATGAACTGGCCTCAACTACCCTCTGTGGCAGAGAGTTCCAGAGACTCACCACTCTCTGTGTGAAAAAAGTCTTCCTCATTTCGGTCTTAAAGGATTTCCCCCTTATCCTTAAGCTGTGACCCCTTGTCCTGGACTTCCCCAACATCGGGAACAATCTTCCTGCATCTAGCCTGTCCAACCCCTTAAGAATTTTATAAGTTTCTATAAGATCCCCTCTCAATCTCCTAAATTCCAGAGAGTATAAACTGAGTCTATCCAGACTTTCTTCATAAGACAGTCCTGACATCCTAGGAATCAGTCTGGTGAACCTTCTCTGCACTCCCTCTATGGCAATAATGTCCTTCCTCAGATTTGGAGACCAAAACTGTACGCAATACTCCAGGTGTGGTCTCACCAAGACCCTGTACAACTGAAGTAGAACCTCCCTGCTCCTATACTCAAATCCTTTTGCTATGAAAGCTAACATACCATTCGCTTTTATCACTGCCTGCTGCACCTACATGCCTACTTTCAATGACTGGTGTACCATGACACCCAGGTCTCGCTGCATCTCCCCTTTTCCTAATCGGCCACGATTTAAATAATAGTCTGCTTTCCTGTTTTTGCCACCAAAGTGGATAACCTCACATTTATCCACATTATACTGCATCTGCCAAACATTTGACCACTCACCCAGCCTATCCAAGTCACCTTGCAGTCTCCTAGCATCCTCCTCACAGCTAACACTGCCCCTCAGCTTAGTGTCATCCACAAACTTGGAGATATTGCCTTCAATTCCCTCATCCAGATCATTAATATATATTGTAAATAGCTGGGGTCCCAGCACTGAGCCCTGCGGTACCCCACTGGTCACTGCCTGCCATTGTGAAAAGGACCCGTTTACTACTCTTTGCTTCCTGTTTGCCAGCCAGTTCTCTATCCACATCAATACTGAACCCCTAATGCCGTTTGCTTTAAGTTTGTATACTAATCTCTTATGTGGGACCTTGTCGAAAGCCTTCTGGAAGTCCAGATATAACACATCCACAGGTTCTCCCTTATCCACGCTACTAGTTACATCCTCGAAAAATTCCACAAGATTCGTCAGACATGATTTACCTTTCGTAAATCCATGCTGACTTTGTCCAATGATTTCACCACTTTCCAAATGTACTGCTATCCCATCTTTAATAACTGACTCTAGCAGTTACCCCACTACCGATGTTAGACTAACTGATCTGTAATTCCCCGTTTTCTCTCTCCCTCCCTTCTTAAAAAGAGGGGTTGCGTTTGCTACCCGCCAATCCTCAGGAACTACTCCAGAATCTAAAGACTTTTGAAAGATTATCACTAATGCATCCACTATTTCCTGAGCTACTTCATTAAGTACTCTGGGATGCAGCCTATCTGGCCCTGGGGATTTATCGGCCTTTAATCTATTCAATTTACCCAACACCACTTCCCGACTAACCTGGATTTCACTCAATTCTTCCTTTGACCCGCAGTCCCCTGCTATTTCCGGCAGATTATTTATGTCTTCCTTAGTGAAGACGGAACCAAAGTAGTTATTCAATTGGTCTGCCATATCGTTGTTCCCCATGATCAACTCACCTGTTTCTGACTGTAAGGGACCTACATTTGTTTTAACTAATCTCTTTCTCTTCACATATCTATAAAAAACATTTGCAGTCAGTTTTTATGTTACCTGCCAGTTTTCATTCATAATCTATTTTTCCTTTCCTAATTAAGCCCTTTGTCCTCCTCTGCTGGTCTCTGAATTTCTCCCAGTCCTCTGGTATGCTGCGTTTTCTGGCTACTTTGTACGCATCATCCTTTGCTTTGATACTATCCCTGATTTCCCTTGTTATCCACGGATGCACTACCTTCCCCGATTTATTCTTTTGCCAAACAGAGATGAACAATTTTTGTAGTTCATCCATGCAGTCTTTAAATGTATTCCATTGTATATCCACCGTCAACCCTTTTAGAATTAATTGCCAGTCAATCTTGGCCAATTCACGTCTCATACCCTCAAAGTTACCTTTCTTTAAGTTCAGAACCATTGTTTCTGAATTAACAATGTCACTCTCCATCCTAATGAAGAACTCAACCATATTATGGTCACTCTTGCCCAAGGGGGCACGTACAACAAGACGGCTAACTAGCCCTTCCTCATTACTCAAAACCCAGTCTAAAATAGCCTACTCTCTCGTTGGTTCCTCTACATGTTGATTTAGCTGACTATCCCGCATACATTCCAAAAAATCCTCTTCCTCAGCACCCCTGCCAATTTGATTCACCCAATCTATATGTAGATTGAAGTCACCCATTATAACTGTTTTGCCTTTGTCGCACACATTTCTAATTTCCTGTTTGATACCATCCCCAACTTCACTGCTACCGTTAGGTGGCCTGTACACAACACCCACCAGCGTTTTCTGCCCCTTAGTGTTTTGCAGCTCTACCCGTACCGATTCCACATCCTCCTGGCTAATGTCCTTCCTTTCCATTGCGTTAATCTCCTCTCTAACCAGCAACGCTACCCCACCTCCTTTTCCTTTCTCTCTATCCCTCCTGAATATTGCATATCCCTAGATGTTCAGCTCCCAGCCTACATCACCCTGGAGCCATGTCTCCGTGATCCCAACTATATCATAATTATTAATAGCTATCTGCACCTTCAACTCATCCACCTTATTACGAATACTCCTTGCATTGAGACACAAAGCCTTCAGGCTTGTCTTTACAACGCTCTTACCCCTTATACAATTATGCTGAAAAGTGGCCCTTTTTGATTTTTGCCCTGGTTTTGTCTGCCTGCCACTTTTACTTTTCACCTTGCTACCTATTGCTTCTACCCTCATTTTACACCCACCTGCCTCTCTGCTCTTGTACCCATCCCCCTGCCACATTAGTTTAAATCCTCCCCGACAGCACTAGCAAACACTCCCTCAAGGACATTGGTTCCATTCCAGCCCAGGTGCAAACCGTCCTGTTTGTACTGGTCCCACCTCCACCAGAACTGGTCCCAGTGCCCTAAAAATTTTAATCCCTCCCCCTTGCACCATTTTTCAAGCCACGTATTAATCTGCAATATCCTCCTATTTCTACTCTGACTGGCCCGTGGTACTGGTAGTAATCCAGAGATTGTTACCTTTGAGGTCTTACTTTTAAGTTTATCTCCTAGCTCCCTAAATTCACCTTGTAGGACATCATCCCTTTTTTTACCTATATCGTTGGTGCCAACATGCACCATGACAGCTGGCTGTCCACCCTCCCCCTCCAGAATGTTCTGCAGCCGTTCAGTGACATCCCTGACCCTTGCACCAGGGAGGCAACATATCATCCTGGAGTCTCGTTTGCGGCCGCAGAAACGCCTATTTATTCTCCTGACAATTGAATCCCCTATTACTATTGCCCTTCCCCTCTTTTTTCCCCCCTCATGTGCCGCAGAGCCACCCATGGTGCCATGAACCTGGCTGCTGCTGCATCCCCCTGATGAGCCATCTCCCTCAACAGTATCCAAAATGGTATACCTGTTTAGGAGGGAGATGACCGCAGGGGACTCCTGCACTACCTGCCTACTGCTTTGCTGGCTATTGGCCACCCGTTCCCTTTTTGTCCTCTTACCATATAACCATATAACAATTACAGCACGGAAACAGGCCCTCTCGGCCCTTCCAGTCCGTGCCGACCATTTGTTTTCCCCTAGTCGCATCTACCTGCACTCAGACCATACCCTTCCATTCCCGTCACATCCATATACCTATCCAGTTTACTCTTAAATATTAAAATCGATCCTGCCTCCACCACTTCTGCTGGAAGCTCATTCCACACAGCCACCACCCTCTGAGTAAAGAAGTTCCCCCTCACGTTACCCCAAAACCTCTGTCCCTTAATTCTCATGTCATGCCCTCTTGTTTGAATCTTCCCTACCCTCAATGGGAAAAACGTATCCACGTCAACTCTGTCTATCCCTTTCATCATTTTAAAGACCTCAATCAAGTCCCCCCTTAACCTTCTGCGCTCCAAAGAATAAAGACCTAACTTGTTCAACCTTTCTCTGTAACATAGTTGCTGCAACCCTGGCAACATTCTAGTAAATCTCCTCTGTACTCTCTCTATTTTGTTGACACATTACCTTTTGCCTGCGGTGTGACCAACTCGCTGTACGTGCTATCCACAACTTTCTCCGCATCGTGGATGCTCCAGTATGAATCCAGCCGCAGTTCCAATCATTCAATGCTGTCTGCCAGAAGCTGCAGCTGGACACACTTCCTGCAAATGTAGTCACCAGGGACACCGACCATATCCCTGATCTCCCACATGTTGCAGGCTGAACAAACCACGGGGCCAATCTCTACTGCCATACCTTACTCCCAAATTACTCTGTATTAAATATTAAAAAACACAAAAACTTATCCTTTAAACTTTACTAATAAATACTGAATCCTTAACTCCCAGAATCCTTAAACCTGAAGGCAGCAATGTAAAATTGTAAACCCGGGGTAGCACCCAATCAGCTGCTTCCTCGGGTCCTCTTCCACCAATCAGAGGCTTCACCAGATTCCTTCTTTGGAAGTGAGATATAATAGAATAGTGGAATACGTATCTGGAAACAAATAAAGAAAACATTAAAATTGGAATGTATATCACTAGCTCTTACCATTGTAAATATTGTTACATTTAAACCCTCAATGATGGATAAATGCTTTTTACAATGGAAAAGTAAGGGAATTAATAAGACGGGAGATCTCTACAGGGAAAATTATTTCCTTTCATTTCAAGAATTGCAACAAATTTATGGATTACATTCAAAAGATTATTTTAGATACTTACAAATTAGAGACTATGTAAAAGCAAACACACAGGAAATTAAAAATAGAAAGACATAAATTTCAGATGAATGTCTAAATAAACATCCGAACACAGAAAAATTGATATCATATATTTATAATATTCTATTGGAAAATGATGTCCCATTGACAGAAATATATAGACAATCATGGGAAAACGAATTAGGTCAAATTATTAGACCAGAAGTATGGGATGAAAGTTTACAACATATACACCACTGTTCGTTAAATGCTAGAAAGATTGGAGCAATTTTTGATTGTACTCTCTCTATTTTGTTGACATCCTTCCTATAACTAGGCGACCAAAATTGTACACCATACTCCAGAATTGGTCTTACCAATGCCTTGTACAATTTTAACATTACTTCCGTACTCCTATATTCAATGCTCTGATTTATAAAGGCCAGCACACCAAAGGCTTTCTTTACCACCCTATCTACATGCGATTCCACCTTCAGGGAACTATGCACAGTTATTCCTAGATCCCTCTGTTCCACAGCATTCCTCAATTCCCTACCATTTACCATATACGTCCTATTTTGATTTGTCCCTGCCAAGATGTAGCACTTCACACTTAACAGCATTAAACTCCATCTGCCATCTTTCAGCCCACTTTTCCAAATGGCCCAAATCTCTCTGTAGACTTTGAAAATTCTACTTCATTATCCACAACACCACCTATCTTAGTATCATCTGCATACTTACTTATCCAATTTTCCACCCCATCATCCAGATCATTGATGTACATGACAAACAACAGTGGACCCAACACAGATCCCTGAGGCACCCCACTGGTCACCGGCTTCCAACCTGACAAACAGCCATCCACCATTACTCTCTGACATCTCCCATTCAGCCACTGTTTGAATCCATCTTGCTACTCCACCATTAACACCCAAAGATTGAACCTTCTTAACCAACCTTCCATGGGGAACCTTGTCAAAGGCCTTACTGATATCCATATAGACAACATCCACGGCTTTACCCTCATCAATTTCCCTAGTTACCACTTCAAAAATTCAAGGTTTGTCAAACATGACCTTCCAGGCACAAATCCATGTTGACTGTTCCTGATCAGACCCTGTTTATCCAGATGCTTATATATATTATCTCTAAGTATCCTTTCCATTAATTTGCCCACCACTGACGTCAAACTAATAGGTCTATAATTGCTAGGTTTATTCTTTGAACCCTTTTTAAACAATGGAATAACATGCGCAGTACGCCAATCCTCCGGCACTATTCCCGTTTCTAATGACATTTGAAATATTTCTGTCATAGCTCCTGTTATTTCTACACTAACTTCCCTCAATGTCCTAGGGAATATCCTGTCAGGACCTGGAGACTTATCCACTTTTATATTTTTCAAAAGTGTCAGTACTTCCTCCTCTTTGAATCTCATAGTTTCCATAGCTACTCTACTTTTTCCCCTTAACTCACAGAGTTCAATATCCTTCTCCTTGGTGAATATCGAAGTAAAGAAATTGTTCAATATCTCCCCCATCTCTTTTGGCTCTGCAGATAGCTGTCCATTCTGGTTCTCTAATGGTCCAATTTTATCCCTCGTTATCCTTTTGCTATTAATATAGCTGTAGAAACCCTTTGGGTTTACTTTCACCTTTCTTGCCAAAGCAACCTCATATCTTCTTTTAGCCTTCCTAATTTCTTTCTTAAGATTCTTTTTACATTCTTTATACTCCTCTAGCACCTCATTTACTCCATACCTCCTATAATTATTGTAGATATCTCTCTTTTTTCGAAACAAGTGTCCAATTTCCAATTTTTGGAAAATTGAAATCTCCCACAATCACTACCTTGTGCTTACTACTAATATCTGCTATCTCCTTACATATTTGCTCTTCCAATTCTCGCTCCCCATTTGGCGGTCTATAATACAACCCTAAAAGTGTTACTACACCGTTCCCACTTCTCACTTCCACCCAAATAGCCTCCCTAGACGAGCCCTCTAATCTATCCTGCCAAAGCACTGCTGTAATATCTTCTCTGACAAGCAATGCAACACCTCCCCCTCTGGTCCCTCCAATTCTATCACACCTGAAGCAACGAAATCCTGGAATATTTAGTTTCCAATCACAGCCGTCCTGCAACCATGTTTCACTGATTGCCACAACATCATATTTCCAGGTGTCAATCCAGGCTCTAAGTTCATCCACCTTACTTACAATGCTCCTAGCATTAAAATATACACATTTTAGAAACCCACCATCCCTTATTCTCTGTCAATTATCTTTTTCATCTTTCTCAACTACATTTTGGGTCCGAGTGCTTCCCTTCTCTGCCTCTTGCCCCACACCCTGACCCCTAGTCCCCTCTACCCGAGTCCCTCCCCCCAGCCTTTCTAGTTTAAAGTCTCCCCAGTCGCCTTTGCAAATCTCCCTGCCAGGATATTGGTCCCCCTCGGGTTCAAGTGCAACCCGTCCTTTGTGTACAGATCATGCCTTCCCCAAAAGAGGTCCCAGTGATCAAGAAACGTGAATCCCTGCCCACTGCACCAGTCCCTCAGCCACGCATTTATCCTCCACCTCATTTCATTCCTACTCTCACTGTCACGCAGCACAGGCAGTAATCCGGAAATCGTTACCCTTTTGGTCCTTCTCCTTAACTTTCCCCCCAACTCCCTAAATTCTCCCTTCAGGACCTCGTCACTTTTTCTGCCTATGTCATTGGTACCTATGTGTACCACAACATCAGGCTCCTCTCCCTCCCTTTAGAGGTGGTGGCTGTGTGGAATGAGCTTCCAGCAGAAGTGGTGGAGGCAGGATCGATTTTAACATTTAAGAGTAAAGTGGATAGGTATATGGACGTGAAGGGAATGGAGGGGTATGGTCTGAGTGCAGGTAGATGGGACTAGGGGAAAACAAATGGTCGGCACGGACTGGAAGGGCCGTGAGGGCCTGTTTCCGTGCTGTAATTGTTATATGGTTATATGGTTATAAAAAAAATGTATAGAAATATAAATAAGTCTTAAATGTTAATATTAATAATATTACGAATGTATGTAAGAAGTATTTTCTATTAATATGTATTTACAATTAATTAAAAAAATCAAAAAGGGCCATTTTTCAAGATAATTGTATAAGGAGTAAGAGTGTTGTAAAAACAAGCCTGAAGGCTTTGTGTCTCAATGCGAGGAGCATTCGTAATAAGATGGATGAGTTGAAGGTGCAGATAGCTCTTAATGACTATGATATAGTTGGGATCACGGAGACATGGCTCCAGGGTGACCAAGGCTGGGAGCTGAACATCCAGGGATATTCAATATTCAGGAGGGATAGACAGAAAGGTAAAGGAGGTGGGGTAGCGTTGCTGGTTAGAGAGGAGATTAACACAATAGAAAGGAAGGACATTAGCTTGGAGGATGTGGAATCGATATGGGTAGAGCTGCAAAACACTAAGGGGCAGAAAACGCAAGTGGGAGTTGTGTACAGGCCACCTAACTCTAGTAGTGGAATTGGGGATGGCATCAAACACGCTAGAGGCAGGAAACACGTTCCCGATGTTGGCAGTCCAGAACCGGGGGCCACAGTTTAAAAATAAGGGGCAAGCCATTTAGAACGGAGACGAGGAAACACTTTTTCTCAGAGTTGTGAGTCTGTGGAATTCTCTGCCTCAGTGGGGAGGCCGGTTCTCTGGATGCTTTCAAGATGGAGCTCTTAAAGATAGTGGGGTCAGGGGATATGGGGAGAAGGCAGGAACGGGATACTGATTGGGGAAGATCAGCCATGATCACATTGAATGGCGGTGCTGGCTCGAAGGGCTGATGGGCCTACTTCTGCACCTATTGTCTATTGGCATTCACTGCCCAGCCCATGTCTTTCAATGTAAATGTGCATGGGACATGCTTTGGAGGTGTGCGACGGTTGTCGGTCAAGTGAGAATAACAAAGAGAATCAGAATGCTGCCGTCTTGTCAACAGACGCGTACACAAGCAGTTAGTATTAGTTTTGAAATTCTCATTGATCACAGAATTTCTCACGACAGAGCTTGAGAAATTCTGTGGTCAGCGTGAGAGCATAAGAATTGCATGAATCTCATGCTCAATACTTGAGAGTTGGCAGCCCTGGAGCATGTACCATACACACAAAATGCTGGAGTAACTCAGTGGGACAGGTTGCATCTCTTGATGGAAGAAATGGGTGACATTTTGTGTTGAAATCCTTCAGATTGAGAGTCAGGGGAGAGGGAGTCAGAGAGATAAGGAATTGTAAGAGATCAAAAGAGATGAAGAGAACTGGGAAGGGGGAGGGATGGAGAGAGAGAGGGAAAGCAAGTTACTTGAAGTAGTAGTCAACAAAAATGCTGGAGAAACTCAGCAAATGAGACAGCATCTATGGAGAAGGAATCGGCGATTTTTCGGGTTGAGACCCTGCTTCAGACAGATGGACTGAAGTTAGAAGTCAATACTTATACCGCTGGGTTGTAAGCTGCCCAAGCGAAATATGAAGTGCAATCCCTCCAATTTGCACTGGCCCTCACTCTGACAATGGAGGAGGCAGAGGACTGAAAGGAAAACGTGGGAATGGGAGAGGGAGTTAGTGACTGCACACCCAGAGGGGGCCTTTATTGCTGCAGGTGATTTCAACCACTCCAACCTTAAAACTGTACTCCCCAGATTCCACCAACATGTCTCCTGCCCAACCAGAGGAAACAAGACTCTAGTATTCTACTGGACCTAGTATTCACCAACATTGCTGAAGCATACAAAGCCCTCCCCCTCCCCCACCTGGGACAGTCTGACCACCTCTCTCTGTTCCTGCTCCCCAAATACACACCTCTGATCAGACGTGTGAAACCTTCCGTGAGGACAGTGAAGGTCTGGCCTGAGGGGGCTGTCTCTGTCTTACAGGAACAGTTTCAGCAAACAGACTGGAGTCTGTTTGCCACCCAGGCCACCTTCAACTCCCAAGTGGACATCAACTCATACACCTCAACCGTTCTGGACTACATAAAATTCTGCACGGACAACGTCACTACCCACAAAGTAATAAGGACCTTCCCTAACCAGAAGCCGTGGATGAGCAGGGAGGTCAGACTCCTGCTGAAGGCTCGCAACGCCGCTTTTAAATCTGGCGATGCTGAGGGTTACAGCTCATCCAGGGCCAATCTGAAAAAGGGAATTAGGAATGCTAAACTTAATCACAAACGGCGGATCGAGGAGCATTTCCGAAACAACTCTGACCCCAGGCGCATGTGGCAAGGAATCAAATCCATTGCCGGTTACCATAAAGTTAACACCCCCCCCAGACAATGCCTCCCTTCCTGACGAGCTAAACTATTTCTACGCCCGCTTCGACCGGGACAACAAAACTCCTGCCATCAAAGTTGCTCCACCCCCGCATGAACAACCCCTCAGTCTCTCCACCTCTGCTGTACAGGATGCACTGAGCAAGGTGAATGAACACAAAGCTGCCGGCCCCGATGGCATCCCCGGGCGGGTGCTCAGGGCATGTGCTGGACAACTATCCCTGGTCCTCACTGACATCTTCAATCTGTCACTGGCCCAGGGTGTCGTCCCCACTTGCCTCAAGACATCTACCATTGTGCCAGTGCCCAAACAATCAGCGACAGGGAGTCTCAATGATTTCCGGCCAGTGGCACTCACCCCTGTCATCGCCAAGTGCTTCGAGCGGCTGATCTTGGCTCACCTCAAAAGCCAGCCTCCCCCCCACACTGGGACCCCCATCAGTTTGCCTACCGGACCAATAGGCCAACAGAAGACGCCATATCTGCGGCCCTACACTCTGCCCTGACCCACCTGGACTGCAATAACACCTACATCAGGCTGCTGTTCATCGCCTTTAACACTGTCATACCCGCTAGCTTGATCACCAAACTCAGCGGTCTTGGCATCTCCACTTCCCTCTGCAATTGGACACTGGATTTCCTCACTAACAGACCCCAGTCTGTTAGGATCAACAACCTCACCTCCTCCACTATAACACTGAACACTGGCGTGCCACAGGGCTGTGTGCTCAGTCCTCTCCTCACCCATGACTGCATCCCTAAGTTTAGCTCCAACGCCATCATAAAATTTGCCGACGACACCACGGTGGTAGGACTGATCAGCGATAACGACGAGTCCGCCTACAGGGAGGAGGTCCAGCACCTGACAACCTGGTGTGCCAATAACAACCTCGGCCTCAACTCCCAAAAGACGAAGGAGACCATTGCCGACTTCAGGAAGAACAGAGGGGGCAGACACACCCCCATCCATATAAACGGGACTGAGGTGGAGCGGGTCTCCAACTACAAATTCCTCGGGGTACACATCTCGGAGGATCTGTCCTAGTCCCTCAACACCTCCAAGCTGGTCAAAAAGGCGCAGCAGCACCTTTACTTCCTGAGGAGGCTCAAAAAAGCCCATCTGTCCCCCCTGATCCTGACCAACTTCTACCGCTGTACCATCGAAAGCATCCTGACCACCTGCTTTACGGTATGGTACAGCAGCTGCACCGTAGCAGACAGGAAGGCACTACAACGGGTGGTGAAAACCGCCCAGCACATCATCGGTGCCCCGCTCCCTGCTTTGGATGCCCTCCACCGAAAACGGTGTCTGAGATGGGCTGGGAAGATCATCAAGGACCCCTCCCACCCTAACCATGGACTGTTTGCCCTCCTACCATCGGGGAGGCGGTACAGGAGCCTCAGGTCCCGCACCAGCAGGATGAGGCGTAGCTTCTACAATAACACCATCTGAACTCGGAGTCCCGCCGATAGATTCCCACATCTGTATTTATTTATCTGTATTTATCTAAACATTGCTATCACTACGTACTGACACTAAACTGCATTTCGTTGTACCCATACTTGTATCTGTGCAATGACATTAAATTTGAATTGAATTGAATTGAGTTAAAGTGTTTAGCCTCGCCCTATTCAACTGTAATCCTCAATTTTCTCAATGCTCTCATTTCAATTTGTGACAATCAATCATATCCACGTCCCTCATTATTTTTTTTATTTTCTACAGTCAACCTCCTTCACTCTAGAGCAAAATGTCTCAGCCTATCTTTGCAACTCAAGCCCTCCACTACCACTAACAAACTAGGGTGGAAGGCGAGGACCAGGGGGACTGCCATTGGTACGGGGGGGGTGGGGGGGGGGGGGGGGGGGGGGGGGGGGGGGGGGGGGGGGGGGGGGGGGGGGGGGGTGGGGAGAGTAGAGTCACGGGGTATACATTTTCACCACCTCTAACATGATCCCACCACTTGCCACATCTTCCCATCTCCTCTCGTCTGCTTTCCGCAGAGACCGCTTCCTCCGTAACTCCCACGTCAATTTGTCCATTCCCACCCGAACCACCCCATCTCCGGGCACTTTCCCTTGTAACCGCAAGAAATGCTACACTTGTCGCTTCACATCCCCCCTTGACTCCGCTCAATAACTTGTATATTTTACAAGTTATTCACATTTCAGCTCGGTTTGCAATAACCAACCTGATCTCCCGGTGGCTCAGCACTCCAACTCCCCCTCCCATTCCAAATCCGACCTTTCTGTTCTGGGCCTCCTCCATGGCCAGAGTGAGGAGCACCGTAAATTGGAGGAGCAGCATCTCATATTTCGCTTGGGCAGTTTGCACCCCAGCCGTATAAACAACATCTCTAATTTCAGGTAGTCCTTACTTTATTCTCCCCTTCTCAGCTTTCCCTCAGCCCACTGGTTCCACCTCTTCCTTTCTTCTTCCTGCCCCCACCCTCACATCAGTCTGACGAAGGGTTTCGACCCGAAACGTTGCCTATTTAATTCGCTCCATAGATGCTGCCTCACCTGCTGAATTTCTCCAGCATTTTTGCCTACCTTCGATTTTCCAGCATCTGCAGTTCCTTCTTAAACATCAGTATCCCCTTTTTTATTATTGGTTAGCTTAATATATCGTTTCTCCCCTTGCTTTTAGTTGCCTGGTTTATGAAAGCTTCCCATTAATCTTTGCCATGTTATACGCCTTCACTTTTATGCAACCTTTGACTTTCTTCGTTAGCCAGTGGCCTCATTCTCCCCTTGATAAGTTTCTTCCTTTGAGATGAAGACCCTGCATCTTCCAAATTACTCCCAGAAACTCCTGCAATGTCATGTGTCCCTACAACAAATCTTTTATCACCAGAGCTGACTTCACCTGAGCCCACTGTTTTTCTTACTTATCCCCTCCCCAGAGTATCCAAAACATCAGCTGTCCTTTTTCTCCAAAGATGCTCTCATCTGCTGAGTTACTACAGCATTTTGTGTCCTTTTGCTTTTTAACCAGGATCTGTAGTTCTTCAGTACTACTTCCAAAAAGGAGATAAATATTTTCAAGGGCAATGCCCATAGATTCTGCCTACTCTCTTCACCCATCCTGGCGATCACCGATCACATTTTGCTTGCACATTAGGTGTGACCATCTGATGACAATTCTATGATGTTCTCATTCTCTCAAATAATCTCAACATCAACATTAGTCAGCTTGCCAGGTGCAGCACTTCCTGCAGGTATTGTCCTCAAGAACACTGGAAGGTTCCCTGGCTTCCCGCAGGAAATTATCAAAGCTGTGTCTTTTTCTCAATTTCTTGAATATTTACTCATCCTGCCTCCCCCAGTCAAAATGAGAATGGAGCCCTCTGGTCCTTACCTTATACTAAAGATCCTTGGCATCCAGCACATCATTTCCACCAACCACAACATAATCTCACGCATCTTCTCCAACCCACCTTTTTCTGCTTTCCGAAGGGAACACACTCCGAGACCCGGTGGTTTCTTCATCCACCCCTGCCCCAGGCACTTTCTCATAACCAAGTGCAACACCACTGTCCAGGGAGCTAAACAGCCCTTACACACGATGTAGATTTGCATGTAACTTCTTGGACCTTGTCTATTGCAACAGGCGCTAGTTTCATGCATCTTCTTGTGTTTTATCATTGTTGGCAGACCAATTTCCTATGAAAGTTCTATAATATCATACTTTCTATGTAGCGTCAACATTGAGATCAAGTACTGGCGAGGCAACCACTTCGCTCAGCACCATTGCTCCGTTTGCCATGTCCACCCAGCACTCGCAGCTGTTAGCCATTTCAACTCTCCTCCCAATTGGTACTGACTGGTTCAGATTCCCCCACTACCAAGGAAAAACAAAATGCAAGCTGGAGGAACATCACCATATTACACCTCAGTCTACAATCCAATGCCACTGAATGCTCCAATTCCAGGTCATCTGCACTCATGGCCCAACAGTTCTGCTATACAGAAGTCCTTTATCACAATACTCCATTTTTTGTCATTGATCTCCCTCAACTGCACTCTGCATTGGGCTCCTTACCAACTGCTCACACCTCCCATATTGGATCCTACCTTCCACTTTCCTCTCACATCACATGCCAGCATCTGCAGCCCCTGGGGACCATCAATCAAGTACCAACCTTTTGAGTTAGATAGAGCTCTAGGGGCTAGTGGAATCAAGGGATATGGGGAATAGACAGACACGAGTTATTGATTTGGGATGATCAGCCATGATCACAATGAGTGGCGTTGCTGGCTCAAAGGGCCGAATGGCCACCTACACCTATTTTCTGTTTCTATCCTCTCCCTCACCAGCTCCATCAATCCACCCATTACGTCAGCTCCTACCCTCTTCCACCCCCACACTGGTTATCTCTCCTCCACTCAGCCCCTCCACACATGCTGCCTGACCTGCTGATTGTTTTGCAGCAATACTATCAGGTAGAATTGCCAGTGGGGAAGTGATGGCAGTACTTCAGTAAGGTATACAAGTAGTAGATTATATTAAGCACTCTTAAGATGTCTACTTTATATAAAAAGTGATATAAAGTTATATAAAGGAGAAATAATACCTGGATGCAGTGACAGGACACAATTGAGAGTTGTCAGTAAAACACCAAGGGAATTCTAGGCTCCATCAGATACAGAATATGAAAGCAGTGAAGATACACTGAACCTTCAAAATACCTACAACTTTAATATTCCACTTAATCAGATTTGAAGATTATCTGAAATTGTTGGACGTTGAGAGAGCAAACACATGTTAAAAATAGGAAAAATGAAACTGGCAGACAAAGCAGAAAAGTTGAGTACTTTAAAAATGGTCAAATTCTGTAACATGTTAATGGTATCATTACCATGGAAGCTATCATTGAAAGGCAATTATGACAGTATAATAGCAAACTCACAAAAATATATTGCAATTATGCAAAGCCATGGCAAGACTGCATCTTGCATATTTTGTAGTTTTAATCTCCTTATCCAATGCACTTGCCATAGGTTATGCACGTGAAGGTTCTGTTAAACTGGATGAGATGACAAGTTTGCCATGAACAGGTGGGCTTAGCCTGTATTCTCTAGTTCAAACGAATGAGATATGTGTACTCCGCAGGTGGATGCAGAATGAATATAGAACAAGGTTCAAGTTACAGAAATAGAGTTGAATTCAATTCAATTCAAATTTAATGGCATTGCACAGATACAAGTATGGGTACAACGAAATGCAGTTTAGTGTCAGTACGTAGTGATAGTAATGTTTAGATAAATACAGATAAATAAATACAGGTGTGGGAATCTATCGGCGGGACTCCGAGTTCAGCAGTGCGATGGTGTTATTGTAGAAGCTACAATATCCTGCTGGTGCGGGACATGAGGCTCCTGTACCACCTCCCCGATGGTAGGAGGGCAAACAGTCCATGGTTAGGGTGGGAGGGGTCCTTGATGATCTTCCCAGCCCGTCTCAGACACCGTTTTCGGTGGAAGGCATCCAAAGCAGGGAGCGGGGCACCGATGATGTGCTGGGCGGTTTTCACCACCCGTTGTAGTGCCTTCCTGTCTGCTACGGTGCAACTGCTATACCATACCGTAAAGCAGGTGGTCAGGATGCTGATTGAACTGTGTAAATTTGAGACCTTTTTTCCACAATCGGTTTGAAATTCTCCATCTTTACAGGCTATGAAAACTCAGCCCATGTATTCATTCCAGAACAAATATTAATAGATTTGGGGCTATTCAGGGATTTGGGTGATATGATGCAGGAAAATAGTGGGAGACGAAAGATCAGCCTTTATGTTGATGGATGTCAGACCAAGTAACCTGTTATTATTTTTTTTATTTTTTAAATAATATTTTTATTACAAGGAATCCATCATAACAATGGTATAACAACTTTACAAATACACAACCAACTTATTTCAATAAGTATACGGATCTTACAAATAATTCTTATAAACTTCTATTTTTTAGAAAGTAGAAAGAAAATAGATTTTAATCAATAATAGTGATTAAATAATAAATTTGATTATATAGAGAGAGAAAGAGAAAAAAAAATTATAGTATACATCTTAATAGTTAATAACACAATTTCAAATAACGATATCAATAGAGACATGCATACAAACCCCCCAAAAAATTTTTTTTCATCTAATCCTACCGGGTACCCATTGAGTTGTGATGCCAAGGGCAGCTACCCCTTCAAATATTCTGTATATGGTGCAAAAAGAATCGAACCTACATCAAAAGGCAAACAGTCTTCCTTTTCCATCTTTAGCCAGCTTGGCTCATAATCTAAATTTACCAACCAAAAATTCATATTCTTAATCTGAACTGCCCAGAAATAATATAAGAAATTTGGTAGTGCTAGTCCACCATTTATTTTAGATTTACATAGATGATTTTTACTTATTCGATGATTTTTATAGTCCCAAATAAAACTATTAACCAAAGTATCTATTTTTTTAAAAAACATTTTAGGGAGATATAAAGGGATGGCTTGAAATAAATATAACAATTGTGGCAAAAAAATCATTTTTATAGCATTTATTCTACCGATCATTGAAATAGGTAGTGTTTTCCAATATAAACTATGTTTTTTTAGTTTATTTAACAATTGAGGGTAATTATATTTAACCATATAACAATTACAGCACGGAAACAGGCCCTCTCGGCCCTTCCAGTCCGTGCCGACCATTTGTTTTACCCTGGGATGGCAGGGCTTTCATATGAAGAAAGACTGAATAGACTTGGCTTGTACTCGCTAGAATTTAGAAGATAACCATATAAACCATATAACAATTACAGCACGGATTAGTCCCATCTACCTGCACTCAGACCATACCCCTCCATTCCCTTCACGTCCATACACCTATCCACTTTACTCTTAAATGTTAAAATCGATCCTGCCTCCACCACTTCTGCTGGAAGCTCATTCCACACAGCCACCACCCTCTGAGTAAAGAAGTTCCCTCTCACGTTACCCCGAAACCTCTGTCCCTTCTCATGTCATGCCCTCTTGTTTGAATCTTCCCTACCCTCAATGGGAAAAACGTATCCACGTCAACTCTGTCTATCCCTTTCATCATTTTAAAGACCTCAATCAAGTCCCCCCTTAACCTTCTGCGCTCCAAAGAATAAAGACATAACTTGTTCAACCTTTCTCTGTAACATAGTTGCTGGAACCCTGGCAACATTCTAGTAAATCTCCTCTGTACTCTCTATTTTGTTGACATCCTTCCTATACCTAGGCGACCAAAATTGTACACCATACTCCAGAATTGGTCTTACCAATGCCTTGTACAATTTTAACATTACTTCCCTACTCCTATATTCAATGCTCTGATTTATAAAGGCCAGCACACCAAAGGCTTTCTTTACCACCCTATCTACATGCGATTCCACCTTCAGGGAACTATGCACGTTATTCCTAGATCCCTCTGTTCCACAGCATTCCTCAATTCCCTACCATTTACCATTTAAATAGACAGTTATAGGATTTAGATACATTAATTCCTAGATATTTAAATTTGTCCGTGACTATTTTAAGTGGGATTGCTGTTATTATTTTCTGGTAGCAAAAGTTTGAAATTTATTGTGTGGAATTAATTGGGAAACCTTTCCCATAAGAAACATTAAAGGACATGGAACAGACATTGAATTTTGTAAGCAAAAATATGTCAGTGGAAAACATTATTTTTTTTAAACCAGGAAATAACGCAGTGTGATGATCTGGAAATGCCAGTTATGCTGGCGAAAGCAACGTTAATCGCAACTTTAGAACGGAAATCATAAAGACTTGCAAGGTAAAATTATTCACAATAGTAGCTGGAAAGAGTAGAGAAATGTGACCAGATTGCTCTGCAGGGATTCAATACATTCCTTATTCCAACAATTTAAAAAATGGGTTGTACTTAACAATACAGGCAATAGCAAAGTGAAGTTTATTTTCAAATTGTACCAAATCATTCGGTTGTCTCATTTACAATAGAGTGTCTCATTTACAATGAGACAATCTGCAATTTCGGGGAAAAAAACCATTATATTGAACATTCAGGCCACATTGAGCTGCTTTACTCCTCAAAGAACATTACATTTTTCATCACTTACAGAAACACATGAGTTGCCTGATTTTTGAATTCACTGTTGCTTCCAATAAATCCTTTACCCCATTTAAGTTGTGGTAACAATCGCATGCATTAAAATTTCCCTTGAGTAAACTATTTTACACATCCTCATGGTGGCAGCCCTCCCAAATGTTACCTTTAATAAGACTGACAAAAATAAATCAGAACGAACTATTAACGAATTAGCGAACATCAATCTCTTAAGCAAATGTCATGCGGATTACAGATGGATACCGTGCAATTTTACAAAAGCAAAAAAATAAAAATTGCATCGTGATCCACCCGACAACAGCAAGACGACAGGAGACAAGACTCTCAAAAGGAAAAAAACAGCGAATATGACCTTAATTAGTCCATTTGCCGTCAAGTCCTTTTTTCCTCCACAGGCCGGGACAAGTGCAATACTGTTAACACAATACCCAGTAATGCAACAAATCCCCACCCATGCAAGAACCAGCCTGCACCGTTTAGATGTGCTGTGTCATTACTGGTTGTGTTCAGTAATTATCTAGCTCTCCAGAAACCACTGATACAGTCAGTTTTGCATGGATTTGCACAGCATCTGGTACGTTGACAGCTGGATGCAAACCTGCAAAACTAACTGTAAACAGTAATCAAAAATGTCCATTGCCTCAAAAGGCCATTTTAGCGTTTATGTCTAGCATGACTGTAAGTGCTCATATTACAGTAGATTTCATGTACTACTACCTGCACTATGAGCACTTTGGTACTGCATGGACAGTATACAACCCCTCCTGTAAGTAGCAAAATACATGGTTATGGAAACACGCGAGGGGTTACCATCAGGCAGAGATAGAGGAGGAAGCCAAATATAAAAGCAAGCAGCAATACAACTCCCTGCTAGTTTTGCATAGATTTGCACAGGTTACTTTTACCTGTAGTACAAAACTGCAAAACTGGCAGAGAGTTGCAAAGGGCATCAATAAAACAACTGGAGAACATTGAAAGAAATATCGTTATTTTTGGTAGAAGGCATGGGTTACTTTAAATGTTATCTTTAAGTATAGTTGCCAAGACAAAAATTGTCTTTACACTTGTAAGACCTTAGAATTTGAGTATGTGCCATATGTGTGCTAATTTCTACCAAATTAAACAGAATTTGAGCAGAGCCACCTTCTAACAAAAATCCGTTGCCTTAGCAAATTACTTGAACATTGATCTTAGTCAAGAACCGTCAGCTCCCTGAAACAGAAGAGGGCACATTCCGTTTCACTGGCAAAGTTAAATATCATCAACATTCATGCAATGGAATGTACAAGGCAATAATTAACATTATACTGAAATTCAATTCATAAAAACAGTTTTACAAGCAAGCCCATGCAATAATCTCAGACCATTATACAAGCAAGTTATCATCAATTTACAGGCTGTGCACATGCTCAAGTACCAAAATAAAAGCTGATATTTGTTACTTTAAAATTTATCAAAAGTTGCAAAGCAAGACTCAAGCAGCTTTAACATAATTAAAAGTTCTCTGAAGTTAAATTTCACATCCTTCAAGATGTTCCTAGTTTTATTACCAAGCTGACTGTGTAAAATCTTGTGCCAGAAGGAGCACTTAGGGCAGTAGATTCTAAGCTACTTCACTAACTGCACTAGATGCACCTTAACACAAGGGCTACATTAGCATTATGCATGCATGGCTCACAAAGCAACAGCAGTGTGGTATTAGGAGGTTAGGAGGCTTGGGCGAAATGCAGTCAAACAACTGCCAAAGTGATGCAAGAAGTGCTCCCACTGCAGTAGATGTAAGTCTGCTACCTGCACTGTAAGCACTTTTACACAACTCTGACTAAATCCAGTGCATGACCCAAATCGACGCACATGATGTTCATTCACCTCATCTTCAAATTGCTGGCCACTTTATACATTCACACCTGTTGGAATTAATCAAAAAGAACAAAGTCTCGATTACTGTTAAAAACAAATACAATAAACAGCACTCAATTTGCAAGACAATAACCCGCAAACAGGTTTTGATAATTATATTTTAAATACTAAACCAGAGACCACAATCTTGTAGAAGCAATAGGCCATCATGTTATTGGCAGATATTAAAAGGATCTGGTCCAAACTGCATGGTCTCATCTCTGCCTCAACTAACCATTTGTAGGTCTAACATCATCCTCTTAATAATACTCAAATTTAGATTTTAACTTACAAAAACTAGGCACAAATTTAATTAAACACTCTCACTGAAACTAGGGTATCAAAATTTACAACAGCGCATAAATTGAAACAACACTAATCTATTTCAGAACTACCATCTCACTAAACTTCATTGAAAGCATTTATATGTTCTGCAGAAAAGCCCAGAATCAGTCTAAAGCAAAACCTTAAAAGTTACAAGGATCCTCTAACTCACTGGATACACCAGTTTACATAAAATATCGATTTTAAAAGGGTAACTCCATAATTAGATAGGGAGGTTCATCATTGCCTTGTTACAAAAATGTTCCCGGCATTGCCCTCAGTTAACATAATGTCCATACCACTTGAGTGAAATACTGATATCTGGAGAACTCGTAAAAGTGAGCCGATAGACTGATCAAACTAAACGTGGTAACACAGTAATAGGTAATTATCCCCCAAAAGTGCATTGTTCGAGGCAGACTAATGAAGGTTGTGCCCCACCGAAACCGTTCGAAATTCGGATACAGTGGAGCACGCGTTCGGCCCATCCCCCACCGCAGCAAATTACAACTGGTTGGAAGGGGGAGGGGAAGTACCCAGGGACATGGAGTTTTACTACCCTAGTAACGCAAGAAAGAGCGCGAAATCAAGGAGCAAGAAATGCGGGTTCCGGAAGAGATTTAAAATAATTAAACCACATGTCATAATCGAAATATACGATGAAAACTGAACGAGGTTTTGAGAGATACAATGAAGCACAACATTAAAGTGCAGGTAGACACAAAAAGCTGGAATAACTCAGCGGAACAGGCAGCATCTCCGAAGAGAAGGAATGAATCAGTGACGTTTCGGGTCGAGACCCTTCCTCAGACTGCAGGTCCCGGGAGCTGCGCCGCCCGCCGCGGCTCCGACTGGAGGCAGCAGCGTGCGTTTGTTTACCGCGGTACCACGTGTGACTGGATCCCCATAGATGCAGCTGCTCTCACCCCTCCCTTGGACCAGCTTCACTCCGGCCATGCCGACTCTCCACAGACGCCGTGTTGTTGAATGAATACAATCCACCTTCACGCTCTTTCAGATAGTTTGGGCAATTACTGCGGCTGCGCTTTCCAATTGAGGCTGGTTTTCGGCCGGTGACTCTGGGAGGCTACTGGGGAGCAGAGACAAAGGGGAGCAAAGGGCGGGGGTGCCCGGGGGAGGAGGGCCGGCCACATGCTCCCGCTCCCGGACTACAACTCCCAGCGGCCCACGCAGGGCGCCCGGGAGGGGCAGGTGTCCGGGGGATGGTGAGGGAGATGCACCCGGGAGGAGATGGACACAAAAAGTTGGAAGTATGGGACAGGGAGCATATCTGGACAGAAGGAATGGGTGACGTTTCGGGTCGAGGCCCTTCTTCAGACGGATGCCCAGGGGGAGGGGTGCCCGGGAGCGGGTGGGGGCCCGGGGGAAAGTTTCTGGGGTGAGGGCGACCGCGTGCTCCACGCCCGCATTGAACTACAACTCCCAGCAGCGCAGGCGGCCGGCGCATGCGCCCTGGATCCGCCTGCCCACCCTCGCGGCCTGGGGCGAGCGCCGCTTCCGCCCGCGCCATGTGCTCCGCTCGCCTCGGGGACAGGCCGCGGGAGCAGCCGTGCGGGCGGGTTATAGCTGGTGCCCTACAGCGCTGCTTCATCCGTGCGGGACTGGCCTTCCAGCTAGTGTGCTGTTCTGGCACGAACGCCAACTGGGCGGGAGGTGGACTCGGGCCCAAGCCTCAGCCCACTGTCGGCCAGCGACCTACCGATCTACCTACCTGCCCGCTGATCCTCTCTCTTCCTCCAACCAGGCACGGACACTGCCATCAGCGCCTGCCTACCTTCCCAGCCCGCATGGAGAGCGGGCTGCCGCTGCTGCTCGCCCCTGGTCGGCTTTCCGAAAGTGGCGCGAAGAGCCGCCCACGTGACGCGGGGGCGGGGCTGCTGCTGCCCGAGCCTCATTAGCATAAAGCCCCGCAGCGTCAGTCATTAACATAAAACGTCGCTTCGTCGCTCATTAACATAAAACACAGCAGCGTCGCGCGCCGCCGCCGCCGCCGCCAGGACAACGGTTCAAATGTGGAGCAACAACCGGCGTCAGGGCAACGCACTCGCCTCCCTTACACCGCGCTCACTTGTGGAGCGGTAAACGGTTGTTTCAATGTAGATTGCTAGCTCAACGAAACCTCCACAGACACAAAGCCATTGAACAGATTGTCTTTAGTCAACAACGCAATAGTTTAAAACCCGTTTCCTGGACCTTTGTGGAAGTAAGTGCGCGTAGCGCGATGAAACGCTATAGTGTCACTAAATTTTGTGACTTTAAAAATCAAGCCTGATAAAGCATAAACTGATGTTTAATTTGACACCTAATTCACTTTCATATCTTCAGTATTAAAAACGTTATGGCCATTTTCATACTCGGAAATTAGCATCTTGTTCCCTATTGCTTTTCCATTGACTTAACACAAAAGCTGTGATCGAGGTTAGTCAAAAGCCCATAACTTTCTTAAATATTAAGAGAACTGAATGACATTTTCAGTTATTATAGTTTGAAGCATTCTGAAACAAATATAAAGCATCTTACTTGGATGACCTGAAAGTAAAGCATATAATTAGTTAATTACCTAATTGTAGCTAATTACAAAATTGACCGTTGTGATGGAAATAGTAATAAACACCCAGACTGCCTTGAAAATTAAAAAAATTGATATTCTCAAGATAATATTATTGTATTATATGCTGTAAATCTGTAACAGATAGATAAATAAATTACAATTTCTAGCATAGACCAAGTCTTTATGGAGAAGATCAGTTGCTAGCTGGTACATTGACATATTATAATCAGTAGCATCATCATACTCCTCAGATTGTAACCAATAAGCAAATCTGCATGATCTCCAAACCACGCATGACATTCCTTTCTGCCCACTGCTTTCCCATTAAGAATGTCCTGTAGATTCCATTTCTTAAGAAAAGGATATATTTTTTAAATAGCCTAAGTATCCAAATAACAAACTAATCCCATTCACACAAGAATTCACAATATAACAGGATTTTTAAATCTCACTGCCATGAATTTAAATGCCAGATGGAAGGAATTTAATGTTTAATTCCCATAAATTAATCTAGAAACATCTACTCAATATAATTTAAAAACATTTTTTTTTGCACAATACATGGGACTAAAACTGATATTTAGTATTAAAATATTGACTATGGATAGACAATAACACAAAATATAGACAATTTAGATGCTGTTATGACATGATTGTCCAAAACAAGGAGCATTTAAATAATCTTGCGAGTGGGTTTTTTCTGGAACTCGATCGATTGGAACGTTGCATTTGCGGTGAATTTGAACTCCATATCGGCAGAAAAAACACTGCCGGTTCATATGGGGTACAAATCACATTTTCGCAACGTAAAATTAGATTAAAGCCATCCCAAGGAGCAAGACTATATGTAAAATAGACGACTTACCCTTTGTTTTGTCCTGTTCTTGCGATCCGTCACGTTGTAGGCGTTAGAAGTCACATTTTATTTTAATCTAATCATTAAATTGTCTCTTGATTAAAAAAAGAAAAAAAACTGGAACGGAAGTCTGATCGATTATTCTTCAGCAGCTAGCAGCCTGAGGAAATCCGCCTCCGGCAGGCAGGAGAAAACAGGATTTTAATCCCGCCCCCCCCCCCCCCCCCCCCCCCCCCCCCCCCCCCCGCCAAAGGCACCAAAGTCGTGCACACGGCCAGTGGCAGAACTGCAGCGCCGCTGTAGTTTTGTAACACCGCTACTATAGCCTAACACTTCGTACAATTTTATTGTTAAATTGTGCCGCCTGTGATCAGCAAAGTTTTCAAAAAATGACAGATGTATGTGTCTTTTATATAAATAAGAAGTTGTTAAAACTGAACATATCGAAATCATCTTGAAGCAAACAACATTTTGCAGAATAGGATGTTTAAGTTTATTAATTATGTTGTAAATGAAGTCTGAAGAAGGGTCTCGATCCTGAACGTCACCCATTCCTATCCTCTCCTGAGATGCTGCCTGTCCTTTTGGTCTATGTTGCAAATGGTATTGGATATAGTAACGTACTTCCATTTTTTCTCTGGACTCTGGATCTGTTTCTGTGGACTGGAGGGTAGCTAATGTAACCCCACTTTTTAAGAAAGGAGGGAGAGAGAAAACGGGTAATTATAGACCAGTAATTGTAGTGAATAAGATGCTTGAGTACATTATTACAGATGTAATGGTAGCGTATGTGGAAAGCAGTGACAGGATTGGTCAGTCAGCATGGATTTATGAAGCGGAATTCATGGTTAGTCTTGGTTCTTGGTCCTCTAAAATATTCCAAATGGAGGTGGCAAAGGGTGGACTTAAGCAAAAAAGTATTCTTGGAGAAGAAGAGCTACCTTAAATTTAGTTGCATCTGGTTGAGTAACTATGTTAGGGTGAAGACTATAAATATGCTTGACTATTTTTCTGACATTTTTTGAGGTTGTAATAAGTAGAATGGAATTGGGAGAGCCAGTGGATGTGGTGTATCTGGACTTTCAAAAAGCCTTTGACAAGGTCCCACACGAGATTAGTGTGCCAAATTAGAGCATATGGTGACCCCAAATTTCACTGTACCAATTGGTGCATGTGACAATAAATGTGTCTTGGGGGTAGGGTATTGATATGGATAGAGAACTGATTGGCAGACAGGAGGCAAAGAGTAGGAATTAATGGTCCTTTTCAGAATGGCAGGCAGTGACTAGTGGGGTGCTGCAAGGCTCAGTGCTGGGACCCCAGTTATTTACAATATATATTAACGATTTATACAAGGGAATTAAACGTGACATCTCCAAGTTTACAGATGACACAAAGCTGGGTGGCAGTGTGGGCTGCAAGGAGGATGCTATGAGGGTGCAGGGTGACTTGGATATGTTGGGTGAGTGGGCAGATGCATGGCAGATGCAGTATAATGTGGATAAATGTGAGGTTATCCACTTTGGTGGCAAGAACAGGAAAGCAGATTATTATCTGAATGGTGTCAGATTAGGAAAAGGGGAGGTGCAACGAGACCTGGGTGTCCTTGTACATCAGTCACTGAAAGTCAGCATGCAGGTACAGCAGACAGTGAAGAAAGCTAAGATGGGTCTCGACCCAAAACGTCACCCATTCTTTCTCTCCAGAGATGCTGCCTGTCCCACTGAGTTACTCCAGCATTTTGTGTCTATCTTCAATTTAAACCAGCATGTGCAGTTCTTTCCTACACAAAGCTAATGGCAAGTTTGCCTTAATTGCAAGAGGATTTGAGTGCAGGAGCAAGGAGGTCCTACTGCAGTTGTACAGGACCCCAGTCATATAGTAATAGAGTACTCGAGTGTGGAAACAGGCCCTTCGGCCCAACTTGCTCACACTGGCCAACAATGTCCCAGCTACACTAGTCCAACTTGCCTGCGCTTGGTCCATATCTCTCTAAAGCTGTCCTATCCATGTACTTGTCTAACTGTTTCTTGAACAATGGGACAGTCCCAGCCTAAACCACCACCTTTGGCAGCTTGTTCCATAGACCCACCACCCTTTGTGTGAAAATGTTACCCCTCTGATTCCTATTGAATCTTTTCCCCTTCACCTTGAACCTATCATCTGGTCCTCGATTCCCCTACTCTGGGTAAGAGACTCCGGGTACTGGTACTGATTTTGGATGCTCACCCATGATCACATTGAATGGCAGTGCTGGATCGAAGGGCCGAATGGCCTACTCCTGCACCTATTTTCTATGTAACTCAGATTATGAAAAGGCCTTTTTCAGCAAGTATTATGCTCAATATATTGGTATTAAATGTCACATTTATTGTTACATATCATGAAAGCAAAGTATTTTAAGTTTGTCGAATGCAAAACTAACAACTATATTCCTCAGGTTATCGAATGAGATATATATTATTAGATTTTTTATAATATAATTATGTTTGTATATTTAAAAAAATACCAATGTAGACTGAACTCAACCTGAAACGTCACCCATTCCTTCTCTCCAGAGATGCTGCCTGTCCCGCTGAGTTACTTTGCAACTCACTTACCTACTTCCTGAGCAACTTAAACATGATAATTGTTCAATTATATTAATATGCATATATAGTTGTTCAATGCCCACATTTTGTTTCATCCTATTTTCTATACACTTTTCATTCACAATATTTCAAAAATCAAACCATGTTTGGGAAGGAATTTCATACCTGTTCACTTTTCAATTAATAATGTAATAATGTAAGCCTGTATGTGCCATTTCTATCCAATAAAAATGGTGATAGTTTTGATTTGTATTTGAAATATCATAGTCATGCAGCACAGGCCTTCAGCCCAACTCATCCATGCCACCCAAGATGCTCCATCGAATCTAATCCTTTTTGCACACGTTTGGCCCACATCAATCTAAAGATTTCCTATTCATATACCTGTAAAATGTCTGTTAAATGTTGTATCTGCCTCAACTACCTCCTCTGACAGCTTGTTTCATGGATCCTTCTTCAGACCGAGAGTCAGGGGGGGATGGGAAACGAGAGAGATATAGATGGTGATATAGATATAGAGATATAGAACAAATTAATGAAAGATATACAAAAAAGTGACAATGATAAAGGAAGGCCATTTGTTAGGTGAGAACGAGTTACAGAGACTTAACAAGATGACTTTGAAGCTAGTATGACTTGGGTTGCGGAGGGATGGAGGGGGGGATACAAAGGTTACTTGAAGTTAGAAAAATCAATATTCATACCACTAGGTTGTAAGCTGCCCAAGTGAAATATGAAATGCTGTTCTTCCAATTTACTTTTGGCGTCACTCTGAGAATGGAGGAGACCTAGAACAGAAAGGTCAGTATGGGAAGGGGAATTAGTGTTTGGCAATCGGGAGATCAGGTGGATCGAGCGAAGGTGTTCAGCAAAACAATCGCCCAGTCTACATTATGGCATGCTTGCCTTCCTAGGTTGGAACAGAGAATATAAGACTTGAAATATTGTGCTGCAACTCTACAAAACACTTGTTGCCCCGATTGGTGGACTTTAGTTATGCGGAGAGATTGGATAGACTGGACTTGTTTGTCCTGGAGCAAAGGAGGCAACCAGATTACAGTATATAAGATTGTGAGGCATAGGTAACCCAATCTATAAGGGTAGTCATAGAGTCATACAGTATTCAGCCCAACTTGGCCATACCGACCAAGTTACCCCATCTACACTTGTACCAGCTGTCCACATTTAGCCCATATCCCCTTAAACCTTTACTATCATTGTAACTGTCCAAATGTCTTTTAAATTTTGTGATAGAATGTGCCTCAACTACCTACTCTGGCACCTTATTCCATATGCTAATTTCATATCTGTATGAAAAAGTTACCCCTCGGGTTCTTATCATATCTTTCCCCTCTCACCCTAAACTTATGTCCTCTGGTTCGTGATTTCCCTGTGCTGGATAAAATACATTTATGCACATTCCCTGTGCATTCAGCCTTTTTTTCCCCTCATGATCTTATACACCTCTATAGGATCATCCCTTATCTTCCTGCGTTCCAAGGAATAAAGTCCTAGCCTGCCCAACCTCTCCCTATAGCCGTCTTGAAGTCCTGGCAACATCCTTGTAAATCTCTGCACTTGTTCCAGCTTAACAACATTTTTCTATAGGAGGGTGACCAAAACTGAACATCAATTGTGTCTTCACCAATGTCTGGTACAACTGTAACATAACATCCCTACTTGTGGGCTGCATCAGTGAGGGGAGGGAAGCTGAATACAGAGGTGTAGTCAATGACTTTGTTGAGTGGTGTGGGCTGAATTACCTGCAGCTCAACACCAACAAGATTAAGGAGTTAGTGGTGGACTTTAGGAGAAGAGTATAAAGCAGGATAGTAAAAGCTTCTTTAGGTATGTGAAGAGGAAAAAATTAGTTAAGAACAAAGTTGGACCCTTGAAGACCGAAAAGGGTGAATTGATTATGGGGAACAAGGAAATGGCAGATGAGTTGAACAGGTACTTTGGATCTGTCTTCACTAAGGAGGACACAAACAATCTTCCTGATCTAGTAGTGGCCAGAGGATCTGGGGTGACAGAGGAACTGAAGGAAATCCACATTGGGCAGGAAATGGTGTTGGATAGAGTGATGGGACTGAAGGCTGATAAGTTCAAGTTCAAGTGAGTTTATTGTCATGTGTCCCTGATAGGACAATGAAATTCTTGCTTTGCTTCAGCACAACAGAACATAGTAGGCATTGATTACAAAACAGATCAGTGTGTTCATATACCATTATATAAATATATACACACATGAATAAATAAACTGATAAAGTGCAAATCACAGATAATGGGTTATTAATGTTCAGAATTTTGTCCGAGCCAGGTTTAATAGCCTGATGGCTGTGGGGAACTAGCTATTCCTGAACCTGGTCGTTGCAGTCTTCAGGCTCCTGTACCTTCTACCTGATGGTAGCAGTTAGATGAGTGTGTGGCCAGGATAGTGGGTCTTTGATGATACTGCCAGCCTTTTTGAGGCAGCGACTGCGGTAAATCCCCTCGATGGAAGGAAGGTCAGAGCCGATGATGGTCTGGGCAGTGCTTACTACTTTTTGTAGTCTTTTCCTATCCAGGGCGCTCAAGTTGCCGAACCAAGCCACGATGCAACCGGTCAGCAAGCTCTCTACTGTGCACCTGTAGAAGTTAGAGAGAGTCCTCCTTGACAAACTGACTCCGTAATCTTCTCGGGAAGTAGAGGCGCTGATGAGCTTTCTTGATAATTGCATCAGTGTTCTCGGACCAGGAAAGATCTTCAGAGATGTGCATGCCCAGGAATTTGAAGCTCTTGACCCTTTCAACCATATAATATGACAACAATATAAACGGGACTGTGGATACCCATCCTACTTCTTCCAAAGTCCACAATCAGTTCCTTGGTTTTGCTGGTGTTTAGGGTCAGGTTAATGTGCTGGCACCATATGGACAGTTGCTCGATCTCTCTTCTGTACTCCGACTCATCCCCATCAGTGATTCGTCCCACAACAGTGGTGTCGTCAGCGAACTTGATGATGGAGTTCGCACTGTGACCGGCTACGCAGTCATGAGTATAGAGTGAGTACAGCAGGGTGCTGAGCATGCAGCCTTGAGGTGCTCCCGTGCTGATTGTTAACGAGTCTGACACATTTCCACCAATACGAACAGACTGTGGTCTGTGAATGAGGAAGTCGAGGATCCAATTGCAGAGGGATGCACAGAGACCCAGTTCTGCGAGTTTGGTAACCAGCTTGGAGGGGATGACAGTATTAAATACCGAGCTGTAATTGATGAATAACAGCCTGACATACGTGTTTTTGTTGTCCAAGGGTCCAGAGCGGAGTGGAGAGCCAGCGAGATCGCATCCACCGTTGATCTGTTGTGGCGGTAAGCGAACTGCAGTGGGTCCAGGTTTTTGTCAAGGTAGGAGTTGATTTGCGCCATGATCAACCTCTCGAAGCACTTCATCACCACAGGCGTTAGTGCCACAGGTCGATAGTCATTGAGGCACGTCACCTTGCTCTTCTTGGACACTGGTATAATTGATATCCTTTTGAGGCAGGTGGGAACCTCAGACCTCAGAAATGAGAGGTTGAAAATGTCCGTAAAACCTCCAGCCAGTTGGTCTGCACAGGTTTTTAGAACACAACCAGGTATGCCATCAGGTCCAGGCGCATTTTGAGGGTTCACCCCTCTGAAGGATTTTCTGATGTTGGCCTCTGTGACTGAGACTGAAATACCATCACAGCGAATGGGGGCGCGGGAAGGCACATCAGTGTTCTCCCTATCAAAGCGTGCGTAAAACACATTGAGCTCATCAGGGAGTGATGTTTCGCCGACATTTGAGCTGCCTCCTGATTTCGCCTTGTAGGAGGTGATTGCATTCAGGCCCCGCCACAGCTGCCGAGCATCTGTCTCATCCTCCAGCTTGGAGCAGAAGTCCCTTTTGGCCTTTTTGGTGGCCTTACCAAGGTCGTTACAGAGAAAGGTTGAACAAGTTAGGTCTTTATTCTTTGGAGTGCAAAAGGTTAAGGGGGGACTTGATGATGAAAGGGATAGACAGAGTTGACGTGGATAAGCTTTTCCCATTGAGGGTAGGGAAGATTCAAACAAGAGGGCATGACATGAGAATTAAAGGACAGAAGTTTAGGGGTAACGTGAGGGGGAACTTCTTTACTCAGAGGGTGGTGGCTGTGTGGAATGAGCTTCCAGCAAAAGTGGTGGAGGCAGGATCGATTTTAACATTTAAAAGTAAAGTGGATAGGTATATGGACGGGAAGGGAATGGAGGGGTATGGTCTGAGTGCAGGTAGATGGGACTTGGGGAAAACAAATGGTCGGCACGGACTGGAAGGGCCAAGAGGGGCTGTTTCCGTGCTGTAATTGTTATATGGTTATATGGTATCTGGACTTATCAGACATGAATGCCCGGTGTCTGGTCTTCAGAAGAGTGCGGATCTCAAGGTTTCTGATTGGGAAACACTCGGAAGGTTTTTGTAGGGATGCAGTCCTCCACACATTTCTTAATTAAGTCTGTGACGACTGTGCCGAGTCCTTGAACATTGCCCAGTCTACAGACTCCAAACAGTCCTGTTGTTGTTCCTCTGCCCCCCCCCCCCCCCCCCCCCCCCCCCCCCCGACCAGCTCTGTACTGTCCTCACCTCTGGGGGTGCGCTCTTTAATTGCTGCCTGTAGGAAGGGAGAAGCAGTATGGTCGGATTTACCGAAGTGAGGGCGAGGGATAGAGCGATAGGCATTCTTGATGGTGGTGATAAATCCCCAGGGCCTGATGGTTTGCATCCTAGGGTACTTAAGGAAGTGGCTCTAGAAATCGTGGATGCATTGGTGATAATTTCCATTGTTCTTTAGACTCAGGATCAGTTCCTGTGGATTGGAGGGTAGCTAATGTTATCCCACTTTTTAAGAAAGGCGGGAGAGAGAAAATGGGGAATTATAGACCAGTTAGCCTGACATCGGTAGTGGGGAAGATGCTGCAGTCAATTATAAAAGATAATTGTACAAGGCATTGGTAAGACCAATTCTGGAGTATGGTGTACAATTTTGGTCGCCTAATTATAGGAAGGATGTCAACAAAATAGAGAGAGTATAGAGGAGATTTACTAGAATGTTGCCAGGGTTCCAGCAACTATGTTACAGAGAAAGGTTGAACAAGTTAGGTCTTTATTCTTTGGAGCGCAGAAGGTTAAGGGGGGACTTGATTGAGGTCTTTAAAATGATGAAAGGGATAGACAGAGTTGACGTGGATACGTTTTTCCCATTGAGGGTAGGGAAGATTCAAACAAGAGGGCATGACATGAGAATTAAGGGACAGAAGTTTAGGGGTAACGTGAGGGGGAACTTCTTTACTCAGAGGGTGGTGGCTGTGTGGAATGAGCTTCCAGCAGAAGTGGTGGAGGCAGGATCAATTTTAACATTTAAAAGTAAAGTGGATAGGTATATGGACGTGAAGGGAATGGAGGGGTATGGTCTGAGTGCAGATAGATGGGACTAGGGGAAAACAAATTGTCGGCACGGACTGGAAGGGCTGAGAGGGCCTGTTTCTGTGCTGTAATTGTTATATGTTTGTTATATGGTTATAAGATAGCGGCACATTTGGATAGCAGTAACAGGATCAATCCGAGTCGGCATGGATTTACCAAGGGGAAATCATGCTTGACTAATCTTCTGTATTTTTTTGAAGATGTAACTAGGAAAATGGACAAGGGAGAGCCAGTCGATGTAGTGTTCCTGGACTTTCAGAAAGCATTTGATAAGGTCCCACATAGGAGATTAGTGGGCAAATTAGGGCACATGGTATTGGGGGTAGAGTGCTGACATGGATAGAGAAGTGGTTGGCAGACTGGAAACAAAGAGTAGGGATTAACGGGTCCCTTTCAGAATGGCAGGCATTGACTAGTGGGGTACCGCAAGACTCGGTGCTGGGACCGCAGCTATTTACCATATACATCAATGATTTGGATGAAGGGATTCAAAGTAACATTGGCAAATTTGCAGATGACACAAAGCTGGGTGGCAGTGTGAACTGTGAGGAGGATACTATGAGAATGCAGGGTGACTTGGACAGGTTGGGGGAGTGGGCAGATGCATGGCAGATGAAGTTTAATGTGGATAAATGTGAGGTTATCCACTTTGGTAGCAAAAACAGGAAGGCAGATTACTATCTAAACGGCATCAAGTTGGAAAAAGGGGAAGTACAACGGGATCTGGGGGTCCTTGTACATCAGTCTATGAAAGTAAGCATGTAGGTACAGCAGGCAGTGAAGAAAGCGAATGGCATGTTGGCCTTTATAACAAGAGGAATCGAATATAGGAGCACAGAGGTCCTTCTGCAGTTGTACAGAGCCCTAGTGGAGTATTGTGTGCAGTTTTGGTCCCCTAATTTGAGGAAGGACATTCTTGCTATTGAGGGAGTGCAGCGTAGGTTTACAAGGTTAATTCCCAGGATGGCGGGACTGTCATATGCTGAGAGAATGAAACAGCTGGGCTTGTACACTCAGGTGTTTAGAAGGATGAGAGAGGATCTCATTGAAACATATAAGATTGTTAAGGGCTTGGACCCGCTAGAGGCAGGAAACATGTTCCCGATGTTGGGGGAGTCCAGAAGCAGGGGCCACAGTTTAAGAATAAGGAGCCTACTCCTGCACCTATTGTCTATTGTCTATTGTCTACGAGGAACACCCCTGTCTCCATCAATGGTGTGGATGTACATTTTACCAGGCAGTACAAATTCCTTAGAGTGTACCTGGACAGTAAACTGGACTGGTCAGGGAACGCTGAGGCCCTTTACAATATGGGATTGAGCCGGCTGTACTTTTTGAGAAGGCTCCGCTCCTTCAAGGTCTGCAGTAAGATGCTGCAGATGGTCTACCAATCGGTGTTAGCCAGTGACATCTTCTTCGCTGTCGTGTGCTGGGGCAGCAGGGCGAAGGCCGCAGTCACCAATAGGATTAACAAACTCATCAGGAAGGCTGGCTCTGTCCTGGGGGCGGAGTTGGATTCATGGGAGGTTGTCTTGGAGGGAAAGATGCTCCATAAAATGCAGAGTATCTTGGACAATACAGCTCACATCCATGACACATTGACCAACCTGAGTAGTACCTTCAGTAACAGACTGGATCCACCAAGATGCAGTACAGAACGCCACAGGAGATCCTTCTTCCTTGTGGCTATCAAACTGTACAACTCCTCCTTCTGTCGTAGAAACATAGAAACATAGAAACATAGAAACATAACATAGAAATTAGGTGCAGGAGTAGGCCATTCAGCCCTTCGAGCCTGCACCGCCATTCAATATGATCATGGCTGTGGGGTAGACTGACCACCCCTCCCGCATCAAAAAAAATTGCACATCCCCAATCCTTTCCATTCATCACTTTACTTTCATGTTTCATGTATTTTGTGTTTTATCACTGTCGGCAGATCAATTTTCCTCCTGGGATGAATAAAGTTCTTTTGTATCAGATTATGGCTCTGCCAGATCAGATGCTGCATCCCTGACTGCTACTGTTGCTCACCTCTGACGGTTCCCTGGCAGTATCCAAAAGTGTATAAATGAAAATGCTGCCTGTCTGTGGCAACATGTTGCAAGCAGCTCTGCAGAAAATAATCAAGTATAGTAGTTCTGTGCTTGCCTATATAAAGCACAAATCAGTGCTGTAACTAACAAGCTGCTATTGCATTTAAACACATTAGTGCTATTGCGATCTACTGACGGCAACAGAGCTGCCTAGTCAGGGAATTCCCGATCGCAGGGGAATCCCCGACCTCGCGGAAGATCACAGGAACAATAAGTACTGTGCCGGCAGTCTGACACGGGCAACTACGGCCCCCTCTCCCAGCCATCCTATTAGCCAATGTTCAGTCACTTGAAAATGATGTGGAGTAGTTCAGGGCAAAGCTGCTGTAATAAAAGGAAGCTGATGGAAAGCTGTGTGCTCTGTTTCACAGACATATGGCTCACCCCCTGCTACCCAAACTTAACCAAACAGCCTGATGGTTTATCCAGCCATCACATGGACCAAACGCAGGCATCGGGGAAAGGGAAAGGGGGCGTTTGCCTCACCATTAACTGCATGGCAGTTCCGTAGAACTCCTGTTTCCCACACCTGAAACACCTTGCAGTGAAATGTTACCCCTTCTACTCCACTTCCATCATCCGGACCACGGTCTACATCCCACCCCAGGGAAACATTCATCGAGCACTGAAGGAGCTGCATGCTGTGGACAACAAATACTAGTCAGAATGCCCCGCAGCCTCTACCATCATAGTCGGGGACTTCAATAAAGTCACCCTGAAGAAATCAAGGTCATATCTGGACTCCCTAACTACTACCAATATGTTTCCTGCAGCACCAGAGGATTAAACTGCTATCAGAGATGCCGATCGCTCCATCCTTCACCTCATTTCGGGAAATCTGACCATTCAGCTGTGCGACTTCTCCATGCATATAGGCAGCGACTGAAGAGCGCACCCCCAGTGGTGAAGACTGCACAGTGCTGGTCAAGGGAGGCAGAGGAACGACCCCGGGACTGCTTGGAGTCGGTAGACTGGGCAATGTTCAAGGACTCGGCAATGGACCTGAATGAATACGCCATAGTTGTTACTGACTTCATAAGGAAATGTGAGGAGGAGTGTGTTCCTACAAACAACATCCAAATGTTTCCTAACCAGAAGCCTTGGAGGAACTAAGAGATTCGCATTTTTCTGAGGAACACATCCCGGGCATTCAAGTCTGGTGAAGCAGAGGTATGCCAGAAGTCCAGACCTTGATAAGACAATCAAAAAGGCCAAATGGGACTTTCGTTCCAAGCTGGCGGATGAGATGGATGTTCGGCAACTAATTACCAAGATCACGGAGATAGGTCTCTGCTCTTCTCTCTGCAACTGGATATTCGACTTCCTCATCAACAGACCACAGTATGTTCGAATTGGCAAAAGCACTTCTTCCTCAATAATCATCAGTACGGGAGCACCTCAGAACTGAGCTCTGCTCCCTGCTCTACTCACTCTATAGTCACAACTGTGTAGCCTGAAACAGTGCAAACTCCATCTTCAAGTTCGCCAACATTGTTGGACGAATTACAGATGATGATGAGTCAGAGTGATAAAGTCCGAACATTAAAGCAGACAGCAACAAGCTGGTTAAAGGTAAACCAAGCCAATCTTTAATCAATATCGTCAGACGGGAGTGGCAGGGATCAGCAACAAGATAGCATACAGCTTTTCTATCTTGCTCCCCGTTCTTTCCACTCTCCGAACAAAGGAATGTTAGTGCAGTTATACATTTTCTTATCAGTAAAACACTCCTAAGTCTCAATATGGCATGATTGAAAGATTCCATAGCCTTTCAGAATATAGGAAAAGCTGGGTCTAAATCGGGTGTAGATTGGTTATTTCCTACTAGCCAATTGTAGTGCTTGTTAGTAGTGGCTCCGCCCAATATGCGTTTTATATTAACAAGAGCTTGCCTGTACCATTCAGTATCAGTAGGAACTGTAATGACCTGCAGATCGATGCTGTAAGTAGATCGAATAAGCATGTGTTGTATCTTGATATTGTTTGGCTCCACTCATTACATCAGGCTACTCCAATAACAAGTTATTGCTTACCTCTGCTGTGTCATTGACTCAGATTCTTCTTCATGGCCTTGGTCAAGCACAAGTTATACTGCAAGCATCCATCTTATTTTCTATATCAAAACGACAACCTTTTACTCCATCTTTGTGTTCTACATAGTAAATGCAAAGTCAGCAACATTTTACTTCGGAGTCACGTGAGTGACTACGTGAAGAACCCCGCCTGGCGCTGGAAACGGCATTACGTCGACGCTAACGGCAGAAGCAGGTGCTGCACAGACAGCTCCTCGACAGCGGTAGGTTCGGAAACAGCAGTTGAAAAATGTTTTTAGGACTGGAAAAGGATTTTAAAAACAAAGTAAAAGTTTAAATTGAACAGAAATACTCTGTTAAAACAACGGAGTTTTGAAAAGAACGTCCCAGGGGAATACCCAGCGATCGGGACCAGAGATTAATTACGGGGCCGGTTCCGATACTGGTACCGTTAAAAATACGGTAGAGAGGTTAAAATGCTCTACAATCTTTTGGCAGGAAATTTTAAAAGTCAGAAAGGCTGTAATTTAAAAAGTTGAATAAAATTCGCGATATGGAGAAAGTACTCCAAAATATAAAAAAGAGACAAGGGTCACAGTACCCAAACAGTTCCCCAAAAAAGACCCTGAGGGGCTTGAATATACAAAATATGGCTATGTGCCAAATTGAGAATTTGAAACCCTGGATTAGGGTGGAAGAAGTCTCTTTGGATATAATTCCAAGTGGATCTGGGCTGCAAAAGACAGACCCTGCAAGTGGTGATGTGAATTATGAATGCACACCACAAATAAAAAAGTGAGGCCAGATGTGCCTGAGATAGCAAAAGATTTTGCTATATCTAAAGGAAGTGGTGAGGCTATGGAAGAAAACCTAGCTGCCAACATTAATTATATGGTATCTCAACAACTTCAAGAATACGATAAAACTTTTATGTTTTATTAAAATATCAACGGTAAATCCGTTTATAATATCCATGCCTCAAATAATATGAGATATAAGAAATACAATTTCAAAGTATTTCAAAATGGTGCAAATAAGTAATACTTTCAAAATAAAATAAATTGCCATCAGTTGTGGAGCTCAATAGGAAGAAATATATATAATTTACCGAATCTGCACTATAGGTTTGCAGATCAATACAAATCAGGATATATTAAACTCCTGATTATTATAGAATAAACCTGCCTTATGATAAATCAAAGATATTAATTACAAAAGAACAGACTACTGATCTTTAAACTTTGGGGAGAAAAACTATGATCCAATGAAAAATTTTGATAATGGATCAAAACAAAGGCAAAGATTTTTTAACTTGCGGTGAAAAAATTATGATCCAATGAAAGATTTGATAATGGATCAAAACAAAGGCAGAAGTGGTATTATCCAAACATAGCCTTATCTAAACCTATATAATTGGGGAAAAGAAGGCTTGAAGTACGTTGAAGAGGTGCAAACATCTGGTTACAAAATAAGTTCATGAAATCTCCAATTATGGGGGATTACAGGTGTATTATGATTGTTAACTTAATATAACTAAGGAAGGATTGGTTCACCTGTATAAGAAAACTTGATTTCAGGTTTGCACTCAAAAGTAATTTTTAATAAGAAGGGGTACGTACATGTATATTATAAAATTACCTCAGTGTAAAGATTTCATGGTATAAACCATACAAAACATCATTATATTTACACTTTCACAGTGTAAGAAAATGGAAACATCTAGAACATGGAAAAACTGTTGTGATTAACAAAGTGTTAATCAATATTACAGGTGCTTGAAATTAATTAAAGTGGGTCAAGCTGTGCAAGTTAAAACATTGTCCAAACAATCAATCAGTTCAAGGTTGTTAAACCGAACACTGAAGGAACAATTATACTGATAAAAGATCAGCACTTGCACTAATGAGGTCATGGTCATGGGTTATCTCGATTACATTTAAATTGGAAGAGATAAGAGCAGCTGCAAATTAGTGCCTGCCATTACAAACCTGGTGGAAAGTAAGGACCTGACCCATTACATAAAGCATATGCTTAGGCATTAATAAAATATTTATAAATTACTATTCTGAATTTAGAAGTAATTCAAGCACCATAAGAGAGGGGGAAAATTGTTCCATGATACAAATATGTCTAATTGTCGTTGACATACAAATATGTCTAATTGTCGTTTAGGTAAAAAATAAATAAAGTTCCAAAAGAAGGAATACAGAAGCTTATAAGAATATGTATGCCTTGTGAAGAGGCTTATGCAAAATATCAAATGATACGTTATCATTATTAAAGTAATGTAAAAAAGGTTCATAAGCTGCTTCAACTATAAGATTAACAGCTGTTGCAAACTGAAGCAAGTGTTACAGATGATGTACAGCTTCTGTGAATGTTTGGGTAAAGATAAGAGTATTTATTCTTATAACAATAATTGATATGTCTCTTGTTCGGACTGCAGACAATAATACCAGGCGAACATAAATGGTTTGTCCTAAGAAATGTTCCAAACATTCGTATTAATTGTTGAAGTATAAGGAGTTATGGATTAAAAAAGATCGATTGTTTTATTATGGAACTGTCCATGTCGTATCAAGATGAACAATACCACGGCTGTGGCATATGTTAACAATGGTCAAATTTGGGAGAAAAACATATTGTCATTATTTTGCATTACTTACGATTAATCTGGTTGTATACAGATTAAATCACTGATCTTTCAAATGTTTCTTGTGGGTCACAAGATAAGTCAAATAACAATCATAGGATTATCTAAGTAAACAGATGTGGCATATTTTAAAGTTTAGTCCACCTGTTTATCTCTAAGGAAGAGACAATGGTATCGGAAGACAACAAATTTGGGAGAAAAAACATATTGTCATTAATATGGATTACTTACGATTAATCTGATTGCATACAGATTAAATCACCGATCTTTCGAATATTTCTTGTGGGTAAACCAAGAACAGTGAAGGTGGATGTTTTTCTCCCAATTACATGAGGAAAAGATTTCTTTGTGTTCCTCATTTTTGTTTAATAGGGCAGTGTCTGATGAAAATATAGCGGGACACTGCCAGAGGCATTTTGGTGGCCTAATACGGGTCCTTTATGGTTTCATAAATATTGTGTGATTTTGAACTGCTAGTGATGATTCATAGTGGCAGCAATTTATTGAAGTCAAAAAAGGGGTCTCGACCTAGGTCGTTGCCTTCGCTCTTTGCTCTTTGGATGCTGCTGCACCCACTGGGATCTCCAGGTTTGAGAAACCCTGCAGTAATTTATTGTTGTACAAAAACCTCCATGACATGAAAATATGAATTTGACTATCTACAGGTTGACCAGGCCATCACAACAGCTGATGGTCAAAGAAGTCTATGAATGTTAACCAATATAACAACATATCAATAAAATAATTATGTATAAAGAAGTGTTATACCTGCAATTTGCAGAAATAAGTCTAAAAAACAATATTTTGTTATAAGAAATTGGAGGTCTGTATATACAGTAAAGTTATTTTATCATATTAGATATATGTGAATTCCTTGTGGATTGCATTTTCTAAGTATCTAATTGATAGAGCCAATAATAGGGCTCAGAGTGTTACCGTCTTATAAACGTACAATATATTAACCAAGAAGTTATCAGATGCATTCATAATATCCCAATATGGAAAGGGATATATATGTAAATGTTAATAAATATATATATATATATGTGTGTGTGTGTGTGTGTGTGTGTGTGTATATATATATATATATATATATATATATATATATATAATATATATATATATATATATATGTGTGTATATATATATATATATATATATATATATATATATATATATATATATATATATATATGTGTGTGTATATATATATATGTGTGTATATATATATATATATATATATGTGTGTATATATATATATATGTGTGTATATATGTGTATATGTATATATAATCTGTCCAAAATTGTAAAAAATATAAAGGCAGGAGATAAATAATCTTGAATTGCCTTAAGAAATGGACTCTAACTCTATCTATGATTCAAAAAACTTAAACATTGAAAATAATAATGCTGATAACTATGGACTCTAACTCTATCTATGATTCAAAAAACTTAAACATTGAAAATAATAATGCTGATAACTTTAGTATCAATATAAGAGTGCAAACATTGCAAATGTTACGTTATAATTGCATGTGGATACAGATTGCATTACCATATATGTTTATGAATCTACCAAACAAAGCACACCAAGAAGACCTGAAACCAAGGTAAACCTATAAGCATATCCTGCCGGCTTTAAGTTGTGTGTGTGTGTGAACATTGATGAAAATGTTGCAGTAGGTAAGAGTCTCTGTGGCAATGAGACTGCTTATTACACACAAAAACCACATTGGGTTCAGTAAAAACTGATGGTAATAGAGGAATGTATTTCTAGATGGTTAAAAATTGGATACATTCAGTGGGAACTAGACACTGAAAGGTGGAAAATCACTCTGTTAATGAGGAAAATACATTCACAGGAATGGCACGGGATGAGCCACTCGAGCAAAGATGCAAGGCCGCAGGAGGCTGTAGATTACTGTTAAAGTAAAAAGGAACCAGTCATGGTGTCAGATTTAGACACGCAATGTTCGGTTCTCTATAATTGTTGCTTTGTCATGCCATAAAAATATATATATCAATTGGTATTTGTGATAAACTTGCCTTTCAATGGAAAGGGCATTTTCATTTTTATAATGTGAAATAATTTATCACATAACTTGAGGCAATTTTTGGGGAAAATGTGTTATTCGCTCGTTATTGTGTTAAATGAGCCGTACTGTCGTATGGAATAAATTCTACGACACGAAAAACACAGAAAGCTTCAAACTCTTCACGTAGTCACTCACGTGACTCCGAAGTAAAATAGTAAGATTAAACGAGAACTTACCAGTTCGAAGTTTGATCGTTATTTTATGAGGAGTAACGATGAGGGATTACGTTCCCTCCACTCCCCACCCTCATAAAATAAATGATCATCTGGTAGTTCTAAATCTATGATGAGCCTTACTATCTTACTCCGGCTATTTGTGTTCTGTATTTTTCATGCCGCTGCTTTGAAGTATGCCGTTTCCAGCGCCAGGCGGGGTTCTTCACGTAATCCCTCATCGTTACTCCTCATAAAATAACGATCAAACTTCGAACTGGTAAGTTCTCGTTTAATCTTACTATTTTACAGACTTGGCACAGAGTCCAATATCTGCAAACTTTGACAACATTATTCAGACTTGGCACAGAGTCACTCTATTGTTCTTACAGACTGTTTGTTCTTAGTTTCCATTCTAAATTAGTAAGAAGATCAATTATAACGACTCAATTTTGTGAACCCTATTAGATTTAACTATATTAACTCTTTCAAGAGTATGAAGTGAGATCGATCGACTGACCAAATGGTGCCAGCACAACAACTTGGGTCTCAGTGTCAGTAAGACCAAGGAATTGATTGTGGACATTGGAAGAGGAAGAATGAGGACCCTCAAACCTACTAATATCGATGGGACGATGGTGGAGACTGTTAAAAGCTTCAAATTCCTGGATGTGCATATTTCTGAAGATCTTTGTTGGACCGAGCACACCGATGCAATTATAAAGACAGCTCATCAACTTCCTGAGAAGATTGCAGAGAGGATGTCAGAGGATTCTCTTGAGCTTCTACAGTTTTACAGTAGAGAGCATATTGACTGGTTGCATCACGGTCTGGTTTGGCAACTTGAACGCCCAGGAGCGAAGAAGACTGCAAAAAGTTGTGAACACTGCCCCGTCCATCACGGGTTCTGACCTCCAGACCATCAAAGGGATTTACCGGAGTCACTGCCTCAAAGGCAGCCAGCATCATCAGCGACCCACACCATCCTGTACACACACTCATTTGACCCCAGCCATCGTGAAGAAGGTACAGGAGCCTTCGTTGAGGCCAGTTCATTGGCCATATTTAAGAGGGAGTTGGATGTGGCCCTGGTGGCTGAAGGGATCAGAGGGTATGGAGAAAAGGCAGGTACAGGATATTGAGTTGGATGATCAGCCATGATCATATTGAATGGTGGTGCAGGCTCGAAGGGCCGAATGGCCTGCTCCTGCACCTAATTTCTATGTTTCTATGTTTCTTCGACGTTGTGCGGTGACGGCTGCATCTGCGATTCCTTTCTGTTGGGGGGGGGGGGGGGGGGGGGGGGGGGGGGGGGGGGGGGGGGGGGGGGGGGGGGGGGGGGGGGGGGGGGGGGGGGGGGGGGGGGGGGGGGGGGGGGGGGGGGGAAGGAGTCCTGGCCCGTGGCAGCTCCTGATAAGTCATATAGTCTTTAAGAAGGAACTGCAGATGCTGGAAAATCGAAGGTAGATTGTAGAGGCAGGGTGCTGGTGGAAGGAGAGTGGTGCATTTGACAGCTGCCGTATGTGTTCGAACAATGGGCTGCCGTAATGGGCTTGCCTTGGCATACATTTCTTGTATTTGTTATGTTAGAAATATTAGCACAAAACCCAATAATTAAAAAAAGAATCTCCAGTGGTCTTGTCTCTCCGTGATACACGGAACCATGTCCGTATGTAGTGCAGTGCAATTATGTAGATTTACATCGACGACTGCTTTGGTGTCACTTCCTACACCCACACACAACTGACTGACTTCATCCGTTTCACCACCATCTTCCATCCGGCACTCAAATACACCTGGACCATTTCCGACACTTCCCTATCATTCCTTGACCTCACCATCTCCATCGCAGGGGATACACTCCTGACCGACATCCACTATAAACCCACTTACTCCCACGGCTACCTGGACTACTCTTCCTCCCACCCTGCTTCCTGTAAGGACACCATCCCCTATTCCCAATTCCTCCGTCTACGCTGCATCTGCTCACAGGGCATCACAAATTTCCTCATTCTTCAGAGAACGGGGATTCCCCTCCCCCACTATAGTTGAGGCTCGCACCAGGGTCCCCTCCATATCCCGCAACACTGCCCTCTCTCCCCATTCCCCCACTCGCAACAAGGGCAGAGTCCCCCTGGTCCTCACCTTTCACCCCACCAGCCGGCACATACAGCACATAGTCCTCTGCCAGTTTCGCCACCTCCAACGTGACCCCACCACTCACCACATCTTCCCATCTCCCCCCTGTCTGCCTTCCGCAAAGACCGCTACCTCCGTAACTCCCTTGTCAATTCTTCCCTTCCCTCCCGCTCCACCCCTTCCCTGAGCACTTTCCCTTGCAACCGCAAGAGATGCTACACTTGTACCTTTACCTCCCCCCTCCACTCCTTTCAAGGACCCAAGCAGTCCTTTCAGGTCCGACAGAGGTTCACCTGCACCTCCTCAAACCTCATCTATTGTATCCACTGCTCTAGATGGCAGCTGATCTATATCGGTGAGACCAAGCGGAGGCTTGGCGATCGTTTCGCCGAACAACTCCGCTCGGTCCGCAATAACCAACCCGACCTCCCGGTGGCTCAGCAGTTCAACTCCCCCTCCCATTCCGTATCCGACCTCTCTGTCCTGGGCCTCCTAACGGCCAGAGTGAGCAACACAGCAAATTGGAGGAACAGCATCTCATATTCCGCTTGGGGATTCTGCATCCTCTTGGCATGAACATCGAATCCTTTTAATTCTGTTGACCCTTGCTGTCTCCTCCCATTCCCACCTCTCCCTCCCCACCTCTCCCTCAACCCTCGGGCTCCTCCTCCTTTTTCCTTTCTTCCCCCCGCCTCCCCCCACCCCGATCAGTCTGAAGAAAGGTTTTGGCCCGAAACGTTGCCTATCTCCTTCGCTCCATAGATGCTGCTGCACCCTCTGAGTTTCTCCTGCATTTTGTGTACACTGGAAATTTTAAAGTTAGTTAAAATATGTCACCTGCCCTGTTTCAGCTTTTTTGACCGAGGTTGATATTAATAACACTCACGAGGCCGAAAGCTGCCATAGCCAAGCCTTGTCCATTCCTTCTCTCCGGGGATGATGCCTGTCCCGTTGAGTTACTCCAGCTTTTTGTGTCCATCTGTAACCTAGCGTTATTCGGCCGAGTGACCCTTGAACCCTTCCTTGTATGTTGTTTCCACGTTTATAATAAATGATTTTGGTGAACATTACCTCTGCTGTTGGACACCCTGCCTCAGACGTAGTGCGTTGTGTATTACTGGCACTGCTAGTTACTTCGTCAAACGGTCACTGGAAACTACCTTTAGAAATGCTCGCAAAAATAAGTGATATGTTGTAAAATTGTAGTTTACAATGCCAAAATTGAACCGTTGAGGACAAACCAGGTGTACAGAGTTTATTGGTTACAATCTGAGGAGTATGATGATGCTACTGATTATGGTATGCCAACGTACAAGTTAGCAACTGATCTTCTCCATAAAGACTTGGTCTATTGCTAGAAATTGTAATTTATTTACCTATCTGTTACGGACTTACAGCATATAATACAATAATATTAAAGTTCTGAACTTGAGAATATCACATTTTTTAATTTTCATGGCAGTCTGGGTGGTTATTACTATTTCCGTCACAATGGTCAATTTTGTAATTAGCTGCAATTGGGTAATTAACTAATTATATGCTTTAATTTCAGGTCATCCAAAAAGATGTTTTATATTTGTTTCAGAATACTTCAATCTATAATAACTGAAAATGTCATTCAGTTCTCTTAATTTTTAAGAAAGGTATGGGCTTTTGACTGTCCTCAATCACAGCTTTTTTGTTGTCAATGGAAAAGCAATATCTTTGCCCCTCTCTCTCTCTGTCCCCCCCCCCCTCTCTCTCTCCCCTCTTCACTGTCCCCGCTCTGTCCCCCCAGGGACACCCCCTCTGCTCTGCCTGCCCCCCCTCGCTCGCGCCCCCCCCCCACCTGCCGCCCCCCTCTCTCTGCGTCTCACCCCCTTCTCTCTGCCCCCTCTCTCTCTGCCGCTGCCGCCCCCCTCTCTCTCTGGCCAGCCCCCGAGAGGAAACCTCTGCCGCAACCCCTCTCTCTCTGCCACCCCTCTGCTCTCCTCTCTCTCTCTGCCCCCCTCTCTCTCTCTCTCTGCCCCCCCTCTCTCTCTGACCTCCCCCCCCTCTCTCTCTACCCTTCCCTCCCCGCTCTCTCTGCCCATCCCTCCCTTGAGCTACTTCACTCCCCAGCCACAATGCAGTGGCTCCATGCCCGGAGTGCCACGGCAGCGTGTGAATGAGTGGGTTACTGGCATGAACCCCGACCCCCTCCTTCTCAATGATTAAGGCCGGCCCGCTGGCCCACCTCCGTCTCTGCCCCCCCCCTTTCTCTGCCCACCCCTCTCTCTCTGCCCACCCCTTCTCTGCCCACCCCTTCTCTGTCTCTGCCCACCCCTTCTCTGCCCATCCCCCTTCTCTGCCCACCCCTTCTCTCTGCCCATTCTCTGTTCTCTGCCCACCCTTCTCTGCCCACCCCCCTTCTCTGCCCACCTCCCCTTCTTCTTGCCCACCTCTCTCTGCCCACCCCTCTCTCTGCCCACCCACCCTGCCCACCCCTTCTCTGCCCACCCCTTCTCACCCCTTCTCTGCCCCACCCCTTCTCTGCCCACCCCTCTCCTGCCCACCCCCTCTCGCCCCACCCCTTCCTGCCACCCCCTCTCTGCCCACCCCCTCTCTGCCCACCCCTACTCTTCTCATCTCTGCTGCCCACCCCCCCTCTTCTGCCCACCCCCTCTCTACCCAACCCCCCCTTGCCCACCCCCTCTGCCGCACCCCCCCTCTCGCCCACGCCCCTCTCTGGCCCACCCCCTCTCTGCCTTCTGCCCCCACCCTCTCTGTCTCTCTTCTCCATCCTGCCCACCCCCAGGTCTCTGCCCACCCCCTCGCCCTCTCGTGCTGCCGCCCACCCCCTCTCTGCTCTGCTCTTCGCTGTCTTGCCCCCTCTGCACACATTCACCACCCCCTCCTCTCTCTGCCCACCCCGCTCTCTGCCCACCCCCCTCTCTGGCTTCTCTGCCCCTCTCTGCCCACATCCCCTCTCTGCCCACCCCCCTCTTCCCCAACTGGCTGCCCCACCCCCTCTCTGCCACCCCCCTCTCTGCCCCCCTCCACACCCTCTCTCTGCCCACCCCCTCTCTTCTCTGCCCACCCCCCTCTGCTCTGCCCACCCCCTGCCGCTCTCTGCCCACCCCTCTCTGCCCACCCTTCTCTGGCCACCCTATCTCTGCCCACCCTTCTCTGACCTCCCCTCTCTGCCCACCCCTCTCTGCCCACCCCCCTCTTCCTGCCCACCCTTGTCTCTCTCTGCCCACACTGCCACCCCGTTCTCTCTGCCACCCCTCTCTGTCTCTGCCCACCCTCTCTCTGCCCACCCCCCTTCCCCCCCACCCCCCCCTCTCTGCCCACCCCTCTCTGCCCACCCCCTCTATGCCACACCTCTCTGCCCCCCCACCCCTGCTCTCTGCCCACCCCTCTCTGCCCACACCCCTCTCTGCCCACCCTCTGGGTCTGCCCACCTGGTCTGCCCCCCCCTCTCTGCCCACCCCCTCTCTGCTCCCCACCCCCTCTGCCCCCCCCTCTCTGCCCACCCCCCTCCTGCCCACCCCCTCTGCCCACCCCCTCTGCCACCCCTCTCTTTCCCACCCCCTTCTCCCCTCCTCTGCCACCCCCTCTCTGCCCCACCACTCTGCCCACCCCCCTCTGCCCACACCCCCTCTCTGCCCACCCCCTCTCTGCCCACCCCTCTCTGCCCACCCCCCTCTCTGCCCACACCACCCCTCTCTGCACCACCCCTCCTCTGCCCATCCCCCTCTCGGCCACCCCTCTCTGCCCAACCTCTCCCTCTCTGCCCCCCCCTTCTGCCCACCCCCGCTCCCTCTCTGCCCACCCCTCCTGCACCCCCTCCTGCACCCCCTCTCTGCCCACCCCCTCTCCCCCTCTCTGCCACCCCATCCTCACACACCCTCTCTGCCTGCCCCACACCCCCCTCTCTGCCCACCTCCCTCTCCCCTCTCTGCCCACCCCCTCCCTCTGCCACCCCCTCTCTGCCCACCCAACCTCTCTGCCCACTCTCCTCTGCCCCCCCCCCCCTCCCTCCTGCTCTCCCCTCCCCCTCTCTCTGCCCACCCCCCCTCCTCACCACCCACCCCCTCTCTGCCCAACACCCTCTCAACCCCAACCCCCCCCCCTCCTCCCTCTCTCCTCTGCCCCCTTCTCTCCCCGCCCCACTCCCCCTTTTCTCTTCCTTCCCTTCTTCCCTTTTCCCTTTTTTCTCCCTTCTTTCCTTCCGTCTATGCCCACCCCCCTTCTATCAGCCCTCCCCTCTCTCTCCCCTCTCTTTTTCCCCTCTTTTTTCCCCACCACCTTTCCTTCCTCTCTGCCTTCCCCTTTCCCCTCCTTTCTCTCTCCTTCCTTTTCCTTTCATTCTTCTTCCTCTTCCTTCTCTTTCCTTTTTCTCCTCTTCTCTCCCTTCTTCCCCTTCCCTTCTCATCCCTGCCCCTCCCCCTTCTCTCTCCTATTCTCCTCCCCTTTTCCTTCCCGCAGCCCCTCCCCCCCTCTTGCCCACCCCCTCACCACCCACCCCCTCTGTCTGCCCCACTCCTCTGCGCCCCCCCCTCTCCCCTCTGCCCCCTCTTCCCTCCCCCTCCCCCTCCCCCTCTCCCCCCTTTCCCCCTCCTGCCCCCCCCTTGCACCCCTCCCCTCCTCCCTTCCCCCTCCCCTCTTTCCCCTCTCTTCCAGCTTCCCACCTTTCTGCCTCCCCCTCCCTCTCTCAGCACCCCACTCTGCACCACCCCACTCGGCCCCACTCTGCACCCCCCCACTGCGCCCCCCCACTGCGCCCCCCCTCATCGGCCATCCCTCTCTGCCCACCCCCCCTCCCTCTGCCCACCCCCCTCTCTGCCACCCCCTCTCTGCCCACCCCCCTCTCTGACCCACCCCCCTCTCCTCTGCCCACACCCCCTCTCTCTGCCCCCCCCCTCTCTCTGCCCACCCCCTCTCTCTTTCCACACCCCCCCCCACCCCCCTCTTCTGCCCGCACTCACCCTCCCTGCCCCCCCACCTCCCTTCTGCCCCCCATCTCTCTCTACCCTCTCCCCCTCCCACTGCCTCTGCCCCTCCCCCCCCTCTCTCTCTCTCGGCACCCCCTCTCTGCCCCACCCCCTCCCTCTCTGAGTCCCACTTGGTCTAGTAACTATTAAATGACTGATCTTGAACGTGTGGGTACACAAAAGGCTGGAGAAACTCAGCGGGTGCAGCAGCATCTGAGGAGCGAAGGAGATAGGCAATGTTTCAGGCCGAAACCCTTCTTCAGACTGATGGAAGGTTGGAGGGGCGGGGAGAAGAAAGGAAAAAGGAGGAGGAGGAGGAGGAGGAACCCGAGGGCTGAGGGAGAGATGGGAAGGGGAGGTGACAGCAAGGGTTAATAGAACTGAGAAAATTTAATGTTTAAACCCAGAGGATGCAGACTCCCCAAGCGGAATATGAGGTGCTGTTCCTCCAATTTGCGGTGTTGCTCAGTCTGGCTGTGGAGGAGGCCCAGGACAGAGAGGTCGGATACGGAATGGGAGGGGGTGATGAAGTGCTGAGCCACCGGGAGGTCGGGTTGGTTATTGCGGACCGAGCGGAGGTGTTTGGCGAAACGATCGCCAAGCCTCTGCTTGGTCTCACCGATATAGATCAGCTGGCATCTAGAGCAGCGGATGCAATAGATGAGGTCTGAGGAGGTGCAGGTGAACCTGCACCTCCTCCAACCTCGGGTTCACCTGCACCTATTCCAACCTCAAGGTTCACCTGCACCTCCTCCAACTCATCAGGTTCACTTGGGATACATTAATCGAACATTTGTGTGTGTATATATATATATATTTATATATATATATATATATATATATATATATATATAATATATATATATTATATATATCAATACTTTTCCCATGTTTCCTTTGTAATTTTTATCATTAGTTTTCGTTCCCACTCTTCTCTAAGTGTCTCTGTCGATGGTAAATCTATATTTAAAATACTATTATATAAATATGATATTAATTTCTGTGAGTCAGCCTTAATGTTCATTGCTTCATCATATTTACATATTCCGGTTGACATTTTTCCCGTCGACTCCAAAACCTCCTTATCTGAAAATGTCATGCTTTATTTCTCGACATTACTGAAAATGTTTAAAAATATGACAAAACTTTGAATTTAAAGCGACTGCCTTACGCTGATGATGTCACAATGCGTCTGCTCTGCGCCGTGTTCCACGCGCTGTGAGTGACGTCTCCCCCCTGACCCATTCCCCCCCCCCCCCAGGTTATTCAAAAGACGCAGAAAGCAAGTCGGGCCCTGTACAGGAACTGCTGAGCTCTCGGTCCTTGCCCATGACATCTCCCTGTCTCTGCCCTCTCCCTGTCTCTCCGCCTCTGTCTCTGTCTGTCTTCTTCCTGTCTCTCCGCCTCTGCTTCTCTCTCTCTGTGTGACTCTGCCCTTTCTCTCTGTCTCTGCCCTCTCTCTCTGTCCTCTCTCTCTGTCTCTGTATCTGCCCTCTCTGTCTCTGCCCTGTCTCTCTGTCTCCGTCTCTGCCCTCTCTCTGCCCCTGTCTTTGCCCTCTCTCTCTCTGCCCCCTCTCTCTCTCTCTGCCCCTCTCTCTCTCTCTGCCCTCTCTCTCTCTCTCTCTCTCTCTCTCTCTCTCTCTCTCTCTCTCTCTCTCTGCCCTCCTTCCTCTCTTGCCGCGCCTGCACAGTTGGGGGTTATGCGCGAGTGGATAGGGTGGGGGATGGGGTAAAAAAGCGAATGAATAATATGAATACAATATCAAGGGGGGTGGTTAATGTGTGTGTGATGTCGCAGGCCGCCCCGCCCCCCTGATGCCACGCGCTGAGGGGACAGAACCCAACGGGTCCCACTTGGTCTAGTCAAGCTATAAAAATTAATTATCATCTACTGTAAAACAATGTAGGATATACTGCAAGTAATATAAGTAACGTTGGTTATATTTAGTCCAAGATCTGCTTCTAGACATAATCCCCATATCTAGCCACAGGCTTGCTGACCCGTCTTGCACGCGTACAGTACGGGCCTTCAGCCGTGCCCCATTGGCAGCCCTTTTGCAGGTACAGAACCAAAGTTCTTATCGCAGAGCTGCTCACCGTCTGCTATCACATGTCCCTCTTTCAGATAGTCGTTTCCACCCTCTGTCCATAACACATCATCTGGGTCATCTGCATCATCATACTGAACCTGCCTCAATGGCACCGGCTCATTGACTGGCAGAATATGTCATCGGTTTTGTCTGTATAGACCTCCACCAGATTGAATCAAATAAGGCCTTGGTTCCGGACACACCTTGTCTGTGCCCATATGATCATACATTAGAGAACCAGAATGGACAGCTATCTGCAGAGCCAAAAGAGATGGGGGAGATATTGAACAATTTATTTTCTTCGGTATTCACCAAGGAGAAGGATATTGAACTCTGTGAGTTAAGGGGAAAAAGTAGAGTAGCTATGGAAACTATGAGATTCAAAGAGGAGGAAGTACTGACACTTTTGAAAAATATAAAAGTGGATAAGTCTCCAGGTCCTGACAGGATATTCCCTAGGACATTGAGGGAAGTTAGTGTAAAGAAATAGCAATGGAGCTATGACAGAAATATTTCAAATGTCATTAGAAACGGGAATAGTGCCGGAGGATTGGCGTATGCGCATGTTGTTCCATTGTTTAAAAAGGGTTCAAAGATAAACCTAGCAATTGTTAGACTATTAGTTTGACGTCCAGTGGTGGGCAGAATTAATGGTAAGGATACTTAGAGTTAATATATATAGCATCTGGATAAAAACAGGGTCTGATCAGGAACAGTCAACATGGATTTGTGCCTGGAAGGTCATGTGCTTGACAAACCTCTTGAATTTTTTGAAGCGGTAACTAGGGATATTGGATGAGGGTAAAGCAAGTGGGAATGTTGTCTATATGTGATTTCAGTAAGGCCTTTTGACAAGGTTTCGCATGGGAAGGTTGGTTCAGAGGTTCAATCTTTGGGTGTTAATGGCGGAGTTAAGCAAGATGGATTCAACAGCGGCTGAATGGAGATGTAAGAGTGTATGGGGGATGGATGTTTGTCAGGTTGGAAAGCCGGTGCCAGTGGGGTGCCCCCCCCCCCCCCGCTTGCCCCCAGGGATCTGTGTTGGGGGTCCACTGGGTTTTGTCATGTACATCAATGATTGGATGATGGGGGTGGAAATTGGATAAGTAAGTATTGCAGATGTTACTAAGAATAGGTGGATTGTGGAAAATAATGAAGTAGATTCTCAAAGTCTACAGAGAGATTTGGGCCATTTGGAAAAGTGGGCTGAAAGATGGCAGATGGAGTTTAATGCTTGATAAAGTGTGAAGTGCTACATCTTTTCAGGACAAATCAAAATAGGAGTAATGGTAAATGGTAGGGAATTGAGGAATGCTGTGGAACAGAGGGATCTAGGAATAACTGTGCATCGTTCCCTGTGAAGGTGGAATCGCATTGTAGATAGGGTGGTAAAGAAAGCCTTTGGTGTGCTGGCCTTTATAAAATCAGAGCATTGAATATAGGAGTAGGGAAGTAATGTTTAAAATTTGTACAAGGCATTGGTAACACCAATTCTGGAGTATGGTGTACAATTTTGGTTCGCCTAGTTATAGGGAAGGATGTCAACAAAATAGAGTGAGTTACAGAGGAGATTTACTAGAATGTTGACAGGGTTCCAGCAACTATGTTTACAGAGAAAGGAATGAACAAGTTAGGTATTTTTATTTTGCGCCAGAAGGTTAAGGGGGGGACTTGATTGAGGTCTTTAAAATGATGAAAGGGATAGACAGAGTTGACGTGGATAAGATTTTCCCATTGAGGGTAGGGAAGATTCAAACAAGAGGGCATGACATGAGAATTAAGGGACAGTAGTTTAGGGGTAACGTGAGGGGGAACTTCTTTACTCAGAGGGTGGTGGCTGTGTGGAATGAGCTTCCAGCAGAGGTGGTGGAGGCAGGATCGATTTTAACATTTAAAAGTAAAGTGGATAGGTATATGGACGTGAAGGGAATGGAGGGGGATGGTCTGAGTGCAGGTAGATGGGACTAGGGGAAAACAAATGGTCGGCACGGACTGGAAGGGCCGAGAGGGCCTGTCTCCGTGCTGTAATTGTTATATGGTTATATGGTTATATGGTTATATAACCATATAACAATTACAGCACGGCAACACCCACTCGCAAGATGATTTACATGCCCTTTTTTTTCAGTAGACAATAGGTGTAGGAGTAGGCCATTTGGCCCTTCGAGCCAGCACTGCCATTCAATGTGATCATGGCTGATCATCCCCAATCAGTACCCCGTTCCTGCCTTCTCCCCATATCCCCTGAATCCGCTATTTTTAAGAGCCCTATCTAGCTCTCTTGAAGGCATCCAGAGAACCTGCCTCCACCTGAGGCAGAGAATTCCACAGACTCGCCACTCTCTGTGGGAAAAAGTGTTTCCTCGTCTCCGTTCTAAATGGCTTACTCCTTATTCTTAAACTATGGCCCCTGGTTCTGGACTCCCCCAACATCGGGAACATGTTTCCTGCCTCTAGTATGTCCAAGCCCTTAACAATCATATATGTTTCAATTAGATCCTCTCTCATCCTTCTAAACTCCGGAGTGTACAAGCCCAGCTGCTCCATTCTCGCAGCATATGACAGTCCCACCATCCCGGGAATTAACCTTGTAAAACCTACGCTGCACTCCCTCAATAGCAAGAATGTCCTTCCTCAAATTAGGGGACCAAAACTGCACACAATACTCCAGGTGTTCTGTACAACTGCAGAAGTACCTCTTTGCTCCTATATTCGATTCCTCTTGTTATAAAGGCCAACATGCCATTCGCTTTCTTCATTACCTGCTGTATCTGCATGCCTACTTTCATAGAGTGATGTACAAGGACCCCCAGATCCCGTTGTACTTCTCCATTTCCCAACTTGACACCATTTAGATAGTAATCTGCCTTCCTGTTTTTACTACCAAAATGGATAATCTCACATTTATCCGCATTAAACTTCATCTGCCATGCATCTGCCCATTCCCCCAACCTGTCCAAGTCACCCTGCATTCTCATAGCATCCTCCTCACAGTTCACACTGCCACCCAGTTTTGTGTCATTTGCAACTTTACTAATGTACTTTGAATTCCTTCATCCAAATCATTGATGTATATTGTAAATAGCTGCGGTCCCAGCACCGAGCCTTGCGGTACCCCACTAGTCACTGCCTGCCATTCTGAAACGGACCAGTTAATCCCTACTGTTTGTTTCCTGGTTGCCAACCACTTCTCTATCCATGTCAGCACCCTACCCCCAATCCCATGTGCCTAAATTTGCACACTAATCTCCTATGTGTGACCTTATCAAATGCTTTCTGAAAATTCCAGGTACACTACATCCACTGGCTCTCCCTTGTCCATTTTCCTAGTTACATCTTCTAAAAATTCTAGAAGATTCATCAAGCATGATTTCCCCTTCATAAATCCATGCTGCCTCGGACCGATCCTGTTACTGCTATCCAAATGTTCGGCTATCTCATCTTTTATAATTGACTCCAGCATCTTCCCCACCACCGATGTAAGGCTAACTGGACTATAATTCCCCGTTTTCTTTCTCCCGCCTTTCTTAAAAGGTGGGGATAACATTAGCTACCCTCCGATCCACAGGAACTGCTCCCGAGTCTATAGAACATTGGAAAATTATCACCAATGCATCCACGATTTCTAGAGCCACTTCCTTAAGTACCCTGATGCAAACCATCAGGCCCTGGGGATTTATCAGCCTTCAGTCCCATCAGATAATAACCCATTATCTGTTATTTGCACTTTATCAGTTTATTTATTCATGTGTGTATATATTTATATAATTGTATATGAACACATTGATCTGTTTTGTAGTCAGTGCCTACTATGTTCTGTTGTGCTGAAGCAAAGCAGGAATTTCATTGTCCTATCAGGGACACATGACAATAAACTCACTTTAACTGGAACTTATCAGTCTTCTGTCCCATCATTCTATCCAACACCATTTCCTGCCTAATGTGCATTTCCTTCAGTTCCTCCGTCACCCCAGATCCTCTGGCCACTACTATAACAGGAAGATTGTTTGTGTCCTCCTTAGTGAAGACAGATCCAAAGTACCTGTTCAACTCATCTGCTATTTCCTTGTTCCCCATAATCAATTCACCTTTTTCGGTCTTCAAGGGTACAACTTTGGTCTTAACTAAAAAAAATTTTTTCCTCTTCACATACCTAAAGAAGCTTTTACTATCCTGCTTTATATTCTTGGCTAGCTTACCTTCATACCTCATCTTTTCTCCCTGTATTGTCTTTTTGGTTATCTTCTGTTGTTCTTTAAACATTACCCAATCCTCTTGCTTCCCGCTCATCTTTGCTACGTTGTACTTCTTCACTTTAATTTTTGTACTGTCCCTGTCGTCCCTTGTCAGCCTTGGTCGTCCCTTTCTCCCCTTAGAATATTTCTTCCTCCTAGGAATGAACTGATCCTGCACCTTCTGTATTATTCCTGCCATTTTTGTTCCACTGTAATCCCTGTTAGTGTATCTTTCCAGTCAACTTTGGCCAGCTCCTCCCTCATGGCCCCATAGTCCCCTTTATTCAACTGCAACACTGACACCTCCGATCTACTCTTCTCCCTCTCCAATTGTAGATTAAACCTGACCATGTTATGGTCACTGTCTCCTAATGGCTCATTAACCTCAAGGTCCTTTATCAAATCTGGTTCATTACAGAACACTAAATCCAGAATTGCCTTCTCCCTGGTAGGCTTTAATACAAGCTGTTCAAAGAATCCATCACGAAAGCACTTCACAAAGTCCCTTTCTTGGTTTTCTTGATTTTCCCAGTTTACTTGCACGTTGAAATCTCCCATAACAACCACAGCATTACTTTTACTACATTCCAATTTTAACTCCTGATTCAACTTGCGCCCTATGTCCAGGCTACTGTTTGGGGGCCTGTAGATTAGTCCCATTAGGGTCTTTTTACCCTTACAATTCCTTAGTTCTATCCATACTGACTCCACATCTCCTGTATCAATGTCACCCCTTGCATGGGACTGAATTTAATTCCTCACCACCAGGGCAACCCCACCCCCTCTGCCCACCTGTCTGCCTTTTCGATAGAGGTATACCTTTGAATATCCAGTTCCCAGCCCTGGCCCTCCTGTAGCCATGTCTCAGTAATTCCCACAACATCACACTTGCCAGTTTCTAACTGAACCTCAAGCTCATCCACTTTATTCCTTATACTTTGCGCATTCATATACAAATTCAGAAGCACTGACTTCTGTATTCACTTCCCCCCTCACAATTGGCCCTGACCTTACTCTGCTGTCCATTCTCAAGCTTTCCTTCCCATTAATTCGAGAATCTTTTGTACTTTTTCCTGTAGCCAAGTCCCCTTCAACTCCATCTTTATACTCCCAATTTGTCAATTCCTCCCCCCCCCCCCCACTATTTAGTTTAAACCCACACATGTAGCCCTAGCAAACCTGCCTGCCAGAATATCGGTCCCCCTCCAGTTAAGGTGTAACCCGTCCCTTTTGTACAGGTCACCCCTACCCCAGAAGAGATCCCAGTGGTCAATAACTCTAAATCCTTGCTCCCTGCACCAGCCCCAGCCACAACATTCAGATCCCCTATCTCCCTGTTTCCCGTCTCACTAGCACATGGTACTGGAAGCAATTCCAGAGATATCCCACCTTTAGAAGTCCGGCATTTCAGTTTTCTTCCCAACTCTCTGAAGTCATGTTGGAGAACCTCCTTCCTCTTCTTCCCGATGTAATTTGTGCCTACGTGCACAACTACCGCCGGCTGTTCACCTTCTCTCTCGAGGATGTTCAGAATTTGGCTCATGACATCCTGAACCCTGGCACCAGGGAGGCAACAGACCATCCTCGCATCTCGTCTGCTGCCACAGAATCTCCTGTCCGCTCCTCGGACATTGGAGTCACCCACCACTAGGGCTCTGCCCGACGTCGGTCTCGCCAGACAAGTCCCATCTCCAGGATTGGAGCCACCGACGTGTCTACCGCTCGGACTGGAAACATTGTCTCCCCGGACAGTTCCCAAGAGAGCGTACCTGTTTTCATTAGGCACAGCCACCTGGGTCTTCTGCACTCCACAATTTCCACCCTTTCTCCCCGTCACACACCTTGGTTCTTCCCGTAACCTTGGCATGACTACCTAACTGTAGGTCCTGTCCAGGAAACTCGTTTTCCCGGATGGCCTTGAGGTAATACAGCTGCTTCTCCAGTGCCCCAACAAGGTCCTTTAGGAGCTGAAGCTGGACGAACTTGCCACAGTTGTAGCAGCCAGAGGCCACATCCCTGGGTTCCCACATTCTGCAAGCCTCACACTGTCTCATCTGCCCCAACGTGTTCACTGCGTTCCGTCCTCTCGAGCTTTATGCGTAGCCCCCTCTCCTCGCCAAAGACTCTAGAGCCAAAGACTCACACTTTACTCACAAGGCCGCTCCCTCCGAGCCGTCTTGCTTATATTGACTGATAAATTGCCTAATTTACCAATTGACCAATTTACAAACCAATTTCCTCAGTTTTCAACTGTTTTCCCCCTCTGACTCACTTCTAACTCTCCTCCCACTCGGGCTAGAGCCAATCAGTGCTTTTTCCTGCTTCTCTTTGTTGCTGTTTCTTCAAAATCTACAGGAGCTCTGAGTACATTGGCATAAGAGCATCTAAATCGTCTATATTTTGTGTTATTGTATACCCATAGTCAATATTTTTATACTAAATATCAGTTTTAGTCCCATGTATTGTGCAAAAAAAAAAAAAAAATTATATTCAGTGGATGTTTCTAGATTAATTTATGGGAATTAAACATCAAATTCCTTCCATCTGGCATATGGATTAATGACAGTGAGATTTAAAAATCATGTTATAACCATATAACCATATAACAATTACAGCACGGAAACAGGCCCTCTCGGCCCTTCCAGTCCGTGCCGACCATTTGTTTTCCCCTAGTTCCATCTACCTGCACTCAGACCATACCCCTCCATTCCCTTCCCGTCCATATACCTATCCACTTTACTTTTAAATGTTAAAATCGATCCTGCCTCCACCACTTCTGCTGGAAGCTCATTCACACAGCCACCACCCTTGAGTAAAGAAGTTCCCCCTCACGTTACCCCTAAACTTCTGTCCCTTAATTCTCATGTCATGTCCTCTTGTTTGAAATCTTCCCTACCCTTCAATGGGAAAAAAAAACGTATCCACGTCAACTCTGTCTATCCCTTTCATCATTTTAAAGACCTCAATCAAGTCCCCCCTTAACCTTCTGCCGCTCCAAAGAAAAAAGTCCTAACTTGTTCAATCTTTCTCTGTAACATAGTTGCTGGAACCCCAGGCAACATTTCTAGTAAATCTCCTCTGTACTCTCTCTATTTTGTTGACATCCTTCCTATAATTAGGCGACCACCAAAATTGTACACCATACTCCAGAATTGGTTCTTACCAATTGCCTTGTACAATTTAAACATTTACTTCCCTACTCCTACTTTATTCAATGCTCGATTTGATTTTTTATAAAGGCCAGCACACCAAAGGGCTTTCTTTACATCCTCCTATCTTCATGTAGGTGATTCCACCTTCAGGGAACTATTGCACAGTCTATTCCTAGATCCACATCTGTCCAAAGCATTCCTCAATTCCCTACCATTTTACCATGTACCTATTTTGATTTGGCCCTGCCAAGATGTAGCACTTCACACTTATCAGCATTAAACTCCATCTGCCATCTTTCAGCCTACTTTTCCAAATGGCCCAAATCTCTCTGTAGACTTTGAAAAATCTACTTCATTATCCACAATGCCACCTATCTTAGTATAAATCTGGCATACTTACTTATCCAATTTTCCACCCCATCATCCAGGATCATTGATGTACAGGACAAACAAACAGTGGACCGACACAGATCCTGATGGCACCCAACAGGTCACCGGCTTCCAACACCTGACAAACAGGCCATCCACCATTACTTCTTGACATCTCCCATTCAGCCATCTGTTTGAATCCATCTTGCTACTATGCCAAAGTAACACCCAAAGATTGAACCTTCTTAACCAAACTTCCATGGGGACCTTGTCAAAGGCCTATACTGAAATCCATATGAGACAACATCCACTGCTTTATCCCTCATCAATTTTGCCATGGTAACCGCTTCGAAAATAATTCAAGAATGGCTGTGTCCAAAAACATGACCTTCCAGGCACAAATCCATGTTGACTGTTCCTGATCAGACCCTGTTTATCCAGATGCTTATATATATTATCTCTAAGTATCCTTTACATTAATTTGCCCACCACTGACTAACAGGTCTATAATTGCTAGGTTTATTCTTTGAACCCTTTTTAAACAATGGAACAACATGCGCAGTACGCCAATCCTCCGGTACTATTCCCGTTATATTGTGAATTCTTGTGTAAATGGGATTAGCTTGCTATTTGGATACTTAGGCTATTTTTTTTTAAATAGCCTAATAAATGGAATCTACAGGCCATTCTTTTTTTTAATTTAAATATTTTTCCATAATACAACTTAGGAGATAGGTCCGTAGGTAAGAAAATAAAACTATTCGTCTAGTCCTGGGTTCAAGCTGCCGTCAAGCCTCAGCGCTGGCCCATTCTACCCCTTCAAATAATCTATGAACGGCGACCATATTCTAATAAATAATTCTGGTTTGTCAATTAAGACAAATCTAATTTTTCCCAGATTTAAGATCTCCGACATCTCCATAATCCACATTTTAATTGTAGGGGATGCAGGGTTTTTCCAAAATTTTTAATATTAGTTTTTTCCCCAGTGATATTATACTATAATCCAGGAAATTTCTTTGGTTTATTGTCAGTTTTAGGTATTGTTTCAGATTATGCCCCAATATTATTAAGTTATGATATCGGGATCCAGTTGAATATAATAAAAACACTACGGAAATAATTTTAAAAAAATATCCACCCCCAAAATGTTTTAATTTTTATGCAATTTACAAAGGTATGGGTTTATTAGCCTCAAAGGTATTGGACATTTATCGCAGAGATAGGAGAGATATTAGGAAAAATTCTATTTAATTTTGTTTTAGAATAAATGCAATATGTGTATTATTTTAAATTGTATTAAAGAATGTCTGGCGTTTTTAAGACGAACATTGCTGTATATGTTGTAGACTTTCATCCAAAATATCTTTCGTTATGGGTTGAACTTAATTCATTTTCCATGCTTGTCTATGTGATTCCGTCGTACGGAATTCTCGCTATCTAACAGAATATTATATTAATATGATATTAATTTGACTGTGTTGGGATGTTTATTCAAACATTCATCTAGAATCTATGGCTCTCTAAATTCTGTATTCTTGTGTATGTGATATAACATAATCTTTCAATTGTTAAATTCTAAAAAAATTTATTTGAATGTAATCCATAATTTGTTGTACCTCCAGAAACGAGAGGGAGGAACACACCTTTTCTATAAAGATGTCCCATCTTCTTAATTCATAGTTTTTCCATTGTGTAAAGCCTTTATCCAATACCGAAGGCTTAAAAGAAGGGGTTATTTTGCAATAGGGTGCGAGTGATAAAATTATCCAATTTTAATGTCTTTTTTATTTGTTTCCAAATTCGAATACAAGCTATGTATTATTATTGGATTTTCACTATAGATCTTTTTATTCAATTTTGTAGGGGATAGGAAAATCGGGCCAATTTTCAAATGGCAGACAATCCTCCTTTTCCATCTTTAACCAGTCTGGTTGTTGATCCATATCTTCCAACCTGAAATGTAAGTTTTTTTGACATTGACTGCCCAGAAATAAAATAAGAAATTTAAGGTAAGACTAATCCTCCATTCATCTTAGATTACATAAGTGTTTTTACTTATTCTGTGATTCTTATAATTCAAATTATAATTAGACAAATAAAACCTTGTTACAATAGAGTCAATTTTTTTAAAAGAAATTTTTAGGGAGGTTATTGGAATTGATTGGAAGAGGTATAGAAGTTGAGGAAGGTAAATCATTTTAATTGCATTAATTTTGACCGAGCATTGAAATAGGAAGCGTTTTCCAATATTGAATATTCTTATGCAATTTATTAAGTAAAGGCACGAATTTGATTTTTAAATAAAGAAGTATATTTCTTGGTCACATAGATTCCTAAGTATTTAAATTTTTCATTCACTATTTTTAAAGGTGATTGTTGCAATATATATAAATTAGGTTCCATTATTGGCATAATCTCACTCTTCCAGTTGATTCTATATCCCGAAGAATAAACCAAATTGAGTTATAAGGATTTAACAGGTTAGGGATACTAAATTTCTGGATTTGTAATATATAGTTAATACATCATCTGTATATAGAGACATTTTATTAACTGTATTTTTAGTATTATACCTATATATTTCTGGAGGTAGCTCGAATTATTTCTGCTAGTGGTTTATAACAAGGCGAATAGTAACAGTGATAACGGGCATCCTTGTCTACAACCTTTAGATATAAATCCATTTTTTTAATAACATTTGATTTGTCATTATTCTGGCTGGTTGGATTGGTTATATATATATAAAAGCTTAACCCATGTACAAAACTTCTCACCTAATTGAAAAATTTCCATCACCGAAAATAAATAGGGCCATTCAATTTGATCGAATGCTTTCTCAGCGTCTAGCGAGATGACTGCTAAGTCTTCATTAGCTATTCGATTTGAGTATATGATGTTGAATAATCGTCTCAGATTATAATATGAATAACGTTTTGGAATAAAGGCAGTTTGATCGGGTGTATTAATTTATAAATCACTAAGCTTAATCTGTGTGCTAAAATTTTGGTTAATTTTCTGATCGATATTTAATAGAGCAATTGCTCTATATGATCCTGGATCTTCAAGGTCCTTATCCGTTTTTGGAATAAGTATTATAGTTGTTTAATTTAAAGTTTTTGGGAGTTTCTGTTGCATGAATATATAATAACTGTATGTGTAATTTGAGTATATAATGTCTGTAGGCGTGGCGAGATCAAGTCATGACATTTTTTATAAAATTCACTATTTAAACCATCTGGTCCAGCGGCCTTTCCATTTTTTAAAGAATTAATAGATTCCTCAATATCTTTTACTGATATTTCAGCCCCTAATAATTCCCTCCCTTTCAAATCTAAACCAGTAAGTTTACAATTCTGTAAGAATAATTCTATTCCTACAGAACCCCCTGCCGTTTTGGTTGAATAAAGTGTTTGATAGTATTGGGAGAATCTATCATTAATATCCTTGGGTAGTGTTAATATTTCTCCCGTATCGGATTGAATTTTATATATTTTTTTTCCCCTTTCTGTTTCCAGTAATTTTTGTGGTTTATCACCAAATTCAAAGTGTAACTGTTTAGCCTTTTGATAAAATTTTATGAATTGATCTGAGTATATTTGGTTTAACTTATATTTGAGTACAGCAATTTAATTATGTATTATTATAGAAGGTGCGATTGCATTTTCCATATCTAATTGCCTCATTTCCATTTCCAATACCAGTTGTTTGGCGCGGTTCTCTTTATTATGAAAAACTTGTGCGGAGATTAACGCTCCTCGTATAAATGCTTTAAATGTTTCCCAAAGAAGGCAGGCAGAGATTTCAGGGCAGTCATTTGTCTCAAAAAACATATTTATCTGTTTGATGAGATATTCATAGCATGCTTTATCATTTAAAATTTGAGGATTAAGTCTCCATTGTATCTGCTTGTCAGTCATACCATTTAGTTTGATCATGAATGTTAAAGGAGCATGATCCGAAATTATAATATTATGATATTTCGAATTATACGTAAATGGGATGAGTTTAGAATCTACTAAAAAGTAGTCTATCCTTGAATAAGTTTTATGTACTGAAGAGTAAAATGAGTATTCCCTTCCGGATGGATTTTGCTTTTCTTTGTCTTATTGATCTATCGAGATAGGAATCTAATGTACAATTTAAATCTCCACCAATTATTAAATTATGTTGTGTGCGCTCCGGGATAGTATTAAGTATATTCTTAAAAACATTGGATTATCAAAATTTGGTCCATAAACATTGAGAAAAATCACTTTTTTTAAATATAATTCACCCACTAGTATAATATATCTACCATTGATGTCCGCTATAGTTGATATGTGTTTAAAAGATATACCTTTACGAATTAAAATTGCGACACCTCTGGCCTTATGGGAAAATGAAGAGTGATATGTTTCAGCGATCCATATAACCATATAACCATATAACCATATAACAATTACAGCACGGAAACAGGCCCTCTCGGCCCTTCCAGTCCGTGCCGACCATTTGTTTTCCCCTAGTTCCATCTACCTGCACTCAGACCATACCCCTCCATTCCCTTCACGTCCATATACCTATCCACTTTACTTTTAAATGTTAAAATCAATCCTGCCTCCACCACTTCTGCTGGAAGCTCATTCCACACAGCCACCACCCTCTGAGTAAAGAAGTTCGCCCTCACGTTACCCCTAAACTTCTGTCCCTTAATTCTCATGTCATGCCCTCTTGTTTGAATCTTCCCTACCCTCAATGGGAAAAACGTATCCACGTCAACTCTGTCTATCCCTTTCATCATTTTAAAGACCTCAATCAAGTCCCCCCTTAACCTTCTGCGCTCCAAAGAATAAAGACCTAACTTGTTCAACCATTTTGCTTTCAATCTATGTTGTGCGTCTTTTTTAAGGTGAGTCTCTTGAAGAAACGTTATATCTGCTTTGAGTGATTTTAAGTGTGCTAATACCTTACCTCTCTTGATTGGCTCATTAACTCCCTTGACATTCCAACTACAAAACGTAATTCCTTGACCCCCGTTATTTCTATTTACGTCTTGCATCTTGCTTTTAGGGTGGTCTATAAAAGAGCAGATAGGTCAGCACCGTAGACCCGACCTTCCACCCGAACACTGGACAGACGAGTTGTAAATCTAATTCATATAAATCCTCCTCACGGACACATCTCCACAAATAATATTTGTAAATAAATTCAAGATTAATATAATAATTAAGTAAAAAATACAAAAAGTAAAAAAATAGAAAATTAATAAAATGTGAAAAGAAGAAACTACATCTAAATTTAGTGTAGTTAGTGCTAGCCACACTAACGTGGCTGTCCATCTAAAGACTTCCATAGATTTAAAAAAAAATTATTCCTAGCTCCACGCTTACAAAAAAAAATTGACTATGAGTAATTTGCGGGATTATATTAAAACTATTTTGGACTAGAGTATTGGTAGTCATATGGTAATATAGGGGAAAACAAATGGTCGGCACGGACTGGAAGGGCCGAGAGGGCCTGTTTCCGTGCTGTAATTGTTATATGGTTATATGGTTATAGTGAGAGACTATTACTCTCTTAGTTAGTTATTAATCAAGTGTTAGTCTAATGATGATAAAGGGTGAACATCACAAATTCCAATTAATAAGATATCTAAATTATAACTTTTTATTTGTTGGTTTTTTATATTTAACATATCATGTTTTTAACTAATTATTCCAATAATAATAACAAGTATTTTTGATGATTAGTAATTGTTAGTTAAAATTAGTACTAAATATTTAAAAAATAATATGTCCATAACATGAGGGACAGCAAGATTGTCGTTATCAGCTTTCAATAGTCCTTGAATATAACGAATTAAAGTTACATTTATTCTCAGCAAGATGACGGTATTATATGTAAATTATTCAATCCTCTGGAACCCACAATCTTCTGGGCATACGCCAGTGCTTTCTTGTGATCAGTGAAAAAATGTTCCTTCTGCAGATAAGTGACTCACAGTCTTGCGGGGTACAGCAATCCATATTTCAAGTTAGAATCCCTCTTGTCTCGTTGAATAACGCTCTCCTGACCGCCTCTGCACGGTAATCTCGAAATATGGTTATTTTGTCTCCATCAAACATGAGATTTCTTGTGCCAGCAATTTTTTTTCATGATATCCTCCAACACGTGATCGTATTGGACCTTCATTATCAGCTGCCTGGGGGAGGGGTTCGAGTCCGAGCGACGTCCAAGAACTCTGTGTGCCCGCCCTAATAAGGGCTTTTGGTCTAAATTCAAGACTGTTTTTAATAAGTCTGCAGCAAAGTCACGGAGATCTTTATTTCCTTCTTTACCCTCATGAACGCCCACAATTCTCTGATTCTGTCTTATCTGACGGCCCTCCAAGTCAATGCAATTTTTAGTTACTTTAAGCAGTAAATCTGATAAACGCTTGTTCTCGGCAAGGAGTGTCTCTGTTGTTACTTCCAGATGAGTAATGGCGTCAGCCTGTTTCTCCATTTGTTGCTGCATTGTAGTGAAGGTCGCTTCCAGATTATCATTAGTGTTGGTTTCATTCGACTTAATTTTCTCATATACTTCATTAATTTGTAAGTCGAAATTTGCTGACATTTCCTCCTTCATGTTAGTCAGTTTCGTACGCACATGATTAGTCATTTTATTTTCAAACTCTAAGAAATCTTCTTTAATCTCTGTTTTAAGACTTTTCAAAATTTCTTTAATATTCAATTCGTTTTTAAAACTTATCAATTCTTCTTTTATACTTGCAATTTCCATTGTAATGCTGTTGCGAAGTTCATCCATTTCTCTTTTCTTTATGTATATCTTCTGGGCCACTGAGACGTCCTCCTGGGACGATGTGAAAACTGAGCCGGATGCTTCAGACCGGCCTACTTCCTCCTTCGTTTGTTTTCCTCTTGTAGTTTTTCCAGTCGGTTACTTTGTGGGGGAGCGTGCTACCGACATTAGGTCATTCATGGTGTGAAGAGCAAAAACTTGTAGTTTACAATGCCAAAACTGAAAAGTTGAGGAAAAACAAGGTGCACAGAATTGCTTATTGGTTACAATCTGAGGAGTATGATGATGCTACTGATTATGATATGCCAATGTACCAGCTAGCAACTGATCTTCTCCATAAAGACTTGGTCTAAAGCTAGAAATCGTAATTTATTTACCTATCTAATAGAAACATAGAAACATAGAAAATAGGTGCAGGAGTTGGCCATTCAGCCCTTCAAGCCTGCACCGCCATTCAATATGATCATGGCTGATCATCCAACTCAGTATCCTGTACCTGCCTTCTCTTCATAACCCCCTGATCCCTTTAGCCACAAGGGCCACATCTAACTCCCTCTTAAATATAGCCAATGAACTGGCCTCAACTACCTTCTGTGGCAGAGAATTCCACAGATTCACCACTCTGTGTGAAAAATGATTTTCTCATCTCGGTCCTAAAAAACGTCCCCCTTATCCTTAAACTGTGACCCCATGTTCTGTACTTCCCCAACATCGGGAACAATCTTCCTGCATCTAGCCTGTCCAACCCCTTAAGAATTTTGTAAGTCTCTATAAGATCGCCCCTCAATCTTCTAAATTCCAGCGAGTACAAGCCGAGTCTAACCAGTCTTTCTTCATATGGAAGTCCTGCCATCCCAGGAATCAATCTGGTGAACCTTTTCTGTACTCCGTCTATGGCAAGAATGTCTTTCCTCAGATTTGGAGACCAAAACTGTACGCAATACTCCAGGTGTGGCCTCACCAAGACCCTGTACAACTGCAGTAGAACCTCCCTGCTCTTGTACTCAAATCCTTTTGCTATGAATGCCAACATTTTTTTTTCTTACCATTTGCTTTCTTCACTGCCCGCTGCACCTGCATGCCTACTTTCAATGACTGGTGTACCATGACACCCAGGTCTCGTTGCATCTCCCCTTTTCCTAATCGGCCACCATTCAGATAATAGTCTACTTTCCTGTTTTTTGCCACATTTATCCACATTATACTGCATCTGCCATGCATTTGCCCACCCACCCAACCTATCCAAATCACCTTGCAGCCTCCTGGCATCCTCCTAACAACTAACACTGCCCCCCAGCTTCGTGTCATCCGCAAACTTGGAGATGTTGCATTCAATTCCCTCATCCAGATCATTAATATATATTGTAAATAGCTGGGGTCCCAGCACTGGGCCTTGCGGTACCCCACTAAGTCACTGCCTGCCATTCTGAAAAGGACCCGTTTACTCCTACTCTTTGCTTCCTGTCTGCCAGCCAGTTCTCTATCCACATCAATACTGAACCCCCAATACCGTGTGTTTTAAGTTTATATACTAATCTCTTATGTGGGACCTTGTCGAAATTAATGATATTAAAGTTCTGATCTTGAGAATATCACATTTTTGAATTTTCAAGGCAGTTTATTACTATTTCTGTCACAATGGTCAAGTTTGTAATTAACTACAATTAGGTAATTAACTAATTATATGCTTTAATTTCAGGTCATCCAAGTAAGATGTATTATATCTGTTTCAGAATGCTTCAATCTATAATAACTGGAAATTTCATTCAGTTCTCTTGCTTTTTAAGAAAGTTATGGGCTTTTGACTGACCTCGATCACAGCTTTTGTGTTAAGTCAATGGAAAAGCAATAGGGAACAAGATGCTAATTTCAGAGTATGAAAATGGCCATCACTTTTTTAATACGGAGGATATGAAAGTGAATTAGGTGTCAAATTAAACTTCTTTGTATGCTTTATCTGATGGGATAATTTGCAGACTTGATTTGTAAAATCTCAAAATGTTGTAACATTGCTAAAAACTATTAACTCTGTACTATAAAGAAGGCTGCAGGAACTTGCAGATTTGGCGATCTCAAAGACGAATTTATTAGAGACCGGTTGGTATGTGGTCTTTTTAATGATAAGCTGAGAAGAAAGCTTGTCCGCGATCCAGCAATAACTCTGGATAGAGCTATTGCAGTCTGTGAGACTCATGAGCCGACGATTCGTAATGCCCAAAGGCTCACTCAGGCACAACATTCCAATGCGGGAGTTGATTGTATACATTCCAGTATAGCGTGCTACCTCAGTTTCCAAGGCAATGGAGGCAGCAGCAGATGGCTCTCCTTCTCACTTCTTATCTCCCAGTCAACCCAGGCAAGAATTAAAAGGCAGAGACAGCTTAAATCTTAGAGAAGCACCCCTCAATCTCTATCCCCTCCCTCTACCCCGACCCCCCCCCCCCCCCCTCTGCACAGTTGGGGGTTATGCGTGAGTGGATCGGGCAGGAGATGGGGTAAAAGGAGCGAATGAATAATATTAATATAATATCAAGGGGGGTTAGTGTGTGTGGGGGGTAGTTAGTGCGTGTGTGTATGCAGAAAGCCCCCCCCCCCCCCCCCCCCCCCCGCAACCTAGGCCTACCGGGAGGAGGTGGCTGATCTGGCACTCTGGTGTCAGGACAACAGCCTCTTGAATGTCATAAAAACTAAGGAGCTGATTGTGGACTTTAGAAGGGCACAACATCCGAGGACGTACATGCCACTGGAGATAAATGGGGCTATTGTGGATAGGGTGAGCTGCTTTAAATACCTGGGAGTCCACATCACAGAGGATCTGACATGGACAACACACACTGCTGCACTGCTGAGTAAGGCAAGGCTGCGCCTTTACCACCTCGGGCAGCTGAGGAAATTCAGAGTCTCTATGAGGATCCTTCAGTGCATCTTGTCCGGCAACATCACAATCTGGTTTGGGAACTGCTCTGCCCAGGACAGGAAATTTCTGCAGAGAGTAGTGCGTGCGTTCGTACACTCGTCCCCCTGCAGGACCTATACATCAGAAGGTGCAGATCTAGAGCCAGCAACATTATGGGGGGCCCCTACCACCCCAGCAACGGACTGTTCCAGCTGCTACGGTCAGGGAAACTGTCATGCTGTGAAAACAGAGAGGATGAGACAGAGTTTCTTCCCACAGGCCATCAGGACTGCAAACTCTTATCTCACCAGGGACTAATTTACTGTTCTAATTTTACTATTGTGTTGTGTCTTTTTAAAATCGTTGTTTTTTTTCTAACATGTAAATAAATACTTATTCTGTTCTGTAGTTTTTGCACAATCCACAGGCATTGCCACTTTCATTTCACTGCAAATCTTGTATGTGTATGTGACAAATAAACTTGACTTGACGAGGGGACGGGACCCAACATGTCCCCCTTGGTGTAGTCATATATCTAGTAACTATTAAAACTCTCTTTGTGCGTTTGTTTCTTCTCCGAAACCCGATGCGGTAACAGAGACATTTTTACATATTCCGGTAGAGATTCACCTCATGATTTCAAAATCCCCCTCATCTGAAAATTTGGTTAATTATTTCCCAAGTTTTTTTACTAAAATTGTTTTAAAATGAAAAAAAGTGTTTTAAAATCAAACCGAGTTGTATGACATCACAATGCCTTTGTTCGTGGCCCACGTGCCTCGTGCCCCCCCCCACTCTGGATTAAAGCATGCGCTGTATACACGTAGGCGCAGTTTTTGAGAGCGACGCTACGAATTACGTCACCATCCTCACCCCATCCTCCTCCCCCTCCCCCCCTCCCCCCCCCCCCCTCCCCCTCCCCCCCCTCCTCTCCCCCTGCTCTCCCCCTGCTCTCTCTCTCCCCCTGCTCTCTCCCCCTGCTCTCTCTCCCAGCACCTCACCCCTGTCTCTCTCGTTTCCCTCCCCCCCGGCCTCTCTTCTCCCCCTGCCTCTCTCTCTCTCACCCTTCTCTCTCTCTGCTCTCTCTCTCTCCCCCCTGCGCTCTCTCTCTCTCTCACCTGCTCTCCTCTCCACTCCCTGCTCTCTCTCTCCCCCTGCTCTCTCTCTCTCCCCCTGGCTCTCTCATCTCTCCCCCTGAGCTCTCTCTGCCCCTGCTGCTCTCTCTCTCCCCCTGCTCGTCTCTCTCCCCCTGCTCTCTCACTCTCTCCAACCCCCCTGCTCTCTCTCCCCCCTCTCTCACTCTCCCCTGCTCTCTCTCTCTCCCCCCTGCTCTCTCTCTCCCCCTGCCTCTCTCCTCTCCCCCTGCGCTCTCTCTCCCCCTGCTCTCTCTCCCCCTGCTCTCGCTCTCTCCCCCTGCTCGCTACCCCCTGCTCGCCCCCCTGCTCTCTCCTCCCCCCCTGCTCTCTTTCTCTCCCCCCTCTCTCTCTCTCCCCTCCATTCTCTCCCCTCTCTCTCTCCTCCCCCCTCTTCCCAAGTTGCCCCTCCCACCACCTCTCCTCCCATTTTCATCTCCCTTCCCCCCCTCCCCTACCCTCCCCCTCTCACCCCCTTCTTCCCCTCCTCTCTCCCCCTCCTCCTCTCCCCCCTTCAGAGCCCACCTCTCTCCTCGCACTCCACCTCCCTCCCCCTCCCTTTCCCTCTTCTCCCCCCGTCCACCGTCCCCCACTCCCCTCTCTCCCCCTTCTCTCTCCCCCTCTCCTCGCTCCCCTTCTCCACTACATACACCGCTCTCACCTCTCCAGTCCATCTCCCTCCCCTACTCTCCCACACTCTCCCCCTTTCCTCCCCTTTCCCCTCCTTCTCTCTCTCCCCTCCCCAGCGTTCTTCTGCCCCCAATCCACTCCCCCTCTCCCTCCCTCCCCACTACCCAAATTCTCTCCCCCCTCTTTTTTATACCTCTGTCCTCCCCTCCTCTCTTATCCCCTTCACCCTTGCCCCCCCCTCCAGCCCCCCACTTCCCCTCCCCCTCCCCCTCCCTGCCCATCCCGTTGCCCCCCCCCCCACCCCCCCCCCCCCCAATCTCCCCCTCAGCCCCCCCACCATCCCTTTTCCCCCTCGTCCCTCCGCTCCAGACCCCAGCCCCCCTCCACACTCGCTCGCCCTCCCCCTCTCTCCCCTCCTCCCTCTACTCCTCACCACTTCCACCTCACCCCTCTTCCCTCCCTCCCTTCCCCCTACTCTCCCCCTTCCTCCCCCTCTCTCCCCCCTCTCTTTGATTCATTATTTCCCTAGTTTTTTTACTAAAATTGTTCACCAACCTGACATCGTTTTAAAATCTAATGTACTGAAGCCAGCTGGATGACGTCACAATGCCTTTGCTCCTCGCGGCCAGCTGCGCAGTTTTCAATGCGCTGCCTGATGGGCACTGCTTTCCAGGAGTGACACCACCAGGCTCTCCCACCCCCCCCCCCCCCCCCCCCCCGGCCCCCGGTTCCTCAAAGGACACAGAAAGAACGAGCGAGTGGCCTCTGTTCTGCAGATCCCGATGGCGCTTCCGAGGGCACGGGCGCACGTGAATACTCACGAGCTTCCCGGCTTGCTTATTGTTGTGGGGCAAATGAAACTTTAACGCTACTCGTAATTCACTTAAACTTTATTTAAGCTTTAAGCAACTTATTTCTATAATACATAACTTCAAAATATCACTGATTCCACAGGCCACGCCGGCCTGAGACCCGGCACATGCGCACACTCTGGAAAAGTCCAGCACATATGCCCACTTCATTCTCCCCTCCTATTTATAAGTTGAGACGGTCAGGAAGTTTAGTACGTCTTGATGACCGTCGCAGCACTGGAGCTTCAGGAGATAATGGTGTTTCAATAGCTGGTGGTACATATATACTTTGGTCATCAACTTAACTCATATTGTTATTTACATTTTCAATTTTAGAATTACTTATAGACGTTTCCATAGGGGATGATGGGAGTATTGAAGGAAGTTCTCGATTAATATTATCAAGGAGTGATTGAGCTGATGGAGAAACATGGTTGCAATGACATGAGACAGTTGACTGACGTGCATCCTGATACTTGATAGTTACATAAGAAGGGTTGACATCAGTCAGTTCAACTTCATCAACGAAAGGCTCATTCTTATTTGATCGGACATAACGACGAAGCAACACAGGCCCAGGGCTAGTCAACCATGATGGCAGAGAAGTACCACTAGAAGAATGCCGTTTGAAGTTAAAGAACCGCTCATGTGTTGTAGTATTGGTAGCATTTGAAAGTAGAGATCTGATGGAGTATAATGCATCTGGTAGAACACATTCCCATTGCTGATCTGGTATGTCATTTGACTTTAAAGCCTATTTCACTGCTTTCCAAATGATTCCGTTATACCTCTCAACCTGACCATTTCCAATAGGATGCTATGGTGTTGTTTTACTTGTTGCAATTCCTCTATTAGAAAGGTAGTCCTTTAAATCTTTTGACATGAATGAGGTGTCCCTATCAGAATGTATGTAACTTGGAAATCCACAGAATGAAAACAGTTGATCTAAACATTTGATAACCATAGCAGCTGACATATTTGGACAAGGAAAGGCAAATGGAAACCTCGAATATTCATCAACTAAGGTAAGTATATAAACATTTTGAGGATGGTAAAGGCCCTTTGAAGTCAATACTCAAACGTCCCATAGGTTGAGTAGCTTTGATAGTAAGATTAAACGAGAACTTACCAGTTTGAAGTTTGATCTTTATTTTATGAGGAGTTACGATGAGGGATTACGTGAAGAACCCGTCAGTCGCGCTTGCGTGTCAACCTTCAAAGCAGCGGTGTGGAGTCACAGACAGGAACATTGTCCTGAGAATAGTAAGATTGAAGAAACTAGAACTACCAGCTGGTTTTATGAGGAGGGGTTTGGGAGCGGAGGGCACGTAATCCCACATCGTAACTCCTCATAAAATAAAGATCAAACTTCAAACGGGTAAGTTCTCGTTTCATCTTACTATTTTACTTCGGAGTCACGCGAGTGACTACGTGAAGGTTTTAAAGCTCTGTGACTCCATGCCGTGGAACGAATCCATGCGTCACACTGTATAGTTGACCAAGAAGAGTGGACAAAACTGTAGAGACATGACATAATGAACAATTGAATTTAATGTGTAGTTAACGATAACAAACCAACAACAGTTCCCCTTCTACCCCAGAGGACATTAACGCAAACTTAAAACTGAGTTAGCAAACACGCTCGTTCCAGCTAAAGGCTTATTATAAAACGTTTGAAACATGCGTGCTGAGGACCACCCTGCAGCCGACAAAATCTGGTCTAGCGGGACGTCCATTGCCCTCGTCGCCGACGTTGCTGCAGACCTGGTGGAATGAGATTTAAACATTTTAGTATTCATCCCAGCCTTTATTAAAACTTGCTTTAACCACCTGGAAATAGTCTGAAACCACTGAGCCCTGCTTATGTGGTTTCCTGTGGCTAATCAATAATGCTAACTCAGACCCCCGAAGCCCCTTGGTTAGGGTAATGTACTGCCGGAGGTGAGCTACTACACACAGATTGGGATCCAAAGGATATGCCATGAACTGTAACTTCAATCCTGAGGTACCTGGTCTACTCTGTTTTATAGGCTCATACACAAAGAAAGTGAAACTACCAGCAGAGGTGAGCATCCTGTCTAAACGAAGCTTATGCAAGGACTGGACTCTCTGTGCTGAAACTAATGCCATCAGCATAGCCACCTTATGTGTGAGTTGGAGTAGAGATAGGGAAGTTGGCGGAGACCATGACCGGAGCAAAGTTAACACCACCCCCCCCCCTACATTCTCCAAATTTTCTGAATATCTGGGCCTAGGAGGATTTGAATTGAAGACTTCCTTCATGAATCTAGACATTGGAGGGTGAGACCCCACTGATTATAGTGTTCTGAAAATGGCAGCAGGTATGATGACAGCACACTTCTGGCACTATTGAGGGCATGTAGCTTAATTTTTCATCATAGTACAATTTCGAGAGGAACTCCAGAACATTAAACATTTGTACTGCCTCATAAGAAATATCGACCTGTGCACAAAACACTTCCCATTTCCTAATATATGAAGCATAATGTTTCTGAGTACTGCCTCTCCATGCCGCAGTTAGCACATGCACCGTGCGATCAGCTAGTCCCAGTCCAAGGAACGGTCTTCTTAAAACCTGCAAATCAATAAATTGAGCCGATCATGCAGAGGATGTATTTCACCAGACACCGGGTGGTGAAATACAACATCCTGCCTTTAGGAACCTTCCACACAGGTTCTACAACCCTGTTCAGAACCAGAGGGATATACCAGGGCTGAGCGGCCCAGCAGGACTACCAGAATGTGCCGGAGGCAAGTCCTGCTGAATTTTTTATGCAGACAAGGGACTGACAAGCAAATGGGGAAATGCATAGAAAAAAACATTGCACCCCAAAGTAGCAAAAAAGCATCCATCGCTACTAGCCTGCCTGGTCTGGTTCCCATGCAACATACTGGGTAATTGATGGTTTAGCCTTGAGTGCGATCAAAACCATATCCAGTGTTCCACTCCTAGAAATGATATCTTAAAACCACTCTATGATTCAACACCCATTCCTGAGTGTCATTTTGAATTTTCTGACCTGGTGTCCGCGACAGTGTTGAAATCAGACCTGGAAGGTAGATTAGGCAGAAACCCAAAATGTCGACAAGACACCATTTTCCAAATGAAGAAATGCCAATTTATCACAGGATTACTGAACTGATACCAACCATGTGATTTATATATGCCAACTGCTGTGGTGTTATCTATCTGTATTTGAATGTGGCACAGGGTGCCATGTGTGCACAATAAGCTTTCAAAACCGTACAGGGTGGCCAGCGAGCAACCTCCAATATTAAAACCATGTAGCTGCAGAAAAGATATCTCATGCATATTCCACTGCCACCACTCGCAGCTTGTAACGTTTCATTGGCGTCGCACCCACCCCAGAGAACTTGCATCAGTCTGTAAACAATTTGCAGGGCTTTCAATTGAAATATGCCAAAACAATGGCAATATTGGCTATCCACCATTGTAGCTCATTAATGGCTTCATCCGTAATTGCATAGTTCTGTCAAAGTGCCTCAATATATTTGAGTGTTGAAGACCTTTGCTCTTTGTAATTGCTGAAAGTGCAAAGGCCCATATTTTTGCAGCTGGAAATGTAGCCACCAATTTCCCAATTCAAAGCTAGGCTACTTGTCAAATTGAAGGCAGCTGCTGTGTGATCATATGATTGCAAGGCTTCTATTAACTTCAATCTCCTGCCCTTCAGCAAAGTGATTAACATGTGAAATGGAATTAATAGTAAATCCCAAATAATCCGAAAACCCTGGATGAGTCAACTTGAATTTTTCAGAAGAATTAGTAACACCAGCAGTTCAAACAACAATTTGGTGCTGAAACTGCCAACATAGCCAATTCCATGTTTATCCCTATAATGAAGAAAATATCGTCCAAATAAGCCATTACTATGTTTTTCTGCTCTCTTAAAAAGTCCAGCACGTTTTAATATTTTAGTGAACAACCAGGGAGCTGAGGTTAACCCATTCGGCAACGCATTAAACTGCCATAGCTGCCCCATTCCATTTAAACTTCAAAGATTTTCAGTGATCCCTTTGAATAGGTACCAGAATAATAAGCATCTTTACGATCAATGCATGCCATATAACATCCCCTGGAAATGAGCTGTTTTGCCATTAATAAACTTTCCATTTGAAATGTTTGTACTTGCACAAAGGTATAATTGGTTAAGTCCAAAATAAGATACACCCCCCCATCCTTCTTATCCATTGGGAAAATATTGATATGATTTCATGAGGTTCATGACTGGTTCTTTTCAATCACCCGTTTAGCACATAACTTATCAATTTCCAGCCTGAACTTCCAAAACATCCCGCTTTGAACGAGTAAAGGTAACGATTTGGAGCATGCTGCGTGGGGTGGGAGAAGCCCGCAAACTCAATTTGAACCCTTCTATACTGTGCAGTATGAACAAGTCAGAAGTTAACCACCGCCACTCATGCACAAAGAAACGTAACCTACCACCAACATGCAATGAGCCCACACCTAGCATGTTACATTGAGGACCCAGACCCACCTTACCTCCCATTGTCGGTGGATCCTCTGGACATTTAATTCCTGTCCTCCCCGATGTTTGGGGAGTTGAGGTGCCGATGTGCGCTGGCTGTCGGCCGGCTTGGGCCTTGTCGTAAAAAAACCTCCGGCCAGTTTTTTGGTTCTCCAAGTTGGTGGTGTTCTCCTCAGTAGGTCTTCCGCTGGTAGGGGTGCTGGCGTCGAAACAGCTGTCTGTTAGGTGGTGGAGCCCGCACGTAGCCCCATAGCCTTTGACTCATCATCCAAATCCTTCACCTGCCTGGACAGGTCTTCTCCAAAGCAAATTGGGCGGCTGCACATTACTGGCCTTACACAACCCCACAAACTTGGGGTAGAGAACAGAACAAATGGCATTCTTACGAAAACAGTTAATTTCGAACTGTGCGTTGCACAACAATGCCATTGCGTCCCTTTGGAGCTCCGATAATGCGCAGCCTTCTACCGACCTGGCAAATGCTGTCAGCTCCGACGCCAGCAGGTTTAGGATTCTCTGCAACTTGATCTCTTGGGTCTTTATGCCAGGCCCTGCAGATTATAGCTCCAGATGGAACTATTGACCATGGGTACTTTCAGGGAAGGACATTTCTAGGATCATCGTACCTCATGGCTGTCCCCCCTCATAACTTACTCCTGCAGCTGATGGGAAGCCAGATTAGTTTAATAGCCGGCTCCAAGCTCTTCTTCCAGAGGCTCCCCAACCAGTGACGGCATAGCAAACTTAGTGACCATAGTTGGCACTTCCGCATCCCCTGTCTCGCACCAAGCGGCATCCTCCGCCCACATGACATGTAGTCTATGCTCCTGTCCTCCGACGGGGACACATAATGCAGCCCTGTACCAGATGCTGCTGCGAGCCCCGAGGTTCGCTGAGATATGCCTCCTAACTGGAAAAGATGCTCCATGCGGGAAAGACCTCTGCCCGCTCGGGGAGGCGAACACTCCCGGCCAGACTCATCAGAGTTCCACTTGTGGCCTGTTGGACTTCAACATGGCTTTCTCGACCCGCGGGGTAGCCACAGTCCTGTCCATGGGCACCGAGCCCGGGGTCGCTCGGAGTCAGCGACCTCGACGATGAAACGGACTGCCGCCCGCTGACCGCAGTGCCACGATCTTCTGAAGCGGTTCTCCCTGCAGCCCGACGAAACTCCACCTTTTTCCATTACCTTCGTTGGCTGTAAAACAGAACAAGAAAAAACGCCCGCAGACAAAGTTCGATACTTACCTGGAGGCCCTTTTTAAACAACTACCGCTGGTGGAAGCACGCGCCACCAGCCAGTCATAGCGCCAATGCGTTTAGACTAAATGACACACATGCGCGGACCACTTGACGTGTTCTTACAACGTAGTCCACTCACGTGACCTTCCGAATTAAAATCCAATCTTCCTTTCTTCAGGATGAAGAACCTTTGTATTGCATGGCATTCCATTCCATCCATTCAGCACAGATTCTACATGAAGCACACGCATCTTCTTCACATCTTCTGAAGTAGAAATGTACGTTTTTGGAACAAAACATAGTGTAACAAAACGAGTGACATCCAGGCCGCCTTGTGAAATCAGTGATGCAGAAGAATGAACAGAGGCACAAAGTGCTCGAGTTAATGTATCTGGAGCAACATTATCCTTACCAGGACGGTACTTAATTCAATAATTCAATCCTCCATTCATGAATTTTATTGTTTTTCATTTTCGTTCATTTCCGATTATCCAGCATAAAAGCCTACTGAAACGCGATCTGTTTATCAAAGTGAATGATGGCGAGCAAGTAAATTACTCAATTCTCACTTGCTTCATAATTGCTTTAGCTCCATTTCGATGGGTGGGGTAGTACAATTTGCTACCTTGGAGACTAATGGCCCTGTCTCACGGTGCGAGTCATCCCACTGTGAGCGCCCCAAGTGAAAGAAAAAAAAAGACATCGTGGTTGTGGTACGAATTCAAGTTTTGATCAAGTGGTTTAACCGAGTTTTCCCACGGGTATGTCATTGCTATTGCTTGCGATGTTCCAACTTCCTCTCCACCCGCGTTACCAAGTCCACTCTCTCCCCTTACTCTTTAGGCCAGACAGTGAATGAAGGTAAGTGTGTGAGGGTAGACCAGCGAGCCGAAGGTTTGTTATATTTGATGTGCAAGTGAATATAATGCGATAGGTCTGAGGTGTTTGCCACTTTAGGAGGTCTGAAAATGAGGAATGTGCAATGAGTGGGAGCAACATTGGGACAGATCCTATCAACAAGGAACTGTGTTGTACAAGTGAAAAAAAAATCGCTTGAAGGCAACATCGCAGCTGATTAAATAAAACTAAACAGCAGATGCTGTTTAAATTTAATACCAAAGTTAAGACACAAAGTGCCGTAGTAACTCAGTGGGATCAGTCAGCGTCCTGAGTAGAAAAAGGGTGGGTGACGTTTCGTTAGAAGTCCCCCGATCCGAAACATCTCCCCATAAATGCTGCCTGATCCGCGAGTTACTCCTGCACTTTGTGGTCTATCTTTTGGTATAAACCAGCATCAGTCAGTTATTTGTATTCCTACTATAGGGGACAGTTAATTGGTGTTAGGAAGAGGTGATCAGAAAAAAGCTGCCAACTATTGTCATCTTGGGCAAAACACACGAAGCACTTAGATGGGGTCAGCAGCCCCCTTCCGTGGAGAGAATTGAGGGGGACGTTTCCTATTGGACCCTTCTTCATCAGACCGATTGTGAAAGAATGGTCATTTCGAAAAAAGTCCCAGCGTGCCTAAATTGTCCGCACTACCATTGCCGAACCCACCGAGCTCTTGTTTCAACCAAGCACTTGATGATTTGGCTCATGTGGGTTGCAAACTTTATGGGAATTCCTGCTTTCATTAACCGAGGCTTAGAAGAGTCTATTGATGCCCAAGAACTTTAGAGGGAGTGCGGGCATCAGAAGCAGGTGATTGACGGACGTGGAGCCGCACGCAGCGATATGAATATAGTTCGGGAAGCCGAACCCAGCGTGGAGAATGTGAACACGTGGGTATTAGGGTACCACCAGGAATAGGTTTAAAGCTTGAAGAGAAGATGGAAACAGAGACACTCACATTCAACAAGGACAGTAATTCTAGCTATAACACCACGAACGTTTGCTTTGCAAGTAACGTTATTTTTAATAGAATATCATGTTATAGAAACAATCGTAGCAATGGGTAAAAGGTGTTTCAACGCTTGCAATAATCAGTTACTATTTCCTGAGTGATTATACAAACATGGTCTTTTTGAATAACTATAAATTTAATTATGTTACTGCAAGCTAAAATACTAAAGGTTGTGTGTTACATTGTTTAATAGAGTTCGTTGTTTCAAATATCAAAGGAAGCGATTGTTTGTCAATTCAATGGTTATTATAGTGATGAGTTGGGCCTCCGTATCGGGTTGAAACATGAGATCATGGTGTCTCGTCACCGCGGAAGGCGACAAGGAAGCATGTTTTGTCCTGCTATGCAAATTTCCAAACTAACTCCTTAACTGTAAGTTTCCCAACATGAAGGGCCCTATTCTGTGCAGTATGAAGCAATAATAAAACAGAAACATACAGAAGAGCCAGGTTGTAGGAACCCAGTCAGAACAGGCTAGGAGGGAACAGGAGCGAGAGGCCTGTATGTGTGGGGGAACTAGTGTACTCCCAAACTCTAAACCCCCACTCTACATCTCTCCTCACACCACACAGACAAACTCCCCACCATTGACTACAACTGCATAACATGCCTGCTTCGGAAAGCAGCCAACTTATGTAAAGACCTTACCTACCCGGGGCCATTCCTTCCGTCCCGCTCCCATCGGAAGAAGAAACAGAAGCTTCGCGCATCAGTAGAAATCAGGAAATGCATTCTTTTCCTCTTTGTTAACAGGCTTCTGAAGGTCCCTCCATAAGTTGGGGGAGCATCCTATTCTCTCTCTCTAACCTCATTGTGACCATTGGACTTTGTCTCTGAAATTCAGCGCTAAAGTATTGAAACGACAAAGATCTGGCAATAAAAAATTTGTCTCTGGTCCACCGATCGATGACTTTAATTTAGGTTTAACTTCTATTTATGTATAGCTATGAATCTGATTTTGACTGCATAGCATGCTATAACATAACATTACACATGAAATAATAAATCTAAACCGAAATGTTCTTTGTAGCAGGGTAGTTTTGCATCGTCGGGGCGATTTGTCGGCAGCAAGCATCTTTCTGAAAGCAATGAATGCCTGAGGGCAAACCTTAACTACAAACCTGAAATACGGACTTCCAGAAGGGTCTTGACAAACCCCCACCCCCCTTTCCAGATCACATTCACAGTCATACGGTACCACAAGTCACACGTAAATAATCCCACTACATCCAATATTGACTTTTTAATATCATGGATGACAACCATTAACTCAGTGCAAATTCAAATGAAGGTTCCTTGCTCCCGCCTTCTGCTGTTCCTTTTCAAATGCCGCTACTATTGAGTCTGGCCTCGGTAACTCCATTCCCACTGGGAAATGAAAAGTTTTCCATTTGACGGTGCCACGTATGACTCACGAGTCACTAAGGTAAACGCACGGGCCACTACGTTATTACAAAACGAGTTTAAAATGTATCATTTTTATACGTGAACAGTTAATTTGACTCGTGGAAAAAATCAAACATGTTTGATTTTTTTCACGAGTTAACAAGTTTCCCGAGTACCTGCCGTTAGCCCCACGATTCGCCTAAGGTTGCTCGTGCGAGTTCCGACGTTCCCGCTACGTGATCACCACGAGTGAAAACTCGGGGTCACTCGTGGGCCAACTCGCACCGTGAGACAGGGGTTTAAGAGACATGAAAGCCACTGGTCGTCCTCCTTGATTTAATGTTGCTGATACTGCTAAATCAGAGGCATCACATCCAACAACAAAGGGGCGATCCTCATCGATGGCGTCTAATGTTGCAGATTCCAATTGTTTCTTAAAAGAAGAAAAGGCCCAATTGCAGTAGAGTCAAAGAGGGAAAGATTTTGCTCTAATCAAAGGTTGAATTTTGTCAGAAAAATCTGGTATCCATTCAGCATAATATGCAAACATACCAAGAACCCTTCATCGAGAGTTTCATGCAGCTGGAACAGGTATCTCTTGGAGTGGGCAGAGTCTTTCTGGATCAGGCTTGATTATATCATTTCCAACCCAATAACCAAGAATATTAATTGTTTACACTGATGTTATTGACAGCCTCATTTAATGTTAGATTTTTAGAATGTACAACTTCTAAAAACCGTTGTACATTTTCGTCATGTTCAGCTTGGTCTTTTCCTGCAATAGTTATATTATCAAGCTAAAGGAAAGTGTCTTTAAGGTTTTCCTGTTCAACAAGTTTGTCCATATCTCTCTGAAAAACAGCCACACCATTAGTTACACCAAAAGGAACTCTGCAGTAGTGGTATAATTTCCCATTTGCTTCAAACGCAATGTATTTGTTCGCTGATTCTTTCAAAGGAATTTGGTAGTAAACACTTTTTAGGACAAAAGTAGAGAATACCTTATACTTAGCTAATGTATTGATAATCTCTTCCATACGAGGTAATGGATATGCATCAAGCTCCGTGAATTGGTTTATAGTTTGAGAGTAATCAATGCAGGGTCTCCTTCTATGTCTCTCCAAGGGGTCCTTAACCACGACAACTTGTGCCCTCCAAGGGGAAGAGCTGGGTTCTATAATACTTTCTTGTAAAAGATTAGTTACTTCTGTGTTGATAAAGTTTCTGTCATCTTTACTGAAATGTCTTGATTTTGTAGCAATTGGCTTGCATTTAGAGGATAAATTAGTGAATAATTAAGGACATTCAACAGATGCAGCAGAAAAACCACACAATACTGGTGGCTTTGACAATACAAGATCAGGCATAGTTCCTTCATACATTATTTGAAATGAACTGCTGTTTCTGAAAATCCTGACCTAGAATTATAGTGCTACACAAATTTTTCAAAATACCAAGACATACAGATTTATAACTAGTTTTGTTCAGAATAAAGTCTACAATACAAGATCTAATAATTTGAGTATTGAGAGTTGTCAGAGCCATTGAGATTTCTCTACTTGAAAGAATTATAGTTAGATTTAGTTGAGACACAACTTGTTCACATAAAACTTTCTGAACTGCCAGAATCAAGTAGTACATTAAGTGTATGGCCATTGATGGATACCTTTGTAGCTGCATGAGACAAGCTCTGAGGAAATGCAGTTGTAATTGCACATAAAGAAGGCGTATACATGGCAGCAGTCACAATTTTAGTAGTTGCTTTGGATTTGCATACTCTAGAATAATGTTCCTTCTTGCCACAACTGTTACAAGTTGCCTCTCGAGCAGAACATATCTCTCTATCATGAATATTACCCTCATAAAAGTAACACTTCCTTTTTGAATAACTACATGCTGCAGCAAGTACATTTATCAGTAGAAATTGTTTCAGCTTGCTCCATATTAGTACTTAGGTGAGATTCTTTTGTAGTAGTTGCAGCAGAATACACATTAGATGAGCCATAAGCATCTGAATTTCACTGAGCCAAGTCTAATGAGTAAGCTTGATTCAGGCACGTGCCGTCAGGGTAGGCAAGGTAGGCACTGCCTACCCTGACTAAAATTATAACATGGTAATAACTAAAATAAATAGTAAAGGCATGGGAGAATTGTGCCTATGTAAGAGATCGATCTCTTAGGTAGGCCTAATTCTCCGTGCCTTTCAACCGCAGTGCTTGTAACCCTTGAAGGTCTGTGCATCCCACGTGCCGTCCACGCTGCCTGAAACCGTCAATGACAAGCAGGGCTGAAGGCAGCTGAAATTCTGCCTTTGCAGCACTGCGCATGCGCAGCAGCCTACTGCGCATGCGCAGGGCTAGTTTCTTGGCGGGGTTTTCAAATATGGATTGGCAATATTTTAAGTGTATCTTAGGAAACAAAGAGAGAAGAATGGAGTTTGTGTACCAATAATGTGGTAAGTACATTTTGTGTTTATGTTTTTAAATACTGTATTTCCCGGGGTGTGGGGGTGGGGGGAGAGCTCCTTTCACAGCGTTTGGGGAGTCTGGCCCGGGGTAAAGGTGCGGGGATGGCACGAATGTTGTGAAGGAGGGGTCGGGATAATGTCACTTGCAACGTTCCTTGCACGGGGGGCGAAGCAGCTCGTGTGGCTGTGAGAGGCATGACAGAGGAACCGGCCGCCTTCTGCCGGTCCTCGCTCACCTCTGGCAGCTCTCCGTCTAAAAACCTCTCTCCTGCCGCTCGCTGGCCTCACTCATGTCCCGCAAATCCTTAAATTCCAACAGCGTGATTGAGGTTACTCGGCTGTGGGAAATCAAGTATTTTCAGGAAGTCGGCGAGTGGCAGGTCAGAGGTGTTCAGACGGAGAGCACTGCCAGAGGTGAGCGGGCCGGCAGAAGGCGCTGAATTGGCGGCCAGTTCTGCTGTCGGGTCCCGGCGGCTGCTCGCAGCTCCCCAAGCTGCTTCTATCCCCGGCTACAGTGCGATGGCTTCGCGCCCGGAGCCCAGAACGCCGCGGCAGCGGTGAGTGAGTGAGTTACTGCCATTATCCCCCACCCCCTCCTTCTCAACACTCCTGCCCTCCGCGCAACTTCACTGCTGGCACAGACTCTCCACACGCTGTGAAAGGAACACTTGGACCCTTGAACAAGTGTTGTCATTCAATTAGATGACAACTGATTCAACTTTTCCCTGTACTCCCGTTGTTCCCACCATCGCTCCACCTGCCATCACCCTTCACTCCCCACCCATTCAGTAATTAAGAATAAAGGAGACTCGGAAGCCATGGGCAAATTGAATTGTTACTGTTTTTATTTTAATTTTTACGGAGTGAACAATCTGCGCATGCGCGATTTAATTTTTTTTAAAGCCGACTGACTGCCTACCCTGAGTAATTACTCACGGCACTCACGGCACATCCCTGGCTTGATTCTAAGCTGACTGTAAATCCAAGGTTAATTTTTATAATAGTCTCTGTCGTATTAAAGGCGATGCCAAACCATTGATAAAAGAGTCTCAAATAAGTTCCTGTCGATATTGATCAGAAGTAACTGCTTTGAAGGCACAGTCTTTACTAAGTCTTTGAAGTAAAAATTCACCAAATGACTCACCAGGTTTTTGTTTATGAGCAGCAGGGAGGTGTCGAGCAAATATTGCGTTGGGTGTCTTATCGAAGAGTCTGCTTAGTACATCAATAGCAGAATCATAAATTGTACATTCTCTATGTAGTCTTATACATCATAAGAGACAGAGCTGATTAATGTCCTGAATTTGTCTGGTGCATTTTTGCCACACTGATCAAATAAGTTATTTAGTATACGAAGGCAGTGCTTCCATTCCTTTGCAGCAGTAGGTGAGTTGGGATCCGGATCCAAGCGTTGTGGTTTCAATAGTTTCTCCTTCTCGATGTCACACTGCTGAACTTCTGATATTGAGTTGATTAAATTGTTGTGAGGCAAATGAAACTTTAACGCTACTCGTAATTTACTTGAACTTTATTTAAGCTTTAAGCAACTAATTTTCTAATACATAACTTCAAAGCGTCTGGAAAATATCGCTGATTCCGCAGGCCTGGCCGGCCCGAGACCCCGCACATGCGCACACTCTGAAAAAGTCCTGCACATACGCACACTTTCCAAGAACTTATTTCTAGCGGCCTGCTGCAGCAAGTGAAGTCACCCCCTCCCCTGCCCCCTCCCTCCCGCTGCTAACCACTCCTATCCTGCTCCTACCCCCCACTGCTATGTGCTTTGATTTGGGTTTCCAGAGAGATGCGGAGAGTCGGGCCCTGTACTAGAGCTCTCTCTCTCTCTCCCCGGGCTCTCTCCGCTTTTCGCAGCCCGCTCGCTCGCCCGGCTCCCCTCTACCTCTCCCCCACCCCTCCTCATCTCCTCTCCTCCCCTCTCCCCCCCCACTCTCCCCTCCCCTCTCTGCCCCCTCTTCTCTACTCCCTCCTCCCCCCCCTCCTCTAGCCCCCTCTCTCCCCTACTCTCCCACCCCCCCCCACCCCCCTCTCTCACACTTCCCACTCTCCCCACTCTCCCCTTCCTCCCCCTCTTCCCCCTCCTCTTTCACCCCCTTACTCCCCCTCTCCCCCACCTCTCTCCCCCTTTCCCTCTGCCCCCCTCTTCCCTCTCCCCCTTCCTCCCCTCCTCTCTCTCCCCCTCTCCACCCTCTCTCCCCCTCCTCTCACCCCCCTCCCCCTCAGCCCCCACTCCCCACCCCCTCCCTTTGCCCCCTCCCCCTCTCTCTCTCTGCCCCCTCCACCCTCCCCTCTCCCATTCTCCACTCTCTCTCCCCCCTTCCTCCCCATCTATCCCCCACTCCTTTGCCCCCCCCCTCCCCGTTCTCTTTCTCCCCCTCCTCTCTCTCCCCTCCCCCGTCCAACCCCCTCCCCACTCCCACCTTTGCCCCCACTCCCCTCTCTCCCCCTCCTCTATCTCTCCCTCTCCACCCTCCCTCCACCTCACCCCTCTCCCCTCCACCACCATCTACCTCCCCTCCCTTCCCCCTACTCCACCCTCTCCCTCTCCTCTCCTCCCTCCCACCCTCTGCCCTCACTCTCTACCTCCCCACCCCCCTCTTCCCTCCCCTAAGCCCTCCCCTCCCTTCCCCTACTCTCCCCCACTCCCCCCTCTCTCCCTCTCCTCTCTCTCCACCTTCTCCCTCACCCGCCTCCTCTCTCTCGCCCGTCCCCCCCTTCCTCCGCCCTCCTCTCCCTCTCTCCCCTCCTCTCTCTCCCCCTACCCTCTGCCCCCCACTCCCTCTCCCCTCCCCATCCCCCTCCCCCTCCCTTTACCCCCCACTACCCCCTTCTCCCTCTCACACCCCCACTTGCCCTCCCTCCCCCCCCCGTGTGTGTGTATTTGTTATTTATCATTTTTATTTAACAGTTCACAGCATAACTTTATAAAGATAGATCAAATGAAAAACAAAATTATCAGCAAGTTTAGCATTACCTTTATTCCTTGGAAACCTCGCTATTGCTATTGATGTAATGAGGAGGCAGCCATGATTCCAGGGTCCTCGCTGCCTAACAACCATAAAATAAAGCGCGGGATTGGTCAATTTGCGCCCGACCTCAATGTCAAACATGCATTGATTTCAAATTACAAAACAAGAAAATTTTGAATTTGGTGATAAACCTCATAAACTTCTAGCACGCCAACTGAAAAAAAAGGACACAGAAAATACAATTACTAAAATTAAATCAGACAAAGGGGAATTACTAACACTACCTAAAGATATTAATAAAAGATTTGCTCAATTTTATCAAAACTTATATACATCGAAAACCTCCGCAAATAATACACAAATTACAAATTTCTTAGATAAGTGTAATCTTCCAAAATTAAATATGGTGGAACAAGAGGCATTAGGAGCTCAGATTACACTACAGGAAATAGAAGAAACAATTAGTTTGTTGAAGAATGGCAAAACGCCAGGACCAGATGGCTTTAGTAATGAATTCTATAAAAGATTCTACGAGATAATTTCTCCACGGTTGCAAGATTTATATATATACACTTTTAAAGAAAATAAACTACCAGAAACACTAACTGAGTCAACTATTACACTTATACCAAAAAAGGATAAAGATCTAGAAGACCCAGGCTCATATAGAGCTATTGCACTCCTAAATACAGACTAAAAAATATTAACAAAGACCCTAGCGAGAAGATTGAGTAATTATATTAGTAAACTAATAAATCCGGACTAAACGGGGTTCATACCAAAAAGATACTCATTTAACAATTTGAGACGGCTAATATAATGTACTCACATAATACTGAAGAAGAACTAGCAATTATCTCATTGGATGCAGAAAAAGCTTTTGACCAAGTAGTATATTTGTGCTATATTTAAGAGTGAGTTGGATGTGGCCCTTGTGGCTAAGGGGATCAGAGGGTATGGAGAGAAGGCAGGTACGGGATACTGAGTTGGATGATCAGCCATGATCATATTGAATGGCGGTGCAGGCTCGAAGGGCTGAATGGCCTACTCCTGCACCTAATTTCTATGTTTCTATGTCTATGTATGGCAATATTTATTCAAAGTATTGGAAAAATTTAACATGGGAGATAATTTTATTTCATGGGTAAAATTATTATATGATGAACCGACGGCTAGAATATGACTAATAATATATTATCTCCGAAATTCCAATTAGCAAGGGGCAATAGGCAGCGGTGCGCGTTATCGCCCCTGCTATTTGCACTAGTGATAGAACCTTTAGCTGAAAGTATAAGAAGCCATCCGAATATTCATGGGTATATTACTAAACACTCAAATAATAAAATTTCAATATATGCAGACGACATATTATTATATATTACAAATTCGCAAATTAGCATACCAAATATACTAAATTTAATAGAGGAATTTGGTTCTTATTCAGGATATAGAAAAAATTGGAACAAAAGCAAAATTATGACGAAAAAACCTCAAGAGTCGACACATCTGTTGAAATTCCCTTTTAGAATTACAACAGAAAAATGTAAGTATTTGGGCATCCAAATTACTAGGAACTATAAATCATTACTCAACGCAAACAAATGCCCTTATTAACTAAATTAAATGGGTTGATTAAATTTTTGAAGACACTGCCGATGTCTTTAATAGGCAGAATAAACGCGATAAAAATGATCTTCTTACCACAAATATTGTACCTATTTCAATCAATACCAATATACTTACCTAAAAAAATTTTCAAAAAATTAGATTCTGATATTATAAACTTCATATGGGATTATAAATCACACAGAATTTAAAAAAAAACCACTTGTGTAAATCTAAAGAATCAGGGGGACTGACACTCCCTAACTTATTGTATTATTATTGGGCAGTGAATATTAAAAATATAATCTACTGGTTGGACAGTTCTGCCCAACAGGTAGATTGGATAAGAATGGAGAAAGAGGATTGTTCCCCTCATAATATAGGAGCGATCCATCTATCCCCGATAAAACTGAAAAATGTAATATACAAGAAGAATCCAATTATTCATAGTATAATACGAATTTGAAAACAAATAAAATTAACTTTAAAATTAAGAAAACTATCGCTTCTTTCTCCAATTGCTAATAATCCCTCATTCAAGCCATCCATTATTGATAAAACGTTTATCCATTGGGAAAGAATAGGAATTTCCCAATGGATAAAGAATGGGGGGAGGGACTCGGGTAGAGGGGGCTAGGGGTCAGGGTGTGGGGCAAGAGGCAGAGAAGGGAAGCACTCGGATCCAAAATGTAGGCGAGAAAGATGAAAAAGATAATAGACCGAGAATAAGGGATGGTGGGTTTCTAAAATGTGTATATTTTAATGCTAGGAGCATTGTAAGTAAGGTGGACGAACTTAGAGCCTGGATTGACACCTGGAAATATGATGTTGTGGCAGTGAAACATGGTTGCAGGAGGGCTGTGATTGGAAACTAAATATTCCAGGATTTTGTTGCTTCAGGTGTGATAGAATTGGAGGGACCAGAGGGGGAGGTGTTGCATTGCTTGTCAGAGAAGATATTACAGCAGTGCTTTGGCAGGATAGATTAGAGGGCTCGTCTAGGGAGGCTAATTGGGTGGAACTGAGAAGTGGGAACGGTGTAGCAACACTTTTAGGGGTGTATTATAGACCGCCAAATGGGGAGCGTGAATTGGAAGAGCAAATATGTAAGGAGATAGCAGATATTAGTAGTAAGCACAAGGTAGTGATTGTGGGAGATTTCAATTTTCCAAAAATAGACTGGGAAACACATTCTGTAAATGGGCTGGATGGTTTGGAGTTTGTAAAATGTGTGCAGGATAGTTTTTTGCAGCAGTACATAGAGGTATCGACCAGAGAAGGGCAGTGCTGGACCTCCTGTTAGGAAAATGAGGCAGGTCAGGTGACGGAGGTATGCGTTGGTGAGCACTTCGGGACCAGTGATCACAATACATTAGTTTCAATATAATTATGGAGAGAGTCAGAACTGGACCTAGGGTAGAGATTTTTGATTGGAGAAAGGCTAACTTTGAGGGAATGCGTAAGGATTTTAAAGGAGTGAATTGGGACACTTTGTTTCATGGGAAGGATGTAGAAGAGAAATGGAGGACATTTAAAGGGGAAATTGTAAGAGTACAGAATCTTTATGTCCCTGTTAGGTTGAAAGGAAATAGTAAAAATTGGAAAGAGCCATGGTTTTCAAGGGAAATTGGACACTTGTTTCGAAAAAAGAGAGATATCTACAATATTTATAGGAGGCATGGAGTAAATGAGGTGCTAGAGGAGTATAAAGAATGTAAAAAGAATCTTAAGAAATAAATTAGGAAGGCTAAAAGAAGATATGAGGTTGCTTTGGCAAGAAAGGTGAAAGTAAACCCAAAGGGTTTTTACAGCAAAAGGATAACGAGGGATAAAATTGGACCATTAGAGAACCAGAATGGACAGCTATCTGCAGAGCCAAAAGAGATGGGGGAGATATTGAACAATTTCTTTTCTTCGGTATTCACCAAGGAGAAGGATATTGAACTCGGTGAGTTAAGGGGAAAGAGTAGAGTAGCTATGGAAACTATGAGATTCAAAGAGGAGGAAGTACTGACACTTTTGAAAAATATAAAAGTGGATAAGTCTCCAGGTCCTGACAGGATATTCCCTAGGACATTGAGGGAAGTTAGTGTAGAAATAGCAGGAGCTATGACAGAAATATTTCAAATGTCATTAGAAACGGGAATAGTGCCGGAGGATTGGCGTACTGCGCATGTTGTTCCATTGTTTAAAAAAGGGTTCAAAGAATAAACCTAGCAATTATAGACCTATTAGTTTGACGTCAGTGGTGGGCAAATTAATGGAAAGGATACTTAGAGATAATATATATAAGCATCTGGATAAACAGGGTCTGATCAGGAACAGTCAACATGGATTTGTGCCTGGAAGGTCATGTTTGACAAACCTTCTTGAATTTTTTGAAGCGGTAACTAGGGAAATTGATGAGGGTAAAGCAGTGGATGTTGTCTATATGGATTTCAGTAAGGCCTTTGACAAGGTTCCCCATGGAAGGTTGGTTAAGAAGGTTCAATCTTTGGGTGTTAATGGCGGAGTAGCAAGATGGATTCAACAGTGGCTGAATGGGAGATGTCCAGAGAGTAATGGTGGATGGCTGTTTGTCAGGTTGGAAGCCGGTGACCAGTGGGGTGCCTCAGGATCTGTGTTGGGTCCACTGTTGTTTGTCATGTACATCAATGATCTGGATGATGGGGTGGAAAATTGGATAAGTAAGTATGCAGATGATACTAAGATAGGTGGTGTTGTGGATAATTAAGTAGATTCTCAAAGTCTACAGAGAGATTTGGGCCATTTGGAAAAGTGGGCTGAAAGATGGCAGATGGAGTTTAATGCTGATAAGTGTGAAGTGCTACATCTTGGCAGGACAAATCAAAATAGGACGTACATGGTAAATGGTAGGGAATTGAGGAATGCTGTGGAACAGAGGGATCTAGGAATAACTGTGCATAGTTCCCTGAAGGTGGAATCGCATGTAGATAGGGTGGTAAAGAAAGTCTTTGGTGTGCTGGCCTTTATAAATCAGAGCATTGAATATAGGAGTAGGGAAGTAATGTTAAAATTGTACAAGGCATTGGTAAGACCAATTCTGGAGTATGGTGTACAATTTTGGTTGCCTAGTTATAGGAAGGATGTCAACAAAATAGAGAGAGTACAGAGGAGATTTACTAGAATGTTGCCAGGGTTCCAGCAACTATGTTACAGAGAATAGGTTGAACAAGTTAGGTCTTTATTCTTTGGAGCGCAGAAGGTTAAGGGGGGACTTGATTGAGGTCTTTAAAATGATGAAAGGGATAGACAGAGTTGACGTGGATACGTTTTTCCCATTGAGGGTAGGGAAGTTTCAAACAAGAGGGCATGACATGAGAATTAAGGGACAGAGGTTTTGGGGTAACGTGAGGGGGAACTTCTTTACTCAGAGGGTGGTGGCTGTGTAGAATCAGCTTCCAGCAGAAGTGGTGGAGGCAGGATCGATTTTAACATTTAAGAGTAAAGTGGATAGGTATATGGACGTGAAGGGAATGGAGGGGTATGGTCTGAGTGCAGGTAGATGGGACTAGGGGAAAACAAATGGTCGGCACGGACTGGAAGGGCCGAGAGGGCCTGTTTCTGTGCTGTAATTGTTATATGGTTATATGGTTATATGAATTAAAACGATGGATATGTATAAAATGGGAAAATTTTTATCATTCCAACAACTACAACTAAAATATAATTTGAAAAGTAATCAATATTTCAATTACCTTCAAATTCAAGATTATTTGAAAAAGTATATACAAGGATATCAAACTTTAATCCCAGATATATTGGAGGAAGGAATGAATAGAAAGGCAGAATCAAGCAATTTAACATCTTACTTATATAATATAATTCTAATTATAGAAACACCAACGACAGAGGCAATTAGTAGAGACTGGGAACAAGAGTTATTGATAAAAATTCCGAACGATAGGTGGGATAAAAATTTATTATATGTAAACAAATGTTCAATGAATGTAAGACTTAACCTAATTCAATTTAAAATTTTACATAGATTATATTATTCGAAAACAAGACTGAATAAAATATTTTCAAATGTTTCCCCCATCTGCGACAAATGTCTAACTCAAAATGCCACTATAGCACATTCCTTTGTCTCTTGTACAAAACTGTATACATTTTGGAATGAACTTTTTGGAATTTTTACAAAACTATTTAACACAAAATTGAACCCCAATATCGAATTGATTATCTTTGGATCAATGGAAGAGGGAAGTAAACTAACTATATTCCAAGAAGCTTTCCTTAATTATGGTCTAATAACAGCGAAAAAACTTATACTTAAATGTTGGAAAAACGCACCTACGCCAACATTCAAAATGTGGATCTCAAACATGTCTGAAACGCTACATCTTGAAGAAATGAGATTCCTCTTATTAGGCAAAGTAGACCAATTCTTAAAGATTTGGTCTCCGTTTATCAACTTTTTACAAGCATATGGTGCAACATAACATAACCTTAGAAATTAAATGGTTTAGAACTGGGTGACGGATGGGTAAAAATATGAGATAGGTAGATCTCTTCTAATCTCTCTTTTTTTAATTTTTTTACTTTTTCCTTTTCTTTCAATCTTTTAACTTCTCATCTCTGTCCATTATTTCTTTTGTTTTCTGTTTCTACTCGCTTGTCTATCTATTCCGATACTCTTTATTTCTTTTTTCTCTCACTGTTCTTTTATTATTGAACCAAAAGTATGAAGTTGTACAAGAATGAAAATATGTATTTATGTATTAGGTACTTAAGTACCAGACTACTGTACTTACTTCTAACAAAAATAAACAAACAAAAAAAAAAAACATGCATTGATTGGACAATTACTACTCGGAAAATTGGAAGTTTTTGTCATATTTTTTTTAAATGTGCAGGTTTTGTTCTTGACGAGTTTCAAGTATGATTTATATAATATTTTACACAATATGTTAAAAATTCAGGTAGTTCCGTGAGTTGGGTCACGAACTTGAACGAAAAAGCTCCTTGGCCCACAGCTTAACACATTTCCAAGACCATAGTCGTTTGGGACACATGATTGCTCCCTGATTTTTCCACATCTTTCCACTCTACTAAAACTCTTGCCAGCTGGTTCACACAGGTCCTGAGGACCCCACCGGGGTCTCCATCCGGCCCTGTTGCTTTCTGCAAATTCATGCTCAATCTGACATTTGCGAGAGTCACAGGTGCGCACAAGGCTGTGGTAGCAGGTGAATCATTCCACTGTGCAAAGTTTTGGGACTTCCCTCAGCATGGACTCCTGCATTTCCTTGTATACATCTTGTTGTGCTAGTAGACTGAACAGGAAGAATCTGATGGGGCGGCCTCTCACCACCAGCCAATCAACGTCTTGGTGAGTTCTGGCAGATGATCTGGACTGTTCTACTCAGTGAACAACCTACCAGATCAATGGAGTCCTTATCCTGCAGATATTCCGTGCTGACCACTGCCTGATGCACTTGTGATCAGAGGTGTTGGTCTGGAGGAACTTTTCCACAAAGGACAGGAAGTGTAGCAAGGTCATGCTGACTGAGACATTGTGTGGCAATGGGCCAAGGCCCATCCTTTGTATTGCTGGCTATAGGAAGAACACTGGCTGTAGGAAGAACACTGGAAACAGGCTCTTCGGCTCATGAATCCACGCCGACCAGCGATCACCCATACACTAGTTCTATGTTGTATACTGGGGCCAGTTAACTACAAATTTGCATTTAATTCTTCCCTGCTGTTATCAGACTTTTGAGTGAACCATATTCAAAAGATGAATTCCTGATCTTTCAATCTACCTCAATGCACTTTCCATACATTCTCTGTAGTCAGGACACTACATTCTGTGCTTTTTTTCTCTTTTGCTCTACCTGATGTGCTTACATCTAGTAAGATTAGCTTGGATAGTATTCAACACAAAGTTTTTCAGATTCAGTTGGTGTCATGGGTGCATGTGCAGTATCCTGTCATAATGCCTCAACTCCTCTGCACCAGATCCTCAGCACCTAGCTAGTCTGACCTGATGGTGAAGAGGAAGGTTGTGTTTGTGCCACAATGAAGACCATGGGCTTGTCCTTCCAACGATTTACTATGGCTCCCAATGCTAACTCAAACTGGTCACGTGCTAATCAATTCGTGGACCAACCAATCTGAGCAGACGATGATGATATTGTTCATGTTGAGGGAGGCTTTTGTCTATGCCCCCCCCCCCCTCCCTCCCGCCCACTACCTGGTAACATAATTCCTCTTATATTCACATCCTTCCTCATGGAGTTGTCAAAGGGTTCTATGCAGTGCACAAATGATTCGGGAGAAAGGACAATCCTGCCTGACTCCAGATGATGGGAAAACTAATCATTTTACACCTATTGATTTGGACTACTATGGATATCGGTGTTGATCAGTTGGATCTAATTTATGATTCCCTCCCCAAAGTCACTTTGGAAAGCATGTTGTTGCGTGCATGTGCACTATCCTGTCATATCCTTTTCCTGGTCTAAGCTGACCCGGCAGGTGTCCAACCCCTCTGTCTTGCACGTGGCAATGGTGTCGTTGAGCAGTGTGAGGCTGACACACTTTCTGCCAGCTTCAGCGTGGGTTGGGACCATGTGAAACACCTTTCCCAGAGAAGACTTAACCAGATAGCAACCTTGGACAGGATCTTGCATACCACGTTCAATGGTGAGATGGGTGTCCAATTCCTGATGTCCTCCCTCTCCTCCTTCTGCTTATAGATAGGGGAGACAATGCCCTGCCAGAAGTTAAGCATTGTAGGTTTCCAGCAGGCGCAGGCATATCCATTCATGTACAACAGTCGAAAAAACCTGTTTCCTTCAGGTGTTTGTCAAAGGATGGAGCTCATCAGCTCCTCCAGGGTCAGTGGTCTGTCCAGACAAACTGAGACCTCTGTAATACAGAACACAGATTTTGGGGAGGCAGTGCTGTTTTAGGTTTTGACTTGCATGGAGGAATCTGCAGATCCACAATCCGTCTACTGCAAGAATGTAGCCGAGTCTTCCTCGTCCTTAAGGATGTCATCATTAGAGTTCCTATTGGGATTGGAAGATTACCTTGCAGGATTCCGATGCAACGATTATGGCTTGCCAGCTTTTCACCTCTTGGAGTTCCTTCTCACATCCACCCCCTTCGAATGCAAAAGCATAAATCGCAAAGTCCGTCTGATATTGGCCCAACTCTCTCTTGCCTTGTCTCAGTCTCTGAAAACTTTGAGGGTGAGACACACCGTTTGGTGTGTTGGTTGCTTCCCAGCAGTGTGTTGGGCAGTCACTGCTTTCTAACCTGCACAATCCCTTTTTGATTCCTCTTGCTTGGTATCAGCAGCTTGATGTTCAGCTTCCACATCCCCCTCCCTGCCATCTGCTTCAAAGAGGTAATTTGTGTTTCTGGTCATGACCCTGCCTTAGTGGTAAAAGTACAATAGCCACTATAAAGAAGTGAGGGAGAAGGCTGGAGGTGGCAAGTGATCCTGGTGAGAAGGAGTTGGTGGGTAGATGGAGGGAATGGTGGAAACAGCCTCAGAGGTTGGCAGGTGATTAAAAATATATATACAGAGAGAAAGAACGAGAAAAAGAAAGAGTGAAGGAAGTAGTGATGTGTAAACCCCTAGACTACCAGATGTGCAGTCCAGTGGTGAATAAGTGATAGCCTATAGAAAAATAAAGACAAAAACACATAAAATATTTTTTTTAAAAGAAAGAAAAGAAAAGAGAAAAGAAAAGAAAAAGAAAGAAAAAAAGGGACCCTTATGTGTGGATATACCTGCTTCATATCTCACCACACCCATCACCCAGTTCGTGAATCGGTTTATTTCCAGAGTGGTGTTGCACCATATTGTACTTGTGATGAATCAATAAAAGGAGACCATGTCTTTAAAAATTGTTCTGATTTTCCTGCTAAGACGAGTCTCATATCTTCAAGATGCAGCGTCTCAGACATGCTTGTGATACTCATTTTAAGCGTTGGGGTGGATACATTTTTCCAAAATTTAAATATATGTTGTTTTGCCATTATCAGGCCTTAGTTAAGGAAACGTCTTTGAAATATTGATAACTCAGAGCAGGCATCTGTTGTTCCAAAAACAATCAATACTATATGGGGGTCCAGTTTTGTTTTTAATAATTTTGTGAGGATTTCAAAGATTTATTTCCAAAATTTATGGAGTTTTATGCAGGAGGCGAAGGAGTGTGTTATAGTTGCTTCGTGAGATAAACATTTGTCACAGATGGGGGATACATTTGGAAACATTTTGTACAGTTTAGTTTTCGAGTAATATAGTCTATGTAATATTTTAAATTGGATTAGAATACGTCTTACATTAATCGAGCAGTTATGTACATATAGAAGATATTTATCCCATCTGTCTTTGGGAATTTTTAAACTTAATTCCTGTTCCCACTCTCTTCTAATTGCATCTGAGGATGGAATTTCTATATTTAGAATGATATTATACAAGTATGATATTAAATTATTTGACTGCGTTTCTATTCATACCTTCATCTAATATATCTGGCATCAGAGTTTGATATTCGTGTGTATATTTTTTCAGATAATCTCGAATTTGAAGATATCTAAAATATTGATTACCTCTCAGATTGTATTTGGATTGTGATTTCTGAAATGATAAAAGGTTTCCCATTTTGTACAAATCTCCAATCTTTTTGATTCCTAGTCTTTCCCAGTGAGTAAACGTTTTATCTATAGTAGATGGTTTAAACGACGGATTATTAGCTATAGAAGAGATAAATTTAAGAGTAATTTGTCTCTAAATTCGTAAGGTGCTATGAATAATCAGATTTTTCTTGTATATTGTATTCTTCAACTTTATTGGGGAGAGAAGGACCGCGCCTATGTTAAAAGGCGAACAATCCTCTCACTCCATTGTTAACCACTCTAACCTTCAAATACTTTACGCTAAGGGCTCTATTGCAAGAGCAAATAGCAGGGGTGATAGTGCACAACCCTGTCTATTGCCCCTGTATAGGTGAAAGTTCGGAGAAAGTATGTGGTTGGTCAATATTCTAGCGTACGGCCTGTCGTATAGTAATTTTATCCATTAAATCAAATTCTCTCCCATTTGAAATTTTTGCAGTACTTTGAAGAGGTATTCCCATACTACTTGGTCAAATGCTTTTTCTGCATCCAATGAAATAATTGATAAGTCTTCAATTTTGTGTGAATACATTATATTAAAAAGACATCTCAGATTATTAAATGAATGTCCCTTGGGTATAAACCCCATTTGATCCTCATGTATTAATTTACTAACATATTTGCTTAATCTTCTTGCCCGAATTTTTGCTACTATTTTTGGATCTGTATTTAATAATGTAATAGCTCTGTATGAACCCGGATCTTCTAGGTCTTTGTGTTTTTTGGGTATGAGTGTAATAGTTGATTCCGCTAGTGTTTCCGGTAGCGTCTGTTCTTTAAATGCATATGTATAAAGCTTGTGTAAATGTGGTGAGATTATCTCGTAAAATCTATATTACTAAAAGTCTGATCTTGACCGCTTTTGGCTCGCTGTGCTGTGATTTCCGAGAGAACGCCACCACCTACGCCCGTCATTTTTGGCCAGCTCGCACAGAGCCCCCCTCTGCCTTCCTGGACCAGAGGATTTTTCCCATCGATGAAAAATCAGAGAGATATTAATATTTTTATCAAATTCCCCATTCTCTCTGCTGCCCCTGCTTGAGGGAGGGGGAGGGACTATAAAACCAGGAAGTGGTGTGCCTCACTCAGTCTCTGCAAGGTGGAGGAACCAGAGGGTCACGTCTCTCTGAGCTCTGAAAAGCACTGAACACATGTCTACTCAACTGTGAGTGCCCTTGATGTGGTTTGACAATGAAAATATGGTTGGTTTGAATTAAAAAGGCACTGCCTGCAAATGTTTGTTTGGGGGGTTTGGCTTGAAGTGAAAAGGCACCACTGCAAATGGTGGCTTGGGTGTTTTGGCTTGAAGTGAAAAGGCACTACTGCAAATGGTGGCTTGGGTGCTTTGGCTTGAAGTGAAAAGGCACTGCCTGCAAATGGTGGCTTGGGTGCTTTGGCCTGAAGTGAAAGGGCACTACTACAAATGGTGGCTTGGGTGCTTTAGCCTGAAGTGAAAGGGCACTACTGCAAATGGTGGCTTGGGTGCTTTGGCTTGAAGTGAAAAGGCACTACTGCAAATGGTGGCTTGGGTGCTTTGGGTTGAAGTGAAAAGGCACTACTGCAAATGGTGGCTTGGGTGCTTTGGGCCTGAAGTGAAAAGGTACTACTGCAAATGGTGACTTGGGTGCTTTGGCCTGAAGTGAAAAGGCACCACTGCAAATGGTGGCTTGGGTGCTTTGGCTTGAAGTGAAAATGCACTACTGCAAATGGTGGCTTGGGTGCTTTGGGCCTGAAGTGAAAAGGTACTACTGCAAATGGTGACTTGGGTGCTATGGCCTGAAGTGAAAAGGCACCACTGCAAATGGTGGCTTGGGTGCTTTGGCCTGAAGTGAAAGGGCACTACTGCAAATGGTGGCTTGGGTGCTTTGGCTTGAAGTGAAAAGGCACTACTGCAAATGATGGCTTGGGTGCTTTGGGTTGAAGTGAAAAGGCACTACTGCAAATGGTGGCTTGGGTGCTTTGGGCCTGAAGTGAAAAGGTACTACTGCAAATGGTGACTTGGGTGCTTTGGCCTGAAGTGAAAAGGCACCACTGCAAATGGTGGCTTGGGTGCTTTGGCTTGAAGTGAAAATGCACTACTGCAAAGGGTGGCTTGGGTGCTTTGGGTAACTTCCTGTTTGCACTGTATATTGATTTTAGATAAAACGCTACCACTTACGGCTGTGATTTTTTTGCCATCTTACTCAGCCCCCCCCCCCCCCCCCACTCAGCAGGTGCAGAAGATTCTTCCCATCAATGAAAAATAAAAGTGTTATTAGTGTTATAAAAATGTTGAGAATCTCTCTCCTGTCATGAAGGCCACACCTTTTACGGTGGGAGGGGGAGGGGTTATAAAACCCGGAAGTGTGGGTGTGGTTCAGTCTTTGCATGATGGGAGAGGTCGCGATTCTGTCTGAGCCGTGAATCAACTGAACACACTGAATGTCTACTGAACTGTGAGTTTGGTGCTTTATGGTGGTTTTATTGTGGTTTCACCCTGCTTGAAATGGTATGAAACTGCATTTGAATGTGGTGGCCTTGCACCCTGCATGAAATAGTATGAAACTGCATTTGAATGTGGTGGCGTTGCACCCTGCATGAAATGGTTTGAAGCTGCATTTGAATTTGGTGACCTTGCACCCTGCTTGAAGTGGTAGGAAAATGCACTTGAATTTGGTGGCCTTGCACCCTGCTTGAAGTAGTAAGAAACTACACTTGAATTTGGTGGCCTTGCACCTTGCTTGAAATGGAAGGAAAATGTATTTGAATTTGGTGGCCTAGCACCCTGCTTGAAATGGAATTTCAAGGAATAGCCATGAGTCAAGTGCCAGCCCACCATCTGTGAGTGAGCTGCCAGCACATCAGGCTTGAGGGACTGAGCTGCCACCCCAAGAACCCATACCAGCGCTCCAGAAAGCCCCCCCACCGGCTACCAATATTGGAATTGGTGGAGAGGTGGAATATTGCGTTGGGGGACCAGCCCTCCCGTGTGAACATGGGACCCAACGGATCCCACTTAGTCTAGTCTTTTATAAAATTCATTACAAGAGGATTTCAGTACAGGAGTAAAGAGGTTCTTCTGCAGTTGTATGGGGCTCTGGTGAGACCACATCTGGAGTATTGTGTACAGTTTTGGTCTCCTAATTTGAGGATGGACATCCTTGTGATTGAGGCAATGCAGCGTAGGTTCACAAGATTGATCCCTGGGATGGCGGGACTGTCATATGAGGAAAGATTGAAAAGACTAGGCTTGTATTCACTGGAGGTACACAAAAGGCTGGAGAAACTCAGCGGGTGCAGCAGCATCTAAGGAGCGAAGGAGATGGGCGACGTTTCGGGTCGATACCCTTCTTCAGAGTTTAGAAGGATAAGGGGGATCTTATAGAAACATATAAAATTATAAAAGGACTGGACAAGCCAGATGCAGGAAAAATGTTCCCAATGTTGGGTGAGTCCAGAACCAGGGGCCACAGTCTTAGATTAAAGGGGAGGTCATTTAAGACTGAGGTGAGAAAAAACTTTTTTACCTAGAGAGTTGTGAATTTATGGAATTCCCTGCCACAGAGGGCAGTGGAGGCCAAATCACTGGATGGATTTAAGAAATAGTTGGATAGAACTCTAGGGGCTAGTGGAGTCAATGGGGAGAAGGCAGGCATGGGTTATTGATAGCGGATGATCAGCCATGATCACAATGAATGTCTGGCTTGAAGGGCCGAATGGCCTCCTCCTGCACCTATTTTCTATGTTTCTATGAATCCATCTGGTCCTGGTAAGTGGATACTAAGTGGATAGGTATATGGACAGGAAGGGAATGGAGGGGTATGGTCTGAGTGCGGGTAGATGGGACTAGGGGAAAACAAATGGTCGGCACGGACTGGAAGGGCCGAGAGGGCCTGTTTCCGTGCTGTAATTGTTATATGGTTATATGGTTATATGGTTATATGGTTATATGGTGTTTTACCATTCTTCATTGAATTTATTGTCTCTTCTATTTCTTTAATTGAAACCTGTGCTCCTAGTTCCTCTTGTTCCAACGGATTGAGTTTTGGGAGATTGCATTTGTCCAGAAAATGTATAATTTTATTGCTGTCTGTTGTTGTTTTGGATGTATAAATAAATTTTGATAGAATTGAGCAAATCTTAATAATGTCTTTAGGCAGCGTTAACAAATCACCTTTATCTGATTTGATTTTTAGAATAGTATGATCCTTTTCCACTTTTATCAGCTGACATGCCAGAAGTTTATGTGGCTTATCACCGCATTCGAAAGTTTCCTGTTTTGTAATTTGAAATAATCTAATGACTCTTGCAGATAGAATTTGGTTTAGTTTAATTTTCAGTATTGTTATCTTGTTGTGTTTCTCTATAGTTGGTTCTTTCGCGTTTTTTAGATCCAGTTGTCTAATTTGTTCTTCTAGTTGCAATTGTTCAATCCTATTCCTTTTATTTTGAAAAGCTTGGTATGAAATAATAGAACCTCTGATAAATGCCTTAAAAGATTCCCATAATAGTGAGGGTGAGATGTCTGGGGTATCGTTAGACTCAAAGAAAAGTTCCATCTGTTGTTTTAAATATATACAACCGTCCGAGTTGAAAATTTGGGGATTGAACCTCCAAAATGATTTTTTATTGAACATTTCTTCTAGTTTTAGAAAGAACGTTAACGGAGAGTGATCAGAGATGACACTATTAAGATATTTAGGATTAGTTGTAAAGGGAATTAATTTTGTGTCCACTAGGAAATAATCAATGCTTGTATAGGTTTTATGTACCATTGAATAAAAGGAATACTCCCTTCCAGCTGGATTTGCGATCCTCCATACATCTGTTATATTTGTGTTTTTTATGTATGTATTTAAAAGTTCACTGGATTTTGATTTTATGTTGTCTCTTTTGTTGTGCAGATTTATCCAAATATTGATCCAGAACGCAATTGAAATCTCCCCCAATTATCACATTTTGATAATTGAACTCAGAGATTATATTCAGGATTTTATTTAAAAATTGTGGATTATCAAAATTAGGAGCATAAATATTTACCATAGTGAGTGGAGTAGAGTATATCTCTCCAGTAACTATAACGTACCTCCCCTCTTTATCTGCTATGGTATTCTTTAGTTTAAATGGTATGCCTTCGCAAATTATAATTGCTGTACCTCTTGATTTAGAGAGATAGGAGGAGTGATATGTTTGGCCGATCCAATTTGCCTTCAGCCTGGTCTGAGCTTGAAGTTTCAAGTGTTTCCTGTAAAAAAATTATATCGGCATTGAGTGATTTTAATTGGGCAAGAATCTTACCCCTTTTAATTGGCTCATTAGCGCCCCTTATATTCCAGTTAAAAAAAACGTAATTCCTCCAATTTTCTTTTGCGTGTCGTCTTGCATTGTAAATTACATTGGTACCTTTATGTCAGATGGTGCAACACAATACCTCAAACTTTTGGGTGTTGGGTGGGTACTCATAGCTACTAGACTCTGTTGGTATATCCCTTGTAATACAGTATTTAAAAAGAAAATACTGCAAGAAAAAAACCACCAAATGGTGGTAAAAAAATTCTTGAAACCTTCCGTAGATGTTAAGTTACATTGAGCTCCGTTCCCTTAAACAAATATTGTATAAAAGAAGGAACAATTCAAACCCGGGTAATATAGAGAAAACCATCAAACATGTAGATCTACTTAAATTTTCAACTGGACAAGTATTTACTATTTACTAACAATTGCTATATTTAACTTCACAGGCAAAGCCCAGTATATTTAAGTAAGAAACTGCTGGTTGTAAGGGGTTAACCAAAATTACACTCTTGGCTACTTGCCGACTGTTTAATTCCCTTCCCTTCCAGCTTGGTTCCTAGTTAGTTTATCTTGAACATCACTGGAAATTTGTCTTCCAAAATCGATTATGCATATTTTAGTTTATTAGTATCATATTCCAATATATTTAACTCGCAATCATAAATCTACATGTTCATTGAATCATTATTCGGTTATACTAGTACGTATTAGATTAGTATACTTAAGTTAGTTCAGTTATTTATATGTTAGTATATAATTATAAATATATTTTTATTAGTAAGTTATTACTTTCAACCCCATTTAATTTACTTTTTCTGTGCTGTGTAATTGCATTTTTTTTAAGTCTTGTTCGAAAAAGTTTGTCCTTAAGTTTGCATTCCAGTGTCGATAAGGTGTCTAGACTTCACCACGTGTAGTTTTTGGCCATCTTATCGAGAACATTTATAGTTATATTTATTTAAAAAGTCATATTTTCTCAGCTTCCCCTCTCCAAATATATATAGCTATTAAACCTCCTGATAACTGTGATATTTTACTTATCCTTTAATGTCCTTTGTTAGCTCTTGTGCGTATTTAAATGCTTCTTCTGAATCAGTAAAGACGCGCTCCAAGTCCTTGTATGTGATCCTCATTTTTGCAGGGTAAGTTATCCCATATCTTAAGTTCGGAATTCCTTTCAGGATCAGTCTTGTCTTTGTAAAAAGAGCCCGTTTCTTAGCCACTTCTGCTGGGTAGTCTCTGAAGAATCGCACTGTTTCAGCTTCAAACGTCAGATTTGTTGCGAATGGAATTTTTTTCATAATGTCTTCAAGAGCTGCTAAGTCATGAAATTTCACTATAATTTGTCTTGGAGGGGCTCCTGGCCTCGAATGTGCTCTCTGAACTCGATGTGCAACATCCATTTCCGGTTTGTCAGACAGCTTGAATACTTGTTTAAGTAGGTTGGCAGTGAACTCCCGTGGGGCCATTGCAGTCTCCTTTCCTTCTCTCACTCCAAGTATCCTTAAATTCTGCCGTCTTGACTGAGCCTCAAGATCAAGACATTTGTCTGTCATTCAAGCCAGTTGCCCAGAAACACGGTCTTGATCTGCTCTCATTCTCTTCATCTCTTCAGACATTTCCTTCATCGCAGTTTCCAGATCTTCAATAGCAGTGCTGTGTTCATCAGAAGTAGTGAGAACCGGCTCCAACTTTTCATTGTAATCTTCTTCGACCCGTTCAATTTCTGCTTTTAGCTCGGTCTCTACTTCATCAATACAGTTGCTTTAGAGTACCGACTGTCTCAATAATGTTCTTATTCCTGAGCTTCATACTTGTATCCAGTACCGAAATCTCCTTATGTAGCATATCAGCAAAGTCCTTTAACACAGCTGCTCTTATAGAGTGTTCCATTTCTTTTGCCTTTGCTTCCATTTCAGCAACAGATCTTCGAGCTTCAGTTTCTTCTTCAGACCTTTCTGGTGATGTTTCAAGTGTTTTTCCCAACTTTTTAGCAAAGTCTGGTCAGAGGTCTTGAAGTGGATCTTTGGGATAAATTCCTTTTTCTCATTTAAAAGTCGTTTAAAAGTCCCGTTATTTTGCGGCGATTTCTGATGACGTCACTTACGCGACGTCAGGCAACCCCGGTAAGTATTTTTAAATCAGTCATATTTTTTAGCGCTTTTAGCGCATTAGTCGGAAGCGGAGCTGAATGCTGCGCCTCTCACAGCTGCATAGAGCTACCGGAAGCCGTGATAAATTGAGACAACCCATGTCAAAGTTTGTTTCTTAAAAGCAGATAGCAACAAAAACTGTTCAAGGTAAAACCATGGCAATATACCATAGCAATTGATTCGTCAGACGGTAGTGGCGATCTAAAATGAGCATAAACGTTGCTCAGTGCTTCTCGGGCTCCTACTCACAGAACAAAGGACAGTTAGCACAATTATACATTTTTCTTCTCAGTAAAACACTCCTACCAAGTCTGAATATGGCATGACTGAAAGATTCTGTAGCCTTTCAGAAGATAGGAAGGCTTGGTCCAAATCAAGCTAATCCAATGACAAGTTATTACTTATCTCTGGAGCGTCAGCTATTTTTTTTTCATTCTTGGCTTCTTTATGGCCTTGAAGAAGCACATGTTATTACTGCAGGCTGCCATCTTAATGTCTTTATTGAAAAGACAACCTGTCCTCCATATTGTGTTCCATATAATTTACAATGTCATTCAGACTTGGCACCGAGCCATTCTTTTCTTCTGCTAGTCCATACTTTTGTAGAAGAACGACTCAATTTTAGATTTAACTATTAGATTTGACTATTAGCTCTTTCACCTAGAGCTCCAGATTGTGTAATCTAATAATCTGATTGTGAAATCTGTACGTGGAGGAATGAGATCAGGGAATGACAAGAGCCAATTGGGACAGCGGGGGGGGGGGGTGCCAGAGGAAGTGGGTAATCAGCAGAAGAAAGGAACAGGCGATGGGGTTACCTGGAATTGGAGAATTCAATATTCATGCCATTGGATTGTACACCAGAATACGATGTGCTGTTCCACCTAAGTTAACTGGTTCTGTCTTCACAGATGCTGTCTGACCTGGCGAATGTTTCAACATTTTGTCTTTATTTGAGTTGTTGGAACAGATTATGATAATATTTGAAATGTTTCCAATTGTACTTTAATCTATATTTTCTGTTTTACAGATTCCTAGAGATGGAAAAGCAACATTGGGTTCAGCAATTATTTCCACCCCGCTTCTGCGCAGAAGATCTGTTTGTCGGAGACAACTCGCAGGTCGTGCTGCTCTCTGAACACTTTGTTGCCAGCAGAGCCAAACGAATTAAACATATTTACAAGCAGGAAATTCAGTATTTTCATGAACAAAATAAATCAAAACGAAAAAGTCACATGGCAGGGCTGATTGTCCATGAGCTGAGTCCTGCTAATGATCAGATTGCCCAGAATCACCTTCAGCTGCACGAATCAGACAATTCATGTCAAACTCACACTCATGGAAAGGAAGAGCTGTGTATTCCAAGTACTGAGAAACAAGCAATGGGTGCAGACATGGAGCAATGCAAGATTAGAGCAAAACTGGCTCTGGCCCAAACACAAATAGCTGAGCTGAAAGCAAACTGTAAGGAACTAGCAGAGTGTCTGGAAATGAAAGGTGGTCAGCTGCAACAAGCCCAACAAAAATTACAGGGCAGAGCTCTGAAGGACAATCTCAATGTCCAAGAAATGCGTGCAAAAGAATTTCAAATTAAACGTCTCAGAGAGGATCTTCAGAATGAACTGATGACTGTAAGCAAGCTGAGATCAGAAGTGCATAAGACCAGGCTCAAATCTCAGGAACTCCAACTAAATAAGGAGAGGCTCCTCTCATCCTGTGAGCAGCAGGCATTGCGACACCAGTTGGAAAAGGCTGTCTTGATGGAGAAGATAAAAGAACAAACTGACCTGAAGAAACTGCAAATGGAACTGGATGAGGTGAAAGCTGAACTCAGAGCAGAAAAGTGTCATTGTGCTCGAAACAAGAACGATTTAGAGTTGTTGTGCAAACATTTTGCCAGCTTACTTTCCTCAAACCCTGTTGAAGCTTTTAACACTGAATTTATAAGGAAATGAAATGACTTTGGATTATTTGTTGGGTTCAATTGATACAAATGTTTTGCTTTGCTGTTGGCTGATCGCATGCAGAGTTAAATTGATTGTATGCAATTAACATTTCTGTTGGAAGAACAGCACCTCATATTCCGCTTGGGGAGTGCATCCTCTGGGCTTGAACATTGAATTTTCTCAATTCTGTTAACCCTTGCTGTCTCCTCCCCTTACCACCTCTCCCTCAGCCCTCGGGCTCCTCCTCCTTTTTCCTTTCTTCTCCCCGCCCCCCCCCACCTCCCATCGAAGAAGGGTTTCAGCCCAAAACATTGCCTATCTCCTTTGCTCCTTAGATGCTGCTGCACCCGCTGAGTTTCTCCAGCCTTTTGTGTACCCCCTGACATTTCTGTTGATTGAATACACAAATCTCTATTCCTGGAGAGATTTTCAGGTCATTTCTGATAATTACCTGTGACCATCAAATACTACAAAGTGTATTTTGGTCCATGTGTGTGCCAGGTGCTGTGATTTCAGTAGCAACCTGCAATGAAAGTTGCTGAACCAGTTGTGGCTGTAAGAACAGAATGGACAGATAGAATCATGCTGGAGAAAATCATTGGTGTTGCCTTTTCTTTGCTTTATAATAGCAGATATAATATCATCGCAATTTGAAAACTCTATTGCTGTTAGGTAAGGGGGAGGTACAGCGAGACCTGGGTGTCCTTGTACACTGGTCACTGAAAGTTGGTGTGCAGGTACAGCAGTCAGTGAAGAAAGCTAATGGAACGTTGGCCTTCATAACAAGAGGATTTCAGTATAGGAGTAGAGAGGTTCTTCTGAAGTTGTATAGGGCTCTGGTAAGACCACATCTGGAGTATTGCGTACAGTTTTGGTCTCTTAATTTGAGGAAGGACATCCTTGTGATTGAGGCAGTGCAGCGTCGGTTCACAAGATTGATCCCTGGGATGGCAGGACTGTCATATGAGGAAAGATTGAAAATACTAGGCTTGTATTCACTGGAGTTTAGAAGGATGAGGGGATATATTTTAGAAACATATAAAATTATAAAAGGACTGGACAAGCTAGATGCAGGAAAAATGTTCCCAATGTTGGGCGAGTCCAGAACCAGGGGGCCACAGTCTTAGAATAAAGGGGAGGCCATTTAAGACTGAGGTGAGAAAAAACTGTTTCACCCAGAGAGTTGTGAATTTGTTGAATTCTCTGCCACAGAGGGCAGTGGAGGCTAAATCATTGGATGGATTTAAGAGAGAGTTAGATAGCGCTCTAGGGGCTAGTGGAATCAAGGGATATGGGGAGAAGGCAGGCACGTGTTATTGATTGGGGACGATCAGCCATGATCACAATGAATGGCGGTGCTGGCTCAAAGGGCCGAATGGCCTCCTCCTGCACCTATTTTCTATGTTTCTATGTAATCTGGCCGTGCCCCCAAAATGAGTGTGACACACCTGGTCAAAAATGAGAGAGGAACGATTTAATAGGAACCTGAGGGACAACATTTTAACGCAGAGGGTAGTGGGTATGTGGAACGAACTGCCAGGGGAGGTGGGCAGGTAAAATGACAGCATTTAAAAGACATTTGGACAGGTACGTGGACAGGAAAGGTTTAAAGGGATATGGGCCAAATGCGGATAAATGGGACTAGTTAGAAGGGGCATCTTGATCTGCATGGACAAGTTGGGATCAAGGGCCTGTTTCCATGCTGTAAGACTATGACACATTGTAGAAAGGGTACAATTGCTCTGAAGAGGATCCAGGACCGATTTGTGAAGATGTTGGCAGGGCTGGAATTTTTTTTCACTTTGAAGAAATATTTCATTACTGGGATTGTATTCTCTGCAGCAACGGAGGTGAAGAAAAGACTTAGGTGAGGTGAATAATATTATGAGACTAGGATCTGTCTCGCTTAACAAAGAGTGCAGGAAGGAACTACAGATGCTGGTTTAAACTGAAGATAGGCACAAAAAGCTAGAATAACTCAGCGTGACAGGCAGCATCTCTGGAGAGAAAGAATGGGTGACGTTTCGGGTCGAGACCTTCAGACTGAAGAGGTTGAAAACCAGCCATATAGATGTAAAACACAATGACTGGAGATGTGTGTTATCTAACTAAGGGCAGAAATCAGAATCATGCATTCAAGTTCAAGTTACATTTATTGCCACATACACCAATTGGTGCTGTGAAATTTGAGTTACCATGCAGCCAGACAAATAAAATAAAATGAACACCGCACTATAGAATTTAACATGAACATCCCTCACAGCGGAATCAATGTTTCCCACTGTAAGGGAAGGCAATAAAATTCAGTCATCTTCCTCTTGTTCACCCATGGTTGGACCCTATTGAGCCCTCCACAGTCACCGCTACGGGCAGCCCGATATTCAGGCCCTCTCGCCGGGATTATCGAAGCACTGGCGTCGAAATGGAAGAACACGATCAGCGGCATGGAGTTTCCGAATCGACCTTGGGCAAGAGTGACCATAATATGGTTGAGTTCTTCATTAGGATGGAGAGCGACATTGTTAATTCAGAAACACGGGTCCTGAACTTAAAGAAAGGTAACTTTGAGGGTATGAGACGTGAATTGGCCAAGATCGACTGGCAATTGATTCTTGAAGGGTTGACGGTGGATATGCAATGGAAGGTATTTAAAGACTGCATGGATGAACTACAACAATTGTTCATCCCAGTATGGCAAAAGAATAAATCAGGGAAGGTGGAGCATCCGTGGATAACAAGGGAAATCAGGGATAGTATCAAAGAAAAAGATGAAGCGTACAAATTAGCCAGAAAAAGCAGCCTACCAGAGGACTGGGAGAAATTCAGAGACCAATAGAGGAGGACAAAGGGCTTAATTAGGAAAGGGAAAATGGAGTATGAAAGAAAACTGGCAGGAAACATAAAAACTGACTGCAAAAGTTTTTATCGATATGTTAAGCGCAAAAGATTAGTTAAAACAAATGTAAGTCCCTTGCAGTCAGAAACGGGTGAATTGATCATGGGAAACAAGGACATGGCAGACCAATTGAATAACTACTTTGGTTCTGTCTTTACTAAGGAAGACATAAATAATGTGCCGGAAATAGCAGGGGATCGCGGGTCAAATGAGATGGAGGAAATGAGTGAAATCCAGGTTAGCCGGAAAGTGGTGTTGGGTAAATTGAATGGATTAAAGGCCGATAAATCCCCAAGGCCAGATAGGCTGCATCCCAGGTTACTTAAGGAAGTAACCCCAGAAATAGCAGATGCCTTAGTGATAATTTTTCAAAACTCCTTAGATTCTGGAGTAGTTCCTGAGGATTGGAGGGTAGCTAATGTAACCCCACTTTTTAAAAAGGGAGGGAGAAAGAAAACGGGGAATTACAGACCAGTGAGTCTAACATCGGTAGTGGGGAAACTGCTAGAGTCAATTATTAAAGATGGGATAGCAGCGCATTTGGAAAGTGGTGAAATCATTGGACAAAGTCAGCATGGATTCACGAAGGGTAAATCATGTCTGACGAATCTTATTGAATTTTTTGAGGATGTAACTAGTAGAGTGGATAAGGGAGAAGCAGTGGATGTGTAGTATCTGGACTTTCAGAAGGCTTTCGACAAGGTCCCACACAAGAGATTGGTATACAAACTTAAAGCACACGGTATTGGTGGTTCAGTATTGATGTGGATAGAGAACTGGCTGGCAGACAGGAAGCAAAGAGTAGGAGTGAACAGGTCCTTTTCAGGATGGCAGACAGTGACTAGTGGGGTGCCGCAAGGCTCAGTGCTGGGACCCCAGCTATTTACAATATACATTAATGATTTGGATGAGGGAATTAAATGCAACATCTCGAAGTTTGCGGATGACACGAAGCTGGGGGGCAGTGTTAGCTGTGAGGAGGATGCCAGGAGGCTGCAGGATGACTTGGATAGACTGGGTGAGTGGGCAAATGCATGGCAGATGCAGTATAATGTAGATAAATGTGAGGTTATCCACTTTGGTGGCAAAAACAGGAAGGTAGACTATTATTTGAATGGTGACCGATTAGGAAAAGGGGAGATGCAGCGAGACCTGGGTGTCATGGTACACCCGTCATTGAAAGTAGGCAGGCAGGTGCAGCAGACTGTGAAGAAAGTGAATGGTATGTTGGCATTCATAGCAAAAGGATTTGAGTACAAGAGCAGGGAGGTTCTACTGCAAGTTGTACAGGGTCTTGGTGAGGCCACACCTGAGTATTGCGTACAGTTTTGGTCTCCTAATCTGAGGAAAGACATTCTTGCCATAGAGGGAGTACAGAGAAGGTTCACCAGACTGATTCCTGGGATGGCACGACTTCCATATGAAGAAAGACTGGATAGACTTGGCTTGTACTCGCTGGAATTTAGAAAGATTGAGGGGTGATCTCATAGAGACTTACAAAATTCTTAAGGGGTTGGACAGGCTAGATGCAGGAAGATTGTTCCCGACGTTGGGAAAGTCCAGGACAAGGGGTCACAGTTTAAGGATAAGGGGGAAGTCTTTTAGGACCGAGATGAGAAAATCGTTTTTCACACAGAGAGTGGTGAATCTGTGGAATTCTCTGCCACAGAAGGTAGTTGAGGCCAGTTTGTTGGCCATATTTAAGAGGGAGTTGGATGTGGCCCTTGTGGCTGAAGGGATCAGGGGGTATGGAGAGAAGGCAGGTACAGGATACTGAATTGGATGATCAGCCATGATCATATTGAATGGCGGTGCAGGCTCGAATGGCCGAATGGCCTGCTCCTGCACCTAATTTCTATGTTTCTATGTTTCTATGACCTCTTCTTAATGCGGCTTCCGAAGTCCACAGGCCGAGCTGAGCAATCTTTATTGACATGACACCATAATAAATATATTGCAGAAAAAATAATTTAATGGGGTGGCACTGGCACAGCGTTAGAGTTGCTGCCTTACAGCACCACAGACCCAGATTTGATACAGAATTTGTATGTTCTCCCTATGACCACATGGGTTTTCTCCGGATATTCAGGATTCTTCCACATCTGAATGAAATGCAGGTTTGTAGGTTAATTGGCTTCTGTAAATTGTCCCTGGTGTGCAGGATAGAACTGGTGTATGGTAGATTGCTGGTCAGTGTGGACTTAGTGGGCCGAAGGGCCTGTTTCCATTTACATGTTCTGCATATCCTTATAACTATAAAACTCTGATCTTGGATGTTTGTGTGTATTTATTTATTTGTGTGTTGTCACATCTTCTCGAAAAAAACGATGCAATAACGGTAAATTTTTTACATATTCCGGTAGAGATTCCGCTGGAGTCCAAAATTGACGTCACAATGGGTCTCCTGCGCACGGCCTGTGGTGTTCCATATGCTGCGAGTGGTTACCCCCCTCCGCCAAACTCGCAGTCCTTTGGTTGACGCCCGCCCACCCCCCCCCCCCCCCCGCTGCTACCCCCCCGCTTCTCCCCCTCCCCCCCTCTCCCCCCTCCCCGCCCTCCAACGCCTTCTCTCCACCCCCCCCGCCTCTCGAAAAAATCAATGGGGGGGTGGGTTAATGTGCTGGTGGTTCGTGTGTGTGGGGGGTGGTGGTTGTGTGTGTGACACCGCAGGCTACCTCACCTCCCAATCCCCCTCCTCTTTCTCCCCTCCCTCTCTCATCCCACCCCTCCATCTTTCTCCCCTTCCCCTCCTCTCCCCTGTCTTCCCTCTCACCCTCCTCTCTCCTGTCCTCCCTCCCCCCCTCTTTCTCCCCCCACCACCCTCCATTCTCCCCTCCTCTCACCCCTTCCTCCCCCCTCCTCCACTTCTCTTTACCCACCCCTCTACTCCTCCCCCTCACATCCCCTTCTCTTCCCCTCCCTCCCCCTCCCCCCCTCTCTCCCCCTCCCCCAAGCCCATTTCTCTCCCTCCCCGCACCCGCCCCCCCTCTCCCCACCCTTTCTCACCCCATCTCTCCCCCTCCCCTCCTACCACCTCTTCTCAATCCCCCTCCTCCTCACCACATCTCTCCCCCAGCCTCTCCAAGCCCCTCTTTTCCCCTCCCCCCCCCTCTCTCTCTCCCCCTCTCCTTCTACCCCCGTCCCACTCTCACCGCCTCCTGTACCCCCTCCCCCTACCACCCCTCCCTCCCTCTCTCTGTGTCTCTGCCCCTCTCTCTCTACCCCGCCTCCCTCTCTAAACGCGCCTGCGAGTTGGGGGCTATGCATCAGTGGATAGGGCGGGGATGGGGTCAAAGGAGCCAATGAATAATATTCATATAATATCAAGGGGGGTGGTGGTTACTGTGCATAGGGTAGTTAGTGTATATGTGTGGGGGGTGGTTAGTGTGTGTGTGACGCCGCAGGCCCCCCCTCCCCACCACCGCAATTGCGCATTAAGGGAACACAACGGGTCCCACTTGGTCTGGTATATCTTATTTTCATTGAACCATATACTTTGTTGAATATGTGGCGTTATTTTCGTCTTGTTTCGACAGTCAAATTTATTCGTCTTCGTATCTTCATACCCGAGTAAAAATCGGAGAAATATTCATAGAGGTACGTCTACACTGAGACATTACAATTTTGCGCAAAAAGTGTTAGTAAAATCAAATCTCTTCGCTCCTTAGGATTCTCCTACATAGCGTAGTCTGCTTGACACTCAAGCAGAGGGGCAATTGAGACACCGTCAAGTGAATTTTTTAGGCTAGTAGCCGTGGATAAGGGAGAACCGTAAGAGATTAGAATACCTTAAAGCAAAGTACTAGGGTCTCGACCGTAAACGGGTCCCTTTTTCACATGCAAGGCAGCCTATACGCAGGGCTCAGTGCTCCAGCTATTTCAATATATATTAAATGATCTGGATGAGGGGATTGAAGGCAATATCACCAGGTTGCGATGACACTCGGGGCAGTGTTCGCTGTGAGGAGGTGCTATGAGGAGACTCCAAGGTGACTTTGGGGTGAGTTGCAAATGTTTTATGCTAGGTTGGTGGCAAAAACAGGAAAGCGAATATTATTTAATGGTGGCCGATTAGGAAAAGGGAGATGCAGCGAGACATGGTACACCAGTCATTTGAAAGTAGGTGCAGGTCAGTGAAAAAAGCGAAATGTTACATGCAGGATTGAGTACAGGAGCAGGGAGGTTCTACTCAGTTGGGGGGTGAGACCACAGGAGTTTGCGTGCAGTGTCACCAAATCTGGACATTATTGCCCAGAGAAACCAGACTGATTCCTGGGATCAAGGACTTCTTATGAAGAAAGAAGGCAGAGAGGGGAATAGCAATTCTAGATGCAGGAAGATGTTGGGGAAGTGACAAGGGGCGGGGGGGGCAAGATGAGGACAGAGAGTGGTGTCTCTGGAATGCCACAGGGGTTGTGAGGCCAGTTCACATGTGGGTGGCTAAGGGGATCATGGTACGGGAAGTTGGGATCAGCCATGATCACAGGCTCGAATGAATGGCCTACTCTGCACCTAATTTCTATGTTTCTATGTTTCTATGAAGGCACCTCCCGCCCAGCGCGCCGTGACGTCACCCGGGCATTGCGTGCAGAACGCCGTAACGTCAGTCGGCGTGGCGCACGTGGATTGAGCGGTGAGTGCGCGCGCAGCTGGGCCTGAGGTGCGAGTTGAGCGTGAGCGGTAAGTGTTGGCGCGGCGGCGGCTCCGTGTCCGCGGCTCGGCCTCTCCCTCCCCGCGCTACCCAGAGACATCGCCAGCCCTCCCTCCACCGGGCCCGAGACATCGCCAGCCCCCCCCACCCCCCCACGCGCCACCTCGGATATCCCGGGGCCGCCGCTCCGCTCCCGCCTCCACAGCCGTCCTTTGCTCCGCGCTGTTTTGTTTCGTTTCCTTTCAGTAACAGGAGGCCGTTCGTGCCATCGAGACTGTGCTTTGGGATTCCGGGTGGTTGAAGCCTGTAGTTCGACCCCTGCAGTCTGGAGCTGGGCCAAGCTCAGCCCGAGCCGCCCGGCCAGGCCCGGCCCGGTCCCGCGCATCTTCCGCATTGCCCTTGTTTGCAGCCGCCTCCGTGGCCCGGCCGCCCGCCAGCCCGCGCTGGAGCCGTCCCTCCCCCCTCCCCACCGTCCCTCCCCGCCACCCCAACTAGAGTGGGGGCCTGGCCTCCCATCTACCCTGTTAGAGACCTATGAACTATCTTTTTTCAGACTTTTTCTTGCACTATATCTGTACCTTTATCCTTTACCTGTACACTGTGCACGGCTTGATGTCATCTTTTCTGTGACTGGATAGCACACAACAAAAAGCTTTTCACTGTACACGTGACAATAATTAAACAAAACTAAACTAGTCTGAATAGAAGTGATTTATTGAAAGGCTTCATCATAATCAAACTTAATTCCGTTTACATGAAATCATTCCATTATGGGCCACCGAAAACGATCATTAGGATTTAACTGATCATTTTCTAGTATTGGTTGATAAATCCCCAAGCGTTGGATGAGACCTATCTTAGGATGATAATGGAAGCAATGGGACGAGATAGCTGGGTGCCCGACAGACTTTTGCATCTTCTATAGTAACAGGTGAGGTACTGGAAGTCTGGAGGATAGCTAACGTTGTTCCTTGATTTGAGAAAGGCAGCAGGTAGCAACAGGCTAGTGGTAGGGAAATTAAAGATAGACACAAAATGCTGGAGTAACTCAGCGGGACAGACAGCATCTCTGGAGAGAAGGATTGGGATTAAGGTACTTTTGAAGAAGCATGTTCAGGGATCATCTGAAAGGTGTGTGAGGGAGATCGTATCCCACAAATGCGTTATTTGAGGGAACTAACCGGATTAACCAAGACAGACCAGTAAATATTTTTGTCAAATGCCTTACTAAATATAGACGCAGAAGTTATGGCCTATCCATTTTCCATGGTATTTATTCAATACAATACAATTTTATTGTCATTTGAACCTCAAACGAAGTTCAAATGAAATTTGGTTTTTGCAGTCATACAACAAAAAAGACACACAGCCAACACAGTTTACACAAACAGGGAATAAAGGGAATGGACTTGGTAGTTGGGAGATCCAGTGAAGGGGTAGGAGAAATTCTAATACTTGCGATACGATAGAACTTTACTTATCCCCAGAGGAAAATTGATCTGCCAACGGTCACGAGTAGAAAGGATTGGGGATGTGCAAAGATTGGGATGGGGACTCGGTCTCAGACTACCATGACAGAAGGGGAGGAGTTGTACAGTTTGATAGCCACAGGAAAGAAGGATCTCCTGTGGCGTTCTGTCCTGCATCTTGGTGGAACCAGTCTGTTGCTGAAGTTACTCCTCAGGTTGACCTGTGTGTCATGGAGGGGTGAGCTGTATTGTCCAGGATGCTTCACAGTTTGAGGAGCATCCTCCCCTCCAAGACCAACCTCCCATGAATCCAACTCCGCCCCCAGGACGCAGCCAGCTTTCCGTTTGTTTGCAAATTCTATTGCCGTCCGCTGCCTTCGCCCTGTTGCCCCGGCACAAGGCAGCGAAGAAGATGGCACTGGCTACCATGGGGGAGCCCAGAACCTGGGGCCACAGTTTAAGAATAAGGAGTAAGCCATTTAGAACGGAGATGAGGAAACACAGAGAGTGGTGAGTCTGTGGAATTCTCTGTTTCGGAGGGCGGTGGAGGCAGGTTCTCTGGATGCTTTCAAGAGAGAGCTAGATAGGGCTCTTAAAAATAGCGGAGTCAGGGGATATGGGGAGAAGGCAGGAACGGGGTACTGATTGTGGATGATCAGCCATGATCACATTGAATGGCGGTGCTGGCTCGAAGGGCCAAATGGCCTCTTCCTGCACCTATTGTCTATTGTCTACCAACGATTGATAGAACATTTGCAGCATCTAACTGGAGACGTTGAAAGAGCAGTCTTCTCAGAAAGTACAGCCGGCTCTGTCCCATATTTTACAGGGCCTCCGCTTTCCTGGACCAGTCCAGTTTACTGTCCAGATAAACTCCAAGGTACTTGCACTTCTTGGTCAACTGGATATCCACACCATTGATGGGGACAGGGGAGTGTTCCACTCCTGAAGTACACCACTAGCTCTTTAGTCTTGTCGGGGTTGAGCTGCACGTGATTCAGCCCACACCACTCAACAGAGTTGTTGACTACATCTCTGTATTCACCTTCCCTCACTGATGCAGTCCACAATTGCAGAGTCATCTGAAAACCTCTGCAGGTGGCAGGAGTCCGAGCTATATCTGAAGTCTGAGGTATAGATGGTGAACTGGAATGGAGAGAGGACCGTCCCCTGTGGGGGCCCTGTGTTTCTCACTGTCATGTCCGAGTCACAGTTCTGTAGCCTGACATATCGTGGTCATCCAGCCAGGCAGTTGGAGATCCAGGACATAAATGGAGCATCCACCACATCTTTGCCACTTTGCTCCCTGGCAGTGCAGGCCAGATGGTGTTAACAGCACCGGAGAAGTAAAAAAACATGAATCTCAATGTTTCCAGGCTTATCCAGGTGAGCATAGGAACGATGGAGCAGGTGGATGATGGCGTCCTCGATCCCCATCTTTGTGTGGTAAGCGAACTGCAGGGTGTCCAGGTAGGGTTTAACCAGGAGTCGCAGGTGAGTGAGCACCCGCCACTCCAGGGACTTCATAATGTGTGAAACTGCCCTGTAGACCGCCACCGGCCTCCTGTGACCACTTCCTCACTGACCTTGTGACCTTGTTTGCAGCGTCTGGACCATTGGCTTAGACTTGGGTAGGAGATGAACAATGTTGTCGTCGGATCATCCCAGTGGCAGAAAGGCTAAGGAGCTGTACACCTCTTTAACATTGGCATACAGCATGTCCAATGTTTTCATATCCCTGGTGGGACAGTCAACAAACTGAGTGAAAGTTGATAGGGTAGCGTCCAAAGTCACGTGGTTGAAATCCCCCGAGATTGCAATGAAGTCACTCGGGTGCAGTGTCTGGAGTCTCGTGGTGACTGTGTGGATGACATCACATGCATGCAGCGGGTTGGCACCATCACAATAGCGTGTGAGAATTCCGTGGTCATATAGCATGAGCGGAGACCCACATCCATCAGTTCAATGTCCTGGTTCCTTTACCATGATCTGACCAGCGTTGCACCATTTGTTGTTAATGAGAATAGCAAGTCCCCCACACTTACACTTGCCATTCTCTGCAGTCCCTGTCTGCCCGAACAGTTTGAAAGCCGTCCACACTCGTGTTGAACTCGAGGATGTTCTTGTGGAGCCATGTCTCCGTGAAGCACATCGCACTGCTCTCTGGGTCCTCACTAGTGCAGCCCTAGGACTCCTCTGGGTCCTCACTAGTGCAGCTAGCTCGTCCATCTTGTTAGCCACATTTCCCCATTGTGATGGAAGGCAAATATGGTTTGTACCTCATTTTCTCCACACGTCGTTTTACTCCTGACTGGCATCCCCTGTATTTGCTCCTCAATTCTTGGGGAATTTCTGATGTCCTTAATGATTTAGCAGGCTTAAAGGTAAATAAATGCCCACGGCTGAAATCCCCAGTCTGATAAGGAAGAAAAGAGACTGGTGAGCCCCTGGCTGCTATTTTTTAAAAATCTTTGCTGGTCTCAAGTGAGATATCAGATTGCTGGAGGATGGAAAAAGAAAGGCAGCAGGAAGACGTCTGGTAATTATATCCCTTTTGAGCCGAGCATCAATAGAAGATAAATTATTGCTAAAAAAAAGTTTTGATGGATAGTATAAACAATCACTTGGAGAAACAAGGACTAATCAAAATAGCCAGTGTGGCCTTGTCCAGGACTGATCCTGAGTGAGCAATCTAATTGATTTTTTTATATCTCCCTGAAAATGCCTGCCTTCATCGGTTGATGTTTGAGTATATGAGCCAGGAAGTCTTGTCACTGCTTTAAAAATGTGATCAGTCTGCATTTGGAGTATTGTGTGTATTTCTGGTCATCCCGAAGCTGGAAAGATGTGGAGGTTTTGGAGAGTGAAGAAGATGTTTACTGGAATGTGGAGCCTGTCCTCATCAACATTACTTCAAAAAAATGTCTGCGACGTGGTCTCCCATGTCTAAAATCATGCTGACAAGTCTTAATTGGCCATTGAGTTTCCCAATGCATGTATATCTTAGCCCGTTGAATCCTCTCGAGAAACTTTCCAACCGTAGATGTTCTGCATTCTGATCTGTAATCCCCGGGTTTTTCTTTGCAGCAGTTAAATAGAGACGTAATATTACCACCTTCCAGTCTTCCACTTCGCCTTTGCCTAACGATGATTCAAATCTCTCAACTAGGACTCTTACAATTTCTTCTCCAGTTTCATACAGTGTCCTTGGATGTATTTAACTAGGCCCAGGAAATGTATCTACCATTATACATTTTACAACGTAGTAACTCCTCGTATACAATATGGACTGTCCTCAAGACATCATCATTAACTTTCCCAAGTTCATTAACCTTTATGGCATTCTCTATGGCAAAAACAGGATTTTGTCCTGATTTCCTCCTTAAATATGCCCTTCAAGGCCCCATTACTCAAGGGATACTTTTGATTCTAGCTGCCAAAATCTAACCCATGCATCCTTTTTTTCCTGAGCAGAGGCTCAATTCTATCTCATCATCCAAAGTTCCATCTGCCTTGCCTTCACTAAATGAAGGGACATGCATATCTTGTGCAATCACTGTCACACCTCTGAAAGTATGTCCATTTCCAGACATCCGTTGCCTGCAAATAACCAGTCTTGACTGATGAAGGCAAACTTACCATACGCCTTATTTTACACTAATTGTGTTGCCACTTTCAGAGAGCTATGGATTTGGATTTAAGATCTCTCTGTATGTAAATGCTGTTAAGGGTTTTGCCAATAATTGTGTACTTTCCTCTTGCATTTGACCTCCCGAAGTGCACCACCTCAATTTCCTTCGATTAAACTCCATCTGTCATTTATCGGCCAGCCTTCCTCGCGCTCCACAGCTCCACCAATTTTGGTGTCAACCACAAACTTACTAACAAATCTATCTACATTTACATACAAGTCGTTTATGTATATCACAAACAACTGAAAGCAGAGCACAGATCATTGCAGAGCACCACAGGCTGCGGAATAACACTGTTCCATCCCATCCTTGCCTTTTATGCATAAGCCAGTTCTGTATCCAAAGATTAAGTCATCATGAATCCCGTGCATACCTGAAAGTGGCTTAGCAGGTAGATTAGGTGGTGAAAAAGGTTTTTGGCACTCTGGCCTTCATCAATTAGAGGATTAAATATTGAAGTTGGGACATTATGTTATTATACAAGATGTTGGTGAGTCTGCACTTCCAGTATTGTGTTCCTGCTATCGGAAAGATGCAATTAAGCTGGAATGGGTGCCGAGAAGATTTACAACGATGTTGCCAGACCTCGAGGGCCTGAGTTATAGGACACATTGGGCAGGCTTAGACTTTATTCCTTTCAAGTGCAGGAAGCTGAGGGATGAATGTAGTCTTTTTCCTAGGCTGGGGGGGGGGGGGGGGGGATCAAGATCTATAGGGCATAGGTTTATGGTGAGGGGATAGATAGGAACCCGAGGGGCGACTTTTTGGCAGGTAGTTGGCAGATAATAACGATAACAACATCCAAAAGCCAAGCGAGAGATATGTGAAAAGGAAGGGTTGAGGGGGATATGGCCAAACACAGGCAAATGGGACTAGCCTCGATGGGGCATGCTGGTCGGCATGGACAAGTTGGGCTGAAAGGTCTATTTCTGTGATGTTCTCAAATGTTCTGCAGCATCGGTCAAATGGAGAATAGATCTTGAGAAAGCTGCACCACCTGAAATACCAATAGTTAAAAAATATTATAAATATGTCAAATTCTCTTCCCAATCCATTCCAATTATTCATTCATTACTACTTTTATTTTTAAGACATTTCGGTTGGAGGGCTTTAATGATGGCAGCCGATGCAAAGGGAAAGAGAAGGGGTTCAAGGCAGCCAAAATGTGCTTTCTGTAAACTAAATAAAGAGGAACATTGTGGCCAGTTATTAATTGCCCAAAGCCAGAAGATGGCAGCACATCACAGATGTATGGTAAGTAGACAAGCAATAATAGCTCTTCAATCTAATCAATAATTTAGAATATCGTTTGTGCTTTTCCATATTCAGACCTTTTAGAAATTGAGTAAGGTGCTGATTATTCTATGCTGTTGAGTTACTGGTGGTGTGTAAGCCTTGGAACTGTGAGTGTTCAACAATTTGTCAAGAGTAAGTTTTGGTCTCATGTTACCGATTCCAGCGGTGATTTGGCACGTTAAACGTCAAATTGACTTGGCCCCATTGAGTGTGCGAGAGCATTTAATCTGAATTGCTGAGATAACAGTGCAGCACAGGAGCAGGTCTTTGGCCCACATTGGCTATGTCATCATGACAGCAATTTGAACTGATCCCATCTAGTATAGATCCATCCATTCCCTATTTGTTCATGTGCCTGGCCAAATTCCTCTTAAATGGTGCTATTATACCTGTTTCCACCACTTCCCCTGGCAGTGCATACAGGCAACTGTCGTCTTTACCACCGTATCTAATTGTGCTGCCACTTTCAGCAAACAATAGACTGGTTAAACGCCAAGTACCCCCTGTGTATCGTGTTTCTGAGGTTCCTGCCATTCATCGTATACTTTGCTCTGACATTTGAACGCTAAAGGACAAGAGTAAGCACTGTTCCTACCATTTCTATACGCCATTTTTCCAGCCAGTCTTTTCTCTTCATGTTTTGAAAACCTTCATTATCCACAACTCTGATAATTTTTCTGTCCTGTGGTGTCAAACCACCTATATTTTCATCTAATTCAATTATACAGCGCAAACATCAAAAGAGAGCACATGCCTGTGGATCACATGCTTTCGCTTGGTTTAGTTTCCTTCTGTTGCCAGTTTGATGTGGAGAACAGCTTCCACGCCGACACTTATCTGTCGGTCTTATCTTCATTTTTGTGCTGAAGTCCATGAAGGTATCTCTTGGGTAGGAACAGTGCCTGCTAAGTTAATGTGGTGCATGCAGAATGGGCTCCCTTGGAATATTGTGAAGAATGGTAAGTAGACCCTTTTAGCTCAATTCACATAATTGCTATTAATTGTATCTTTCTTAATGTGCAATTATATATATTTTAATATAATTTTTTTTAAATGCTGATAGTTTGATAAACCTGGAAGTAGTGATATATTATGATAAATATCCATCTGGGGTGTAGTTGGCCATTGATTTTGGTAGCAGCCTGATGATGACTGCCATGTTAAATGTATTGGGATCCAGTCTCCCATCGAGTTTCATAGAGTTGTAAAGCAAGGAAACTGGCTTTTCGGCCCAAACATCAATACCGACCATGATGGTTAAATCGGCTGATTCCATTTGCCTGTGCTTGGCCCATATCCCTCTAATCTTTTCTATCCTTGTACCCATCCAATTACACTGTAATTTTACAGATCGCTACAACCCCCTCTGTCAATTTTTTCTACATCTATTTTCTATTTTGTCACGGACTAGAAGGGCCGAGACGGCCTGTTTCCGTGCTGTAATTGTTATATATACCAACCACTTACTGTGGAAAAACCTGTTACCAAGTTCCCCTTTAAACCTTCCCCCTCTTGTCCTAATCCTGTACTGTCCAGTTTGGGATTCCCCTACCCGACGGATAAAAGACTGTTTATCCACCCAATCTATTTTCATCATAATTTTAACTTTTCTAAAGTCACCTCTCAGCCTCCAAGGCTACATTGAGAACAAGACCCAATCCATTCAAACTCTCTTTGCATCTAAAGACAGTATTCCTGTGAATCTATTTTGCATCTCCTCTAGGTTAATTATATCCTTCCAAAAGTGTAGCAGAACTGCACATAGTTCACCAAACACGACTTAACTGGCAAATGGTGTAACAGTAACAGGAACTCCTAGCTCCCTTGTCTTCCTTCATTGCCTTGTCCAATGAAAGCAAACCTACTTCACTCAGTCTACTTTTGTCGCATCTTTCAGAGACCTACATATTGTATCCCTAGGTTACAATTACTGTTCAATTACACTCCCCAGTTTTGTGGACAGTGAAGATGGTTATCAGTTGGGCAAGTGAGTTGAGGAACGGCCAATTTAGTTTAATTCAATTACGTGTGAGCGTATTTTGGGAAGTTTAACCAGGGCAATAGAGACAAATCCAGAGTCACCGGTCATGTTCCACCATTACCCTCTGCTTCCTTCCATGAACCCAATTATCTATCCATTCAGGTATCTTTCCTTGGATCCCAAGTAGTCCATGCCTTTTCAATTGCAAATAGATCCTGTCCCTCACAGTCCTGTCCAGGAACCTTTCCACCATAATGAAAGACCCACTAAGGTTGTAGTTCCCTGTTTTTCCTCATAGTCCTTGTTAAAGGCCAAGCATTAGCCATATTCAAGTATCTCACCCATAGCTAACAAAGACACAAAAATCTTTGTTAGGGCCCTCGCCTTTTTTTTTTGCTTCCCCAATGCCCCCAATGCCCTGGTCAGTTTCCCGGGATTTATCCACCAGCACGCTGTTAGGTTGCATATCAGCATAATCTGGGGACATCACTGCCCAATACTGCACAAAATAGCAGAGAGTTGTAGATGTAGCTCAGTCCATCGCAGACCAGACTCCCTACCATTGACTCCATCTATGCTTCATGCCACCCCGAGAGATCAGCGAACATAACCAAAGACCTTTCCCATACCGAACATCCATGCTCCAATTGGGCAGGAGATACAGATGATTGAAAGTGCGCTCCACCAGCCTTGGGAACAGCTTCTTCCCCTTTTTAATGAGGCATATATACAGTCCTTCCATTAGCTCGGGTACCTCCGATTCACCTCTACTCCATTGTGGACATTGATCTCTTTCTCGGGATTGTTCTGCTACAATGTTGAGAACTATATTCTGCACACTGCATTTTTCTCTTTGCTGAACTAATATATTTGAGTTCTGCTCGATTGTATTCACGTATGTATTATCTGATATGATTGGACAGCACACAAATCTCTACCTACCTACTATCACTCTACCTACATGGCAATAATGAACCTAAACCTTTTAAGTGCTGAAGGAGCACCATTGTTCGGGAGCAGACCATTCCCTGGAAGATCTGCCTATCCCCTGATCTCATTTGTCATGATTTTCATAAGAGACCATGATCTCCATGCCAAGTACATGCCATGTGATAAACTAAGAATTTCAATGTTGTAATTTACAGTGCCCTCCATAATGTTTGGGACAAAGACCCATCATTTATTTATTTTTCTCTGTACTCCACAATTTGAGATTTGTAATGGGAAAAAAATCATATGTGGTTAAAGTACATTGTCAGATTTTAATAAAAGCCATTTTTATACATTTTGGTTTCATATACATAGACAATAGGTGCAGGAGTAGGCCATTCGGAACTTCGAGCTAGCACTGCCATGCAATGTGATCATGTAACTCTCTTGAAAGCATCCAGAGAATCGGCCTCCACTGCCTTCTGAGGCAGAGAATTCCATAGATTCACAACTCTCTGGGTGAAAAGGTTTTTCCTCATCTCTGTTCTAAATGGCCTACTCCTTATTCTTCAACTGTGGCCCCTGGTTCTGGACTCCCCCAAAATCGGGAACATGTTTCAATGCCTCTAGTGTGTCCAATCCCTTTATAATCTTATATGTTTCAATAAGATCCCCTCTCATCCTTCTAAATTCCAGTGTATACAAGCGCAGCCGCTCCATTCTTTCAACATATAACAGTCCCGCCATCCTGGGAATTAACGTTGTGAACCTACGCTGCACTCCCTCAATAGCAAGAATGTCCATCCTCAAATTTGGAGACCAAAACTGCACACAATACTCCAGGTGTGGTCTCACTAGGGCCCTGTACAACTGCAGAAGGACCTCCAACTCCTCGTGTTATGAAGGCCAGCATGCCATTAGCTTTCTTCACTGCCTACTGTACCTGCGTGCTTACTTTCAGTGACTGATGAACAAGGACACCCAGATCTCGTTGTACTTCCTTGTAACCTCATATTTATCCACATTAAACTGCATCTGTCATGCATCTGCCCACACACTTAACCTATCCAAGTCACCCTGCATCCTCATAACATCCTCCTCACAGTTGAAATTGCCACATGTACAAATAACAGCAGTGTTTATACATAGCCCCCCCCCCCCCCCCCCCAATATTTCAGGGCACCATAATGTTTGGGACACAACAATGAAAGTAGTCATGTTTAGTAGTTTGTTGCTTATCCTTTGCATGCAACAACTGCTTGAAGACTGTGATTCATGGACATCACCAGTTACTCTGTGTCTTCTCTGGTGATGCTCTGCCAGGCCTGTATTGCAGCCATGTTTGAACTTGAGCAGATAGGATGTGTCTATACACTTCAGAATTCATTATGCTACTACCATCAGCAGTTGTATCATCAATGAAGATAAGTGAACCAGTTCCTTCAGCAGCCATACATGCCCAGGCCATAACACCCCCACCACCGTGTTTCACAGATGACATGGTATGCTTTGGATCTTGGGCAGTTACTTCTCTCCTCCATACTTTCACCGAGACCTGGCTTTGTGAGTCGACCCCGGACAGCACGCTGCAACTGGCTGGCTTCCAACTTCACAGAGTGGATCGCGAAATGGAGGCAGCGGGGAAATCAAGAGGCAGTGGAATATAACCATATAACAACCATATAACAATTACAGCACGGAAACAGGCCCTCTCGGCCCTTCCAGTCCGTGCCGACCATTTGTTTTCCCCTAGTCCCATCTACCTGCACTCAGACCATACCCCTCCATTCCCTTCACGTCTATATACCTATCCACTTTACTCTTAAATGTTAAAATCGATCCTGCCTCCACCACTTCTGCTGGAAGCTCATTCCACACAGCCACCACCCTCTGAGTAAAGAAGTTCCCCCTCACGTTACCCCAAAACCTCTGTCCCTTAATTCTCATGTCATGCCCTCTTGTTTGAATCTTCCCTACCCTCAATGGGAAAAACGTATCCACGTCAACTCTGTCTATCCCTTTCATCATTTTAAAGACCTCAATCAAGTCCCCCCTTAACCTTCTGCGCTCCAAAGAATAAAGACCTAACTTGTTCAACCTTTCTCTGTAACATAGTTGCTGAACCCTGGCAACATTCTAGTAAATCTCCTCTGTACTTTCTCTATTTTGTTGACATCCTTCCTATAACTAGGCGACCAAAATTGTACACCATACTCCAGAATTGGTCTTACCAATGCCTTGTACAATTTTAACATTACTTCCCTACTCCTATATTCAATGCTCTGATTTATAAAGGCCAGCACACCAAAGGCTTTCTTTACCACCCTATCTACATGCGATTCCACCTTCAGGGAACTATGCACAGTTATTCCTAGATCCCTCTGTTCCACAGCATTCCTCAATTCCCTACCATTTACCATGTACTTCCTATTTTGATTTGTCCTGCCAAGATGTAGCACTTCACACTTAACAGCATTAAACTCCATCTGCCATCTTTCAGCCCACTTTTCCAAATGGCCCAAATCTCTCTGTAGACTTTGAAAATCTACTTCATTATCCACTAGATGTTCTCAGCTAGTGACTCTTCTTTAAAGCCCTCAATGGGCTTGCACCCACCTACATTAAAAGTCTTCTCACCCACCACACCACCTCCAGGTCCCTCAGAATGTCCGACTTGGGGTTGCTGAATGTCCCGCGGTCTAGGCATAAGCTCAGGGGCGACCGCGCCTTTACGGTCGCAGCTCCTAGACTGTGGAACAGCATCCCCCTCCCCATTAGAACTGCCCCCTCCATCGACTCCTTTAAGTCTAGTCTAAAAACATATCTGTTCTCCCAAGCCTTTCCTGACATCCTCTGAGCGAGGGCTATTTGTATATATGTATGTAGCCTGCTTGTGTATACTACTCTTATAACTAATGTAAAGCACTTTGGTCAACGAGAGTTGTTTTTTAAATGTGCTATATAAATAAATGTGACTTGACTTTAGTTTGGAAGGGCTTGCAAGAAATTACCAGCTACAAGAGGAAAGCACCCCGCTCTTTGGACAATCGTTAGCTGACCAACGACCTGAATGAGTTTTACCGCAGGTTTGAAAACCAGAAACGTAACCCTGGTTCCCCCCTCCCCAACCAACACAGCCAGACCCCAGTCTACAAAGAATGGACCCTGCACCCTCTCCTTCCCATTCACCACTTCACACCTACTTAAGGCAAGACTCCAGTTTGAAAAGACTGGACCATTTCCCACCCCAACCAACATTTCACACCCACTCAAAGCCTGACCTCAGTCTGCAAAGACTGAGCCTTTCTACACCCACCCCCCTCCAATCACCACTTTACACCCAATCTCCCACACCCTCTGCGCTGCACAACATCACTTATCCAATATCAACAATAAAAATAGAGGAGGTGGAGAGACTTTTCAGAGGACAAAAGAGCCGGAAATCTCCAGGACCTGACAATGTTTCCCACTCTACTCTTAAGCTCTGTGCCAAACAGCTGGCACCGGTCTATACAGATATCTTTAACCAGTCCCTGCAAACATGTACTGTCCCTGCCTGCTTCAAAGTCTCCGCTATTGTCCCTGTACCCAAAAAGGCAAGGATTACTTTTAATGACTACAGGCATGCCGCACTGACCTCTAGTCATGAAGGCACTCGAAAGACTTGTGCTGGCCAAGCTGAAAAATATCACAAACTCCCTGCTGGACCTTCTGTAGTTTGCATATTGGGCCAATAGATCTGTGGATGATGTAGTCAACCTGGGCCTGCACTTCATCGTACAGCACCTAGACCGCCACGAGACCTATGCGAGGATCCTGTTTGTTGATTTTAGCTCTGCATTCAACACCATTGTGCCAGAGCTACTACACTCCAAGCTTTCAGAGTTGACTGTGCCTGAACCCCTCTGTCAGTGGATCACCAACTTCCTGACAGACAGGAAGCAGCATGTGAGGCTGGAAAAGTACATCTCGGACCCGCAAACACTCAGCATAGGAGCACCGCAAGGCTGCGTACTCTCTCCTCTCCTCTACTCTCTCTACACCAACGACAGCACCTCCACAGACACCTCTGTCAAGCTTCTCAAGTTTGCGGACGACACAACCCTGATTGGACTGATCCAGGATGGGGAGGAATCTGCCTACAGGCAGGAAGTGTCACGGCTGGCGTCCTGGTGCCGTAGCAACAACCTAGAGCTCAATGCGCTTAAGACAGTGGAATTGATTGTAGGCTTTAGGCGAGCTCCCCCTCCCCTCACCCCACTCACCATCAACAACACCACAGTAACATCTGTGGAGTCTTTTAAGTTCCTGGGAACCATCATCTCCAAGGATCTTAAGTGGGGGGCTACGATCAACTCCACAGGCAAAAAGGCACAACAGAGGATGTACTTCCTGCGGCAGCTGAGGAAGCACAATCTGCCACAGGCAATGATGGTCCAATTCTACACGGCCATCGTAGAGTCTGTTCTCACCTTCTCCATCATGGATTGATTTGGCTCAGCCACCAAGCACGACACCTGGAAGATGCAGCAAATCGTCCGATTAGCAGAGAAGATTATTGGCTGCAACCTTCCCTCCATTGATGAGCTGTACGCTGCAAGGGCCAGGAAGCGAGCGGGCATGATCATCTCTGACCCCTCTCACCCTGGCCACAAACTCTTTGAATCACTTCCCTCTGGAAGGCGTCTCCGGACTGTCAAAGCTGCCACAGCCAGACATAAAATCAGTTTTTATCCACGAGTAGTTGATCTACTCAACAGCCAGAAATCTATAGCCACCCTTTGACCTGGTATTTATTGGTTCACATGCTTGATCAATGGTGTTTTATCATTAATGTTTTATTATTATTAATGTTTCTGAGTTGGCTGTTATGAGTCAATCGTTACTGTCACTGAATGTGATGTTTTTACTTGTGGGCAGAGCACCAAGGCAAATTCCTTGTATGTGAATACTTGGCCAATAAACTTACTTACTTTGCTCTTGCTATCACTCTGGCAAGAGATATAAGTTAATCTTTGTTTCATCTGTTCACAAGACCTTTTTCCAGAACTGTGGTTGCTCTTTTAACTACTTCTTGGCAAACTAACCCGACCATCCTATTTTTTGCAGCTAACCAGTGGTTTGCATCTTGTAGTGTAGCCTCTGTATTTCTGTTCATGAAGTCTTCTGTGAATAGTGGTCATTGACAAATCCACACGACTCCTGAAGAGTGTTTCTGATCTGTCGGACAGGTGTTTGGAGTTTTTCTTTATTATAGAGAGAATTCCTCTGTCATCGGCTGTGGAGGTCTACCTTGGCCTGCCAGTCCCTTTGTGATTAGTAAGCTCACCAGTGCTCTCTTTCTTCTTGATGATGTTTTTTCTACATGGTGAAACCAAAATGTTTTAAAAATTCCCTTTAATAAAATTTGACAATGTGCACTTTAACCACATGTGATTTTTCTATTACAAATCTCAAATTGTGGAGTACAGAGGCAAATAAATATATGATGGGTCTTTGTCCCAAACATTATGGAGGGCAATGTAACTGTTCTGTCGGAAGTTGGCCCATTGTGTGAAGATTGTTCTACACAAAGCTGATATTGTGTTTTCTTGCTATTTCTAGTTATTTTCATCTGCTCTAGTGACCTCACATTCTGAGAATGAAACTCTTGGAGGCTTCTTGCTTGAGGATATTAAGAAGGAAATAAAAAGGGGAAATAAACTGGTATGTGTTGTAAATTCTATGAATGCAAATTTTCCAGAAACTTGGCTTTAATTATTGTGAACTATGTGTGCTAGAGGAAGAGTGGCTGCAATGTTTTGTTTGAGAGGCGATGAAAGGGTCGTCAGACGCTTATTCCCAGAGTCGAACTGTCAAATATAGAGGGCTTTAAGGTGAGAAACGGAATGTTTAAAGGAAAAGTGTGCAATAGATTTCTTGCAGACAGTGGTGGGGGCCTGAAATGCACTCAGTGCTGGTGAGGGCAATAGAGTGGTGATGTTTAAGAGGCTTTTGCATTGCCGTATGGAAATGCAGGGAATAGAGAGAGATATGAATCGTATACAGGCAGCAGGGGTTAGTTCAATTGGACATCATGACCGGCACAGATTAATGCTGTATTGCTCTGAGTTTTATTTTCTAATGTAATGCTTCCTGTCTCATCCTTATCTGAATGTTGAAGCCGATCCTGCCCATCCTATTGGCATGTTTCAATAATGAGCAGTTTATAGCCCCATATGTTTGTTTATGCTTGGTTCATTATCGGTGAACTATTTGGATTGAGTACTGCCAAGAAAATGTTTACTTTCACACTCTATTTTCTCTGTCTACCAGGCTTATTCATACCCCCCCACACACACACAAACTTGGATATCAATTTGTCTCTCTCTTTTCTGAAACTGATGTGAGATTCCTTATCCTCTCGCTTCTCCTGCCAAACGGGTTTAAACTCTTCCCATGACACTTGTAACCTTACTCAAGGATATTTGTCCCCACCCTCCTTGATTGTAAACTGTCTAACTTTGTTTTTACCATTTTCTGTTGTAGAAAAACAGAAAAGGTAAAAGAAAAAGGCTGGACAGGTCGCATTCAAGTAGGGCTGAGACAAACGTTCACGCGGAAATGTTTGTCCCCGCTTTATTTCTACAAATTGTTCTCACACATGTGATTGCCGCATGGACAATTTACCATTATTATCCACACTCCCAACAAGACAGATGAAATAGAAATATGTAGGCAATTTTCTGACGTGGAAAAAGAACAAGCAACGTTAGTAATGATCTGTTGAAGATACTGCAGATGCTGGAGAATCGAGTACACAAAAGGCTGGAGAAACTCAGCGGGTGCAGTAGCATCTAAGGAGCGAAGGCGATGGGCGACGTTTCGGGTCGAGACCCTTCTTCAGACTGGTTAGGGATCAGGGAAACGAGAAATATAGACGGTGATATGGAGAGATAAAGGACAATGAATGAAAGATATGCAAAAAAGTATCGATGATAAAGGAAACAGGCCATTGTAAGTTGTTTGTAGTGTGAAAATACGAAGCTAGTGCAACTAGGGTGGGGGAGAGATAGAGAGAGAGGGAATGCCAGGGCCCGAGGGCTGAGGGAGAGGTGGGAAGGGGAGGAGACAGCAAGGGTTAACAGAATTGAGAAAATTCAATGTTCAAGCCCAAAGGATGCAGACCCCAAGCGGAATATGAGGTGCTGTTCCTCCAGCTTGCGGTGTTGTTCACTCTGGCCGTGGAGGAGGCTCAGGACCGAGAGGTCGGATACGGAATGGGAGGGGGAGTTGAAGTGCTGAGTCACCGGGAGGTTAGGTTGGTTATTGCGGACCGAGCGGAGGTGTTCGGCGAAACGATCGCCAAACCTCTGCTTGATGTCACCGATATAGATCAGCTGGCGTCTGGAGCAGTGGATGCAGTAGATGAGGTTGGAGGAGGTGCAGGTGGACCTCTGTCGGACCTGGAAGGACTGCTTAGGTCCCTGAAAGGAGTGGAGGGGGGAGGTGAAGGGACGTGTAGCATCTCTTGCGGTTGCAAGGGAAAGTGCCCGGGGAAGGGGTGGAGCGGGAGGGAAGGGAGGAATTGACAAGGGAATTGCGGAGGGAGCGGTTTTTGCGGAAGGCAGACGGAGGGAGATGGGAAGATGTGGTGAGTGGAGGGGTCACGTTGGAGGTGACGAAACTAGCGGAGGACTATGTGTTGTATGTGCCAGCTGGTGGGGTGAAAGGTGAGGACCAGGGGGACTCTGCCCTTGTTGTGAGTGGGGGAATGGGGAGAGGGGGCAGTGTTGCGGGGTATGGAGGAGACCCTGGTGCGAGCCTCATCTATAATGGGGGAGGGGAATCCCCGTTCTCTGAAGAATGACGACATTTGTGATGACCTGGTGTGGAACACCTCATCGTGGGAGCAGATGCGGCGTAGACGGAGGAATTGGGAATAGAGGATGGAGTCCTTACAGGAAGCAGGGTGGGAGAAAGAGTAGTCCAGGTAGCTGTGGGAGTCAGTTGGTTTGTAGTGGATGTCGCTCAGGAGTGTATCACCTGCAATAGAGATGGTGAGCTCAAGGAATGGTAGGGAAATGTCGGAAATGGTCCAAGTGTATTTGAGTGCCGGATGGAAGTTGGTGGTGAAATGAATGAAGTCAGTCAGTTGTGTGTGGGTGCAGGAAGTGACACCAAAGCAGTCGTCGATGTAATGGAGGTAGAGGTCGGGGATGGGGCCCTGGTACGCCGAGAACAAGGATTATTCGACGTACCCGACAAAGAGGCAAGCGTAGCTGGGGCCCATGCGTGTGCCCATAGCTACGCCTTGTGTTTGGAGGAAATGGGAGGAGTCAGAAGAGAAGTTATTGAGGGTAAGAACCAACTCCGCTAGGCAGAGGAGGGTGTCAGTGGACGGGTATGGGTTGCTCCTCTGGTCGAGGAAGAACCGGAGGGCTTTGAGACCATCCTGGTGGGGAATGGAGGTGTAGAGTGACTGGACGTCCATGGTGAAGATGAGAGGTTGGAGGACTGGAGAATGGAATGAGCGGAGCCGACGGAGAGTGTCTGAGGTGTCTTGAACATAGGTGGGGAGGGATTTAATAAAGGGGGATAGGATGGAGTCAAGGTATGTGGAAATGAACAGGCAGAGACAATGGGTCTGCCGGGGCAGTCGGGTTTGTGGATTTTGGGGAGAAGGTAAAATCGGGCCGTGGGGCTGGGAAACGATGAGGTTGGAGGCTCGGGGGGGTAGGGAGCCAGAGTTGATGAAGTCGGTTATGGTGCTCGAGATGGTGGCCTGGTGCTCGTCAGTGGGGTCATGGTCCAGGGGTAAGTAGGAGGAGGTGTCCGAGAGTTGGTGCGTGGCCTCCGCTTTGTAGAGATTGACATGCCAGACTGGGTTGTTACGGAGTGAGTCGATGGCAGTACGTTTGGGGGGGGGGGGGGGGGGAGAGATTGGAGTGAGACGGGAGTGGAAAAGTCGAGGTGGTTGATGTCCCGACGTGGTAGTGATCTCATCCCTAAACCTCGAGAATCTAAGACTTGCCAGGTTTTGCTGAGAGGTTCTAAATTTTACTACCGCTGAAGAAAAATTCCATTACCCTTCCTGAAACACCTGTGATGCAGCTAGGTACAATAGTCTCCACATTCATTGACTAAGACTGAGTGCCCTTTTCCCATCTTGTTATTGCTAAGACTATCACTATTGGTATCTATCTTTATTTGTTGCACTGAGACACTTGTGATGGTTGCATGTCTACATTGTCCTGTCCTTCTTATTGCAGAGCTGCTCTTGCTGTCACCGTCCAGGGGCGACAATTGGATGTGATGTAAAAACTTGCCGTAGAACTTACCACTACTATTGTGCAAAACTTGATCAAGCTCAAATAAAGGAAGATCCATCTCGGGGAATATATTTGTATGTATAATGAATGCATTGCTCTTAAACTTTTGGGTGACCTGTTATCTTTATGTTTCATGACATGCAATTGACCTACACTTCAATACATTTCTCAACAGGATTCTCTGCCAAAAACATAAAGAAGGTGCAGAGGATTCCAGTGACGGTGAGTGCTGTAATGGAAATGGTACAATTCATTGTTATCTGTTAAATCGAATCCAGATTTCGTTTCTACGTTGATTTCTGTGTAACGTTACACTGATAAGAAAGGCTAATTGTCGCTAAAATTGACCCAATTGACGCTATGGAAATTCAGCGTGTCCACAGTGACATTTACCAGATGCACCTTATTCTATTGGGTTGCAACTGCACAATAAATTCCAGAGTCATGGACGTTGTAAAGTCCATCATGCAAACCATCTTCCAATCTTGCCTGTGCACTTTTGCTATCTGCAATTTCCCTGTAGCTTGAACACAAAATGCGCAAAGTATAAAAAGTAAAGTAGATGAGCTTGAGGCTCAGATAGAGGTTGGTTGATATGACATTGTGGGGATTACCGATATGTATATGCAGGAGGATCGGGTCTGGGAACTTAATATTCAGGGTTATACATCCTATAGAGAGGACATGCAGGTGTGATGGGCAGAGGAGGGGGAGCAGCTCTTCTGGTGAGGAATGGAATTCAGTCCCTTGCGAGGGAAGACAGGGACTGACGAGGTAGAGTAACTGTGGATTGAGTTAAAGAATTACAAAGGCAAGAAGATTAGTTTTAATCTGCAATTTGAGAAGGAGAACATTAAATCGGAAGTGGCAGTGATGCAGTTGAACAACGGGGAATATGAAGGCATGACAGAGGAGCTGGCCAAGGTAGACTGGAAAGGGATCCTTGCAGGAATGACGGTGGAACAGCAATGGCAAGAATATCTGGGCATAATCCGGAAGACGCAGGATCATTTCATTCCAAAAAGGAAGATAGATTCTAAGGGGAGTAGGAGGCAACCGTGGCTGATAAGAGAAGTTAAGGATAGAATAAAACTTAAAGAAAAGATGTACAACACAGCAAAGAGTAGCCGGAAACCAGAGGATTGGGAAACTTTCATAGGACAATAGAAGGAAACAAAACGGACAATACGGGCTGAAAAGTTGAAGTACGAGGGGAAGCTGGCCAGGAATATAAAGGACAGTAAAAGCTTCTTTAGATATGTTAAGGGAAAAAGAGTAGCAAAGTCAAATGTGGGTCCCTTGACGGCAGACACGGGTGAAATTATTATGGGCAACAAGAAAATAGCAGAAGAGTTGAATATGTACTTCGGATCTGTCTTCACTAAGGAGGACACAAACAATCTCCCGGATGTACTGGAGGACAGAGGATCTAAAGGGGTAGAGGAACTGAAAGAAATTTTCATTAGGTGAGAAATAGTATTAGGTAGGCGAATGGGACTGAAGGATGATAAATCCCCGGGGCCTGATGGACAGCATCCCAGGTTCCTCAGGGAGGTGGCTCTAGAAATAGTGGGCGCATTGGTGATCATTTTCCAATGTTCAATAGATTCAGGATCAGTTCCTGTGGATTGGAGGATAGCTAATGTTATCCCACTTTTCAAGAAAGGAGCGAGAGAGAAAACGGGGAATTACAGACCAGTTAGTCTGACTTTGGTGGTGGGAAAGATGCTGGAGTCAATTATTAAAGAAGTAATAATGGGGCATTTGGATTGCACTAAAAGGATGTCGAAGTCACCATGGATTTATGAAAGGGAAATCATGCTTGTGACAAGTAAAATGGATGAAGGGGTGCCAGTGGATGTAGAGTATCTAGACTTTCAGAAAGCCTTTGGTAAGGTCCCGCACAGGACCTTTCGGCCCTTCGAGCAAGCACCGCCATTCATTGTGGTCATGGCTGATTGTCCGCTATCAATAACCCGTGCCTGCCTTCTCCCCATATCCCTTGACTCCACTAGCCCCTAGAGCTCTATCCAACTCTCTTGAATCCATCCAGTGATTTGGCCTCCACTGCCCTCTGTGGCAGGGAATTCCATAAATTCACAACTCTCTGGGTGAAAACGTTTTTTCTCACCTCAGTCTTAAATGGCCTCCCCTTTAGTCGAAGACTGTGGCCCCTGGTTCTGGACTCGCCCAACATTAGGAACATTTTTCCTGCATCTAGCTTGTCCAGTCCTTCTATAATTTTATATGTGTCTATAAGATGCCCCTCATCCTTCTAAACTCCAGTGAATACAAGCCTGGTCTTTTCAATCTTTCCTCATATGACAGTCCCGCCATCCCAGGGATCTATCTTGTGAACCTACGGTGCACCGCCTCAATCACAAGGATGTACTTCCTCAAATTAGGAGACCAAAACTGTACACAATACTCCCGATGTGGTCTCACCAGAGCCCTATACAACTGCAGAAGAAACTCTCTACTCCTATACTGAAATCCTCTTGTTATGAAGGCCAACATTCCATTAGCTTTCTTCACTACCTCCTATACCTGCACGCCAACTTTCAGTGACCGGTGTACAAGGACAGCCAGGTCTCGCTGTACCTCCCTCTTGCCTAATCTAACACCATTAAGATAATAACCTGCCCCTTGTTTTTGCCACCAAAGTGGATAACCTCAAATCTATCTATATAATACTGCATCTGCCATGCATCTGCCCACTCACTCAACCTGTCCAGGTCACCCTGCAACCTCCTAACATCCTCTTTGCAGTTCACACTGCCACCCAGCTTTGTGTCATCCCCAAACCTGCTAGTGTTGCTCCTAATTCCCTTTTCCAAATCATTAATATATCTGGTAAACAGTTGCGGCCCCAACACCGAGCCTTGCGGCACTCCACTCGCCACTACCTGCCATTCTGAAAAGGACGCGTTCACTCCTGCTCTTTGCTTCCTGTCTGCCAACCAATTTTCTGTCCACGCCAACACCCTACCCCCCAATACCTTGTGCTCTAATTTTAGTCACCAGTCTCCCGTGTGGGACCTTATCAAAGGCTATCTCGAAGTATAGATACACTACATCCATTGGCTCCCCTTCAGCCATCTTACTTGTCACATCCTCAAAGAATTCCAGAAGGTTAGTCAAGCATGATTTCCCTTTCATAAATCCATGCTGACTTGGACTAATCCTTTTACTGCTATCAAAATGCCCCATTATTACGTCTTTAATAATTCACTCCAGCATCTTTCCCACCATAAACGTCATGCTAACTGGTCTGTAATTCCTCGTTTTCTCTCTCGCTCCTTTCTTGAAAAGTGGGATAATATTAGTTATATCCCTTCTATGAATATTCATGAGTATTCTAGAAACGTGATTGGTCAATCGGTATTCGATGAATAAAAAATAAATTGCACTAGCTCCGATTATTTTTTGCTATTTTCTCCTGGGCAGCACTGCGCATGCTCTTTTTACTAATTTCTTCCTAGGTAAAACTGCGCATGCTCAAAACTCGGTCACAAAATGTAAGTCGATTTATTTTCTGTACTTTTTATTTTTATTAGATGTTATGAAGGGATATAAAACAAATATACCAAGCTTTTAGTTCAAAAGTATAGTGGAAATTATCTATCTTCGGAGGGACTGTCAATAGTTACTATTTTTTCCTCGGGGCTTCGCCCTCGGAAAAAATAGTATTATGCCAGTCCCTCCTCAGATAGATAATTTCCACTATACTTTCTCACAGCTTGGTATATTTGTATACTATCCTCCAATCCACAGGAACTGACCAATGCTTCCACTATTTCTAGAGCCACCTCCCTGAGGAACCTGGGATGCTGTCCATCAGGCCACGGGGATTTATCATCCTTCCGTCCCATTGGCCTACCCAATACTATTTCTCGCCTAATGAAAATTTCTTTCAGTTCCTCGACCCCCTTAGATCCTCTGTCCTCCAGTACATCTGGGAGATTGTTTGTGTCCTCCTTAGTGAAGACAGATCCGAAGTACATATTCAGCTCTTCTGCTATTTCCTTGTTGCCCATAATAATTTCACCCGTGCCTGCCTTCAAGGGACCCACATTTGACTTTACTCCTCTTTATCCCTTAACATATATAAAGCTTTTACTGTCCTTCTTTATATTCCTGGCTAACTTCCCTTCATACTTCATCTTTTCAGCCCGTATTACACGTTTTGTTTCCTTCTGTTGTCCTATGAAAGTTTCCCAATCCTCTGGCTTCCGGCTACTCTTTGCTGTGTTATACATCTTTTCTTTTAGTTTTATTCTATCCCTAACTTCTCTTGTTGCTCCCCCTCCCCTTAGAATCTTTCTTCCTTTTTGGAATGAAATGATCCTGTGTCTTCCGGATTATGCCCAGATATTCCTGCCTTTGTTGTTCCACCGTCATTCCTGCTAGTATCCCTTTCCAGCCTACCTGGGCCAGCTCCTCTCTCATGCCTTCATCATCCCCTTCGTTCAACTGCATCACTGACACTTCCGATTTAACCTTCTCCTTCTCAAATTGCAGATTAAAACTAAACGGTCGGCACGGACTGGAAGGGCCGAGAGGGCCTGTTTCCGTGCTGTAATTGTTATATGGTTATGATCATATTATGATCACTACCTCCAAGCGGTTCTTTTATTGGAGTTCACTTATCAAATTTGGTTCATTGGACAACACTAAATCCAGAATTGCCTTTTCTCTGGTCGGCTCCATTACAAGCTGCTCTAAGAATCTATCTCGGAGGCACTCTACAAACTCTCTTTCTTGGGGTCCTGAACCAACCTGATTTCCCCAATCTACCTGCATATTGAAATCCCCCATCACCACAGTGGCATTACCTTTGTTACATGCCAGTTTTAACTCCTGCTGCAACGTGTCTTCTTGCCTTTACAATTCCTCAACTCAATCCACAGTTACTCTACCTCGTCAGTCCCTATGTCTTCCCTCGCAAGGGACTGAATTCCATCCCTCACCAGCAGAGTTACGCCCCCTCCTCTGCCCATCACCCCTGCCTGTCCTTTCTATAGGATGTATAAGCCTGAATATTAAGTTCCCAGGCCCGATCCTCCTGCAGCCACGTCTCAGTAATCCCCACAATGTCACATCTACCAACCTCTAGCTGAGCCTCAAGCTCATCTACTTTACTTCTTATACTTCGCACATTCATATACAATATGTTTCATTCCTTAAGCATATCACCTTTCACATCGATCCCTATTACACTTGGCCATACTCTCCTATCCCTTTGTGAGCTTACTTTCCCATTAATTCTGGGGTCATTAACCATCCCTTTTCTCTCTTTCCCTTTAACTCCATCCTCGACTATCCCATTTGACACCCCACCCCCTTTATTCAGTTTAAAACCACCCATGTAGCAGTGGCAAACCTGCCTGCCAGAATGCTGGTCCTCCATCTGTTAAGATGCAATCCGTCCCTTTTGTACAGTTCCCCCTTACTCCAAAACAGATCCCAGTGATCTAAGAATCTAAATCCCTGCCCCCTGCACCAGTTACTCAGCCACACATTCAGGTCCCGTGTCTCCCTGTTCCTGCTCTCGCTAGCACGAGGAACTGGAAGCAAACCGGAGATAACAACCCTGGAGGTCCCGCTTTTCAGCATTTTTCCGAGCTCTCTAAAGTCACGTTGCAGAATATTCATCCCCTTCTTTCCGACATTGTTTGTGCCGACATGCACTACTACCTCCGGCTGTTCACCTTTGCCCTTGAGGATTTTCTGCACGCTGTCCGTGACATCCTGGATCCTGGCACCAGGAAGGCAGCACACCATCCTCGAATCCCGTCTGTTGCCGCAGAAACCCCTGTCCGTACCTCTCACAATGGAGTCTCCAACTACAATGGCGTTGCCTGACGTTGGCCTCTTTGGTTTTGGCTCAACAGCCCTTTTTGCTTCGCAAGCCAGTCCGCCGCTCAGTGTTTTAACGTCGTCTGCATTCCAAGTTTCCTTCCCTTTCTCACCGTTACCCACTTTCTATCTTCCAGTACCTTAGGTGTAACAATCTTACTGTATGACTTGTTGAGGCAGACCAATTGAATAACTACTTTGGTTCTGTCTTCACTAAGGAAGACCCAAATAATCTGCTGGAAATAACAGGGGACCGGGGGTCAAATAAGGTGGAGGAACTGAGTGAAATCCAGGTTAGCCGGGAAGTGGTGTTGGGTAAATTGAATGGATTAAAGGCCGATAAATCCCCAGGGCCAGATAGTCTGCATCCCAGAGTACTCAAGGAAGTAGCCACAGAAATAGTGGATGCATTAGTGATAATTTTTCAAAACTCCTTAGATTCTGGAGTAGTTCCTGAGGATTGGAGGGTAGCTAATGAATGTAACCCCACTTTTTAAAAAAGGAGGGAGAGAGAAAACGGGGAATTACAGACCAGTTAGTCTAACATCGGTAGTGGGGAAACTGCTAGAGTCAGTTATTAAAGATGGGATAGCAGTACATTTGGAAAGTGGTGAAATCATTAGACAAAGTCAGCATGGATTTACGAAAGGTAAATCATGTCTGACGAATCTTATAGAATTTTTCGAGGATGTAACTAGCAGAGTGGATAAGGGAGAACCAGTGGATGTGTTATATCTAGACTTTCAGAAGGCTTTCAACAAGGTCCCACATAAGAGATTAGTATACAAACTTAAAGCACATGGTATTGGGGGTTCAGTATTGATGTGGATAAAGAACTGGCTGGCAGACAGGAAGCAAAGGGTAGGAGTAAACGGGTCCTTTTCAGAATGGCAGGCAGTGACTAGTGGGGTGCCGCAAGGCTCAGTGCTGGGACCCCAACTATTTACAATATATATTAATGATTTGGACGAGGGAATTGAATGCAACATCTCCAAATTTGCGGATGACACTAAGCTGGGGGTAGTGTTAGGTGTGACGAGGATGCTAGGAGGCTGCAAGGTGACTTGGATAGGCTGGGTAAGTGGGCAAATGCATGGCAGATGCAGTATAATGTGGATAAATGTGAGGTTATCCACTTTGGTGGCAAAAACAGGAGGGTAGACTATTATCTGAATGGTGGCAAATTGGGAAAAGGGGAGATGCAACGAGACCTGGGTGTCATGGTACACCAATCATTGAAAGTAGGCATGCAGCTGCAGCAGGCAGTGAAGAAAGGAAATAGTATGTTAGCATTCTAGCGAAAGGATTTGAGTATAGGAGCAGGGAGGTTCTACTGCAGTTGTACAGGGTTTTGGTGAGACCATACCTGGAGTATTGCGTACAGTTTTGGTCTCCAAATCTGAGAAAAGACATTCTTGCCATAGAGGGGGTACAGAGAAGGTTCACCAGACTGATTCCTGGGATGTCAGGACTTTCATATGAGGAAAGACTGGATAGACTTGGCTTGTACTCGCTAGAATTTAGAAGACTGAGGGGGGAATCTTATAGAAACTTACAATATTCTTAAGGGGTTGGATAGGCTAGATGCAGGAAGATTGTTCCCGATGTTGGGGAGGTCCAGAACAAGGGGCCACAGTCTAAAGGTAAGTGGGAATTCCTTTAGGACTGAGATGAGGAAAACATTTTTCACACAGTGTGGTGAGTCTCTGGAATTCTCTGCCACAGAAGGTAGTTGAGGCCAGTTCGTTGGCCATATTTAAGTGGGAGTTAGATGTGGCACTTGTGGCTAAAGGGATCAGGGGGTATGGAGAGAAGGCAGGTACAGGATACTGAGTTGGATGATCAGCCATGATCATCCTACTCCTGCATCTATTTTCTATGTTTCTATGACTCAGTTTCTCGGACGAACCTGAGGTCATCCACTCTGCCCGACGTCGGTCTCGCCGGTCGAGTCCCATCTCTAGGATTGGAGCCACCGACGTGTCTGCCACTTGGACTGGAAAAATCGTCTCCCCGGACAGTTCCCAAGAGGGCGTACCTGTTTTCATTAGGCACAGCCACCTGAGTCTTCTGCAATCCACGATTTCCACCCTTTCTCTCCGTCACACACCTTGGTTCTTCCCATATCCTCGGCGTGACTACCTCACTGTAGGTCCTGTCCAGGAAACACTCGTTTTCCCGGATGGCCCTCGGGTAATCCAGCTGCTTCTCCAGTGCCCCAATATGCCCCAACAGACTCCATCCGTGTCCCTGGGCTCCCACATTCTGCAAGCCTCGCACTCTCATTTGCCCCAACATGTGTTCATCGCGTTCCGTCCTCTTGAGCTTTATGTGTAGCCTCCTCTCCTCAGCCTCCTCGCTGAAGACGCTCAAGCCAAAGACTCGCACCTCATTCTCAAGGCTGCTCCCTCCGAGCCGTCTTGCTTATATAGACTGATAAATTGCCTAATTTACCAATTTCAAACCAAATTCCTCAGTTTTAAAATGTTTTCCCCCTCTGACTCACTTCTAACTCTCCTCCCACTCGGGCTACAGCCAATCAGTGCTTTTTCCTGCTTCTGTTGCTGTTCCTTCAAAATCCACAGGATCTCTGAGTTTAGTCTGCTTGTCCTCTGTCCTCTTGAGCTTTGTGCGTCGCCTCCTCGCCGATGACTCTCGAGCCAAAGACTCACACTTTACTCACAAGGCCGCCCCCGAAGAGCCGTCTTGCGTATATTGACTGATAAATTGCCTAATTTACCAATTTACGAACCAACTTCCTCAGTTTTAAACTGTTTTCCCCCACTGACTTCCAACTCTCCTCCCACTCGGATTAGTTCACTCATCTATAAACTGAGCAGAACTAATTGTCAGCTATCCTTTGAATGACATGTCTTGGGAAGATACACGGAGAAAGTAGCACATTAATTATGCACCTGAAAGATTTGAAGTTAAATCAGCTATTGTCTAATTGTGAAGTAATTGATTTTTGGTGTATTCCATGGAGATGGTCTCCCAGGAAACCTGACAATGTGTCCGACCAGTCATCGTAGAGGCGTTCGGGGAGGACCCAGAGGAAAACGAAGACTTCCTAACTCAAAAGACGAGTCTGATGATGACATGTCTACTTCCTCCCAAGGAAAAGATGAAACGAGTTGCAGTTCCTATGTGAGTAAATGAATCATGGAACAATATTTGAAGGAAAGGAGTTTGATGCATTTTGCTCTTTATTTCACTCTGACCCAATTTTCCTTTATAACATTCAATGAGCTCTTGAGCACATTCAGCCTTTTGATAATTTTCTAGCACGCACCAAGTGCAATGCAGCTTGTAAAATTACTCTGCCTTTTACCACGGAGTCTTCTATTATTTTCTTAAGTTCTGATCCAATTCTCTTTGACTGAATGTGCTTTCACTAGCTTGACAAACTATACATTGTAACCAATCATAACATGAAAGAAATCCACATAACAGATGCTCCTCGACTTGCGATATTTTAAGATGGTGCAAAAGCGATACACATTCATTAGAAACCGTATTTCACTAGTCTGGCCTCATGGCTGCGTTGATAATTTAAGCAGTAATGCTTTACTGTTTAATTAAAATTGCTTTCCTGTTGTCTATTTAGATTTGCACCTGCTCTATTGAGCAGACGCACTCACTCGCCCGAGCTGGCTGGTTAGTATCTAACGCTAGTATCTGCACTTTCTCTCCTATTTATCTTGATGTACGGTCGATTGAGTCAGCTGTTTTGTATGCAAGGTATCTGAGCTGAGGTTGGAGAGAAGAGAGCGAGAGAGAGAGAAAGAAAGAAAGCGTGCAGTGGATACAAAAGAGGCGAGCTTCAGAACTGAAGAAGAGGCTGGAGTAGGTCGAGATTTTGCAGGGAGATAAGAGAACCTTGTTTAGCCTTTCCTTGGGGGAAGTGACGAGTTAGGGACGTGTGGAATCTTGCAGGAGGCAAGATGGACATCGAACGGCAACAGATCTGATAAGCCGGTTGCTAAAATCTCAGAGCTGCTACCGGCTGTGACAATTCGCCCTGTGTTCGGTCCTGCGGGGGCTGGCACTCAGTAGATTTAAGGGGCGTCGGTGCTCAGGGAATTGGTGAGCGCTCTGACCAAACGGGCGGTGGTGGAAGTGGGGCTAGGGCGGGCGGTTGAGAGGCCAAAACGGGGAAATTAAGAACACTCCCAGAGGCAGAGGACTGAAGAGGAGAGAGATGGGGCTGGCGGTCCAACCCTGAACACTCTGGTGATGGTACGTTAGGTGTATTAAATGCATTTTTGACTTGCGCTATTTTCGATTTACGATGGGTTTACGAAGGTAACTCCATCGTAAGTTGAGGAGCACCTGTACTGTCTTTTAGTTCCTTTGCCAACCACCTTGTTCTTGACTCCTTTGTTTCACTTTCCCCAACCCTGTGGAGAACCGATTATTTTAAATACTATTGACGCCTCCATTCTCATCCTTCTATGCTTTAAGGAAAGTGGTTCCAGCCCTCGGTATTTATGCACTCCGAGCCCTCCTTGTCCATCTTAAAATGTGATTATAATCAAACAAGTTATGGATGAATCTTTGCTTTTTAAGCATCTAATTTTCATGTTTTTCTACCCTATATCCTCCTTAACACATCTCCCTGTTCATTTACTGTGGTGTACTATATTTTGTCTCTAATTTTTCCTACCAAAATGTATCATTTCACACTTACCTGCATTAAATGTCATTGATATTTTTCAGACTGCTATCTTGGGGAATACCTACCTTCCTCCAGTCTGGGAAACAGTAACCATGAATCTATTTTCTGTTCCTAAACTGATTCGTTAGCCATGTTATCAAACCTCTTATACGCTAGCCTTTAGCCTTGCTATCAAAAATATTTTGCGCTGTTTCCCCATTACCATTTGGAAGTTCATATCATCACATGAACTAAATTCTCATCATCAACTCTCAACTTTCTCATCAATAAAGTTAGCTAATCATTTGTGCTGGGATGTTTTCCAGTCTTTGCTGTGCTCTAGCTGTTTGTGCTTAGTCTGGAATAAAAAATCCTGGAAATAATCAGGGTCTGATGGAACCTGTGGAACCATTTCCAAAGTTTTCAGTGTTTGTTTAATTTTCTTGACCTGATTGCTTTGGCTGAACTAATGAACACTCGGAAGAGGCTGACATGGATCATCCACACAGAATTTCTCCATCCTATATCATATCACACACCTGCCCTATTACTGATCAAAAGTAACAATATGCATCGTGAGTAGCTGTTTCCACCTCTAAATCCTCTCTTAATTGGAGATAGGTTTTGCTGGGCATCAGGGCTAATTAACCAGAAGGAGAGGCATCAGCGTAACGTCAAATGAACCGACTTTCTCACAAACAAACAAAAATGCTTTGAACAAATTAAGCAGAATCCACCTTTGTGTGAAGAATATTATAAATGTAACATCTGATCTCAAATTGGAGGAACAACAGCTCATCTTACAGCCCAGTGGTATGAATATTGATTTTTCTAACTTCAGATAGCCCCGGCATTCCCTCTCTATCCCATCCCCACCCAAGTCGCACCAGCTTCTAATTTTCACCCAGCAAATAGCTTACAATGGCCTGTTTCCTTTATCATCGTTACTTTCTTGCATATCTTTCATTCATTGTTCTTTATCTCTCGTTTCCCTTATCCCTAACCAGTCTGAAGAAGGGCCTCGACCCAAAATGTCACCCATTCCTTCTCTCTAGAGAGGTTGCCTGTCCCGCTGAATTACCCCAGCTTTTTGTGTCTTCGGTTTAAACCAGTGTCTGCAGTTCCTTCCTACACATCTGATCTCCTGCGGTGTGAAGCTTAGGATAGAGTGGAGCTTGGTTTCACAATGCATTCTTCTGCAGCTTATGTGCAGATGTGGTTTCGAGAGGTTTTCTCAAAGTTCTACACGGGAATCCAGGAAAGTATCATTATCTTTAGAGGGTGGCTTGGAGTGTGTCATCAACATGGAGATCCTGGTGTAAAGGCAGTTGTTTAAGACTTTAACGACGAGAGATTCCTTGAGCCCAGTAAGTGGAAATTGTTTAAAGTTCTCAAGTCCTGGCAAGCGTGGAGGTGGAGAGGATGTTTCCACGAGTGGGAGAGTCTTGGGCCAGAGGTCAGAGCCTCAGAATTAAAGCTTTAGTGTAGTGAATTTGGTTAACTTGTGGATAAGCAATGTTCTGTAACCTACATCAACAACAGTCAAGAACTGGAAAGTGGATTAGACAGGAAGACTCTTCAGCACAATAAATGGTACATTTCCAAGATCCTTTATTATTCTATACCATTCAGACTTTTGTTCTTGACTTTTTTTAATTTCTCGAGCTGTCTCTTGGTTTTCAACTTTCCATAGAAAAATGTTGCACGTGTTCAATTATTCTTGAGCTGAGATCTTAATATGAAAGTTTCAACGATGTTCTGTGCCCAAAGTGTGATCTGAGAAAGGCACTGTATAACCTCAGTATACGTTTTTACATTTGAATTCTCTACTAGAAATAAATCCCTGTGCTTTGTGAGCAAATATGAATTGTGTTAGTTTTGGAGTTAAGGCAATACTTTTATACTTTAAAGATAATTGTTTTCATTTTATTTCCCTTGGCAGCAGGAACGTTCTCCTCACTGCAGCAGTCCCACAATTACAGGACCAAAGTGTGGATTCTGCCATGCTGGAGATGAAGAAAATGAGACCAGAGGAAAACTCCACACCTCAAATGCTAAAAAAGTTGCGGCACATTACAAATGTATGGTAAGAAACAGGAATTGTGAAGATATTGCAATGTATTTTTAGTCCTAGCTAATATAGCTCAGCTTTCCTCTGTTATTGCTTTGGGTCCCAATTGCATACAGCAGACATTAGACCAACTTTAGACCAGATGTACAAAGCACACCAAATGTAGGTAGAGAAATGCATTAAATCTGACGATAGTGCATGGGAAAGTATGTGTTTCAAATTTACTCGCACCATGCCGAATTGCATAATGTGGAATCATTAGATTCCAGAAAAAGCCAAAGTAACTGGTGCAAGTAGTCAATATAATTATGGAGCGAGTCAGAACAGGACCTAGAGTGGAGATTTTTGATTGGAGAAAGGCTAACTTTGAGGGAATGCGTGAGGATTTTAAAGGAGTGAATTGGGACACTTTGTTTCATGGGAAGGATGTAGAAGAGAAATGGAGGACATTTAAAGGGGAAATTGTAAGAGTACAGAATCTTTATGTCCCTGTTAGGTTGAAAGGAAATAGTAAAAATTGGAAAGAGCCATGGTTTTCAAGGGAAATTAGACACTTGTTTCGAAAAAAGAGAGATATCTACAAGAATTATAGGAGGCATGGAGTAAATGAGGTTCTAGAGGAGTATAAAGAATGTAAAAAGAATCTTAAGAAAGAAATTAGGAAGGCTAAAAGAAGATATGAGGTTGCTTTGGCAAGAAAGGTGAAAGTAAATCCAAAGGGTTTCTACAGCTATATTAATAGCAAAAGGATAACGAGGGATAAAATTGGACTATTAGAGAACCAGAATGGACAGCTATCTGCAGAGCCAAAAGAGATGGGGGAGATATTGAACAATTTCTTTTCTTCGGTATTCACCAAGGAGAAGGATATTGAACTCTGTGAGGTAAGGGAAAAAAGTAGAGTAGCTATGGAAACTATGAGATTCAAAGAGGAGGAAGTACTGACACTTTTGAAAAATATAAAGGTGGATAAGTCTCCAGGTCCTGACAGGATATTCCCTAGGACATTGAGGGAAGTTAGTGTAGAAATAACAGGAGCTATGACAGAAATATTTCAAATGTCATTAGAAACGGGAATAGTGCCGGAGGATTGGCGAACTGCGCATGTTGTTCCATTGTTTAAAAAGGGTTCAAAGAATAAACCTAGCAATTATAGACCTATTAGTTTGACGTCAGTGGTGGGCAAATTAATGGAAAGGATACTTAGAGATAATATATATAAGCATCTGGATAAACAGGGTCTGATCAGGAACAGTCAACATGGATTTGTGCCTGGAAGGTCATGTTTGACAAACCTTCTTGAATTTTTTTGAAGCGGTAACTAGGGAAATTGATAAGGGTAAAGCAGTGGATGTTGTCTATATGGATTTCTGTAAGGCCTTTGACAAGGTTCCCCATGGAAGGTTGGTTCAGAAGGTTCAATCTTTGGGTGTTAATGGCGGAGTAGCAAGATGGATTCAACAATGGCTGAATGGGAGATGTCAGAGAGTAATGGTGGATGGCTGTTTGTCAGGTTGGAAGCCGGTGACCAGTGGGGTGCCTCAGGGATCTGTGTTGGGTCCACTGTTGTTTGTCATGTACATCAATGATCTGGATGATGGGGTGGAAAATTGGATAAGTAAGTATGCAGATGATACTAAGATAGATGGTATTGTGGATAATGAAGTAGATTCTCAAAGTCTACAGAGAGATTTGGGCCATTTGGAAAAGTGGGCTGAAAGATGGCAGATGGAGTTTAATGCTGATAAGTGTGAAGTGCTACATCTTGGCAGGACAAATCAAAATAGGACGTACATGGTAAATGGTAGGGAATTGAGGAATGCTGTGGAACAGAGGGATCTAGGAATAACTGTGCATAGTTCCCTGAAGGTGGAATCGCATGTAGATAGGGTGGTAAAGAAAGCCTTTGGTGTGCTGGCCTTTATAGATCAGAGCATTGAATATAGGAGTAGGGAAGTAATGTTAAAATTGTACAAGGCATTGGTAAGACCAATTCTGGAGTATGGTGTACAATTTTGGTCGCCTAGTTATAGGAAGGATGTCAACAAAATAGAGAGAGTACAGAGGAGATTTACTAGAATGTTGCCAGGGTTCCAGCAACTATGTTACAGAGAAAGGTTGAACAAGTTAGGTCTTTATTCTTTGGAGCGCAGAAGGTTAAGGGGGGACTTGATTGAGGTCTTTAAAATGATGAAAGGGATAGACAGAGTTGACGTGGATAAGCTTTTTCCCATTGAGGGTAGGGAAGATTCAAACAAGAGGGCATGACATGAGAATTAAGGGACAGAAGTTTAGGGGTAACGTGAGGGGGAACTTCTTTACTCAGAGGGTGGTGGCTGTGTGGAATGAGCTTCCAGCAGAGGTGGTGGAGGCAGGATCGATTTTAACATTTAAAAGTAAAGTGGATAGGTATATGGACGTGAAGGGAATGGAGGGGTATGGTCTGAGTGCAGGTAGATGGGACTAGGGGAAAACAAATGGTCGGCACGGACTGGAAGGGCCGAGAGGGCCTGTCTCCGTGCTGTAATTGTTATATGGTTATAAGTAAGGGTGGCCAAATGAAACAGCTGATAGTGCTGCTGCCTCACAGTGCCAGAGACCCAGGATCAATCCTGTGGAGTTTGCATGTTCTTCCTTTGATCACGTGGGTTTCCTCCAGGTGATCTGGTTTTTTCCCACAACCCGAAAGCATGCCGGTTTGTAGGTTAATTGGCTGCTATAAAATTGACCCTAATATGTGGGCCGTGAATGTAGGAATAACATAGAATTACTGTGAATGGGTGATTGATAATTTGCATGGACTTAGTCAGCCAAAGGGCCTGTCTCCATGCTGTATCTCTTCTGGACCCCCTCCAACCCAAGGACATCCTTCCTCGGGCACTGGGTGCGAGGCAGATTGACACCCATAGCCTGCAGTGACTGCAAAGGTATGGTTTGGGGGAAGGAAAGCCTTTTTGACCACTCCGGTGATGCCACTTTCAAGGAACGATGTACCTGCACTCCAGATCATTCTGCTCTAAAACACTCCCCAGAGCCCTACCATTCACTGTGTAGATCCTGCCATTGTTAAACTTCACAAATTGCAACACCTCACATTTCTTTGTATTAATTTCCATCAACCAGTCAATTCTGGTTTTGGTGAAGAACTTCCACTGTTTGCATTTCAAAAAGATTTTGTTGTAAGAACTGCAAATACTTAAAAAATCTATAAACTGCACCCATCCTCACATATCTTTAATTTAAATATAACTTTTAATTTAAATATATTCTAAAGAGGAAGAAAGATTCCAAGGCGAGTAAGGGGCGACCGTGGCTGACAAGGGACGTCAGGGACAGTATAAAAGTAAGAAGTACAACGATGAGCGGGAAGCAGGAGGATTGGGTAATGTTTAAAGAGCAGCTGAAGATAACTAAAATGGCAATAAGGAGAGAAAAGATGAGGTACGAAGGTAAGCTAGCCAAGAATATAAAGGAGGATAGTAAAGACTTCTTTAGGTATGTGAAGAGGAAAAAATTAGTTAAGACCAAAGTTGGACCCTTGAAGACTGAAAAGGGTGAATTTATTATGGGGAACAAGGAAATGGCAGATGAGATGAACAGGTACTTTGGATCTGTCTTCACTAAGGAGGACACAAACAATCTTCCTGATGTACTAGTGGCTAGAGGATCTGGGGTGACGGAGGAACTGAAGGCCACGTTAGGCAGGAAATGGTGTTGGGTAGACTGATGGGACTGAAGGCTGATAAATCCCCAGGGTCTGATGGTCTGCATCCTAGGGTACTTAAGGGAGTGGCTCTAGAAATCGTGGACGCATTGGTTATAATTTT